>OY730178.1:42656260-43856260 GCA_963422495.1 Polyommatus iphigenia | reverse complement strand
GCCAACCGGCACCTTTATAATTACTGTGTTCTGAACTGTTTTGGTGGCGGAACCCTTTTAAGTAGAACTTACATTTTTAACGGACACCCCAAAAATAATATTTTGTCTTCATGCTGGTGTCTGATGACATTTCTCAAAACAATTTATGTATTGTAGGGGACAAAGCCTCTGCGGAGCCCCAGGGCTTTGAGATTGGCTGAATTAGATCGACTAAAATATTTGGTAAATAGTCGTAATATCTGATAAATACTTATTCATAAAGCTACTTTATAAAATGACTGGGATTACTTTTTTACCCCATTCGGCTGGATTTTGTTTAATTTAGTATATGGAGTCGGTTTACTTCGCGATACCGACGACTGGTTGATACAGATAACGTGTAGGGAGGGGGCCACACTTTACCGATTAACTTAGTATCGATTTTAAAAAGCAACGTAACTCAGCTATCTTTGAGACACGCAACACAGGTACAAATTTTACCTCACGTCTTGAAATACCAAACTAAAAATTGTAAAACGCGTTCGTTGACCAAAACTCTAAAACCAGCCTTAGAAATTAGAACATTGTTTTACTGATAGACAAGAATTGGAATGAACAAAATAAATGAAAAACAAAACTACGTAAATGTTAGATTTTCACTGAAATTATTTAATATTTTATTTCGAAGTTGGTTGTAGAGACACATCGATAAACAATTACAATATCGATTCTCACAGAGGGGTCACAATATTCGATACTAAATCGATATACAATTAAACGTGCAATATCGATATCAGTCGGACGCAGCAGCAGCATGACGATTGTAACAGTATTGCACATTCAACTGAACTGTTATTTTATAGCTTCGAAAAAATTGATAGAATTCATACTTCATGTAGGTACTTTGTGTAATGTTCAAATTTTTGTTAAATAAACTTTTATTTATTTATTTTACTTCCATATTAATCCTTCGATCGGGGATTCTTGGAAATGCTATTGTATTCTATTGTTGTCGCGATCACCGGTGCTCTTATGAGGCTTGAAGGACTAATATTATAAATTCGAATGTGACTGTCCGTCCGTCCGTCCGTCTGTCTGTCTGTGTGAAGAGGTAACAACCTCTTCACACTTAAACAGCTGAACCGATTTTGCTGAAATTTAGTACTTATTGAGTCCCGGGAAAGGACATATTAGGATACTTTTTATTTCGGAAAAATGTACGGTTCCCACGCAATAAACGAATTTTGGCGCAATGGGGTAGGATATATTGTTGCAACGTTTGCCCGCTACAAGCAGCACCAGCACAGACAGTAAACAAAAAGTTTTGTTCGACGTTTGTCGTCAATATTCTGATATGACGTGTGCAACATGTCTTATTGTGGTCGGATTGTTTACTGTATGTGCCAATAGGGCCCTCTGCTCCGATCTTTGCGTAATTGTATGGTGTATTTATAATATTTACTTTCTATAATAACATAAAAACAGAAACTATTTTAATTTTTTGTTTATTGCTACTTTGAGTGCCGGAAAAGCTACTATTTTTAAAAATGTTGTAAAAATTGTATGTTTATAATATGTTCGTTAACATGTAAACAGTCTTTCCAGTTAAACAAAAAACGACTACTTTAACTAGCAATTCAGTAAAAATTTACGTTGTAATTTTTAATTTCCTTTTTTCGGTCTGATTAAACTAGCCGTGTTTTCTTTTTCCTATAAAAATGTTCACGATATTTTATTATATTATATGTAAAGAAAAATGTATTTTTCTTTATTTGCATTTTGCCGCCATTTAAGTAGATGATTATTTGACAGATCCTTCTGCTCTGCGACTTCTATGTAATCTATGAAAAGAAAAGATGGCCGAATGGACTAAAAACTAGAAAATATTATCATTGATTTCGGCGATTGTTAATTTAATAACACTAAATGTCGTTTCTTTGTTTTTTCCAGGTAAGATTTTGTTATAATTTAAATGTAATATTTAAAGCTTTATGTTATGTGGATCCACATATTTTGATTAAAATAAAAACTTTGTTTTTTCCAGAAACCCAATTGTGTTATTATTTACTACACAATCGTCGAAAATCCTAAGAAATAACCTTATATAATATATTATATTCTCTTTTTATTAAATAAAGCTTTACCAAAAACAGAACAAAATACAGAATTTAATTAACGGAACACAATATCATTTAAAGTATACAGAGTGTAACAAAACGAAGTAATACTTTAGGGTATGTATGCTCCTTGCATAGAGTTCACTGTGAAAGTAGCAGCGCTGAAAGAGTTACAAAAATTGATACATCCCAAAGTATGACTACTTTGTTGTGTCACACCCCGTATATAATTAGTGTCATCGCACACGGGCCACACGCGACAGTCACAAACGCCGCTTTAAGCTAGTCTAAACTCTAATAGGTCGTAAAGTGAATGGTTGTAGCGTGTGGCGGCCACCGGCGTCAAAAAATGTATGAAAACTACAGGAAATATGCCGGTGGCGGCGTTTTGTGGTTGTGGCCGGTGGCCCGTGTGCGGGAGCCCTAAACTGACTAGACGACGCCCGGAACTTCGTTGCGCCAAAATTCGTTTATCGCGCGGGAACCGTACATTTTTCCGAGACAAAAGTATCCTATGTCCTTTCCTGGCACGGAAAGTATCTTCAATCTTCATACTAAACAAAATCGGTTCAGCGGTTAAGCGTGAAGAGGTAACAGACACACTTACACATCTATAACATTAGTATGGAAGTATTGATACTAAACTTTAATGGGACACAACACTATTTACTTCAACTATGTGAGCACATCCCTAGCGCTTGGCGAGTAAACTGAAGACGCTGAGGGAATTGCTCTAAGTAAATGACTGTCACACTACATTTTGAACTACGTTTAGATACATTTTGATGTAAAATTGTAAACAAAAAATATGTGGGAGTGTCGAAAAAAGTAGATGAAACAGCAGCAGAAGACAGTGCAAAATTAAAAGTGCTTTAGTAAAATCGACAATAGGTATTTTGAGCACAATATATATTTAAAATGCCTAAAAACACACAAAAAATGTATTGATATTTGATACTCAGATCGTGGTTGTTCGATTTTGTGTTGAGGGGAGTATCGTCCATACAGATGAAATTTTTACTTTGATTACGACATCAGACACTATAGTCACCAGTGATATATTATATCATACTATACACAAAACAGCCGTAGTTTTTTTTTCCCACAAAAAAATACGTATACCGTATACATTGAGTTACAAATGCAGTCATGTACTTTAGATCATTTATATTTTAGAACGACTGCATTCTGAAGAACTCAACACCCATTTTTTTGTGGGTTGGAACTTGATACACAAATGCTTATAGCAACCATAATAATATTTATACTGTACAGTATACATAATATATTCTGCATTTCAATATAAATGAAAAACTTTTTACTTTATAATAATATTCGGCGGATTTTAGCGACAATCGTCCGCGCTCAGATGAATTTTTATTCGCATGAAAAGTTCCATTTATAATAGTGAAGTCAAAATAGCCGTGAAGGTTTAGGGTCCCGTAGTTTTTAAATAGTAATGAACGACATTGGACAATAAACGTGGATGAGCTTCACCACGTAGGGGGGGGTCCACAAATTACGTGAGGTGTTTAGGGGGGGAGGGGGTCGAGTCAAATCTCATCTAATCTCACGTTGGGGAGAGGGGGGGTCTCGGAAAATCTCACGTAATTTTTTTCTCAACAAAATAATGCTATTTTGGTCCATTTCGTCCAGATTGTACGTATGCTTAAGATTTAATCGTTAGCGTAATCGTTATACGATCAAGATCATTTACAAATTCGTTCGAAAGAAACGACTGTCTGTCTGTGTCTGACTGTCAAACCAAACGTTTACGTAAGAAACCCACATTTAAAAAAATCTCGCGTGAGATTTGTGGGGGGAGGGGGGGGGTTGAATAAAATATCACGAAATCTCACCAAGGGGGGTCAAAAAAATTCAAAAAACACCTCACGTAATTTGTGGACGCCCCCTAGTAGAGCTAACTGCTAAGAGGTTGCGCTTATGTTTTAGACCGCTTTGCGTGCTAAGTACTCACATACAGTTTTGCTCGATAGTTTTACTCGAAATCGAGCAAAAACCACCGTGTGGACCGCAAAACTCACAGCTCGAAGGCTCGCATCGAGCCAGTTTGAAGGCTCGAATCGAGCCGGCTTGACATATTTTTTGACACTAGTTTTTATTATTCGTAGCTAATAATAATAATAATAATAATAATAAATTTTATTTTTCAGACTACATTTGGCCCAATTGTTAGTAACACTTTGATTCTTAAAAGCTAATGTTAGTATTTTAAAAATTATAAATAACAATTTAATTTAACAAAACAGTCGCTAACTACTAGAATAATATTATGAAGTTATCGACTATTTTGCTAGTCCATGTGACACAGCTCCACATCGATTAACATAAGGACAGTCCAATCGTTCTGCAAACATTCTCAGTATGCTGTTGGTACTGCCCCTCACCCGTCGCACCAAGGATGCGCATCTTTTTCGCATGGTTGCATAAAAACAGTCTACACGTGCCTCAGCGAACATCCCTGACGCGCTGCAGCGCCAAGGCAGCCCCAACAACACCCTGAACGCGTTATTGAATTGGACACGAAGAGTGCTATACGATTTTTGGGTGTAATTGGCCCACAGGCTACCCGTATAAAAGGAGGTGCAATAAGCCCTGAATAAGGCCACTTTGACATTATGTGAACTACGCGCAAACCGACGAGCGAGCATGTTTGCCCTCACCGATAGCGCTCTCCGTTCCCTCTCAATATCAGAGTCATCCTTAAGGTCAGGTGTCAAGTAGTGTCCCAAGTATTTAAATTTATAAACCCTTTCTAGGAGACTTTTGTTAATATATACAGATGGGACACTGGGTGGACACCTGCCCCCTACTCCAAAAACCATGACCTGGCTCTTCTTTACATTATAGATCAGGCCATGGGTATTTGCATAGGACTCACAAATGGATATTAGCTTTCTTATGCCACATACAGATGCGCTAAGTAGCACCATGTCGTCTGCGTAGCTGATGTTATTTACGCAGACGCCGTCTATATGACAGCCGACCCTGGTGCCACTGAGCTCACGTATCAAATCATTGACGTAGATATTGAACAGGGTTGGTGACGTCAGCCCACCCTGTCTCATGCCACATTCGAGACCAAATGCGCGAGACAAAGCGCCCTGCCATCGCACACTATTGACTTGATTATTATACCAATATTTTAAGATGCTTATAAGTTCTATTGGTAGGCCAAGTTTATGGAGCTTCTGCCATAAGATATTATAACAAACGAGGTCAAATGCTCGGGAAAGGTCAAGGAAGCAGGCGATGACAGGTGTTCCTCTCTTTACATAATTTCCTTCGAACTGGAGTAAAACTATCGAGCAATGCTGAATGTGTGGACGAAAGCCCGAGCCGTGGGTTTTACTCTACGTGATTGCTCGATCGAGCAAAACCGTATGTGAGTACTTACCTACACGTAAAGGTGGAAAACTTATGTCATTAGCCACGTGACACAATGGATTCCGTAAACAAGCACCCGTAGCATGGCTACAGTAGAAATACCTACGAAAGTATAGACAAACAGCGGAGATAAATTGGACGGCGTTATGTAATAACAGAATAAGCGACACTTGAGAGAATTCGAGAAAATAAGCTTCAAAGATTTTAACTTAAAATTGTCGCTGTGAGCTCATTATTTATGTTACGTGTATGATTTTTTTACTGTAAATTAAGATGTATATAAAGTTTAGATTAATATAGAATATATTACTGTGTAGAGTATATTTTAAAAGATATAGCCATTTTTCAGCTTAAATCGTTAATGTTTTATATGTATATTCAGATAAATTAAATTTGTTAATACGACATTATTGTCGTTTGATTCTCTAATACGATTTGTTTTGGGTGAAATAAAGTGCAATATAAGATTAAATCAAAATATTTTAATGCAAATTTCTCAAATTAAACAAAAACTATACAGTTTTTCTAAGATGATATTGTATGTATTTAATGATTACGAAAATACACATAAATTTGAATGGTTTTTATAGTCAAATACAACAAAATAACATAATTATTTGCTTGTCTCGCTATCCTTTATGAAACTAATATAAATGCAAAAGTGTGTCAGTGTGTCTGTTTGTTGCCTCTTAACGCCCAAGCCGCTGAACCGATTTTGCTGAAATTTGGTATGGAGATACTTTGAGTCCCGGAAAAGGACGTAGCATACTTTTTGTCTCAGAAAAATGTACGATTCCCGCGTGATAAACGAATTTTGGTGCAGCGGCGTTACGGGCGTCATCTAGTCTTTTAATAATTAAAATGGTACTTTGTCAACATAAAAAAACAAATAAATTAACGCTCAATGATAAAAAATGAATGTAATGAATTTTTTATTTTCTAATCTTCATCTTCTATATCAAAATCTGCTGCCATTTTAGGCGGTTAGTTCGTTATTGCGTTTTTAATGAATAAATTGAAATGGATTATCTAGAACTTTTATGGATATAATTCGTTTATGCATTTTAAATTCCTGTTTGTGTATTTTGTAACAGTAACTTAGGCGCATAATTCTTTAATACGTAACTAAATTGTGCAAAACTTCTAACAAATTTTGAGTTGTCGCTTAATTCACCCCTTATTATAAGGCACTAGGATTGATTTTTTAACACAAAATTAGCTGAATACATTGCTAATGATGCCTGGAATCGATCTGCATTCAAAACTCATTTTTTAAAATTTTGTCGCTTGATTCGTTATTACATAACGCCGTCCAATTACTGAAGGTGCCGTTCCGATCTTTACTGCGGCTAGCCGCGATCGACAAAAATTCAATTAAAATGCCACTTTATGACATAGACTATAGTCTACATCATAAAGTAGGATTTTATTTGAATTTTTAGGACATTAAATTTGATTTTTTGTCGGTCGCGGTTAGCCGCGGTAAAGATCGGAACGGCACCTTTAGTTTATCTCCGCTGTTTGTCATTACTTTCGCATTTCTACTGGTGGCCATGCTAGGGCTACTGAGTACTGGGCCCTGATTCACAATGCGCACGCTCGTCTACGCATTCGTTTCAATTTTGCTCTTTTACATGCCATGCACAACCTTGGCTTTAACTTGGCATGTTTTCTACGGAACCCAGTTGTGTCAATAGCTTTTCCACTTTTGCTCAGTGATCTTAAGGCGACGCCTTGATAATTTGGCTGTAGCGATATCGATTTTTCTCAGCAATGACTAAAGCTAAGAAATTAAAGTTCATTGTCAGTATTCTTCATGTCTTTGTCTTTGAATTACCCATAGCATTACACGATTGGTCAACTTTTATAACAGAATAATCAATCAAAAAGACCTCTGTAAAAAAAGGGATTCCTATTTTTCCAACAGAGGAGAGTGATTTAAGCTTCCAAAATTTGTACATAGATTGGTTCAAGCATACACTTTAATTTGGCCATAGCTTATATGAAGTGTATTTATGGTTTTTAAATTACGCGACAAAAACCATTTTGTCGCTTACGCCCTTTCAATTTTTTGCAGTCCATTGCTTGTTTTCTATGAGAGGGCGGGCCGGCCTCTCATAGAAAACAAGCAATCTAAAACATATCCAACACGGTTTTTTACTTTAACGCGGCGTCACCTTAATACTGAATGCTAGTGCACAGCCTGTGCTCAGTGTTAACTTGGCATCACTATTTCCACTTTTCCAGTGTGTCTTGACTTTGCCACTGACACACATGACTGCCACTTTTGCTCAGCGATCTTATACTTATGTATAGCCTATTTCTATCTCGGCAGGTTGTACGGAACCCAGTGTCACGTGGCTGGTAATGGCGTCACGGGCGTCATTTCCCCCGCGATGGCCGGCGCGGGTTGCCGGCGTTTCCGGTGAGAGATTTATGGCGGTTTATCTCATTTACAGTGGTAAGTGTTTTACCGACGACGAGAAAAGAGGGGTGTTCTTTGACGTGACTTTTTATATAAAATCAGGGGGCAAACGAGCAAACGGGTCACCTTATGGAAAGCAACTACCGTCGCCCATGGACACTCGCAACATCAGAAGAGCCGCAGGTGCGTTGCCGGCCTTTGCGTTAACGGCCGTGCGACTGTCCATCAGAGTTCAGACTGGTGTATCCGTGGCATTCAAAATCGATTTTGATTTAGTTTTTAGGGTTCTGTACCCAAAGGGTAAAAACGGGACCCTATTACTAAGACTTCGATGTCTGTCCGTCTGTCTGTCTGTCTGTCCGTCTGTCTATAATATGTCTGTCTGTCTGTCTCCAGGCTGTAACTCAAGAACCTCTATAGCTAGACTTCTGAAAATTTCACAGATTGTGTATATTACCTGTTGCCGCTATAACAACAAATACCAAGTTAATTCAAAATAAATTAAGTGTTTAAAGGGGGCTCCCATACAAAAATACAATTTTCATCCTATTTTGGCTCTATTGTAGTACCTTCGTGCGCGAGTCCAACTCGCACTTGGCCGATTTTTTTAACCCTCGACGAAAAATGTGGGGTGACAAATTTTTACCTGTCTGTCTGTCACTCTGTGTGTCTGTTCGTGGCATCGTAGCATACAAACGGTTCGACCGAATGCGATCTATTTTTACCCCCGATAAAAAAGAGGGTGTTAAAAGTTAGTCAAGTGACGTGTCTGTCTGTGGTATCGTAGCGACGTAGCACCTAAACTAGTGGACGGATTTGATGCACCTTACAATTTTCATCTAATAAGTTCAGCAGTTATGGCTGGTTTACACGTATTAAGTAGATAAGTAGTAACTAAATTCTAATTGTCATCTAAATAGTTTAGTACCTACTAAATTTTAACTTGCTACTTGCTACTAAATTTTGTGTTTACATGCAATTAACAACGTGTAAACCAGCCCTAAGTAGACGTTGGAGGTAACAATTCCTGTCTATAAAAAACTGACTTAATTCAATTTTTTTAGTCTCGCTAAAACTCGGGAACGGCCGTACCGATTTAGCTAATTTTAATGTTGAAATATTCGTGGAGGTCCAGGGAAATATTAGGAGGGAAGTGATACCAAGTTCACCATAATATTAGTACTTATTCGAAGAAATATGCTATATTCTCAAGGACTTAGGCTACATATCAATTTCATCTCCCCAAGCTGAAATAACCGCGAACTAAATATGCATGAAACAGACCGTGGACTTACGGTCTAGAATTAGCATAACACTAGACACTATTAGATCCTAGGTTGTATACCAAAAACTAGATCATCTAACTTTTAATTGTTTTGGCTTTAAAACATGTACGATTTATTTTAAGCTGTATTTGCGCCTAAAGTAAATGTTGACTGTTGGCTACAAATACCAACAAACACTGTGGAAATGTGTGGTGGGCCAACGCCCGTTACAAAAAAAAAACATGGATTATCTTCTTATATATAAAATTCTCGTGTCACAATGTTAGACCGCGTACTCCTCCAAAACGGCTTTACTGATTTTAACCAAATTTTATATGCATATTCAGTGGGTCTGAGAATCGGCTACTGGGTACTTACTACTTATTACATTGATAAGTGCATTTGTTGAATAAATAATAGTAAATTATTACAACTCGAGACTGACGGCGACCATTGTTTGTGCGACGGGATAGCGATAGACGTTGCCATGGTGCCATACTTATTAAGGGCGTTCCTTACGGAGATTTCGTAATTTACCGTATTTCAAGCCTTATAAACTCATAATTTGAAAGCTACAGAGTTACAACAAAAACAGAGCAAAAATCTTCTGTATATCAACATTCCTTTCCCCGTTTAAAATTTTCTATTTTCGTTTATTATACTCATGATATCAGCTTCCAAAGTAAAGCCAATTTATTGAAATTCAAGCATAAATTCAGCATCTCCTTAGGATTTACAAATTACTTTTATTTGAAACACACGCCAATAGATCGACAATATCATAAACTACATATTCCCCGTTTTAAATTTTTTTTAGGACAATTTTGAACTGAGTTAAGTAAAAAAAATAGGGTTTTGGTGCGATCTCGGCAACGCGGCAAATGTATGGCCAAGGTCGTTTGCTCGGGGGACGGCCTTAAGTCACTTCAATAAAGCTAGCTATTTGACCGAGCTTTGCTCGGTATTCGATAAAACACGAATAAAATGACATTATCTAAAAATCATTCCTAGCTAGATCAATTTATCGCCCCCGAAACCCCCCATATACTAAATTTCATGAAAATCGTTGGAGCCGATTCCGAGATTCCAATTATATATATACAAGAATTGCTCGTTTAAAGATATAAGATAATATGGGCAAAATACTATGGCAAAACAAAGTTGCCGGGACAGCTAGTAATTTATATAATATGCATATTCATAACAGATCAAAGTTAGTATGTCACAAATTTTCGCGGATCAAGACGCAGAAGGAAGCTAGTTTATGTTATATCAATGATGTTTTAATAAAGATGGCGTATGTTCATACAAATTGGTCCTCAGATTTTGTTTCTAAACGACATAATATACGTACTTACCTCTGTCATATTTATATAGGTTACCAAGGTTACAACAATGAATGCGACAGATAATACGTAACGAATGATATAGAAAAGGATAGCTATATGTTTTGAGATGGTTTTGAATTGCACCTGACAGGCGCATCGGCACGCATGCGCGACAAAGATCAAGAGAATTAATTGTTATTGTTGAACAGAAGAGACATTGAATAAAACTAATTATTTGTTAGATTATTTTTTATTAATCTATACATATATTATAATAAATACATATATTATAATAAAATCGTAAGAAGTGTACATTGAATATTTTTTTAAATAATACCTGGACCGTGATCAACAATCGATATCGAACCCAAAAATACTTATAGTTTTTAGAATTTTTGTCTGTTTGTCTGTATGTATGTCCAGGCTAGACTCGTAACGTACTGCTACTGCATGCCTTTTTTAGGGTTCCGTAGTCAACAAGGAACCCTTATAGTTTCGGTCTGTCCGTCCGTCTGTCCGTCTGTCTGTCTGTCTGTCTGTCCGCGGTTTTACTCAGAGACTATAGGACCTACAAAGCTGTAATTTGGCATGAATACACATATTAGTGATGGCAACAAAATGGTACATGAAATCGTAAAAAAATATTTTTTTTTATAGTACCTCCCCTACACATCAAGCGGGGATGAATTTTTTTTTTCGCGCCCATCCCATCGTGTGGGGTGTCGTTGAATAGGTTTTTTAAAAATATTGCGAGTATTCATAGATCATTTTCCGATTTAGGGATCCGTTTGTGAAATATTAAGTTTTGAAGTGGAAAAAATCGTTAGAGTCCAGTGTCCCCCCTTCTACTAGCTAAACGGTTGGTCCTGGAAATGTCAAAAAATTCACGGGAGTAGGAAATATGCTGAATTTAAAAGAAAAACTATCACGGCTAACAAGACTTCATAAGTTATTGAGTCATAGTCGATTAACTAAAAAAAATGTATTCGGCGAAGTATAAAGGACCTTTTCGTTCAAATTCCTTTGAAAGTAACTGAGATGATGTAGTAGTGTAAAACACGCTTTAAATGTACGTTCATTGACCATAAAAATTATCAAAAACTTGCGGTACTACGGAACCCTATATTGCGCGTAGCCCGACACGCACTTGGACGGTTTTTAAATATAAAACTAAATAGGAAACTAAATAAACATTGGGTGAAGCGAAACATAAACTTGGGCATATCTTTCAAAGTGACCAGTTTGTGAAACCACAATTTTTCGTCGGTGAACAAACATGAACGACACGTTTCACATTTTAAACGTTCGCAAAGTTTTTTGGACACCTACTTTTTGTGGGCATCCATTTATGCTCACCCCTTTCTGCCCGTACTTTGTCGACCTATTTATGGCTTACTAGATGACGCCCGCAACTCCGTTGCGCCCAAACTCGTTTATCGCGCGAAAACCGTACATTTTTCCGGGATAAAAAGTATCCTATGTTCTTTCCCGGGACTCAAAGTATTACCATACCAAATTTCATCAAAATCAGTTCAGCGGTTGGGGCATTTTTTTTTTATGAAATAAGGGGGCAAACGAGCAAACGGGGATTGGGCCTCCGGTAAACTCACTCACTCGGCGAAACACAGTGCAAGCGCTGTTTCACGCCGGTTTTCTGTGAGAACGTTTCTCCGGTCGAGCCGGCCCATTCGTGCCGAAGTATGGCTCTCCCACGTTTGAAGAGGTAACAGACAGACAGACACACTTTCGCATTTATAACTTTAGTATGGATGAGCTCTTCACTCGGAAACCTGCAAATCATCAGTGCGAGCGAAGCGAGCCCTAGTATATCCAACAAGTTGAGCACTTTTGTGGTACACTTTACGAAAAAACTATTACGCCTAATGATTTGTGTTTTAACAAAATTAAGTAATTTTCATATTTTATATACAGGGTGCAATAAAACCTTCCTGCAAAAATTTGATATAATGATCCTTGTTAAAAATAAAAATACACGTATTTTGTCTTTTATAATCACTCAGTACTAAAATGTTGAATTTCTCTACAAATATTCTGTAGATGTGTTATCATCGGTCATTCAAGGTTTGGTTACTAAATATAAAAAAAAACTGCCTTATAGATTAACACCACACAGAAAAACGACGCGAGTCCTCACAAAGCTCAGCTTTTAGCTAATAATATTTACATGGCTACTTATTTATAGAGGCATACTTGTGTTATAATGTAAAAGAAGCAAACACTCATATCCAAATAATATTCAAATTACGTTTAAGGTAGTTTAAGACTGGAGTTTGAAACTAGCAGTCAGCGGGGCGGGAGCGGCGCGGCGCATGGTTATATAATATTATTGTATAGATTTATGTATATTATGGACAGGCCCCGAAAACCGAGCGGCACGTGACGTACTACACGGCTTATCCATTTTTTTAATTTATAAAATTAGTATTTGGCTATGGCTAGAAAGTTAAAAAGGTGCTCGCATGTTTGAAATTAAAAAATATTAAAACGAAAACATGTTTACAATATTATTATGCAATTATTAGTTTACGCCTACGTGTTGATGCCTACGTAATCGCTTCTGAATCCTTCAATTGATTATTCTATGGCACGCGACTATCTGTCCTTATCTCGCTACAGTTGTCGTCCGTATTCTCTATCCTTTTTCAGTACAAAATAAAGCATTAAATATTTTTTCAAAAATTTTGGAAAATATTCACTTATAATGTAAATTACTAGATGTTTTCATGTAATTCCGTGTGGTACGGAACTTTTTCATCCTTTTTTACCTTTATATTATAATTTTTGCATTTTCTGAATACACGATTTGGCATTTTTAATCAAAAACGTCACTCGTCGTCACTCGCTCGCTGCCAACATGCAACTAATTTGTGAAGACACTAATTAGGTTCATTTGCCTGCCCCAGATTCTACGCGCTAGTGCGATATCTACCTTTTTTTATAATATTATACCTTTTTTTATAATATTATATCATAGTGTTATATTGAAAAGGTTACCTATTAGGAAGTAAAAGTAAGTTATAGCAAGGTCGAACCGAAGTTTTATACATTTATAATGGGAATCGATACTTTCCAAATGTTGGTTTTTAGTTTCGTAACTATGATTTTTCTTGTGGACTGTGGAGTACCTAATATAAGTATATTACTCCACAAGAAAAATGGCCCACGAGGCCCGTTCGACTTGCGGGAGATCAGGCGCAGACTTTTTACATGTCCATCCGACGCATGGATCGTCTTACTTGTCAGACAATCAGATGATCAGCCTGATTGTCCTAACCGAACTTGGAAATAACATGTTTCCAACGCGGGAATCTACCCACGACCTCCGTGTCAAGACCCGTACTTTATGCCACTGGACTACAGATGCGTTGACCCAAAAGATTCTAAGAGCCGGTAGTTTTTAGGGTTCCGTAGTCAACAAGGAACCCAGTTTCGGTCTGTCCGTCCGTCTGTCTGTCCGTCCATCCGTCTACCAGCTAAACGGTTGCTTCTGGAAATGTGAAAAAATTCCCGGGAGTAGGAAATACGCTGAATTTAAAAGGAAAACTATCACGGCTAAGAAGACTTCATAAGTTTTTGAGTTATAACTTGTATCGATCAACCGATCAACTAAAAAAAATGTATTCGGCGAAGTATAACTATAAAGGAACATTCCTTTGAACGTTACTGAGATGATGTTGATAATAGTGTAAAACACATTATAAAATAGGGAGTGCCTCCGCTGCCGGCGCCGGTTGCCGAAATGGCTGCCGGCGCCGGTTGCCGAAATGGCTGCCGGCGCCGGTTGCCGAAATGGCTGCCGGCGCCGGTTGCTGAAATGGCTGCCGGCGCCGTTTTCCGAACTCCGAAGTTTGCCGAAGTCACGCGATGTTTGCCGAATAGGCTGCCGGCGCCTATTCGGCAAACATCGCTTGTCAAATGACAGAATAATGATCAAAAACATCAGTCTTGAGCTAAAGGACTATGAAAAGTACAAATAATAAGGTCATAAATAGTCATATTGTAAGGGTGCATATTTGAATCCTTCGATCGGGGATTCTTGGAAATGCTATTGTATTCTATTGTTGTCGCGATCACCGGTGCTCGTATGGGGCTTGAATCTTGATAGGTTAATGGTGGTGATGATGATGCTGATAAATGTGATCTGCATAGTAGCATAATACAATATCTTTGCTTCTTTAAACAACGCTGAAACTCTCTAACATGTATAAGGAATCTGAAGTTCTGTTCAGTACCTTCGGAAGTATACCACGGGGTTTATAACTGTAGCTGTGGTGCAAAATCTTACTTTTTGGTAGCTGAAAAAAGGTAGCTAAGGGAGCGTCCACAAATTACGTGAGGTGTTTAGGGGGGGGAGGGGGTCGAGTCAAATCTCATCTAATCTCACGTTGGGGAGAGGGGGGGTCTCGGCAAATCTCACGTAATTTTTTTTCTCAACAAAATAATACTATTTTGGTCCATTTCATCAAGATTGTTCGTATGCTTAAGATGTAATCGTAAGCGTAATCGTTATACTATTAAGATCATTCACAAATTCGTTCGAAAGAAAATCTACTGACTGTCAAACCAAACGTTTACGTAAGAACGCACATTTTAAAAATCTCACGTGAGATTTGGGAGGGGGGAGGGGGGAAAATGCATCACAAAAAACTAAAATATCCACAGCCGAACAAATAGGTACCTAACCTTCACCTTTGGAAGTCGGTAAAGTCGAATATATTTGAGATTATAATTATTTCTTTTTAAAATTTTTGTATCGGCACTGGAACCTAGCGCTTTACGCATTATCACCGGCTCCCATTTTGAGTGCCAGCGCCGGCAGCCGTTGTTTTTAAATATCTCGGCTGCCGGCAGTATACTTACCGCCGGTGCCCATTACATAGACACTCTCTATAAAATATTATGTACATTCATTGACCATACCACAGAAATAATTAGATAGGAGATCTGTGGACCATACAAAAATTATCAAAAACTAGCGGCACTACGGAACCCTATATTGCGAGTGCCCCGACACACGCTTGGCCGGTTTTTTTCTAATAGTACCTGACATAATTGACTTCCTAACGCGCAGAGACTGTACAGACCTGATTACCAAGCGGCCCGTTTCTATGAACAAAGACATCAGTGTATAATTACACTTTGATGGGAGTTTTATAAAGACCATTGTGAGCCGTTAGCGCGCGAGGAGCCGGTATTGACCGTTGATTACTAACCATCATTACCATCATCGTTACGATGTTAGAACGTTATGGACTACGCAAATATGTACTTGGTAAGTACAATAATATACTGCCTTTGGGCTTCGGCATAACATGGGGCAGAACTAGGCGACGACGCACGCAACTCCGTTGCGCCGACGCACGCAACTCCGTTGCGCCAAAATTTGTTAGACGCGATGTCGTTCTTGAATCGAGTTTTGTTAAGTGGATCAAGATTAAAGCTTAAGGCCGTCCCGCGAGCAAACGACCTTGGCCATACATTTGCCGCGTTCCGAGATCGCGCCAAAACCCTATTATTTTTACTTATCTTAGTTCAAAATTATCCTAAAAAAAAATTAAAACGGGGAATATGTAGTTTATGATATTGTCGATCTATTGGCGTGAGTTTCAAATAAAAGTAATTTGTAAATCCTAAGGAGATGCTGAATGTATGCTTGAATTTTAATAAATTGGTATTGCTTTGGAAGCTGATATTTTGAGTATAATAAACAAAAATAGAAAATTTAAAACGGCGAAAGGAATGTTGATATACTGAAGATTATTGCTGTATTTTTATTATAGCTTTGTAGCTTTCAAATTATGAGTTTATGAGGCTTTAAATACGGTAAATTACGGAATCTCCGTAGGGAATGCCCTTAATCAAAATCGACATCGAATGAGACTAGTTGATCGAAATCGTATCGTTCGAATGTCGGCTGGTGTTTTTTTTTCCGAAGGCAGGTCATTGGAGCTCTGGCCAGCGTCACTGCAATCCTTGAGGATCTATTATGAATTGTGATTGCTTCGCATAAGAGTACCGTCCCCAACCCAATACTGCTCCTTAATTGAACGATGTGGTTTGTGCCACGAATTTCCCCTGCAGATGAGTATCCCTTCGCCCAAGGTGTCTGCTTTTGCTCTGGGTACTGATGATGAAGTCTTAACACCAATGGAACGGTTAATATTAAATAACCAGTTAAATTAACTGGCTGTTAACTATAACCGGCTGCGCGCGATAACGCCGAGTCGCCATTTTTATGAAACTGTAAATCCTGGAAAGCGGTAATTATGAATCGCTTTTCAATATTGCTCATGCGTATCCCCTGGTGCTGCAGATATGCCAATATATGGCAAAGCTATACAGAGTGGAACAGCTAGAATAAGCTCGTATTCGATGATTAAGGAGAACTTAGAACTTGGCTTTCGATTCACAGGTCACAGGTTAAATTTTTGGGCTGAAGCCACAAAAATGTCGTTTTTCTGTTCGATAAGGACAATAACTATCTGACAAGACGATGATTGTGTGTAAGCCTCTTCAACCTCTCAACAGTTGTTTTAAATCCGTCAGACCGAGCTATAAAAGTCGAAGAACAGATTCACTGTTGCGCAATGCGCAGACACTTCAGTACTATAAAACTGAAGCCAAACGACCGAGCGTAATTTGTGAGTTGTGAGTCACAGAATTTCGTCTGGCAGAAATTCTGCTGCATTCAGTTTCATACTAAAGTCTTGTTTGATTCACACGAGAGTAATTTTGTGAGTCATGATTTGTATGAAAAGATATTTAAGCGACCGAAATTCTGCGACTAACGAATTACGCTCGTTTGGCTTCACCCCAAAAATTCACCGAAAGGCCTGAGTGTGAGAGCAGCTATACTGGATCAGAGGTTTTCAAACTCCTTTATTTGGTAGACCACTTTCAAAATTTTGGTGGATCTGAAGGACTCTTTGAAGTATTGGAGAAACCAAGGCAATCTTAGTTCTTTACTGCAAACCTAATTAATTGTCATGGATTCGTTCTGAAATGTTTTATTTCCAAATTATTAGTCAGATATATCAACATTTGGAATCGTCCAACATGATGCCTACCAGTTCTTATGAGAGAGAAGTTTAGAAAGACAAGTAGAAGCAGAATTCTACTCAAGATTTTGACTACAGTCACCTAACGGGATAGAGTATTGCACCACCACGTAATCTCCACCACGGCTCATCTATATTCCTCTCACCATCCCACAAAGGTTGGGCAATAAGAAATGTGATTACATCTCAGTTCGGTCCCGTGAGATGAGGACAGAAGACAGGCTATTCCCCTCACGCTTCGCCCCTCCCTTCACGGAAAATGTAACAATTTTATTGTTTTATAACTTTAACTTACAAAGTTATGGCAAATTCTAAATTGAATTGCTAATACTGAACTTGTATCCCTACGGCCTAATCTATACCAGTTAGGCCGTAGAGATACAAACTTTATGGCAGCAAAATGTACGATATCCGCGGTACACGTGTTACTAAGCATCACAAGAATAGCCTTAGAGATGTAGGCTACTTTAAAACATAATGTAGGGTATCCTTAGATATGCGTATTTCTAATGCCTTTCAGGAATGTTAATTTTTAACCCCCGACAAAAAAGAGGGGTGTTATAAGTTTGACGTGTCTGTTTGTCTGTGGCATCGTAGCATCCAAACGGGTGGACCGATTTTGATCTAGTTTTTATCACACGTATATCCGTTTCATAGATCTATATAAGTCTGTTAGGCTATTCTTCACAGTTAAGGTGACGCAGCGTTAAAGTAAGAAACCGTGTTGGATATGTTTTAGATTGCTTGTTTTCTATGAGAGGCGGGCCCGGCCTCTCATAGAAAACAAGCAATGGAACAGCAAAAAATGGAAAGGGCGTAAGCGACAAAATGGTTTTTGTCGCATAATTTAAAAACCATAAATACATTTCATATAAGCTATGCACAAATTAAAGTGCATGCTTGAACCAATTTATGTACAAATTTTGAAACCTTAAATCACTCTCCTCTGTTGGAAAAATAGGAATCCCTTTTTTTACAGAGGTCTTTTCGATTGATTATTCTGTGCTATAAAAGTTGTCCAATCGTGTTATGCTATGGGCAATTCAAAGACAAAGACATGATGAATACTGACAATGAACTTCAATTTCTTAGCTTTAGTCATTGCTGAGAAAAATCGGCATCGCTACAGCCAAATTATCAAGGCGTCGCCTTAAGCCGCTACCGATCTGGTTTACTCCCGTATTTAGCCCGTTAAAAACATTTAATATTATAATAATATTATCTATAGACGCTTCATACCTAACGTGACCATACGTCCCGCTTTGGGCGGGACAGTCCCGCTTTCAGGCAGTCTGTCCCGCTGTCCCCCGCGAGGCCGAAAGTGTCCCGCTTTAGCAAACAGACCAAACGACAATCATTATTATTGAAAAGTACTCGTATTTTTATGTTTGAAATGCCTGTGCAATGCCTGGAAGTACATACATACAACAATCGTGATTATTCTGCCATATTTTGCTCGATATCAATAACTAGATGTTCCGCGCGGCTTCGCCCGCGTAAATTAGGAATTTCACAGACAAATTAGCCCACAAAACTAGCCTATAATTCTTCACGTGGTCTACTTTTTATCTGTACCAACTGCCAATATAACATAGAAATTGCTCCAGTAGTTCGTGAGATAAGCCCTTATAAATAATTTTTCCATATTTTCCTCAGTTTCTTCACTTCCATTACTCTTGGCGTGATAAAAATATATAACCTTCCTCGATTTCAGTAGTTAACGCGTAGAGGGTTTCTGTATTTGTCCCGCTCTGACAAAAAAAATAAATGGTCACGTTATTCATACCACGTCTGTCGACTGGCCCTGTGCTAAGTACCTAAAGGACTTGTGTTACAGGTATCAGACATCAATAACATCATACATAATATATAAATTAAAGTTTTTATTATAATATAATACGTATAATACACATATTTAATACACGTCCATGACCCAGGAATATTAAAAACTTTTTGTTCCGTCGGCGGGATTCCGGCGGGTATAACACCGCGACCCTCGCCTTGAGCGCTGACAACACGCTCAACCACTGAGCCACAGAGGTCGTCAAATTTATTAGTTATTTCTATGTAGTTAAATTCCAATAAATACCCTGTCCCCATATAATAAACTAATTTCGAAACAAAGTAGCGGGCCACATCTATAGTATTAATTACGAAAGTGTTCTCTGAATATTTTTCACTTTACGTCCGCTCGTCCGGAAAATTGGAAAAGGAATTTGTTATTAAGTTATTCTAGATGGAATATTGTACAGAATGCTGCTCCAACTCGGCCGTTCCCCACTTCGCACGGCCATCAAATGTTTATAAGGGATTGAAAACAAGTAATTTACAGATTAAACAAAATAAGTTCGCCTTTTTTGGCCTTATTACTAGACTATATATATATATATATAATTGTTATATAATTGTTAATTTATATAATTATATTATATATTTATTTAATTTATATAATTGTTTACAAAGCATTTTTGTATTTTTATTTCCGCTTTTTGTTTATCAAAGGCGCCGACTCGAGTATTTTTGAGAATGTTCGAGATTGAGTCTAGGACTAAGTATAAAAGCGGCGATCGCGCTTCGCGCCTCGTCAGTCAGTTGAAGCGTTCGGAGCGATAAGTTCCTACCTATCTACTTACAAGCTAGCTAGCGAATTGCGGAGTTTAAACGTGATATGTAACTAGTGTTTATTGTTCTACTGCCTGCTGTATTCTGATTGTATCAGATTTGTACATTTCTTCTTTGGACTAAACTTAGTCTCTTATAAGCAGTAACGATTGTGAATTATTTTGACCCCACCATCCTGATTCCTGACGTGTAACATTATTAATAAAGAAGAATGGAACGTTGGCTTAAAGGCGTTAAACGTGTTGCAACATCATCTTCTAATGACGCTGAATGTTCAAAAGCAGTACGCGCGGAGAATGCAGCAATTACCGATCCAGACGATGATGCCACGACGTCAAGCTCCACGGTTTCAAAGACGAAAAAAAGGAAGTATGATGAATCATATATCAGTTTCGGATTTGTTGATTCCAACGGCTCACCTCTCTGCATGCTATGTAGTAACTGCTTCCTAATAGTTCCATGGCACCTGCCAAATTGCGCCGACATTTAGAAACTGTACACCCCGAGTCTAAAGTCAAGAATAAAGAATTTTTTGTTCGCAGAAAAGAACAGTTATTGGAAAGTCAAAAAAATATGATGCATGTAACAAACTATCAATGAAAAGGCCACGGAGGCATCATATTTAGTTAGCTATCGCATTGCACAAGCAGATGAAGCGCACACTATCGCTGAAAATTTAATAAAGCCATGTGTGTTAGACATAACAAAATGTATGCTCGATGAAAAATCTGCAAAGCATCTTTCTACTGTGCCGCTATCAAACGATACTGTGTCACGGCGAATCCATGATCTGGCAAGCTACATCAAACAAGAACTAGTTATACGTCTACAAAAAACACGATTCGCCTTGCAAATAGATGAGTCAACTGATGTCGCTGGTCTGGCTATCTTGCTGGTTATCGTGAGATATCCATATGAAAGTTCTTTTGAAGAAGATATGGTTATGTGTTCACCGCTGCCCACAAACACTACCGGGGAAGAAATTTTTAATAAAATAAACATATTTTTTGAAGAAAATAATCTCAGTTGGAACGATTGCATTGACATTTGTACAGATGGGGCCAAGGCGATGACAGGTAAAACAGCAGGAGCAGTGTCACGCATAAAAAACAAAGCGCCTTATTGTAGTTCCAGCCATTGTATTCTGCATAGACAAGCACTTGCGATGAAGCAAATGCCGTCAAATCTAAAATTAGTTATGGATGAAGCGGTAAAAATAATTAATCAAATCATGACCACTACAATCCCGATTGTTCTCATTATTGTGTGAAGATTATGGCAGCAAATATAAAACACTGCTGCTCCATACAGAAGTGCGATGGCTGTCTCGGGGTAAAACTTTAACAAGGCTATTTGAACTTAGAGCGGAGTTACAAATGTTTCTTTCAGCTGATACTTCTTTTAATTTGAAATACCGATGGTATGATAAAACTTGGTTGTTCCGATTGTCTTTTATGGCGGATATCTTTCAAAAACTAAACGAATTGAATTTATCATTGCAAGGTAAACAGACAACAGTGTTCCAGGCCTATAACAGAATAACTGCCTTCAAAAGAAAATTAGATTTTTGGATTGTTTGCGTTGATAAGAGAGAAATAGAAAGCTTTACATCACTCAGTGAGTTTGTTAGCGATAACGACTCAGAAATGTTTCAAGATGATATGTTTGAAGAATTGGTCCAATATCTCACTTCGATGCGCGCATCTTTTGAAAAGTATTTTCCCGAAGAACAGAATACAAAAATAAAACTGAATTCATGGATTCATAATCCTTTTTTACCCAACTTGCAAAAGCCCGAATCCGAAAGTATGTCAAACGAGATATATGAATCTCTTTTAGAAATGTCATCAGACACAACGTCGCTTGCCTCTCTAACTGACGTATCTGACATTTTTTTCGAAACTGAGTTATCTACACATCTTAATCAATTTTGCAAGACGAATCGATCTGTCTAATCTACGTATCTGTATGTTTTACTAGTTCTGAAATATCACAAAGGTTGGGGCAGGCGTATCTACACTTTCTTGAATTATATAGCTCACTAAAAGACTTATGTCACTTACGACGTTTAGTAAGATTTTGTTTGCAATACTTGTAAGATCTATTGGCGGCGTAAGTGACATACTAGTCCATTGGAATGTTACAATTTTAGGACCGAATATTGCATTTATTAGAGGACGCAATTTTATTTTTGGAATATTATGTTGGGGGGGTCAATAGAAGCTTAACCTCAAGTTTGTGGGGTCGCCACTCTTGGCCGCCATCTTGAAAAAAGGGATGACAACACTATTTTCGTGATATCTCGGAAACTATAAGTCTTACAAAAAAAATTTTAAACATAATTTGTTGCAAACTATTTTACCCACAAATACGTTCATATGTTTTTTTTACCCTTAATTAAAGAATTGAAAAGTTATAAGCAAAAAAGTTATATTTTTTTAAAAAGGTTTATTATTGCTCTATATCTTTGTTTTATACATTTTACAATAAAATTACCCAAGACCAACCTTGTAGATGATCTTTTGAGAAAAAGATCCCCCAATCCCCCCCGATCACATGAAATTAATTTTCTGCAGATGCAAAGCAAACTGTGAAAGCATGTGTGGCTGCAGAAAAACAGGCATAAGATGCTCTACAGTATGCCTACTATTCTGTAAAGCATTTCAGGCCTGCTTTTCTGCAGCCACACACGGTTCCACAGTTTCCTTTGTATCTGCAGAAAATTAATTTCATGGGATCGGGGTATCTCTTTCTCAAAAGATCATCTACAAGGTTGGCCTAAGGTATTTTTTTTTTTTGTAAAATGTAATAAACAAAGTTAAGGGGTGATAATAAACCTTATCAAAAAAATTCTCATAACTTTTTAAATTTTTAATTTAGGGTAAAAAGTTATATGAACATATTTGCAGGCAAAATAATTTGCAACAATTAATTATGTCCTCATAAATTTTTTGTAAGACATATAGTTTCCAAGATATCACGAAAATTGTGTTGTCACCCCCTTTTTTCAAGATGGCGGCCGGGCCGGGAGACAAGGGTGGCGACCCCACAAACTTGAGGTTAAGCTTCTATTGACCCCCCCCCCCAACATATTCCAAAAATAAAATTGCATCCTCTAATAAATGCAAATCAAATGTAACATTTCAATGGACTATACTCGTACGTAAGATGTATGATATGTTTTTGGCTACTTTAGAAACGATGCAATAAAACCCTGTTTTGCATCCTACCGCAGAGTGTTTAAGGCTAAAAATCTGAGTTTTCATCATCCCAAAAAGGATCAATGCAGTTTATGCATGGCGTATCGTACCGGTAATTCCGAATAAGGTTAAGTACGTAACTAAGATGTGATCTCAAAGATAGTGTTTTATGAAACTGTTAGTTATCTAATTAAACAGATGTTGATTATGTTTGAATTTTAAACAATGACGTTATAGAAAAAAAACTGTTATTTAAGCTTAAGTTACAAACTCTTGTTAAAAAGAAACACAAAAATTTAAAATTTTAGTTACAATTTGTTATTTTTTTAAACTATCAGTATACCTAATGGTTACGTGTTTGTAATTTGTAACTTGTAATTTGATTATAACTGATTATTTCTATACCCTGAATTTTATTACATGATTTATAGTACAAATTGCCCGACGTAAGTTACAACAAATACCGTCCAAATCGAAAATAAATTTCTCTCAAAGAGACGTATCTGCTTTGAAAATGTATTATTTAAATAATAATAATAATATTTATACCCACGCGAAGTACTCTATAAGATGGCAGATTTTTATTTTGTTCACGCTGATAAACGTTGAGCTGCCTCCGATTTTAGGTAACCATAAACCGAATAAAGCTTGCCCTGAACATTTTGCTCAATGTCAGTTACGTCAGTTAGAGAGGCAAGCGACGACAAGTATGGAGTCACTGTTCAAAACGATGCCTCTCAACGATTTTTGGTGCAGAATTCGCAATGAATATCCAATGCTTGGCAAAATGGCTCTGAATATTCTTCTCCCGTTCCCAACAACAAATTTGTGCGAAACAGGATTCTCAACGTATGCAGCCACGAAAACAAAATATCGCAATAGACTGGACGCCGAACCTGATATGAGACTGCAACTGTCTTCTATCAAACCTGACATCAACCAATTAATGAAAAATAAAAAACAGTTTCATACCTCCCATTAGTTAGATTTTTTCTTTTTTAATATCTTGTAATAATGTACTTGCCATGTGGCATGTTAAAGTAAGTAATAATTAGTAACTGTTACATTATACTTTTATTATGTTTATTAATAAAGAATACACTTTTAAAAACTATTATTTTATTGTAGGGTTCCGTCAAGTATTTTGCTTTCCAAAAGGGTTCCGCCACCAAAAAAGTTTGAGAACCGCTGGTCTAGTGTGTTTAAGACACTAAGGCTGCGTTTCCACTGGAGATGAGCTAAGCTGCGTTGCGAGGAATGTGTTTTACAAGAACCAATAGAATCGTTGCGCTGAACGTCGTCAGGCAAGTGAAGCGTTTCTATTGGTTTTTAAAAACATTCCTCGCAACACTGCTTAGCTCAGCTCTGGTGGAACGCAGCCGCCTTTTAGGCCCCTAAGGCCGCGTTTCCACTGACGCGGAGCGAAGCGAAGAGGAGCAGCCGCCTTTTAGGCCCCTAAGGCCGCGTTTCCACTGACGCGGAGCGAAGCGAAGAGGAGCTTAGCGGTGCCCGAATTGACCAATCGTGCTATTCCAGCGGAATGACAGCGAAGCCGAGCGAAGATTTCGAGCATGGTGATTGGTCAATTCGGCACGGCTAAGCTCCTCTCCGCTCCGCTCCGCGTCAGTGGAAACACGGCCTAAAAAGCGCACTACAGCCAGATAACCGTCCAAATAACAATATAACAGCGAGCTAATTACAGCTACAGCGACGTCGGTTAACGCTGAGTTATGTGCTGCAGGTTAGATTAACAGTTAACTCGCTGGTTAAATATAACTGCGCCCGCTGGATCGATGAAAAACGTTACAACAAAATGGTGGATGCACTGGTAGAGATAAACTACGATAACATAGCGCGCCCCACCAAATGACTGTTTCAATGTGTGTAGTCACATCCTTATGAAAGAGTTTGTATGTAGTAAGTATTCAACCAATCACAGTACACGTAATATTTCTGTTAATGTCACTTATTACCAAGATTTGTTGGTCAACTAATCATAACTAGCCGACCTCGCAAGACAACGCACAATTCAAACGTTTTGAATTTTGGAGGAGCGCGCCATGTTATCGCAGTTTATCTCTAAATCATTAAAAAATAAAAATAATTACAAAAGTGTGCAAAATGCGAACCCTAAATGTGATTTTTAGGTGATAACTAATGATGTTAAAATAAGAAATTAATCATCTTTAATAGAAAAAAAAATTATATCGGTTTATTCCGTTCGGGAGCTATGATGCTACAGACAGATAGACACATAGACTGACAGACACGTCAAACTTATAACATCCCTTTTTTTGCGTCGGGGGTTAAAAAGAACCCCCGATTTCAAACTCTTAATAAGTGCCATCAGAATTCAAAATACTGAACTGATGAAATTACCTACTGGAAGTTGCTTACAATTTTTTTTGAAGTAGATATTAACCCAAGCTTTCCAGCAATGAACGGGCTTATGATGACGATTTATTTCGACGATTATTATGACACTCTCAGTCCACCTGTTTGGATAATACGATGCAAATGACAGACAGACAGACAGACTGTCGTCAAAGTTAATACACCTCTCTGCTTTCGTCAGGGGGATAAAAAAAACAGTTTTGTTCCCCCTCCACTACCCACGCGAGTCAGTAGGCCTACTACGAAACCGTTTTTGAGACTCAAACAATCGGACGAGAATGCCGCGTCCTGCTCTAACGACATCATTTCACGTTTGTTAGAGCAGGACGCAGCATTCTCATACGATTGTTTGAGTCTCAAAACAGTTTCGTGGTACGGCCCCTGAAACAAAGTTAATTATGACGAAATTGAAAAATCCGACGCATCAGGTGTCTGCCGATCATCGAAACTTCCGATGACTTAATTTCCCCCAAACTCCACTCAAACTCCGCTCAAACTCCGCTCAAACTCAAACATAATTTGAGGACGTCAATCCGCGTTGTTTCGTACCAATATTTTACTTCGCCACTCTCGAAAAAGTAAAGAATGTCTCAAAATAAGTATTATGAAAAATATGTTGGCTTGAAATAGGAAATATGATTTTAAGGCGACGCCGCGTTAAAGTAAAAAATCGTTTTGGATATGTTTTAGATCGCTTGTTTTCTATGAGAGGCCGGGCCGGCCTCATAGAAAACAAGGAATGGAATAGCAAGAAATGGAAAGGGCGTAAGCGACAAAATGGTTTTTGTCGCGTAATTTAAAAATGTACAAATTTTGGAAGTTTAAATCACTCTCCTCCTCTTTTTATAGAGGTCTTTTTGATTAATTATTCTGTGTTATAAAAGTTGACCAATCGTGTTATGCTATGGGCAATTCAAAGACAAAGACATGATGAATACTGACATTGAACTTTAATTTCTTAGCTGCTTTAGTCATTGCTGAGAAAAATCGATATCGCTACAGCCAAATTATCAAGGCGTCATTCACCTTAACAACTTTGCTACGCGTGGGCACTACTTTTTGTCCTTCTTTGGGACTCCACTATCAAAATTCAAAAACACCATACTTAAAGCAGCGGTTCTCAAACTTTTTGGAGGCGGAACCCTTTTAAGAAATGTCATTTTTGACGGACCCCCCAAAAAAATGTTTTGTCTTTGAATGAATTATCTCCAATCTCCATCCTGGTGCCTGATGACATTTCTAAAAGCAATATAACTATGTAAGTATAGCTCGCGCGGTACTAGGTCTTCTATCAAACAAGTTAGTTCTAACTAGGGAATGCAATCCCGCAAGAGAATTTCAATCCCGGTATTTGCGGGATTGAACCATCACAATCCCGCTGGATCCCGGTATTTGCGGGATCCCGCTGGGTGGATTTAAACTTTTAAAATAAATCGTTATAATGACTTTACTTGATAGACCCCGTTTTATTCTTAGAATCTCAAATAAAACAAACTTTGTCGGACACTTTTCTCAAGGGTTTAATTATTAACACCTCCATACTTCAGACTTTATAAGAAAATGAAAGAAAAACTAATCATTTTTTTTGGAAATGGCTTCGTAAAAATAATTTGTAGTTAAGAAAAACTAAAAAAAATCGCTTATTTTATGTCCATCTTTTATCGAATTTTTTTTCGAAATGTAGGTAAAAATCGTGCCCAAAGATTCCGAAACGGTTCCTGATATTCGACACAAGGTAGCTAGCAGCTGGAAATGCTCGCTCAGCATCCACGCTGGTTAGTTCAATTGTCATTTAAAGTGTGAATTGAAGCTAAATTGTTTAGCGGGCTGCCTGTAGCCAGTTCACGCACCCCGCGCGCATGTTAGTTCATGTTACGCATATGAATCACATTTATTTGTAATCCCGCCAGTCCCGCGGGATCCCGCAAAATTTTCGACCGGGATTAGTCCCGCAAATGCATGCGGGATCCCGGTATTTCGAGATCCCGGTATCCCGGTATTGCATTCCCTAGTTCTAACACATCCATGTTGACTAATATTAGGTAACTAGTAAATATATTATATTTTATATTTAATATTACATGTAACAGATAGACACATTTTTGCATTTGCGAAAGTGAAGCCAAACGAGCGTAATTTGTGAGCCGCAGAATTTCGGCTGGCAGAAATTCTGCTGTATTCAGTTTCATACAAATCTCCTGTTTGATTCACTCGTGTGTGTGCGTAATTTTGTGAGTCATGATTTGTATGAAAAGATAATTTACGCGACCGAAATTCTGCGACTCACAACTTACAATTTACAAATTACGCTCATTTGGCTTCACCCTATTTGTTACCTCTTCACGCTTAAAATGCTCAACCGATTTATATGAAATTTGGTAGAAAAATTTACGGTTCCCACGCGATTAACGAAGAGGAGTTGTGGGCGTCATCTAGTATTAATAAATGAATTGTTAGTTGATATTTAAAATACTCTCAAAAGGAAAGCACTATTCTGGTTCTAGAAAAACATCGCTTCAACTTTATGTCAATAGGATAGAGTTGAGAACGGCGTGGCATCGCTTTAGCAATATTAGTTCCATAGACTGCCATAGGGAACCTAACAGGACCATGAATAAATGATGGACTAATCTTGATATAACTTTGATGTGAAATTACGCGCGGAAAGAGAGTTGAAAGCGCTCGAGTTTTCCAATAAACTTGCTCTTTCCTATAAAATTAGTAATGAATTTCTTAGTAACCTTTTCATATTACGCTTATAAGTTATAACAAACGACGCCTGTGGCTCAGTGGTTGTATGGGACTCCAGCCGGGGTTGCGGGTTCGAATCCCGCCGACGGAACAAAAGTTTTCAAAGTTTCTGAACCATAGCTAATTAGTAGACATCGGATTATATACATTTGCATACTTGCATATGCAAATGCATATAATGGCACTTTTTAGGCGTTAGTGCATATTTTGGCAATTTTTCGTTGATAGTGCATATTTCGGTAGTTTTATGCCCTCGTAGTCTCCAAACTAGCTATCATGACACACGCCGAGACCACAAAACAGAGTTAGGATAGATCAAAACACTTCAAATAATATGTGGCTCGCACCCGATAGCACCGATAGGTACAATACCTTTTTAGAAACAAAATTTTTCTTTGTAGTTGGCAAATGGCAACATTAGTAAAAAAATGGAATAAAGTAGTTACCGATTTATTAAACTTCCATGAGCATTAAGATTGCAATCGGAAAATGTTGGTAGAAAATTATTATTGGTGCTGTATAAAAAATTTAAAATCATGTATTTGAGGAAATTATAAAATTGACGCTTTTATTAACGGCACCACCGGAAAGCTCTTCAAAAAATTAATAAATTAGTGACTTTTGATGATGATGATTGTGCATATTTTGTGCATATTTCGGCCATTTGTCGTGCATATATTAATCCGATGTCTATTAATTAGATATGTGTATTAACCTATCAAGCCCCAAGTGGCAGCCCGCTGCCGCATAACAATTGAAAATGTATTGTGTCTGCGATACCCACGATGGACGGATTAAATTGCGGGCAACGTTTATCATACACCAGATGCTGCTCTGTAACCGTACACTTTGCAGCAGCATAAACTAACCTATATCCATTTCCCGCCCTTAAAATATCAGCATATAAAATTTTATCTAAATTGGTTCAACGGTTTAGGTTAAAAATCATTAAGGTTTTTGGCGCGGGAACCGTACATTTTTCGGAATAAAAACTATCCTTTATCCTTTCCCGGGCCTCAAAGTATCTGCGTACCAAATTTCATTAAAATCGGTTCAGCGGTTTAAACGTATAGAGGTAACACATATTACAGACTTTTCCATTGATATTAGTATGGATAACGTAGATTATAACGACAAAAAAGTATAAAAAGTTAGCCAACGAGAAAAATACGGTTTTAAAATTAAAAAGCCGGTAGTTGGCCGAACTAATGAATTCAACGCACTTGAAACCTCCGAATCAGCGTTTCGTAATATCCTGAAAGGATTAGTCTGCCTATAATCCGTTCAGTGGTTTTATCTCTCAAAGGACCCTTATGTTCAAGGCATAAGGATCATTTTACAGAAACTCCAAAGCAAAAACCATTGGGCTGACTTGTGCCTACGCCCTACATAACCTAGCTTAGATAATACAGATTTCAGAAATTTTCAAAGATTTCCATATTTTAGAAAGATTGGGAATAAATTACGAAATATTTTCATTCTTTAAGATGACCTAAAACATGCAACTATCCTGTATTTTTAACCGACTTCCAAAAAGGAGGAGGTTATTATATAATATGTACGTCTGCATAATATATAATAATATTATACTAACATATATTTTTTTGTATGTTCAACTATAACTTCGCCGTCTATAGACCGATTGTTTTGGACTCTCTGACGGACTATCTTACCAATAATCCATACTTTTTTAATTTTATGAATGTTTCCGTTTGTCTGTGTGTTACCTCTTCCCGGCCAAACCGCTGAACGATTTTGTTGGGTACGGATATACTTTAAATTCCGGGAATGGGCAGACATTTATCCCAGAAAAATGTACGGTTCCCGCGCGACAAGTGAATTTTGACACAACGGAGTTGCGGACGTCATCTAGTTCTTTTTCTTTAATATATAAAAGCAGTAAATACGGATACTCAAAGTCCTAAGCTACCAAGTTTTATAGAAGTTACAACTCAAAGACTCCAAGCACATGAAATGATTAAAGTAATATAATATTTTCCGCCGTCGACACAACAGAGTATTATATTTTCTTTATAGCTTGAAGCTGGCAGGATCAGAGCTAAAGTGGCTGTGATATTGAAAAAGATCTTCCTCACTTGAAGTTTAATATACAACATAGTACCCTGTATTATGTAGGACTGCGTAGTTAGGTAAGAAAATGTACCAAGGATGGTATTTACTATTTTTCCTTCATCTACTTAGGGCCTGTTTCACTACTTTTTGATAAAGTGCCGAATAGGCTATTCACAGCTTTTTTCACAGATTTCTCCATACTTAATACCTATGTCAAGTTAAGTGGTGGATAGCCTATTCGGCACTTATCAGGAAGTGGTGAAACAGGCCCTTAGTAAGATAACGTTACTACTTAGTTCATTGCGCCGAAATTCAGTTGTAGTAAATGTACATTTCAGTTCAGTTCTATCCTATGTCCTTTCCTTCTCTCAAAATATCTCCGTACCAAATATTTCATCTAAGGGCTCCCACATAATATTATAACTAGGAGAATTCGCATCGCATCGCAAATAATATAATATGCGAAAAAAAATCATAAGAAAAATGACATTACGATGCGATGTGAATTGTGATGCGAATTCGCAGTTTTGTGTGGGAGCCCTAAATCGGTTCTGCCGTTCAAGCGTGAAGAGGTAACAGACAGACAGACACAATTTCGCATTTATAATATTAGTAAGGATACTATAGTGGTTATTAATAGTCGTAAAAACCAGCAAGTGGTCAATACACGTTTTTTTCATTACAAGTTGACCTATCACGAAGATATCCGAAGAACATGCATAATTTAGTGAGACATTATTTTATATGGCAATTGATGTTACAAGAATCAAATTGATCGTGGCATAGACAGGGTGTAACAAATTCTTTGGGATGTGTATGAGTCCCTTGTGTAGAGTTCACTGTGAAAGTAGCAGCGCTGAAGGCGCTAATTTGACTTTTATAATATCATAAAAATGCCCCAACGTCACGCATTTGCCCATACTGCCCATACAACAACAAAAAAACTAGCTTTTTCAGCGCTGCTACTTTCACAGTAAACTCTATGCACAGGGCGCTACTGGAACATACAGTAAATACTTCTACCAAGATCCGACATATCGAATAAGAATAAGAACGTTTATTTGCAAAAATATGGTATAGAGTATAGACAGAATATCAATGAGTTTCTAAAATACTAGAGTGGCAACGTCTTACAAACGATTCTCAGAAATGCGTAACCACTTGATAGCCCAAAAGACAATGTCACTTCATAATGTTATTATGTCATTATGTATGGCAGATATGCCTGCAGGCATCTTCAAAGTGGTGACGCGTTGCTGTCGTAAACTGCCAATCTAGTTACGTTAGTAACATACAATATCATTGCAGAATATGGTACAATGTAAGCTAGCGCTCATGTTTTGTCATAAGTCATAACTCATAAGACGTGTCAGAATATTGTCAGAAACGTTGTCAAACATCGAACAAAACTTTTTGTTAACTGTCTGTGCTGGTGCTGCTTTTAGTGTAAAAACAGTGCAGTAATACGAGTATATCATCCCATTTTCAGTCCTTATCGAAAATAAATGACGAACGAGCGAAACCGCGTTCCCCTGTAGTACACAATTAGAAACCCAACAAGAAAATATCGGCGAAGACGCACAAATGCACGCGATATTCCCATACAATTTAAAAATGTATTTCACCTCAAAGGATCTCAATAAGGGTATCTACGAGTATGTATCTCTTAGGGCCAACCCACACGTACCACAACCACACGACAACCACAACCACACCACGTGGTCGGGCATATATTTCGTATTGTAAATGAACTGGACCATTCACAATCACACGTACCACAATTTGTAGTCGCTGTCGACCACTTGTGTGATACCGACCACGTCGAAACCACGGCCGACCACATCGCAACCACAACGTTGCGTCGATGCAACGACAGTGCGCGCACACCGCCCGCGCTCTTCCCCCCCTCTGTTTCATTGACGTTCGTACGTAACCACATCGCAACCACTGGCGACAACGCAACCACGTCGGCATTTTGTCGGTACCACGACGCAACTACAAAAAGCTGCAGCGACACCATTCTCACGTAACCACTGCTCGACGACATTTTGTCGTTGCGATTTCGTGTGGTTGTGGTACGTGTGGGTTGGCCCTTACGGGACTTTGTATTGGATGTGAGGGGGATATTACAAAGGGTATTAAAATTTTCTGTCCGTCTGTTACTTGAAGCCCTATTCAGGAATTTGCGATGCAAAATTGCTTGCTAAATTAAACCTTTATCTGCATTAAAATCGGACCAGCAGTTCGTGAAATAAGCGCGTTCAGGTTTAATTTTCCCCGTTTTTTCACATTTTGCTCTCATTTGTTGTTCCTATTGATCGTACCGTGATGTTATAATATAGCCTAGCCTTTCCCAAAGTGGGCGATAACGCCCCCTTGTGGGCGCTGAAGGTCTAAAGGGAGGCCGGGCGATGTGAGACCCAGAAAAAAATGGGGGCAGTGTGTAGAGGCTTGGGGGTAATTTTATTCGGATGCTTTTTAATTGAAACAATGAGGGGCGCTAAAACATGATTTGTTCTCAAAGTGAGCAGTAGACAAAATAAGTTTGGAAACCACTGATAAAGCCTAAAGCCTTCCTCTATAAATGGACTGGCCAACACAAAAATAACTTTCAATTCGAACCAGTTGTTCCCGAGATTAGCGCACCACGTAGGTCCACCATCTGTCTGTTGCGATGGGTTTATTCGTACCCGCAACTTTGTCTTAAGGGCCCTCTCTCCCTAAATTAGCAGGTCGATTGTCTGTCAGTGCGAATATCGACGTAAATGACATTAAAATAACATTCATAACAGCGCGCCTTGTACGGTGGCGGTTACGACGCTCGCCGCGTCCATGATAGGGCGAAATAGGAGAAAAAACCTTTTTAAGGCTTAATATAATACATATTTCAAAAAAGTAAAAAAACCAAATTATTAACTTATGTATTGCAAAGCACACTAAGATAAATAATGAAGGAGTAAAGTGGTTTCATTCAACGATTTGGAGGTGATTTGGTTTTTTATTTCTTTATTATGTGATACCGATAGAAAAAATATGGCAAAACCAAATTACGTATATGTAGATGTCATATCATGTAGATTACTAATTATTTTTTTCAGATATAATTTCTCTGTTAATGCCGATGAAAAGTTGTTTCATCTCCACGCTTTTTTCGAAAGAGCATCCTTAAGCGGGGGAGTGGAGTGCCATGGGAGTCCCGCATACCCCGGTCGATGTCTCCAATCCGCCAGGGTTGCGGAAACCTTCTATTCATAAATTTCCCTGATGGTATGTTTGGCGTTTGTTGAACGTACAAATTATACCATTTTGATTTTCGCAGTATTGATATTTCGGTCCTAGTGTATGCTTTCAACTCTGCCGAAAGTGACTTCCATTCAGGATATCGTGACCTGGGCTATCAAACTGTTTATAGCTTCGAAATGGCTTAAGGTTTATAGCTTAAAGTTTATGCTTTACAGCTATTACAAAAGTACTTGATGTAGGAATTGTTTGAGCAGTCGAATAGGAAGTTATTGTATGCCAATCAAATAATGGCATCAAGGGGCTGACTTAACCCTCCGTGTACTAGGTGACTAATCTCACCATGCTGTACTAGGTGGGGTGTGACATACCCCAACAATAAAATGCAGTTAAATCCGAGAAATGGTTCCTTGTGACTGTAAAGTAATAAGTAATATATTTAAATATCTAATAATGAATTAGTTTAAGTAAAATGAATTCAATTTTACATTATAAAATACATTTTATAAGCAAAAGTTCAAAAACTTGACTTTTTCTTCAAACTATAAACTATGAAATCTTTTCTTTAGTACAAAAATCAAATGGCACCTATTACAATCAAATTCTTCTCAATTTCTAAGACTATAGTACATCTAGTTTTAACCTATTTATAATATCAATTTAAAATAAACAATATGAAATAGATCTTGGTCACTTAAGTTTCCGTAATATTGACAGTTATCTAGACACAATAATTAGTATGTAAAATACATAATATGGACATATTATATTTTTTGCAAATGAGCCCAGTATTCCTATATATTAGTATAGGTCATATCCGGTATCACTGATTTGATTTTATTTACCAGCCGATTCTTATTCGGTATTCATTAGCTCAGCGTCACAATAATCATCTTCTTCAGTCAGTGCTCGTAAAATATTTTATTTTCGATAACCGAGACATTTTTAGCAAAACTTAAACCAGAAAATATTTTTTCATCAAGTTAAACACCAATTTAAACATATAAATAAATAAAAACAAAAGAAGGTACACTTACTTTTTTAGCTACGTGCTGTACTAGGTGGGGTATGTGATACCCAGACGCACTTTAAGCACATGTAACAGAATTGGTGATATACACAGGATTGAATACTTGGTAGGAATTAAAGCTGCAACGTCTTATTTGCAGCTATCGAGGAAACCAACTCGCATACTTTTTTCGTTTAAAAATGCTATCAATTTTTTTAGCGCTGGGGTATGTCACACCCCACCTCGTACACGGAGGGTTAATGACTTTTATTGTAAGCGCACATTTTGTCTGTCCGTTATGGCTGGTTTACACGTATTAAGTAGATAAGTAGTTAACTAAATTTTAACTTAATTTTAAGTTACTTATTGCATGTAAACACAAAATTTAGTAGCAAGTAGTAAGTTAAAATTTAGTTAAGTACTTAACAATGTAATTAGAATTTTGACTATTTTCTGTAAGGTTGGCAGGCGGGGTTTGTCACTTGACACATTTCGGGCAGGCACTTCAAATTAAGTTAAAATTTAGTTACTACTTATCTACTTAATACGTGTAAATCAGCCCTTAGTGTCTAAACACACTAGGCCGAAGTTACGCGGCGTAAATTCCGCACGATTACGTCCGCGTCCGCAATGTCAAACGCATACGAAATACGGACGGAACGCGACGGAATAGTGTGTCATCGGTAATTTAAAATACATTGCAGGCGGAATCATGCGGAATTTACGCCGCGTAACTTCGGCCTAGTGTGTTTAGACACTTATAAGGGCGGGCACTACGAATAATGAAAACTAGGCGGTCAGTCATTTGAATTTCCGGATAACTTGTTTCTATTGGGGAAGAGGGAGATCTTAGTATATTTTCTTCCTAAGAAACCAGTTCATACTATTATTATGCGATGAATCCAAACGATGGTTGCAAATGAGTGGCGGTGTGATGGTGACTCCAATCTCCATCCCTACAAACTTTTACGTATTACTTAGCAGCATTAACACATTTTTGGCTTCCAATGCCTAATATCGTATTTTTTGAGAAACCTGCGGCCTGATCATGATTGATGACGAACCGGAAATTGTGACAGACGGACAATAAAGTGAGAATTCCGCAAACGCCGGAATATAAGTCGATTTCCAGAGAAAATAACTTGAGCTGATAGAAGGCGGGAAATATTGGACGTAAAGTTTATTGACCAGCTTATGTTCTGTAGCGGACCACACAGCGCACCTGCATCGCACTATCGAAGTTTCTGAGATTGGCAAGACATATACATTACTAGCTGTCCCGGTAAACTTCGTGTCACTTTAAAGCTTGCCGTTTTCGAGTTTTAGCGCGACTAACACATTTGATAATCCATTTTTATATATAAGAAGACTAGCTGTCCCGGTGAACTTCGTGTCACTTTAAAACCTTCCCTGGACTTTTACGAATATTTTAAGACTAAAATCAGCCCAATACGTTCAGCCGTTTTCGAGTTTTAGTGCGACTAACACATTTGATAATCCATTTTTATATATAAGAAGACTAGCTGTCCCGGTGAACTTCGTGTCACTTTAAAACCTTCCCTGGACTTCTACGAATATTTTAAGACTAAAATCAGCCCAATACGTTCAGCCGTTTTCGAGTTTTAGCGCGACTAACACATTTGATAATCCATTTTTATACATATATAAGAAGACTAGCTGTCCCGGTGAACTTCGTGTCACTTTAAAACGTTCCCTGGACTTCTACGAACATTTTAAGACTAAAATCAGCCCAATCCGTTTAGCCGTTTTCGAGTTTTAGCGCGACTAACACATTTGAAAATCCATTTTTATATATAAGATATCTAAGATACAACGTCTGAAATTATGGGGTATGGCCAAGCCGAGCATACAAGCTTGCACGGTGAGAAGTTTTGCCTTTGTTGTCATCTGATTCCTACAGTTCTTCAGGTTTAATAATTTTAAAATTGGATAAACAATATTATAATGACCTAACAATTTTACTTCGATTAAGGATCCCATCAGCGTCAAATCACTTTATATCACGCTACATAGGCATATTTTAGGTAACACATTTTTTGGTTAAAATGTTTCCAAGTTCCACCTAATTTACGCTCCCCTACTTGGGTCGTGGCTCTCTGCCAGTCATAGGTATACGACATAGGTCTTGTCTTTTACTATACATGACTCCAAAAATCTCGCGACCACTAAACTATAACCCAAGCAGGCCGTACACACAATGGAGACCAAGGCTGGGAAATCGGGGTGTAGGTCGACCTCCAACTAGGTGGGGACGACGATCTCCGTTTAGTTGCGGGTCAATGTTGGATGCGAGTAGCAGGAGATCGGCCATCTTGGCGTTCATTGAGAGAGGCCTATGTCCAGCAGTGGACGAATATAGGCTGATGTGATGATGATGATGACACACAAGGGTGTACCTGACAGGTTTGCTTGAACAGTGAGCAAGTCAACGGTCCAGATAAACCGGAGCTAGTACGTTACAGAACTGCAGGTTTCGCCTGACAGGCGTTACTGCACAGGCAAACCTGTCACCCTGGCCTGGTTTATAATGATCACTCACCCGAGTCCTCTGTGTCGTGGCGAGTGACGTGCGTCGCCGCGGCCGTGAGCAGAGCCAGCACGCCGAGCGCTGCCAGCCGCGCCATCTTCACTGCGCCACACCCATCTCCTTCACATCTCACCACAGACCTGGAAAATAAATGTTTTTTTTATAAAATAAACGAGCAAACGGGTCACCTGATAGGAAGCAACTTCCGTCACCCATGGACACGTCTTGGCCTTTTAAGAGGGAATAGGGTAAAAGGGGAGGGTAGGGAAGGGGATTGGGCCTCCGGTAAACTCGCTCACTCGGCGAAACACAGCGCAAGCGCTGTTTCACGCCGTTTTTCTGTGAGCCCGTGGTATTTCTCCGGTCGAGCCGGCCCATTCGTGTCGAAGCATGGCTCTCCGCCGTCTGACGGACGTGATACAATAATGATAAACACCATTTTTGGTGACAATCGACGGTTTTGTTTAAACCAGGCCAGCTATGTTACATCTAGCGCACAGACAGCACCCTACACAAGAACACCTTCCCTTCGTGACAACACGACTAGTAAGAGATAAGGAGCAGGACTAATCCATACTAATATTATAGACGCGAAAGTGTGTCTGTCTGTCCGTCCGTCTGTCTGTCTGTTACCTCTTCACGCCCGAACCGCTGAACCGATTTTGCTGAAATTTGGCATGGAGATACTTTAAGTCCCGGGAAAGGACAAAGGATACTTTTCATCCAGGAAAAATGTACGGTTCCTGCACGATAAACGAATTTTGGCGCAACGGAGTTGCGGGCGTCACCTAGTCAAATATAAAGAGAACTAAGTAATTTGTAGAGAACCAAGAATTTTGCACCTGAAGGGCAGATTCCAAGATAGTAGGGTACACATTCCCATGATGAGGCTTGTATTTAACATCTCGATCGTGGGAATCGCAGACACAATAGATTATCAATTGCTTTGCGACAGCCGGCTGCCGCTTGCGGATTGATGGGTTATAACTTATACCATGCGAACGGTTGGTAAAACCAAGGGTTGGTAGAGAGATTGGTCCTTGAAGTTGGAAACAACATAGTTTTTCTAAAAACTGTTCTATACGTCCTCTAAATTGAAGCATTAAAATTTTATTCTTTTCAGAAAATTCCAGCATTAAATCTAACATGAAATCTTGCAGCAAAAACTCAAAGATCGCGTAAAACCTAAATGCAATCAGCTCCAGTCTATAATTTCAATCCTTTAGTCTAGATTACTAGGTCTTATCCTATTACTAGATTTAGTAGCAACGAGTCACTTTTGTATAATTATACGGCTAAGAGATTCTCAAAATTGCTCTAACGATTCTGATGATTCATTTGTGTTGGTTTGACTTCCTTTGCAATTTTCCATGGATTTGGAATTCTGATTAATCGCTTGGTTCTGCAGTTTCTTGAACATTTTGTATTATTCTGTTATGTCATACGTTACAACTTTTCATTAATTTAAGCCAACAATTTAGGGAATCGGTTAGCGAGAATTATGTTTACAGAGAAATGTGAAATTCGGCGCAGATAGTTTATTAGTACAGCGATTATTATTCCACGTATACCGACAGCCGTGCAAGGCTTTTAGCAACTTCGTGTAGGTGCATAAAATAAAAACAATAATTTACATCCGAGCACAGTACCTCCCTCTTTCTGGTGAGTCGGTTACTTAACTGTCATCTTGCGAAAATCGCTTACTATCAAGCGATCACTCTGCTCGTTATTTAATAAAAATGCACACTTTCATATCAATTTATCCCGAAATCCGTATTTATGTAGTGGTAGTAATTTAAATCTGTACAAAAACCGCTCGCGATCGTAATGTATGGTAATGCTGCGTATCTGCCGCCGACAGTCGGCCATTAGCATACGCGGCGCAGGTAGGGGCCAGCCTCATAGCTTAGGGGCCGTACACATGGTGCAGGCGCCAGGCTCATAGGTTAGAAGCTGTATATACGACGCGAAGCAGGTATTAGATACAATCATACACAGCTTAGGGGCCGCATACACGACGCGGATAGGTAGGGGGTTAGAAATTGGCAAAGGAAGGCTAAGGGAGCGAGTACTGTCGATCATAGCTCATAGGTACACAAGAGTGTACTGCGCACACACTTGAGCATTAAACAAAATTACTGCTACACAGTGAGACGTACGGCCGACGCGACTGGCGAGAGATCAGGCGCAAGGCTTTTTGACATAACCATCCGACGCATGGATCATCCTTGTCAGACAATCAGGTGACCTGCATTGTCCTAACCAAACTTATAAATAACGTCATGTTTCCAACGCGGGAATCGAATCCAACCCAGCCCATACCCAGCGCCCAAGTCTAGGGCAGAGTCAGGCAAAAAGTTCGCGAAGCTAAGGTTTAAGCGTTCTGCGTTAGGCTTTTTTCCACATTTGTATCAAGTAGTCGTATCCGTATCAGGCGTATCGTAATTCGTATCAAGTATGCGTATCCTAAGTGTGGACACCTATTTTGACCATAGCGTATCTTTAATCTATTTTTATACGAAACGTATCAGATACGCGGTTTATATAGCGATCGGGGTGTATCATGATACGAAGTGTATTATGATCGCGATCATTTTGCGTCCACACTAGCGATCATGATACGCTTCGGTGCTACGCGACGTAGATCTGATACGCGAAAATGATACAAATGTGGACAAAGCCTTACGCGCTGTGTGCTCGAGTCCTTATATCGCGGATTTGCAGAATAAACTTTTACAACCGCCAGTGAACTGAGCACTGAAACAAAAATTAAATTAAAACTTCCAATTGATATTTAAGTCTCTATCTTGGAAAATATGGTTCACAAGAGAAGTTGCGGGCAAAATTGTTTTATCGCGTGGGTACGCAAAATTGTTTTATTTTTGCGGAATGAAAGGGTCCTCACTCTTCTTTCTTTTCCGGGGACTCAAAGTATCTCCAGAAGTCCAGGACAAATTTCAGCTTCAGCTAAATCGGTTCAGTGGTTTGGGCGTGACGAGGTAACAGACTGACAGACATGCAGCAGACACACTTTCGCATTCATAAAATTAGTATGGATATGGATTTAACTTTTAAGTATTTGATGTCTGTGTATCTTGCGGCTGGTTCCTTCGATGTTTTCGGGCATTAATATACACATGTAGGTTGTAACGAAAGTTGTGTTATAATAAGCATCGGATTATAATATTAAATGCACTGTTAAACTGCCGAAATATGCATGCAAATATGCACTTAAAATGGCTGAAATATGCGCAAAACATATTATGAGCAATGAGCATACACAATCAAAAGTTATATTATTATCAGGATTTCAAAAGTCATATTATTATCAGGGTGTATACAGTGAATGTGTTCCTTGTATAGTTATATTATTATCAGGATTTGTTTATGAAGTTTGTCGGCGGTGGCGTTAGTACATGCGCCAATATTCACCATTACGTGTATACAGTGAATGTGTTCCTTGTATAGTTATATTATTATCAGGATTTGTTTATGAAGTTTGTCAGCGGTGGCGTTAGTACATGCGCCAATATTCACCATTACGTGTATACAGTGAATGTGTTCCTTGTATAGTTATAGCCTATAGGGGACTCATACACACCCTTATGTAATAAAAAAATGTTTGTTAGCCCATCTTGAATGAACAGATTTTAATGAAATAACAGATAAGATGCAGTAGCGTCGTTAGGGGGAGGGGGCGACGCTAGGCCACCACCCAGGGCGCCAGATAAAAAGGGGCGCTGAAGGCAACCAAAAGGGGCGCCCGCGCCAGTTTTTTCAGCATTACCAGCACCCTGGGCGCCGAAGAAAACTCTGGTAGTGCTAAAACCGGCACTGATAAGGAGAACGACATACTTTTTATGACAAAATTCCCGCGGGATGCTGAGAAGTCAGTTAAAATAAAATAATAACCTGTAGATAGTTGTCTAACCCTTACAGCGCCCGCGGGGGTATTTACGACCCCAGCACCGCCGAGGGGCCGCTTGCTGTTTACAAAGTCGGCCCCAACTCCGACAGGTTGGGAATACAAGTTTTTTGATGAATTATCATGATGGTTTTAACAGCATTTTGTTAGCAAACGACGAGAAATCTAAGCGCGAAGAGTCGCGCTAAAACTCGAAAACGACTGAACGGATTGGGCTGATTTTAGTCTTAAAATATTCGTAGAAGTCCAGGGAAGGTTTTAAAGTGAGAAAGTGACACGAAGTTCACCGGGACAGCTATATAATAATAATATTTTATAACAAATATAGGCACGGACTATCATGTTAATATTATTTAAATTACCAAAAAATTGGAACCGACTTCCAAGTGAAAACATTACACGAACTACTCGTAAAAAGTATTAAATATAATTCTTGCTGTTTAGTAGTGCCTACTGCCTGTTTCAGTATTCGCCTAAACCTAACTATTTCTGTACACAATTTTCATTGAGATTATCTCGATAGTTAAAGTGACTTTTGTTAATAAAATGATAATCAAAATTTCAGGATTTCTTTTTGGAACTGTTTACAAAAATACGCCCAAACCTATCCTAATTTTTGAAAACTCGCTACATCTGCTCCCAACACGTTTTTTCCAATCAAACCCAGCAATACATTATTACAATAGTAATTAATACAGGGGTCCGTCCGATCCCCACGTCCGTCGCTAAATTAAAAACAATATTTATTGCTGACAATAATTCCAACGTTGTAAAATTTAACGATTCCAATGGGTTAGATTTGCGCGTGTTTTTCACAGTGTGAAACAGCTGGTAGACATCGACAGTTACATTTTATAATGTCTGCTGAAATTAATTATTAAAAATAATCATTGGTACTGTACTAATTGGTACTGTACTATACAAAAAGCTTGATTTTTTCGTTGTTTTTTGCTCAAATTACTATCAAGGAGATAAGTCCCTACCTAGGTCAGTCTGGCTTGCTGCTTGGCTCAACTTTTTAGGGTGCCGTACCCAAAGGGAAAAAACGGGGCCCTTTTACTACACTATCCTAGATATTATACTTTAGGACAGGGGTTCCCAAACTGTGCGCCGCGGCACCCTGATGCGCCGTGGAAAGGCAAGAGGGGCGCCGTGAGTCGATCCTCCATCATTTTTCAAAACCACAAATATTATAAAATAAAAATATAATATGAATTATACAAAGCAGGCAGATGATTAAATATTTGATTATTATTATTTACTTGCTTAACCTAACTATAATCATTAAAGGTGTTTATTTATGTATCTTTTTGTAATAGCTAAGTAGAGTAGGGCGCCGTGACAAAATATAGACTTGTAAGTGCGCCGCAGGCTGAAAAAGATTGGGAACCCCTGCTTTAGGGTGTATCCAATAATTCTGAGGTGTACCTATCCTTCGATAACGGATAAAGTATGAAGCTCAATTTTTTTATGTTATTTCCTTCGGAATAACTGTGGGAATCTCGTCTCCCACTACTGGACACTTGTGATAGCCCACTGCCAGAGTCCAGACCACCTCAAGGTCTTATTTTAGGGGTAACTTTAGGGGCGTCTGGCTAAGAATTCCCCCATAGCACAGGCTGCGCCTAGTTTGGGGGACTGATATTTTTAAAAACCATTGTAATTATTTATGACAATAAAGATTTTTTTGATACAAATTATATAAAAAAATACATTGAGGGGTTTTGTAATTTTGTTAAAAATAGGTAATTAATGAAAAGACTTACTGACAAGTACGATTTGAATAGAATATACCTAGTCGGTACACAGATATGAATGAAAATCCACAATAATATACCCAATGAACCTAAGTACTAATGCTAAGTCCATGATTATAGCACAGATTATGAGATTACTAAATAGTTACTACGTAAATATTAAGTATAGCTAGTAATATTATGCTTCAAAGTCGTTCTCCAAATATTTTAATCTTCTCGAGACAATCCATACTAATATTATAAATCTGTCACTTGTCAGTCCGTCTGATACGTCTTCACGCCAAAACCACTGAACCGATTTCGTCTCGAGAAATAATGATACTTTTTATCCCGGAAAAATGTATATTTCCCGCGCAATTAACGAATTTTGGCGCAACGGAGTTGCTCGAGCGTCATCTAGTTCAATTAAATAATAATAATTTGAAACTAAATACGTGTAATGATTGCATGGATTTGTATAAAATTACGTACTTTCTACTTGTACCTACATAGAATATAACTCTGCTTTTCTGCACCAAATTGTGGGTACCCGCACATTTTTTACGTTGGTATTTTGATAGTGATTTCGACTATTTACTTACACTTTTCAACTATATCCATGCTTAAGTTAAGTAATATTCAAGAGAGATACTTTTTACAGCACAAAACTTCCGTTGTTTGTGTACAAATATGAAATAAGTAAGTAACTGACTCACCTAGGTTTCTAGGCTATTTTCTACTACTTACCCTTCTTTTTAAAGTAGTTCGTAAGTTTGCGACGAAATTACGGGTTCTTTTTCAATAAAATCTAAAATACAAAAGCTAGGCAATTCAATCTAATGTTACTTTAATGTCCACTGAGAAAAATCTTTTTCAATAATGGAAAAACAAAACCAGTTACCTATTAAAACTAGGAGTCACGCGCGGCTCTGCCAGCTATAAAACAGTATATCCCGATTCCCGAGGTAATCGAACACTATCCTACGATAAAAAGTACCCTCAGATCTTCCACATAGTCTACTTTATATCTATGACAAATTTCACTAAAATCGGCCCAGAAGTTTCGGAGCCCGTTATCGAATAGTTAGAATTGTTCGGTAAACAAACTTTTCGTCTATATACAGACGATCTGATCAATGAATAAGGGTTCCGTTGTTCTTTTGGGGCATGGAACAATAAAAACTTACCTTTTTTACACCATAAACACGTACCATAACAATCACAGCACAACACGTAAAAGTTTTCAGCGGGAAACACAATACGTCCGCGCTTCGAAACGGTCCCGGGCGTACTGAAAATTGAAATTGCCGTAGTATAGCGCGACTAGACGAAAACTCTTTCAGCGCTGCGACTTTCGAATGCGGTCGGGTTATATAATTCGGCAAAGGGGTGGAAATGTTGACTTCGCAATTAGCTCGATGTAGTTGATAACGAGAGATTTGTAAATAATATTTTTGCAAATAAACCTTATTCTTTAAAAAACACAGCGATATATTTTCAGTCACCCTATTCTGGCACAAGAAAAAAATGGATAGATGATATTGGCTGCAACTTTGTTGCACCGAAATTCGTATATTGCGCGGGAACTGGTACATTTCCCCGGGAAATTTTAAAAATAGGTTTGGCAGTTTAAGCCAATACTCCTGTGGTTTAAGCGTAGCTTAAAGAGACTGTCTGTTATATAAATTTTCTTAATTTTAAGGAATTTAGAGTTACAACTTAGGTACATGAAGGAAACGAGTGGTCAGATTCCCTGATATATATTATGTAGCGATTGCTACCTGTTGGTGGAATTTACAATGTCTCTAAAACTTCGACGTAATAGTTCACGCCGTTTTTCCGAAAGACTGGAGCCCCTAGCTAAGACGTCTTTTTTATCGCTTCTATGAAGAATCGCCCATCAAAATGTATGGAATTGACATACAATATAAGCGTTCGATAAAGTCGCCATTCGACTCGTGTTATGTAAATTCCATACATTTTGATCGGCGATTCTATTAGCTAGAGGCTCTGCTCTGATTCTACCCATCAGGTGATCCGTTTGCTCGTCGGCCCACTGGACCCGGACCGAGTTAATTGACCGTCCCAGAAGTTTCTAGAAGTTGAAGGACCGTAATGACGGCTCGTTAAACTTTTAACTTTTACTTTGAATCTTACTAGTTACACAGTCGCAGATTACTAAATAGTTAGAAGGTAATTAAGTCACTTACTATCCTTCCCTAACGTTTAACGTTTGAAGTGTGTCGTCGTTTATTTTTAACCGACTTCAAAAAAAGGAAGTTATCAATTCGACGCGTATGTATGTAATATTTCCAGAACTGCCCAGTTTTTGTATTTGTTATTCTATGACAGCTTCTGAACAAATGTGCCAAATTTCAAAAGTGTATGTATGTATGTATGTATGTATGTTTTTATGTTTGTGCACGCATATCTCCGGAACTACAAGTCCGATTTTAGTGATTCTTTTTTTATTGTACTAGGTATTATTCAACTTAGGGAATATTGCAAGTTTCATCAAAATCGGTTCAGTAGTTTTTGAGATAGGGTATTTTAATTCTTAATTACGTACAAAAAAAATTGAAGTCAGTTTTATCTTTTTAAAATATTATTTATTTTAATAAGGCCTCTTATTAACCTTATCAACCCCCATAAGGACACCGGCGACCGCGGCAACAATAGAATAACAATAGATTTCCAAGAATCCGCGATCGAAGGATTAAAAAAAACAGCCAGCAGATGTGAAAACGAAACAGCATAAACAGGCATACGTTTTCGCCGCGCTTTAGGCCGTGTTCAAACCAAACTGTCAGCCGGCGAATGTAAGCGAACGTTCGGCGCGGCGGCTCACAGTCGGTTTGGTGTGATCACGGCCTTAGAGTTGAGATTACTTCATCTCTTCTTCTCCATCTAATAACTTTTCGACCAGTTCACATTATGACCTAATAGTTAAAAATGTCCTAAACGGAAGTTTAACATTTTTTCAACACCAAAAAATGTAGTATGGAAAATGCCCACTCAATGTGCGCTTACCTTAATGAGTCAAAAGCCGGACAGAGCTAGTTAAAATGTAATTATAATCGTTAATAGACAAGGAATTCGAGTTTAATCACAATTTAATCTCATTTCAGTGTAAAGGTGATTCGATATTACATTCCTCACGGGCAGAACTGCTATTTCTGTTAATTAAAAAAGGTACAGTTGGAAGCCGGCTACATGAAGCGGCAGCAAACGACGTGTCGTCGCGAGACTACTGGTTTCTATGTATTTTTATGAATGTGTCGCTAGCTTCGTGTCGCTAGCTGCGGATGGTATTTCATAAACGTACATAGAAACCTGCCGTACTGTGAACTGTCGCGACGACACGTCGTCTACTGCCACCTCATGTAGCTGGTAGGTATACACTTTATCTGAGAATGTAGCAGCGCTAAAAGAGTTACTATTGTTTAACCTTATATTGGTAAATACATAACGATGGAGAGCTTTCCCATACAAATTACAAAAAACATTGCTCACACAGCGCTCCTACTTTCACAGTGAACTCTATACAAGGGACACATACACACCCTAAACTCTAACGTTATTAGTTATTACGCTTTGTTTGTTACACCATGTAAATATTAGCATATTTATCTAGTGTTTTCACCAAATGAAGTTTCATCTCTTTCTTTCAAGTTACAAATACGTAGCTGATTTATTTCTGCTGAGACCTATGAATGTATCAGTTGTATGTGTAAACAAGTAACAAGTTATCGTTAACTGAGTAAAATGTTTAGTTAAACGCCACGTGCGTTACTATTTCGGTCTGTTTACTAGTTAACTTCTTTTTAACCCCCGACAAACAGAGGGGTATTGATATGTGTTTGTTCTGGGTATCATAGCTTCTAATTTCTTAAGTTAAGTAGTTACTTCGAATTTTTATTCAAAGAAAATTTTTGTACAAGTAAAAGTGTCACTAGAAGACGAGACTTCTCTCTCCTAATCTCCTCAAATACTAAGTTATTACCTGGGGGCACGGCAGTGCTCTAGCCAAGTCTTGATCAAACGAGCACACGTTTCATACCTATCTCGATGTTAACGTTAGCATTAAATTGGTACAGAGCACTAGATTAGGTGGTAGCAACACACTTACAGGCCACCCGGTGCTGCACCTGAAATCACTATCACCCCACCTCCCTGGCAGTGGGGGAGGGGGGAGGAATTACACGCACCACTTAGTAGCACCGTGGTCTAAGATGTAAGCGGGGAGCGGATGTTGAGATGAGATAGCAATGTGACAGGGAAAATTGTATGTCAGCTGTCAATTACGATTTTAGATACGAAATTTTGACAGTAGATATTGTACAGCAATTAGTCCAGTTAGTAGCTGCAGGCAGGAAACCCTGCCCTGGTCACTGTTAGTGCTGAAACCGGCACTGCACAAAAGGAAAGACCGATTTTGATGGCTATACCCATATAGCCATTTTTGGGAACTCGACGTAACGGTTTCGACACCTTGTGCTAACACTTATTTGTTCTCGACACTTAATCGCGTCGCCGTTTCATATAAGTGAAGTCGCTGCAACTAAAATTGGGGACGAGCCGACACAGTAACATTCGGTTTCTAATTTATGTCGCCGTGTCGTAACAATGTTATCAAAATGTAACTAGATTCCACAAATCATTCGTGCAATCGCTCATAATCGTTCATTCGTTGACATTGACTAGTGACAGAATTAAAAATAAGAAACTGCCATCTTATCACCAAGGTAAGTAAACCAAGATTTTGTTTTTATTCAATATTATGGTTTTTTATGCCTGAATCTTAATGGGAAATTAAATTCATCGTGTATTTATTGGGATAGTTTGAAATTTACCAACGTGCCGCATTATTATAATAATTTAAGCATTCCTACGAAAATACATATTGTTGGTTTATAGCAATAATTTTATTTTGTATTCTCAAAAGCTTATATCCAATGCAATAATTGCAATAAATATTGGCTGCAGTCATGAAATTTAATAAAAAAACGTAGATAAGTTAAACTCTGAACATTTGGGAATAGGTGGACGCAAGGTTGCTGTTTTTGTATCTGAGCATCTCACCCCTTCAAATAAACACTTGCATGCAGCTGCTCGACTGAAAACAAAAGAAGCAGGCTTTAAATTTATCTGGGTTAGAGATGGTAGGATTTTTGCAAGAAAAAACGAACAGAGTAAAGTGTTATTCATAAGAGACGAAGATAGTTTAAAATTAATTGTATAACCTACATTACCAATTTTTTACAATGATATTATAGTACATCTATCTTTAAAATGTCGTTAGATATATACTATCAGAATACTAGAGGTCTGCGTACCAAAACTAATGATGTATTAAGAAATATTTCGATTAGTAATTATGACTTGATTGTATTCACCGAAACCTGGCTAACCTGTAATGTATCTAGTGCAGAACTTATAGACGAAAGGTACTTTGTTTACAGAAAAGATCGTTCATGCGCAACCAGTTCCAAAAAAGACGGTGGAGGAGTTTTAATCGCGGTATCCAAATCTATTCCTTCTGTTAGACAAATAAATTGGGAGAGTAATGCTGAAGATCTTTGGATAACAATTACAGTCAAATCTCATAATGTTGCTAAGAAAATATCTATTTGCGCTGTGTATCTACCACCTCCCGTCTCTTTGGAGCTTCTGACAACTTTTTTTGGAAATGCAACCTCTGTGATCGATCAATCAGATCAAGTAATAATATTAGGTGATTTTAACCTGGGTTTTGTTAAGTGGTCTAAGCAAAATATTGTTGGTCCATGTAGTCCTTTAAACTATGATTGTAAGCTGGGTTTAGCACTTATCGATTTTATGTCAATGAATAATGTTTCTCAATACAATGACGTGTTAAATGTGGATAACAGAATTTTGGATCTTATTTTATCAAATTGTCAGGGTATAAATGTATGTAAATCTGTTAATTCACTAAGTAAAATTGATCCCAAGCATCCCCCTATTTGCGTTTCCCTATCAAATCACTCTCCCCAATTCCTAAAACCTCATTTCAATCGTCGCCATAACTTTTTTAGAGCGGATTACAGTGAGATTATTGCTTACTTAAAGAATATTGATTGGAATATTTCATTTGTTAACTGTCCTAATGTTAATGCAATGACTGATCTACTTTACCAACATATACAAAGTGCTATTGATTCTTTCGTGCCATTACTAAAACCCAAATCTACAAAATTTCCTGCCTGGTTCAGTAGTTGTCTTATAAAATTGCTCTATGAAAAAAATAAAATTAGAAATAGATTTCGGAAATATAACAATCCGCGTGACGGTCTTGAATATGAAATATTGCGCGAACGTGCCCACAAATTAAGTGAACAGTGCCTTCTAAATTATAAAAAGAGAATAGAATACAACATTTCTGCTAACCCGAAAAGCTTTTGGGGTTTTATTAAAGATAAACGGAAGGGTAACATCACTATACCGACAGTCATGAATAATGGCGACACGATAGCAACAAATGGTACCGAAATTGCCCAAATGTTTGCTTATAAATTTTCGTCAGTTTTTTCTAACACTGTCTTAGACAGTGATACAGATTTAACTTTTGATGGTGCATCATCATTAAACAACATTTATATAACCGAGAACCAGGTTTCACGAGCAATTAAGAAACTTGACATACGAAAAGGTGCTGGCGCAGATGGAATTCCCCCTGTCCTTGTAAAGCGTTGTAGTTCTGCCCTATCATATCCTCTAACAATTATTTTTAACAGATCATTGCGGGACGGAATATTCCCGGAGATTTGGAAAAGAACCAAAATAATTCCCATTTTTAAAAAAGGCGATAGCAATGATGTTAGTAATTATAGACCTATTGCAATCATTTCGTGTATCTCTAAATTATTTGAGTCTATAATTTGCCCTCTAATCACGCATCAGTTAGAAAAAAATCTTTCCATTCACCAGCACGGGTTTAGAAAAGGCTACTCAGTGGAAACTAACTTGGTAACCTTTAAAACTTACTTGTGCAATGAAATAGATAGTGGTCGGGAAGTAGACACCATTTATATGGACTTTTCTAGTGCCTTCGACAAGGTTTGTCATCCCCGGTTGTTAAAAAAGTTAAAAAGATATGGCATTGGAGGATCTCTTTTAGAATGGTTTCGATCATACCTAGCAAAGAGACTTCTATTTGTTGTTGTTAATGGTTTTATGTCAGACGATTACACAGCAGTTTCTGGTGTACCTCAGGGCTCCCATCTTGGTCCAGTACTTTTTTTAGCTTTTATAAATGATCTCTCAGATGCCATACACAATAGTGAGTTCAGTCTATTTGCTGATGATCTTAAAATATACAGAAGGGTAACCTGCGCACTGGATGCTGATCTTATTCAGCAAGATTTAAATAGCATACATTACTGGTGCTGTACTAACGGTATGGTTTTAAATGCTAAAAAGTCATTTTATCTTAAATTTACACGAAAACGTGAAAAAAATAATGTAACCGCAACTTATGCTATAAACTCTGCCGTACTTAAACAGGTTACAGAGATTCGAGACCTGGGCGTGGTTTTTGACTCTAAGCTCAATTTCAAGTCACACATAGATATGTGTGTCAAAAAAGCGTACAGAATGTTAGGATTTCTTAAAAGAAACACTACAGGATTTTTAAGTATTAAGCCTAAAATTATTCTATATAACTCATTGGTTCGTAGCTATTTGGAGTTTTCATCAGTAGTTTGGGGCTCTCGATATATTTCCCACTCCATGCGCGTAGAAAATGTCCAACGTGCATTCACGAGACATCTCGCGTTTCACTCTCCTGGTATTTCTCATCGTGCTACTTATGATTTACGCTTAAAACACTTAAAAATAATGACACTTAGTAATCGCCGAATGATAACTAATATTATTTTCTTAAAAAAGATATTATCCGGAATTATTAACTGCGACAACCTACTTCGTTGTATAAAATTAAATGTCCCGTATCACTATCCTCGTTATCCAATTACCAAATTATTCTACACTCCTAAAAGTAAAACAAACATCCTAAAATACTCTCCCTTATCTAATATCTGTTCTGATTACAACCTAGCTTGCACATCTGTAAGAGACCTAGATATTTTTAATGATTCCTGTAAGAGTTTAAAAAACAAATTAACCAAATATAATACTCAAACTTCTGCTTTCGAAAATTAAAACTACATTCATGTAATCATTATTAGACTTAAGAAATAATTATATATCTACTGTTCTTAATGAATTCTGTACACGCCTATAATTGGCTTACACATAAGTGCATGTTTTAGTTTAAGTTTTAAGTTTAAATGTATTTCTGTGTTTTGCTGTTGGCGAGTCTAATAAAGAAATAAATAAATAAATAAATAAATAATAAACTTTAATATTGAATAGCATACTTTTTTAGCAGCAATAAACCGCACAATCAATAAATAATGAAAAAAAATTATTTCGCTAAGTGAAAAATTTTCTCGACACAACTAGTTACAAAGTTACGATAACTATCGACATTGTGTGGTAATGTTACCTAAAGTAGTCACAAAGTTACTGTATTTTTAAAATGGTGTCTCCCTGATTATCTGTTCACAGATTCTCAAACTTTGCCTGACAAAATGCTATATTGAATTTTTTTGACAAAAGAAAGCTCTTCCGAGTTAATATATCTCGTATCAAGTACCTTATTCAAACGAAAAAAATATTACATAAATTAATATTAATTATTCTTTTTCAGATGATGATGCACCAGACACAAAAAAATTGAGTATCAGTTCTGATATTAGGTAGTTACTTACATAACGTACTGTGCAGCAAAAGTACAAACGGTGATTAACTACGAAGAATCTGACAAGTAATCTTGATTCACGTCTAGTAGATAATGCTAGTAAAATTATATTATAATGCAAGTGTAATTAATGATGATTTTGTGACTTTAAAATCGTGAAATAAAAATTGATTTTTTCTTTAATTTTTATTTTATTATTACCCCTAGCGTTATATCAATACAGGAATAAATACCATTTGGGAGATGCAGAGCATACGTCGTAGCACAAACTACAATCAAACAGACTAAGGAATCTAGCCAGAAATAACTAAGTAATCGGCCAAGTGCCAGTTGGACTCACGCACATAGGGCACCGTACCGTTATAGAGCAAAAATAGGCCAACATTTTAGAGTGTTTAATTAAAACCTTCATTTCAAAAAGTTTTTTGATTTTAATTTATTTTATTTTAATTAAACTATAAACTGGCAGTTATCACAACACACAGTTTTAGAATGACTGGGATTTGGTGACTTACATTTATCAAAGTTAGTGTTTAATTATTACGTAACCTTACTACACATGTTACAACCCAGTTACTACATATGTGGAAAACATGTGTAATTGTGTACACATTTTTTTCTGTAACAAGCGGACACGGTAACAACACGTAGAAGCAAACCCCCACACAGTCGCAAGGTGTCGTATTAGCTACGAAACTGTTACGACTTGTTACAGATTCACAAATCTGCGACCGAAAATGGCTATATGGGATATATACTTGCAAGCTACGTAATCAAGGCGAGCGAAGCGAGCCCTAGTAATATCACACAACGAGCACTTTTGTGGTACACTTTACGGAAAGACTGTCACGCGTATTGATTTGTGCTTTAACATAGTAATTTTTATTTATATATAGATGTGCTATCATCGGTCAGTCAAGGTTTGGTTACTATTAAAATATAAAAAAATATATTAAAATATATTATTACCACGCAGAAAAACGACGCGAGCCCTCACAAAGCTTGGCTTTTAGCTGGTTATAAGTTATAACTCATCAGTCATCATAATCAGCTGGTTACTGCACAATATTAGTTAAGTAAGGCTTATCTTGTTTTGGTTCACCCCTCTTACTGGAAACTCGCTGGCGCCTGTAACTTGGCACCCCTACCACGAAACACAATACAACACATCCCTCAATATCAAAAACATTCAATTATATTGCGATATTTAATACGAGCTAAAGTGGCCACAAACACGGAAATATTACTGATACTAACTGATATAATATTTGGAATAACAGGTTATAGCTTATTACAATTTACAATTTACATTATATTATAAGGAGCCTGTTTCACCACTTTCTGATAAGTGCCGGATAGGCTATCCAGCACTTAACTTGACAGATCAATTATGGAGAATCTGTCAAATAGTACTCTCCATAAGTATTGATCATATCTCACCAGTCATGCTGTATATCCAAGACTCCCAAACCATAATCACGATACCAAACATCGAATGCTCTAGTGTTTAATATTTCAAGACATAACGGAGAGTCAGACGCACTTTTTCATTTAAAACATAATTATTTTATTACTTAAGGGGCCGGGTACCCTCGAAATTCTCATACATACGTAATTCCAAAATCATTTTCTCATACGAAAATATTTAACATGTTTGAGTTGTTTTTCAGTTTAAAATAGTAATTATCTGGGTTCCTGCACAAAAATTTATTTCAAAGTATTTTAAACATTAAAAAAAATTTTTTTGTTTTTAATTTTTTTTAGTAAATTTAGTACTTAATATTTAAACACTAAAAATAGAGTAAAACACTAAAAAATATATAAATAAATAGTAAATTTACTACAAAATATTTAAATGCTAAAAAATATTTTTTAGAGTTTAAATATTTTGTAGTAAATTAACTATTTATTTATATATTTTTTAGTGTTTTACTTTATTTTTTAGTGTTTAAATATTTAGTAGTAAATATACTAAAAAAAATTTTAAAGCAAAAAAAAAAATTTGTGTTTAAATATTTTGAAGTAAATTTTTGTGCAGGAACCTAGGTAATTACTATTTTAAACTGAAAAACAACTCAAACATGTTAAATATTTTCGTATGAGAAAATGATTTTGGAATTACGTATGTATGAGAAATTCCAAGTGTACCCGGCCTCTTAATACTAACAAAGATAACGCGCATATAGATTTTCATGCAACGCATTTTCACCAAACCAAGGCTTTTTCTTCACTTATCCCAATAAGAGCGAAGCCACTATTGTATATTTACTAATATATTATTTACCTCACGTCCAGATATATAAATAACGCGTAAAAGCCGTTTGTTTGTAAAGGCCGACCGCCGTACATCAGTAATGTGAAGCCGAAATCCCATTCTGGAATAGCTATAAATTTTTCTATTGGGATAAAATATTAAATCATGTTAATTCGATATGACTCCGCCTACGCCGGTTTGACGGTGGCCGGTTTTATTGAAACTAAGCTAAGAGAGTACATAATGTTATATTGCCAAAGTGTGTGCGCAGTGCCACAACACTCGTAATCCAGTGGGACGGACGACAGATACGATTGGCAGGAGATCAGGCGTAGAGCTGACTTTTGACATGCCCATTCGACGCATCTTGTCAGACAATCTGGAAAACGCAGGTCCTGATTGGTTGGGTTGGTTTTTGGTCTCTAATGCTCAGTTTTTTTACTGTTCAAGGGCGTTGCTGATTGGTTATTATTTTGACATTAGCCACCGGGCATTTTTTTTAAATCCCATTCGATAATAATTTACTCTCCGAATCGAGAGCCAAACCTACAAGATACAACCCACTGGACTACGGAGATGTTACAAATTAGTTACTGTCACAAAAGAGGCTAAGGACGAAACTTACAGCAGAAGAATGTCACCCAGGTGACAGTGTGACCTGTCGTGACAGCTAATAGCGCGCCGCGTGTGACGGACAGACGGATAAACGCTGGGCAACAGGGACGCGTTCACAGGGAAAAACTCCTAAGTAAATATAATTTTGTGAAGGGAACGTTTTCGTTTTGAGCCCCGGAATAAACCTTCCCTGGACTGCCACGAATATTTCAACACTAAAATTTGGCAAATCGGTTTAGCTCTTCTTGAGTTTTAGTAAAGTCTAACAAAATTGAGCAGACGCTAAACAAAATGTTCCTAACGTAATCACGATTGAATAGTGTTTTTTTCGCCTCATATAATTATTTCCACAATAATTTTATTATTAATTTATAATCCCTGATATTTTTTTTCATTTTATAAGGTTTTCTAGCATTATAGTTTTTCAGACTGTATTAACACATTACCTACTTACTTTTAACCCTGCAAAAGTATTCCACATAGGAAACAGTAAACTGTAAAAATCAAGACGTTTTACCCTAAATAATTCTAGTAGCATGAATGCCAATATAAAATATTCATCCATATCGGCTCAGCGGTTTCAATGGTTAAAGGAAGAAAGAAGACGACAAAATAATAGACAATATATTTTCGCATATTTAATAATATTTGTAATGAAAAGAATTCTTCAGTGTGGGCGAGGGTTTAGTCTCATTTTTCCGGTGACAGACAGACGGAAGACAGCACTGTTATTACGTGTGTCATATTATTGCGCTCCTTCTGCGCCCGCCGCCATATCACATACTATATCTATAGTATTTAACTGTATGGTTGTATGACAAATTGTATCGTAGTCCATACAAAAACCGTGACCAGATACCGGCATATTATCTCTGTTATAAATAAATTTTGTGACATTATATGACAGGTGTTACACGACAATTGACATGAAAAATTCTACCTACAGCTACCTAGTTTCGCTTGGAGGCAGGTAGAAAAGTGTCTAAAAATTATTGTTATTAATAGTTTTATGAAACGAGTCCGCCAGGCTTCGCTTCATAGGCCTGAAGATACTGACACAAAATTTTTGGTCATTTGTACCAGTATGGCGGTTTTACAGGGGTATAGTTACGTTAAGGCAAAAAGGAAAATGATGGTCGTAGCGCTCGCACTGGCAGCCCAAACGCGTGGGCGTTAATCGGACGTGTCGGATAAATAACGAGTGTCGAACGATTTGTTCCACAAAAATGCTTGTATTTTCATGTCATACTTGTAGTAGATGGAAAAAGTGGCGCCATACTTGAAAAACCGTTTGAAATTACGAACAAAATCTTAGGATTTTGAAATAATATTATTCATATTCGCTACCTCCCACAGGTATGGCATTATCAGGCTCCTATTTATGATCATACAGGGAACTGTTAAAAAAAGTTTCAGGGTGGTACAAATCGATTGGCGAAAAAAAATTACACCTTTGCAGTGGTATGGCGGCCATTGGGACCTGTCGGAAAAGTATGGCAAGGTGATTTTCGTGAATGGCTACTCGACGATGATTAGCTATGCAAAAATTAGCCTGGTAGAAATGGTTAAATTTTTTTATTAATATTAACGTATTCGCGTCGGTATGGCGGGCTGTAAGCCGCACCCGACAAGTATGGCATTACGCTTTCGCCTACTTATTTTTTTAGACTATCTGAAAATACAAGCATTTTTGTGGAACAAATCGTTCGACACTCGTTATTTATCCGACACGTTCGATTAACGCCCACGCGTTTGGGCTGCCAGTGCGAGCGCTATGACCATCATTTTCCTTTTTGTCTTTACGTAATTATACCCCTGTAAAACCGCCATACTGGTACAAATGACCAAGAATTTTGTGTCAGTATCTCCAGGCCTATCATGTGCGCCACACAAGGAGCTATTTAATGATTACTTTACTTTAATTTAATGAAGAGTTTAGGTACTTGAGCTACTCCATATCCACTGTAAGTCAAACTTTTCATTTAAATTAAAAATATAAAATTAGTAATAGTGCAGTCGCCAGAGGTTTTAACCTCCGAAAATTGTAATAGTGAATGGATTTTTGTTTTTGAGGTGTCATTTTCTTTTTTACACTATAACTTGCAAAGTTTACCAAAATTTTTTTTGTGCTTTTAATTTTTTAGTTACTTAATTAAAAATTAATATTTCACCATATAAAACCGGTCCAGAAAAATTTTTTTTTTCTTGTTCCTGTTATTTAATGACTCTTATCCGATTGTTTACGTTGATAATTAACCAAATTCACAATTTTTACAAAAGAAAGTTTGCTTTGCCAAGCTAAATACAACTATAAGGTTTTTGCAAAGTTTTTAGAGATTAACGCTCGGGTTTGGGTGGATTTAAGGGTTGTAACGAAAAGTGTGTTAAACTTGCTTGTTATGCGTATTTAATTTTTAGAGAAATGATAACTTTTAAGTACTTAAAAACGTTTAAATATCTCCAAAAATGTGTAAAATAGACCGAAAATATTTTTCTATATTTGTTGAGAATTTATTTAAGTGAGAGCTAAAACATTAAATGCATCGACAAATGAAAGACTTTTTCTTGTCTTTGAAATATATTTAAACTTCCTACTTAAAGCCAGAAAAAAAATTGGGTGCTACAAATCTCACGTACATACTAAAGACGCATGCTGCGACCTATGTTTTAAAAATGCTTACCTGAATAGAAAAAAAATCAGTTCTTAACCTAATTTGTATTTTTTCCTTTTAGTATGTTTTACCAAATATAATTAATGAAAAAAAAAATAGAAAATCAATTTTATTCTGTAAAAACCTAACCAAAAGAAATAAAATACAGATTTTCTTCGAAATATCCGTGAAAAGTTTGTGCTACATTTTCAGAAAATTTAATAAAGTAAGAGCTAAAAAGTTATACACATTAAGAAACAGAAGGCTTTGTTAAGCCTAAAAAATAATTTTAAACTTCCTATTTAAAACCAAAGAAAAATAGGGACGCCATTTACCTGGCGAGGCACACAACAAGCACATTTGGAGGTCTACTCATCTACATACAAAAATATTAATTTTAAATCTAAATTGTATATTTTTCAACTTATTTTCTTTCTTTGGAATATAAGCAACGATACAAATCAAAAAAATAATAATATATTTTATTATTTTGCTATATATTTAAAAGAAAGAAATATGCAAATGTTCTTCAAAATTTTACAGTTTATGAGTTTACTTGAAGTGGAAGAGAATAATTTAAAAATCAAAAGCACAACTTTTCAATAGGTAAACTTTATTATTTATGTCATCAGCTACACATTCCTTTTTTTCTTTTCAATTTTCATCCACTATTGCAAAAATCGGAGGTTTGCACGATTTTTACGCTCTGGGAACTCCACTATAATTATAGGTATATTTTAGCAGTCTCTGTGTACATGAGTAGTGAGTACCTATAGGCTATAATGGAAATAATTTCACGTTTCTTACCATTGTATCCTTGTTTTGTAGTAACATTTCTCAAGCATTTGCTCGGGTATGTAAAATAATCGATAGGAATTCCAACCAATTTCCCTTTCGGCTGGAGATTTAATAAAAAAGAGTAAAGCCAATAAGACGCGGAATTTACCCGCGCGGATCCGCGGCATGGATATGTGCGGAGATCCGCTCGGACCGTTGTGGCGCGGCGCGAGTGGTAGCGGGGAGTGGAGCGGGAACGATTAGCGGGCCGAGAGGCGGCGGAGAGCGCAACGGGAGCGATTAGCAGTGGGATTGGCAGAGATTAGTGGAGCGGAGGCAACAAGTGGCAATTCGGCACAGCTAAGCTCCGCTCCGCGTCAGTGGAAACACGGCCTTAGTGGCTGCGGGAGAGGAGGTGGTGGGCGGAGCGATTAGCGGTGCGAGTAGTAGCGGAGAGCTGAGCTGTCTATGAGGAAATAATTCCAGTAGCAAACAAAAAGAATAAATGGACAAAAGATGCAACATTGATGAAGTAGTAGTAATACGTCCATAATATTAATTATATTATGTAATAATAATACTGGCTCAATTGAAGCCACCAGCCAAATTGTTTTAGGTATCATTTGGTCCTTTTAAAAAAAGAATAGGGTGTAAATATTTAACAACAACATTATTTATAGTTTTGGCGGGCATGTGAAAGAGTGCTGTTTTGTTTTAGTATTATTTTCCTAAAATTGTGTTAGCTGGGTTTTTAATGTGTAATATTGGTAGAATATTAACCATTAGATATTTGTGTTCATGCACAAGTGTAGGAAAGTGATGTAATATCCAGAAACGTGCTATTTTGTGTTCCCTCCAAAACTCCATCGAAAGTTTCAGTAAAGCGTCTACCACTTTACTGAATCGACCGACTTGACTCCTGTGACTGTATTGACTTTTACTTAGACTTTGACTAGACTTTAGACCTGACGATACTCGTACATGAAAACGATGATGAAAATTATAATAGGAGGAATATGGTTTTCCCGCCATATTCCTTACCTTTTTACCTTGTCTGTGGCACAACATACACATCCTTTGTGTCAAGTTGCCAAAAAAGAAGAAAAAGAAAGAAAGAAAGAACATTATTATAAGTAATATATTTTATCGTAATCAAAATCATTGCAGAATATTCACTTAGTATGAAGTACGATAGCGCCATTTTCGCGCCGCGCCGGCGCAGTGGCGCCGGCCGGTCTGTCGCCATTCACGCACTAGGTAGATAGATACATGATCTAGTCGGCAACGTAATGGCGGCTGCACTCACTCTCGTCTCGCTTCGCGCTCCCGTCTTCGTCTCGGTTGCTATCGGTTGCTTGTCGGTATTTGGGCCCGAGTCAAAGGGTCTCGTTGGCTCTCGCGAGGTAAACGAGAGTAAGGATCACTCGTTTACAATGTGGTCCGACACATATTCTTTTTCTTCATACCTTACAAATTACTTTTAATTAGTCAATGTTTTAAAAAATGTTAGGGCCTTCCCCTACGGAGATTCCGTAATTTACCATATTTTAGAGCCTTATAAACTCATAATTTGAAAACTACAAAGTTATAATAAAAATACAGCAATAATCTTCAGTATATCAACATTCCTGTCCCCGTTTTAAATTTTCTATTTTTGTTTATTATACTCATGATATTAGCTTCCAAAGTAATGCCAATTTATTAAAATTGAAGCATACTTTCAGCATCTCCTTAGTATTTACAAATTACGCTTATTTGAAACACACGACAATAGATAGACAATTTCATTAACTACATATTCCCCGTTTTAAATTTTCTTTTGATCAATTTTGAACTAAAATAAGTAATAAAATAGGATTTTTGTGCGATCTCGGCAATACGTCAAATGTATGGTCAAGGTCGTTTGCTCGGGGGATGGCCTTAATAACGGCAGCAATTTCCACGTCCATAGTCTCGTGAGTCTTATCAAATGTTAGAACGAGTGTGTACTGGCATGCTCTCGACGAGAGCCGTCTCTGCCGAGGATCTCGGCGAAATGCGAAAGGCTCTCGCCGAGTGTGTACAGCCGCCATAAGGGGTCGAGCGGGGGAGACGCGGGGGTGGCGCCGCGAGGGAGACGCGGCACGCGCCGGCGCCGGCTGGCCGGTCCCGGGTCCGGTACATTCGCAGTCTCACGCGCACGGCGCATCGTTGCATAATTATTATTACGTACCTAATTATTTTTATAGGTACCAAATTATTGTGTGGGACAATGTATTCTAAGTTCTAACCGCGAGTGTTGTGAGCTGATGGTAAGGTGCTACATTTTGAGTGAAAGTTTACGCGGAGCTTTTAAGGTAAGGTACTATTAAAAGCAAATAAGTAGGTATGAATAAGATAAATTATATGTAAATAAGACTTAGAAGTTAGAGGTGAGTGGTTTTGTATTTAATTAGTTGTACGTTGATTACATTTAAAAAAAATGCGTCTATATGCAAAGCTTTGGATTTATGATTCATTTCTAAAGATCATAATATTATACTTAAATAGTATATTATGTAATTTTCCCATTGTTTTGATGTGTGATTAAACCGATTGCATCGCTAGACCAAAGTAATCTTGAGGATACAAAAAGAAATCCTATCCAATGTAACCTTTTTAAGTCGGTAAAATAAATAGGAAAGGAGTATGCCAATGTTACCTGCTCCTTTCTAAGGTCGGTTAATTGCTATATTCCCCGCTAGCAGTAAGACCACACGGCCTTCAGACCTTCAATTTCCTTCGCGGCATAATATCGGATCGCCTTTGCAGAACATAATACAACACTTACTGGTGTTGTCGGCCGTAGTTACAATTATATTTAAAATATTCTGCACAAACGTAGTAGTTCAATAGAGCGTGGCTCTTGACTCGGGTCATGGGTTCGATTCGAAATGTTGTATGTAAGTACATGTATATTTCAAGCATTGTACAATAAGGCCTCCGTGGTTCAGTGGTTTAGAGCGTGCCTCTTCTTGGAGATCGTAAGATCACGATCTTCACAGACCAGTATTAAATAGTCTGACAAGAAAAATAGCACATGCATCCGAAAGTCATGTAAAAAGCGCTCCTGTGTAGTGTGTACAGTGTACACAGTACACACATTGGCACTATAAATTTACTCTTGCGTGCTTGGTTCAAATAACTTATAACACAAACGACATGACAATATTATCTGAATTCCAAGATATTACTGATCTAGATTTTTATATAGACGTTACAAAATAATTAATACCTAATGCAAAGTATTAGCACATTAACCCTTAATTCACTTCCTGAGTCCCAGGGACTCACATCAAAATTTTAAACGGCCATAATTCAAAAGTAGTTTCCGCCACGTCTCAGTACCTTCATGTAGTGACGCGGGCAACACGGTGCCGAGAGGATAAGTGCGTACATACCATATTTGGTGAGTTATTACGCCGAGTGAGTCCCAGGGACTCATACTAGTGAATTACGTTATGATTATTTTTATACATTAAAGTTTTGAAATGTTGATTTTTCACCATTATTATAATTTAAATTATGTATGCTTTATTTTTCTGTTGTACAATTGTAAAATGGCTCTAATAAACATGACTTTATCAATCTAAGAGAAGACGGAGCAGATTCCATTCTGGAAGCCTGGCTTCAAGAAGATTTGGACGAAAAATGACATTCCTGAAGATGTGAGCCACCCTGAAACAAGTTAGCTAGGAGAGAAAGTATTACTATTTGTACCACTACAAAAAGAGAACAATAACTGCTCATTTGTGCACAAAATGTCTGAAGCCGATATGTTTTACTTGCTCAAAAAAGATATGCCGACGTAGCTTTTAGATAGTGGTAGAAACCCACTGCACGTTTTTTTTCTTTGTAGAGAAGCATACATTAATGTTTATTTTATTTTGTGTACCTTTATTGGTTTAAAAACGTTAAGTTCTTTTTAATTTTTAGAATATTTGTTAGTTTAGAGTAAACTTAAAAATATCATGGTTTTAAGAGACTGATAAGTGTATTTTTATTTAATTTTCAAGAGGACCTCAGAAGTTTGGTTAATTTTGTTATTTATTCTTATAATTTACTAAGTACTTAAGAAGATTGTTAAACAAAATGTTGATGAAATTTGTTTCATTTCATAAAAAACATACATTTAAAATATGTGAGTCCCAGGGACTCATAGAAAGTATTCACGTTAGTAAATTTCACCTAGTGAATTGAGGGTTAATGTCTCGTGATTTCAATTCCCAAACTTTTTTTTATTATTTTTGTTATTCCAGGCGTTTTCACCAAAATCCATTGTTCAAAAGTGGTGAAAGCCAGAAGTCAAATCACAAATTTTCATATCGAGGCTCGAGCCTCGAGCCAAAATTTTGAAATTTGTCTAGCCTCGTGTTTCAACTGTAAATATATGATTTGGTGTTGAAAAAGTTGGTCGTTCACTAATGTCGGCGGGACACGCTATATGGGAACTGAATCACTTACGGAGAAACCTCCGCTAATGTTGTAGTGCTGAAACTTTTTGTTGGTATACCCCTGTATTACTCAGTAAGTCACTTCCTGTGTAAAAATCATTTGAAACTAAATTTTGTATGTACATTTTGATTGCAATTTCGCTCGTGCAACATTCATACGCCAAAATATAATAAGTACTTATTACTACAAATTATCTAGGAAGTCTCAACTAGGTGATTTGTCTACAAAGAGTTTACGAAGTGGAGTCTAAGGTACTAAGTGACCATTGAAGACCTCTGTGGCTCAATTGGTTGAGTGTGTGGCACAGCGGCGTGCATAAGATTTTGACACTGGTAATGCAGCGATATCGGTTCAGTAGTTTTGGTGTGAAAGCAAAACAGACAGACAAACGGACAGAAAGAGATATTTTCGCATAAATTATAATAATAGTGTGGATATAAATTAAAAACTATGTTTTCTAAACTATTAGTATAATTACGTTGTTATGAAGAAATAAAAAAACGCCATCTGTTGTCACCCGTTGGAACTACAATGAGAGTTTATTTCATCGATGTTTCCATGGAAAGATACCAAAATTTACCATACAACATAATATTGTGCGCTAAGCTATAATAAATAAAAACTCCATCTATTGTTACGTATTATATACGCGCCGGTGCTCGCCTCAGCTACTGCGGCAGGAGTTCGCCTATAATATAGCATGTCTGTGTGCGTGTGCGAACTGTTCACGGACACAAAAATCTTTACGCACACATGACCCCAGAGCCTGCCGCACGAGATCTGCTTGCCTTGACCTTGAGTCATGCGGTTCGCGCGTGTACCTAACTTAATGTTTAATTTCTCGCAAATTGATTGTTGCTATTTTATAAGTGTAGGCGTTTTAAATGCGTTCATTTTTTCTATTATATTTTTTACTATTAACATTTAATAATTAACGTCATGAGTCATCTAAAACGTACGAAAGTTAAATTAAAATATATGTGTATGGCAAGTCATGCATTAGGTAGGCACTGCATTTTTGCCTTCATGGTATGCACGCACATGGTGTGGCAGCTCAAGCCGGAGGTCGCGGGTTCGAATCCCGCCGACGACGCGACGGAACAAAAAGTTTTCAATGATCCCGGGTCTGGATATGTATAAAATATGTGTATGATATAGTAAAAAAGACGGGTTGCACTCCGGGAGTGCCGGCAGAAGTGAAAACTTGATTATTAACGTTGTGCATTTTTAAACCCTTTTTTATGAAAATCGATATCGATTTTTTTTAATTAATCGAAACCCTTACAATCGATTAAATTTTTAACCCATTTTTTATGAAAATCGATTTAAAAAAAAAAAAAAAAAAAAATTGTTCGATTAATCAATTTCGATGTTACAACACTACTCTCCAACCGTCTTACGGTTTTTCGATCAGCACGAGAATCTGACGCGAGTTTCACAGTTTTTACCCATCCCACAAAAGTGCTCAACGCCGCTAAAGAAGTTTTCACTTCAAAATCTAAGTAAATATATGTATAGTATATGTATAGTATGAAAGTAGGTATATTATATATATTTCCGTTGTCTGGTACCTGTAACACAAGTCCTTCAGGTACTTAGCACGGGGCCAGACTGACGTGGTGTGAAGCGTCCGTAGATATTAAATTATTATTATAAGATGTCTAGGAAAACAAGTTACATGCTACGTAATAGACCAGCCAGAGGTATAGCTAAAAAACTAGGCCTTTTCATCCATTGTGGATGATTTAGTATTTTCAGAGCGAAGTAACCACTCCTCAAATACTGTAGTGCCTGGGACAAGATTTTTAAATGTCCGTATGGTTGCTTGGGCACATACGGCATTCTCGCAACATAGTCGGCCTAGTCCAGAGGAAAAAACTAGTCAATTCGTCTGGGACCAACTATGTGCGGGTTTCCTCACGATGTTTTCCTTCACCGTACGAGCGTCCGTATTGTGTACTTGAGATCAGAAAATGTCTCATTGGTACACGCCTCCACCCGGGATCGAACCTGCACCCTCTGCGAGTGCGAACCAAAGGTCTACTCATTAGGCCACGGACGCTCTACAGAGGTATAGCTAGCATGTGAAAAAAACTGTGATTTTACAATGTTGTGGCGACATTCTAATCTGAAACGAGACCGCCCTGTAGCAAAGACGTTTTATTTAGGTATCGCTTCTATTTTAAAGCGTTCGATAATATTATGAAGTTGATTGACGTTGGACTTGTCTAATATCAATTCCGTACATTTTGATTGGAGATTCTATATAGAAGCGATATAGGAATAGTCTTGGCTAGGGGATCTGATTTCGGCAACGCCACAATGCTTGTAGCGCTGTTTTTACTTTTTACGGAAAAGGTGACATCATTATAGTGTATTTGACGTTAAAACTCCCAAACAATGAACACGTTATTAACCTATTTCGCGTTCGTGTTGAACCGAATTAATTATCTAATTAGTTAAATCTAACATGTTATGATGAGGATAACTTTATTCTGTTGTTTCACCGGTACATAATAACCCAAGAGTCAGACAGACTTTCGTCATCAATTGGTAAAAGCTGAGTTTTCCTGTATATTTATTATTTACGACCACTGTGGCTCAGTGGTTGAGCCCGTGATCAGCGTTCAAGCCGGGGGTTGCGGGTTCAATTCTCGCCGATGGAACAAAAAGTTTTCTATATTCCTGCAGTCATGGATGCGTATTAAATATGTGTATCATTTAATTATTTAAAACTAAAATATATTCAAATTCTTTATTAACCATACAATAATATACAATAGTATAAAAGCTAGGTAGCGTACATCACGTCGTCTAATCCCATGCTAAGTAAAAACTTGTGTTATGGCAATCGGACAACGGATGCACGCCGAACAATTTTATCCTAATATATATTATTTACACATTCACACACACAATCACACTACACTTTATCACGTAAAGTCTCTTTCGGCGACGTGATGCGCGCTTCGTTCGGGAGCCTCCCCCGGAACCTTCGGTAAACTACATCGGCAGGCCAGAACTCCTCCGCCTCGAAGATGGATAAAACTTGAGTCGGCACTCTCACCACAAAGGAACTGAAATTCACTTTGTGGCGAGAGTGCAGACGCTCCACCCTCAAGGTGTAGGTGGTCTTCTCGCGGATGTAGTTTGCGACGTCTTCGACCGTCATGGACCAGTGCAGGCGCGACACGTAGAGCGGCGTCGCGGGCACCTCGCTGCGCAGGCGCAGCTCGGGCACAAAAGGTGCGGTGCCGCGGTGGTTGCGGACGGTGGGCTTCCTCTTCTTCCTCCCCTCCACCAGAACGAAGCCCACCTCATCGCACCTCCTGCTCTCGTCCCTGTCGAGTCGAAGATGTTCAGCCTTGTGCTTGTCCTTTGCACCGAGGGGTGCCCCCGCACCGCCGCACCCCGCACCGCCCCCGCGGGTAAAGGCGAGGGCCTTTACCCGCGGGGGCGGTGCGGGGCAAGCAGCGACGCTTGCATAATTTTTCGCTTGAGTCGAATGTCAAATTAGTACGAATTTAGACCAATTGAATTGTATTGGTCTAAATTTGACATTCGTGAGTTTGACAGTTTTGACAATTCATTTTGTGAATTGATTGAGAGGAATTATTGCTATGCAACCATTTTAGCCCCGCTGGTCGTTCTCACCTCTATAATAGAGATTAGAGGTCATATACAGGCAAACTTTTAGCTGTTATAAAATGACGAAAGTCTAACTGTCGCTGGCTCCCGGGTTATAATGTTTGTGAATTAATTAATGTTCCATGCGAGTTATTTATAAAGTTTTAATTATGAAAGCGCTGGATATAATATATAAACATTTGGATACGCCTATTTTAGGTGTAGGTGATTTTTTAGGTGGGTAGGTCCTATTTAAATAAACATCATTTGGGAAACGGCAATGTTAAATTCACAATTATTTCGCCTAATTTCCTCTTACAATCCATACTTCCTAATTTTATAAATGCAAATGTGTTTCTGTCTGTCTGTTACCTCTTCACGCCCAAACCGCTGATCCGATTTTTCTAAAATTTGATAAAGAGATACTTTGGGTCCCGGGAAAGGACACACACAGATCTAGAGTTGACAGGACATATTTAGTTACCTTTCTTGATCTATGTCTGTGCTTTTCACCATAGAAAAATGTACGGTTATTATTAGTATTTAATAGCAAAAACGAATAAAACAAACATGATGAATTTGAAGTAGTAGTTTATGAAACTTTTTCATTTCGTGTAAACCCCCTTCATATTACGACTCGGTACCGACTACCGACTACAAGCTGAGAGGGGGTAGAGGGGTATAGAGGGGTCAGGGAGAGGTAGAGGGGGCTGCATCGTCCGTCACGCCACCGGTTCCGCGAAATACTATCGGGTGCGGCCATGAAATAAGCGAGAAGATGCTAATTGTCGTCGATCGCCAAATACAGGGCGTCAAAAGTTCATTAAATCACATTTAAGTAAGTAGATTTTTTCAATTCAGTTTTTTATGTACTTATTGAAAATTTTGGGTTTTTGTAATAATAAGAAGGATAGTTATCACAATATTTAATGTATGATTAATTTGAATGCAGACTGGTGCCTAGAGAGGCAAAGAGACGTCAAATTGAAATTAAATGTTAATTAACCACACAAAAATATTCCACAGTTAAAATATTAATAAAAATATATTTATTATAATATTTTTATTATTTTAAGTTCAAGCGCGCCGAGCTGCACTTGATTGCAACTGCAATCAAGTGCAGCTCGGTGCAGTTCTTATAACACTGAAAATGAAACGTATGTCCCTTGAAGTCAAAATTATTTTTTAATAAATACTTAAATTAAAAAAAAACTCGAACTTCCTCCGTCACTCCCCTACTCGCTGGATTAATGGCCCCACGTGAGAAATTAAAACAACATTTGTATTCAAGGGCGGGCGGCGACTTTACAGTCGCTAGTCGCGTTCATTTCAATCAATTCCCCCCGCAATTGTTGATGGTACCATGGAAAACAAGTACAAGGGGACCCGGCTTCGTTGTTTTGCAACATACGTCCATACTTACTAATATTATACTTAAATGTGAAAGTGTGTCTGTCTGTTACCTCTTCACACCCAAACCACTGAATCGATTTTGTTGAAATTTGGTATGGAGATACTTGAGTCCCGGGAAAGGACATAGGATACTTTTTATTCTGGAAAAATGTACGGTTCCCGAACAGTAAACTAATTCTGGCGCAACGGAGTTGCGGGCGTCTTTTGCCCGCGGCTTCGCTCGCGTTAAGAAGTATTAATATTAACTAGCTGTCCCGGCAAACGTTGTTTTGCCATTTAAAGTATTTCTACTTCATCAGTTGACACAAAATCTTACCCCCTCTTTTGTCCCCTAAGAGGGGTGGGGGGAAAAATGTTATACACCAGATGTTAAGTTGGAAAAACAGTTAATAATATGAAGTAAGTCCATTAAAGAAAAAAGTTTGATACAAAATCTGACCCCCTCTTTGGTCCCCTTAGAGGGGTGGGGTGGGGGGGGGTAATTTTTATACACCAGATGTTGAGTTGGAAGGAGGCAAATATATCTGCGAAAACCGTATGCAAATCGGATCAGTAGTTTTCGTGTTAAAGCAAAAGTCTTATACAAAATCTGACCCCCTCTTTCGTCCCTTTAGAGGGGTGGGGGGAAAAATTTTATACACCAGATATTAAGTTGGAAGAAGACAAATATATCTGTGAAAACCGCATTCAAATCGGATCAGTAGTTTTCGTGTGATGCTGGAACAAACATACAGACAGACAGACAGACTGGACAGACAGACAGACAGACAGAAAGACAGACAGACAGACAAAAAAACTAACTAACTTTTCGGCTTCTATAGCGATATTGTGACACCCTCCGCTTATTATTTTTTGAATATCTTTAATGTACAGAATTGACATTTCTTCAGATTTATTATATGTATAGATTAGGTATCAAAGCCCAATCGATTTAAAATTGACAAAGGAGTAGAATTGATTAGAATCCTTTTAGCGGAGCGTATTTCTTAGCGGATGCCTACGTCATAACATCTACCTGCATGCCAAATTTCAGCCCGATCCGTCCAGTGGTTTGGGCTGTGTGTTGATACATCCCTATGTCAGTCAGTCACCAGCTTTGAAATATATAAATAATAAATATATTTCGATGTATGACGTATTACATAATTATGCTGCATATACTGTATAACATAAACCTTCTTATTAAATAACTCTATCTTAAAAAAGAACGCACTAAAATCTGTTATAACTTATAAATAATTTACTTTAGGGTGAGCATTATGTAAGGGTGTGTGTGACCACTCTCTACGCGCTGCTTTGACATTGCACTCTTTATAAAAAAAGCTATAATAAAAAAGACACATTTGAAACTGCTACATTTAACTAATATTTTCCTATATTAAGCCTATTTTAATTACATTTAGGTTTTTAACTAATCTAATGTACCTGTCGGTATTTCCGTGGTGTCTTATTTTATCTTCAATAGTCCTGACTCCTGAGTCCTGTTAAATTCAGCTATTTAATACTATACTAATGGAAACCGACTGGATCGAACTAAACTGCACATTGTTTTATGTTTTTGGAATAGATATTTAGATAGTTATACTAGTTGACCTGGCAAACATTGTTTTGCCATATAATTATTTCTAGTATCAATAAAAAAGTAGATAAAAACCTATTCTCACGCCTAACGAATGTATACCCGAGGAAATTGATTCCTAGGCAGTTGACATACCAACTTTACTTGGTCGGATGATGTCAATTTAATCCTTCGATTGGGGAGTCTTGGAAATGCTATTGTTGTCGCGATCACCGGTGCTCGTATGGGGCTTGAATCTTGATGGGTATTTGATAAAAGTGATCTGTCAGCTGGGTTTGACGTAACGCGACCAAACTACGTAGGTCCCCCCCTATCTGCCAAGAAAATATCAACTTCTTTGATAGTACTGTATACAAAAATATGTCAACGGTTGAGCCTTTTTGGAGGAGTATATTTGAGAGAAGGTACTAAATGACGTCTGCAACTCCGTTGCGCCAAAGTTCGTTTATCGCGTAGGAATCGTACCTTTATCCGGAATAAATTGGATCCTATGATCTTTCCCGGGGACTCAAAAATCAAAATATACCCAGTTTCAGCAAAATCGATTCAGCAGTTCAATTTTGGGAAAACTACAAAAGGCAAATAAATGGCCGAATTCCCACGTGTCCTGTGGCAAGACTATATCTATTTTACTTCCCTTTACTTAATGATTCCCCGTGAAGGGCACTTTTATCGGACATCGCAGGCGTCCCTAAACAAATATCACGAAAGAGCACTTTCCAATAGGTGTCGGCGCCGCCTATTACACTAAACTGTTTGCCTGTCACGGGGGTACGCAACCGTGGGGTGCTCTGTTAAGGCCCGTATACAAGTAGGCCGATCGATCGGGCGGATGGACCGGCACACACACAATGAGTCGGCTTGCGATCAGCCCGGTCGAAGCAATCGGATTGTAAGCAAAGTGGAAGCTTGTGAAAAAAGTAGAGCAAGCCTTTGGGGCCTCTATTGTTTATAAAACCCGTGGAGACAGAACTAGAGCGAGTTTCTTGAATTATCAAGAATGTATTGAATATTTTATCAACCTAAGAATGTATGAGTACGCTGTACCAATTTGTTTATCTTCTGCATCTTTACTCGTTTAAACTTTTTTTCACTTCACATTCACAACAAATAATGCAATAATCTATATATATATATATATATATATATATATAAGAAAGTTGTGTTAGTTACACTACTTATAACTCAAGAACGGATGAACCAATTTGGCTGAAAATTGGTGGAGAGATACTTTGAGTCTTGGAAAAGGACATAGGATACATTTTTGAAAAATGTACGGTTACTGCACAATATACTTTTATGATTTGCGCGTAAACTACTCAATCAATTTTGATGAATTTTGGTATGGAGATACTTTGAGTCTCGGGAAAGGACAAGGGATACTTTTTATCCTGGAAAATGTACGGATCCCGCACAATAAAATTTTATGATTTTCGCCTAAGCTATTCAATCTATTTTGATGAAATTTAGTATGGAGATACTTTGAGTCTTGGGAAAGGACAAAGGATACTTTTTGTCCCGGAAAATGTACGGTTCCCGCACAATAAACTTTTATGATTTTCGCCTAAACTATTCAATCTATTCAGATGAAATTTGGTATGGAGATACTAATTTTAATCTAAGTATATATCAATATAAATATAAAAATGATACCACAATTATAAATGAAACACCGACTTGCAACCTTTCCAGAAATTGTGCGATGGCCAAAGTGTTGCAGTAGAGCAAACTAATAGTTTGGGATGAGTGCACTCAAAAATAAACACACTTTTTTTATTAATTATGCCAATTCGAATTAAATAATCATCGTTAAGACAGGACAACGTCTGTCGGGTCAGCTAGTACAACATAAGTTATAACAGTACAGCATGTGGTAGAATATTCGATTTAATGAATAGAATTAATGAGGTAGCTAAAAGTCCGATAAAATAGCGTATTATGTGTTTCACTTTTAATAATAAAAAATATTAAACGGCAAAAAATCCGAATCGCAATATATTGCGGCCATATTGTTAAGTCATAAAAAGGTTGGTGGGCCATGCCCGCTGTACGGCGAGGTGCATAAATATTGTTTATTGTACACTGTGAAACAATTTGCGCCGTGTAACGTTAACTAATATCAATGTGAAAGATTCATGTGAAGTAATCTAATGTTGGAATAAGTGGTTAAAGTATTAATTTTAGTAACAAGTAGATAAAAAAAACGTGTGGCACTCAACACTGCCGCGCTAAAGCTAAATTGCATAGCATTTTTTATCAACTCATGCAATTATAATTCGCATACGTCCAGTCGCACGCACACAAACGCCGTGCCGAAGTCTGCCGAACTGAAACGACGCTAGGCGAGGCACGGCTTTCAACGTCGCAACTCGCAACGGCAACGCCCACCGGAGTGGGGAGTGTTAGGTCTATTTTCTTGATTCGGCCGCCGCGCCGTGCTCATTAGTCCATTGAAATGTTACAATTTTAGGACCGAATATTGCATTTATTAGAGGACGCAATTTTATTTTTGGAATATGTTTGAAAACCTTTTCAAAAATTTTCTCACTTTTTTTGCTTATAACTTTAAAATTTTTTAATTGAGGGTAAAAAGTAATATAAGCATATTTGTAGGCAAAATAATTTGCAACAAGTTATGTTCTTATAAATTTTTTGTAAGACGTATAGTTTCCGAGATATCATGAAAATAATGTTGTCACCCCTTTTTTCAAGATGGCGGCCGGGAGACAAGAGTGGCGACCCCACAAACTTGAGGTTAAGCTTCTATTGAGCCCCCCAACATATTCCAAAAATAAAATTGCGTCCTCTAATAAATGCAAAGCAAATGTAACATTTCAATGGACTACATAGCCCGCAGAGCGAGCTGTCAAATTTTGCTGTGTTTTCTAATAAGTATTACGATCCCGGAAGACGACTGACTTAAATGAAATTGAGATTTATTTAATCATTGTATATTTATCTAATACTAGCCTAACGGAAAACACGATTCACTTATTTTGACTCGATAGTTTTATTTTTCGAAAATGAATATTTCTGGGCTTTTCAACAAATATCTGTTGCACTTATTCAGTTACTATCATTAAATAACTTGCACTACTACAATCATACACTTTGTAAAATCATAGCTAAAGGAAATATTATTTAGTTTTTAAGTAATCATCAAAAAACTGTTTTGAGACTTACGACCTTTACTTTCGTGCTATAATGCGGGAACCCTTGTTACGCGATATTGTTCACTATTAGCTGCAGCCTAAAACACATTGCCCGGGAGCACGATTCATGCAATTATTGTATCACGATTGGAGGATAGCGTTGTGTGTAGGCGGGGCTAGCGTTTTGACAGTAGGCCCTTAATCCTTCGATCGCGGATTCTTGGAAATGCTATTGTATTCTATTGTTGTCGCGAATCGCGATCACCGGTGCTCTAATGGGGCTCTATGCAATACCTTAAAAACTTACTGGGAATTGTAAAAAGGACTAAAAACCTTAAAGTACTCATCAAGACCAATCAAACAAGCCCAAACTCGATGGTGTTAAGGTTTTATCATGGAGTTCCCATGGCAACCTTCCTGCTCCATCATCAGATTAGCTCCATGGCATCATAATACTTGATTATCACACGATCTGTAAAATCGTGCTTTGCATTTCAATTGACACCGGAAAGTGGGTCTAAATAACTTACGAGAACTCTAGTACTGTATCTGTCCTCCGTGGTCGAGTGGTTTAGAGCGTGGCTCTTGACTCGGAGGTCGTGGGTTCGGTTCCGGCGTTGGAAACATGGTATTTCCAAGTTTGGTTAGGACGATGCAGGCTGATCACGTCCTGATTGTCTGACAAGTAATGATCCATGCGTCGGATGGGCGTGTAAAAAGTCGGTCCTGCGCCTGATCTCTCACCAGTCGTGTCGGTCTTCCGTCCCACTGGGTTATGAGAGTGAAAGGAAAAGAGAGTGCTCTTGTGTACTGCGCACACACTTGGGCACTATATAATTGCTCCTGCGTAACAGGCCTGGTTTCAATGAAACTGGCCACCGTCACCGAAACCGGTGTGGGGAGTATTATTATTATTTATATGTTTTCCATACTCAAAGGTATTTCTTCACATGTCATTGGTTATCTTCTTTAAACACAAAGAGGACGCCTAAATTGACAGAACAGTTTTGGTGTAAAAACTGTACATTTATCGTTTTAAACGAAAACAAAATTACGAAAACAAAAGGCACTCGCTAAACTCGGACGCCATTTTGAACGAAGTGACGTATTTAATTTGAATACGTCTTAATTATATTTAATTAAGTTGTAAATAAGGTTAAAGTGTTTTATCCTCTTCTTTAACTTACTTGAAAAAAGAAGGAGGTTATATTATGTAGTTTGCCCAAGCTAGCCCAGTATATTATACTATCCCACGGGAAAACTGTATTTTTCAGGACAAAAAATATCGTGTGTATAATCACATTTTAATCACAAGCCTTAGATAAGTATAACCAAACAGTCTAACTACTAGGAGACCTAGCCGTTTAGTGGTTTTTGCATATAAACAAGTCACAAACATATTATTACACACGTGACACGTACCCTCGAAGAAAATAGGGTTTTGTCTCTGTCTAGTTTTTTTTTTAAATAAGATAATGGTTGAGGTGGACTTATATATTTTTACTTTTTAGATTACTTTTTATTAGTTTATCATCAGTTTGCCAGATTTGGGCTTTATCTAGTTAGGATTTTTTTTATTTCCTAATTTATCTTCATGATGCTATACTGACTTTAATTGAATACCGACAAAATGTACGGTCCTCAGAAGCCAAGTAAGATGTGATCAAATGAAATATTGGCCGGGGTATTTTCAGCGGGAAAGTTGTGAGCAGTAAAATAGGAAAATGCGTCGTTTCTCACGACGAATAGTTCCACCCAAATTGACGAAACTTATAATATAGGGCAGGTGGAAATAAATAATATATTGAGGAAAAACTCACGCTTTTCACGTATTGACAGGAAAACAGTTTTTCTTCGGCTATGGTAAAGAAAGTAATGGATTCTGTAAAACCCGCTGTAGGCTCTCCTACAATTGGGACAGCTTACATGCAACAGCAGAATATAATTTACAATTATCTGTCAATCGAGTACTGCTTAGGGTCAATTTTTACTAGCGCAGAGTCTAAGCGCATCGAAGCGAATTACCAAAAACTGAACGTAACAAAATCAACCTTAACTCCAGACTCCAAGAGCGTAACATACTCATTATACCTGAGATTTTAAAAAGACTGATTGGTCTGATTGGTCTCGCAGAAGTAATGTGTGCGTTACGCTCTAGAGCAGGGGTCACCAAATGGCGGACCGCGGTCCGCATCCGGACCGCCGACCCATTGTTTGCGGACCAAGCATTTTCGAAGATGAGCTTCGGTAAAAATAAATTTCGGTCTTGACTTACTGATGAACATCTCCAGGATTTAATGTCAATAGCTTGCACCAATTTCATTCCAAACAAGCAACAAAAATTGACACTTTTCTCATTGATATTGTAAATAGATATTTTTTACAAAATGTGTGGACCGCGAATGTCATTTCATTTCTTAAAATGGACCCCGAGCAAAACTAATTGGTGATCCCTGCTCTAGAGTTTGAATTTGTTATGATCAGTTTTTGGTAATTCGCTTCGATGCGCTTCGACTCTGCGCTTAACATCGGTTAATCGGTTTGGGCGTGAAGATGTAAGGGCTGGTTTACACGTATTAAGTAGATAAGTAGTAACTAAATTTTTACTTAATTTGAAGTGCCTGCCGGAAATATGTTAAGTGACAAGCCCCGCCTGCCAACCTTACAGAAAATAGTCAAAATTCTAATTTCCTTGTTTAGTACTTAACTAAATTTTAACTTACTACTTGCTACTAAATTTTGTGTTTACATGCAATAAGTAACTTAAAATTAAGTTAAAATTTAGTTAACTACTTAACTATTTAATACGTGTGAACCAGCCATAACGGACAGACATACACATTTTCGGAGTAAGGTGATAAGTGACAACTAATATTATTCAGGATTCACGTCTGTTACTCTCTCACCGAATCAATTTTAATGAAACTCATATCACTCAAATATTTTCAGATACTTACCCGGGAAAAGAACATTTTTTCGAAAAATGTACGGTTACCGAAAAATTGCGGGCAACTAGCACAAACGTTTGATCAGCAAAGAGCAGCTAAGAGGATTATCGCGTAATTAGCGCTCGCACCTGCGAGCCGCGGGGTGGTGCGGATTGCCGAGCGTTAATAAACATGTTGAGCACCTGCCAGGGTGATTAGTATTTAGTGTGCTGTCAGATATATTGATTCAGCCGATTGCGGGCCTTCGTCATTTAGTTGGGCTATATCAAGCAGACAAATTGTAAACCAATAACCGCCTTCAAACGGCCACAGCGGGGCTAAAATGGTCATATAATATTATGATTCATAATATGATTCTCAAAAGCGACCATTTTAGCCCCGCAGTTCTGATTTCTGAATCGCGCTATTGAAGTTTTTTTGAGATCGACGTGACTTAGAAACGTCTGAAATAATAGCTAGCTAATATAAATAAATGCGAAAATGTTTCTGTCTGTCAGTATGTTATGTCTTCAAACCACTGAACTGATTTTGCTGGGTGTGGAGATACTTTGAGTCCCGACTCCCGGGAAAGGGCATCTAAGGCTTCGTCCACATTTGTATCATTTGCGCGATCAGATCTCCGATCAGATCTCCGTCGCGTATCATCGAAGCGTATCAAAATGATACGCGTATCATGATACGCCCCGATAGCTATTAACCGCGTATCTGATACGTGTCGTATCAAATACGCGCTTGATCCGCAGAATGATCTAATAGGCGTCCACACTATGATACGCATACGTCTTGATACGGCGCGATGTGGAATGTGGACGCACCGTAGGAATACTTTTTATCCCGGAAAAGTGTACGGTTCCCGCGCGATAAGCGGATTAAATATTTACCGCAAAAAAATTACCGTTCTGTCTGCCTGACCAGCTGTATTAGCTGTAATATTTAAGCTGTCAGTAATTGTTCTAATTACGCGTACACAGTCTGAATGCTGAGCTGCTCCGAGCTATTGAATTATCAAATCCCTTGTCCCCATTAGCTATTGGCTAAACCTACTGATTGGATATTAGTTATGCCACAGGTTATTAGTGTAAGATATGCATCGGGACCTTTAGTTAATTTGCATTCGATTGCCACAGTAAAGAAATTAAAAATGTATGGGAAATTATATTATGACGCTTTTTGGATTTACATGAAATTTAGCACATATTATTGCGATTTCCTAGGACGATTATTAATTTTTTCTCGTTTTTAACTACTTATCCCAAGGAACCCCACTTCTTACTTTTTTTTGTCTTTGAACTCTCAAAGCCCGATCTTTCAGGTACCAATATTTTAAACCAACAGAAAACAATCCATATCCACTGACCGAGCATTTTGAAATAACTTTTAAGACAGAGTATTCCCAGAGTCACTGTCAGTTGCCTTTCTATAAATTTCCCTAACTTTGGTGGAAGTCCGGTGCCTTCTGAGGTAGACCGGCCGGTCGTGGAGGGAGTCCTGTGTTTGTTAGATCCGGGACATCCCTCCTTTATAGGCTGAAGGCGAACCGCAGGTGGTTTTAGTGGGTAGAGTCCCACATACCTCCGGGGTGCTTCAGCTTAACTGAGGCACATCCCCAACCCAGAGGACCCATGACGGGTTTCCCCTGCGCATCAAAAAAAAAGTTTCGAATTTCTGCGTTCGAAAAATGTTTGGTCAGAACAATGAGTACTATCTACTGTATTTACCACTTTTAAAGCAAAGAAACGAATTGAATTGAATGCAGGCTGATCGCCTGAATGACTGACAAGGTGCTCCATGCGCTAGATTGGTATGTAAAAAGTCGCTGCACTATGGCCAGTCGTCAGTCCTGGATTTATAAATAGGCCGTTATGGGACACGGGCCACGGCCTAGGGACGGCAGCGTCCGTAGAGGCCCTACAGGTTTCGTACATGGGGCGGCGGGAGAGTAGCCTACTCTCATAAAAATATAAATTTGGCACTGCCAGTCGTGACGGTCGTCCCGCGTCCGTCTTATCGACTTAGAAGATTAAATAGAAGAGACTAACGGTTAGGAACCAAAATCATTTCTACTTAGCTGTTAAACGCGGGTACCGTCACTAAAATCGGTGGGGCAGTAGCAGGCATTATTTTATCAGTTCCCCAGCTCTACCATCATTCGCCTAGGCCCTAGCCTGTCTATTATCTAGCCTGGCCAGGCTAGCTCGCAGTAATATGAAACTGGGAAAGGAAATAAATTATTCGGCGATTCGTATCGGGTTTGGACTTTACATATCGCCCAAATCTGTTACAGGGCCAGAAATAATCGGTTCAATCGAAGACACATACAGACTACAGTGTATCAGAACTTAAGAAACTTAAGAAATTAAGGTTCAAATTCAAATACCCGGGCGGAAAAGTTCCGGCATCTCAGAATATCTCCATACCATAACTTCATCCATGCCGGTTCAGTCATATAAGAATTAAGAGTAAAATATAGGTAAAAGACAGACACACTTTTGAATTATTTATAATATTAGCAAGCATTAAGGTTTCCTATCAAACTACAAGATGGTCTCTTCGTGATAATGTATGGATTAACTATAGAAAGTTTAATAATGTTGCATTAAATTAGTAAAATTAGCATAGCTAACTTCGAAAGTAAGTAAGCATCCTTGCTAAGGGCCCTGATATTATCAAGTATTTAGTAAGTTAGCAGGCCCTGCCGACAGCTCTACAGGGAGCAGTAACTCGACAGCAATGTCGTCAAGTTTTATACAAAGGACAAGACAATAACAGTTTCATTAAGAAAATATTTGTGAGCACTTGGAGGCAGTTCAAAACTCAGGCTATGACACCCCCAACTCCGTTGCACCAAAACTCGTTTATAGCGCAGGAACCGTACATTTTTCCGGGATAAAAAGTATCCTGTTTCCTTTCGAGGGACTCAAAGTATCTCCATTATAGTCCATACCAAACAAAGCGGTTTAGGCGTGCAGGCACACACATTTTCGCTTACTAGCTAAATATTTGTGAGGGCGCGCGTCGTTTTTCTGCGTGGTAATAATCTTTAATGCAGTTTTTTTTATATTTTATTAGTAAATAAACCTTGACTGACCGATAATAACACATCGCTACGTAATATTTAAATAAAAATTTTAAATAACTTATCTATGCTATGTTAAAACAGGCGGTAGGGATTGGGAGATTATCGGCTTCGGCCTTTATTCAGGAAGCCGCAGTCTGACCGAAGGCCGAAGCCGTGAATTAGTATGCAAAGCTGCGGAACCCTTCCTGGCGTATTCGGTATTACAGTAGTATCGATTCTGCGAGGGCGCTCGCTCGAATTACCGACCATCGCAAATACTACTTTTTATTGCGCCGCGATGTTGCCAGCCGGGGAAATTCGCGGAGAATGTGGGGGAATTATTGTTATTTGGCACAATAGGACATTACGCAATACTAGAAATATTGATAGATAATGAAACAACAACAAGACACAGAATTTGCAAATAAAATCATTGATTTTGTATATTTAAAAAACCTACAAAATAACATATTAGTTCAACATTCTGTGACTAAATAAACTTGATAGTTTAAACTTCAAATTGAGGCGTTGTAAAATGTTGCTTAAAACATCTTCCCCCTTACTAATAAACGTTGTATAAGCTTTGAATAGTTATACAGTGTTTTGTTCCTGTCACACAAGTGACATTTTTAATTGGATTGAAGAAGACAAAACACTGTATAACAGCTATTCAAGGCTTATACAGCGTTTATTAGTAAGGGGGCTTGAATCTAAGTAGATAATACTTATAATAGAGAGATGAACTATAAGTAATTAAGTACTATTATAATTATAACAAAGAAATTTTGTGAACTTATCAGTAGGGGCATATTATGTGACGATGTAACTTGGCAACCTCTGGCCTCTGGACCAACCGAACCTTAAAATTTAAGAAACGAATATTTTTATAATCTTTTGAAGTGAAAACTTCTTTAGCGGCGTTGAGCACTTTTGTAGGATGGGTAAAAACTGTGAAACTCGCGTCAGATTCTCATGCTGATCGAAAAACCAAGGAAAAAACGTAGGACGGTTGGAGAGTAGTTTTGTAACATCGATATCGATTAATCGAACAATCGATTGTTTTTTTTCGATTGTCGATATTTTTTAATCGATTGTAAGAGTTTCGATTAATTATTTAAAACGATCGTTTATTATTTATTTATTTATTTATTATTATTATTTTTTTTTATCTTTTTTTTATTTTTATTTTTAGATGGATTTTCATAAAAAATGGGTTAAAAAAATAATGCACAACGTGAATAATCAAGTTTTCACTTCTGCCGGCACTCCCGGAGTGCAACCCGTCTTTTTTTATTAATAAAAAGCCTCGTTATTTGCGAGTATCGCAATTGATAACTCATTAGCTATGCTATGGCATACGGCATAGGCCATAGGCTATAAAAATTAAAGTAAAAAAGTTTTATTTTAATTATTCCTCCGAGGAGTTCACTTATAAGTTCAATTATAGCAGTTCCATTATGAATTATTGTTGATTTGAGTAATACAAAGCGGGGAAAATACTACAACCCTGGCAACACTCCGCCGCAGTTACTTACGGAATTTACTCACGAAATTCAAAACGACGTAATAAGTAAAATTAAAATAAACGCAGCCAACAGCTTGCCAATTGAGAGAGAATTTTATTGCGAACTGGTGGAGAGGGAAGGTGGGAATAGAGATGAAATATACTCGAGTTGTTCAGTGGTTATAACTTATAAGTGAGCTCCACTACCGATTCGATCCAAAGTTTATAATTATTATGAAGATAAGCCCATCAAAAATTGAAAATCTATTGTGTCTGCGATACCCACGATGGAGGTGCTACGGATGGCGGAGAGAAGTTAGGTGACCGAAGGATCGATGTAGCCACGCCGGTTACCAACATTGACCGAGGTAGACATTCAAGCCAGAGGCCCCGGGTTCGAATCCCGCTGACGGGACAGAAAGTTTTCAATGTTCTTTTTCTATGCTGCCCTGGTAATCGAAAGGGCAGTAAGTCGAAGGTGGCCATTTTTTTTATTACTGATTTGGAATGTACATCAAACGAGCTTTCTTCCTATCTAGGTTTCATAAATCTACGTGTATTAGAAATGCATTTTCTTTTTTGATGAACAGCAGTAAGAACGGTAAAATAATTTAGTTAACTAGGTAAAAGAGCAGTATTTCATTGATATACTGCCCTTTTCATTAGTATTCACATATTTCTTAACAAAAGAGCAGTAAATTTCTGACAAACTGCTCTTTATATTAGTATTAACCAAAGTACTAACTGAATTTTACTAGTTAAATCTACAGTATGGAGCTGTACTGCGCTTTAACACCTTCAGTGCGGGGCAGGCCGAAATCGGCCTGCCGCGGAATTTCATCTGGTGCGGACGAAGAAAACTATGTTCTCTCACTCGGTGCGAAACGATTATCTCAGGTGTTTGTAAAGGTACGACAGAGACAAATATATATTTGAGTTTGTGTTCAAAATTATAGGTCTTTCCTATAAAAAAATATGGCAGGTCGTTATCGGCCTACCACGCACTGGAAGTGTCAAAAATCAACTCAGTGCAGCAGTGGGCCTATTGCGGCCCGCCGTACAAGCAGGCGGTTGGCGACCCGATACCTTATACCCGATAGTTAGTGATGTGCAATCTTTCGTAAGTCGTAGCTGACGTACGTTGCGTTTTTTAACCGACTTCAAAAAAGGTTATCAATTCGACCTATATAATATTGTATGTGTTATTTTCAGAACTGCCTAGTTTTGATATGTTTTAGTCTATATCAGCATCTGAACAAATGTGTCTTAAAGTGACATATATATCCATGTATGTTTTTATGTTTGTGTTCGCACATCTTCGGAACTACTAGTCCGATTAAAACAATTCTTTTTTTTTTGTATTGGGTACTGTTTAACTTGGGGAATACTGCAAGTTTCATCAAAATCGGTTCAGTAGTGTTTAAAATAAGTAATTTTGATTCTCAATTACGTACGATTTTGAAGTGGGTTTTATCTTTTTAAAATACAATAATTATTCATTTTATAACATTAGCAACGTACGATAGCAGGAAACAAGAGATCATGTCCTTGAGATGAGCGTTAAACGGCGAAATTGTGCAGGGTGGTATGAAAAACTGGGAGAAACCATGAGGAGTGTCGAATCAAAAAAGAAATAAAAAAAAATTAAATCATACTGCAGAATGTGCAAACAAAATCGGTCTTTGTGTTTTAAAGACAGGAATTTAAATATATTAATAAAAATATATATTTTCGATATCCCCTTATTTTTGTGTTTCCCATCTCTACTAAAAATACTTTCTAGTGCGGTTCAGGTCGATATCGGCCCGCCACTTTCCCTGGTTTATTTCTCAATTCCTGTTTGGCAGATTCCGGGGCGAATCAAATCTAAAGTAGTTGGGTTCAAGGTTATTCCAACAGTCCAAAAACTGTACACCTACATTATGTTTTCGCAAAGTTATAGTAATTTAATCTAACCTTGTGCTGGTGGGTTGAGAAAGGTCTACCCCGCATTTTTGGCGGAAAAATCATTGGGGGCACACTTTGGCCCGCCGCCGCACCGCCGAAGGTTTAAAATTTTACTTGCCGCAGTGAAGGTGTTAAGATAGTAATTATAATGAATGACTCATCATTAATACATAAACACAGTATCATCACTTACTGCTTTTATAACATAGCAAAAGATGAAATAATTAATTAAAAGTTTTATAAATCAGTAGAGCAGTAAGTGGTTGTTACTGCTCTACTAGCTACGTATATCGGTCATTTCGCTTCAAGCAGCGTTGAGTGATGGTCGTCTAATTTTATGTGTATAAGTATAAGGAAAGGTCATAACCATACCGAGATGAATAGAAGGCTACATAGAAAAATGAAGAAGAAGAAAGTGGACTACAAAATGCAGTCGGAGGCATGTCTCACCAAGTTTAACATTTCATAAAATATGCCTCCGACTGCATTTTATAATCCACTTTCTTCTTCTACATTTTTCTATGTCGTCTTGTATTCATCTTGGCATGAAAGTCGTAAGCAAGAGTCGTATCAATGAAAACATGGATTCGATGCCTCCGGCTGAATTAAGTCTTGTTTCGGTCTTTTTAGGTAACATTTTTTTGCAGTCGGGTTTTTTATTTTTGAATTAATTTACTTTATTGGCGACTTTTTAGTTTGTAGTCATCTAATCATTTCGATACTCAATCTGATAAAAAATTGAAATACTACCGTGCTGATATTTCTAAGTAAGTTTTCAAATGTGTTAGTCGCGCTAAAACTCGAAAACGGCTGAACGGATTGGGCTGATTTTGGTCTTAAAATATTTGTAGAAGTCTAGGGAATGTTTTAAGTGACACGAAGTTCACCGGGACAGCTAGTAAAAAATAAAACTACTTTAAAAATAAAATTATTTATCAAAGCACAAGACTAATCAGACAGATTGAATATCACATAATGCCTAATGGTATTGGTTTCTAGGCACAAAATTATTGTTACAATCTAACTTTCGCTTTGTAAAACATAATCAATGATATCAGCAGTCTTAGTTCTAATTATTTGGCATAACATTTATAATATACTTAAATAAAAACCAAAACATATCTTGTAATATACTTATTAGTTATTATCAAATATCACCTTTTTGGCACAATATTATTCATAATACAAAATAAAAGTCGCTAACTTCAAAGAGATTTTTAACATAAAATAATTTCTATAAAAAAACTGGAGCAGAGCGTATTTTAATTTATAATACCTACATAATTACGTGCCTTAACTTCTGCCTTTTTTTTATTTTCAAAAGCTCTTTGAGGTTAGCTACTTTTGTTTTGTATTAAGAGTAATTTTGTGCCTAGAAACCAATACTATTATGTGATATTCAATCTGTCTGATTAGTCTGAACTCTTAAACTTTAATAAATAATTTTATTTTTAAAGAAGTTTTGTTTTTTTTTAGTTAAAGTTTATTAGTTTATAGCGTTATCGTTAAGTCAAATAAATAAAAATAGTATTGTGGATATCTTTAAATACATTAAATGAATAAAACGAGTTTTTAATATTATTATTTTTAACGATTTTTTTATTTTCCTTACTATTTACAGACATACTGCTCAAGAAATTCTGAAAAGACCTTACTTAAAATACTACTCTAAAAAGCAGTAACGTTCTTTACGCCATAGTGAAATGGTTAAAATAGAATTATAATCTAAGGTATAGGGCAGTATAATGCTTCTTTACTGCTGTTTTAAGTAGTAATTTAAATTTATTATTTTGGATTCTGTTAGCAATATAGCAGTATGGAATAATACTAAGTAAGAGTGCAGTATCTATGGCAGTTACTGCCCTCTTACCTAAATATTGATTAAAATAAGTTAAGAATATGGTAGTAAAGACAGGATTTGTGATGTTTTAGATCAACCCTATTAAAAATGTTGAATCAATGTCAAACTTTAAAGAGCACATTTTTTCCTTTCTTTTGACATATAGAACATAAAAATCGAGTGTATAATTTTGTCACAAACGCTAAAATTGTGACAAAAACTTTGCGCGCTATTTTCTCGAAACCACCTTTTCTGACTTACTGCCCTATGGATTACCAGGGCAGTATATTAAAGCACACATATTGATGTGTGCTTTAACATATTCACGCCTATTGAGGCGTGATAGTTTTCCCATAAAGTGTACCATAAAGTGCTCAGGTTGTGGGATATACTAGGGCTCGCTTCGCTCGGCTTGATTATTTCCGTTGTCCGGTACCCGTAACAATTGATTCCTTGAGAAATTATCACGGTGCTGACGCGGACTTTGTGTGAAGCAAAAAAAAGAAAAGCGGGGAGTACTGCAAATCGGTTCGGATAGGAGCCGTCAGCGGTCAGGGTGATCAATTTGCGACAGCTATGCAACAGGCATGATTGATAGACAGTAGATTGTACCGCTTGTTAGTTGATACCACTCGTAATCGCCATGCCGATCGGACGTGGGTTCGGATCTCGGATCGAACGTAGTGCCGCTATGTAAATTAAAATACTAAAGAGTAAAGGGGTTGATAAAAATCCAGTTCCGATTAGTCGCTGTCACGCAAATCATACAAAATCCGCTTGCAATATTGTGTAACAAAATCAATTTGGGCCCCGAATAAAATGAACGTCGTAAACAAGTCGACATATTTTCTATTTACTTGAGGCATTAGACGGCGGCCACACCTGTGCACAATGCCCGTCACATGCAGTAATAGTGTACTGTGTACCGCGCCACAATACGCACCGTTTTCTATGGAACGCTTTTGAATTTTGACGCCATTTTTCCTTCTTCTTTTTTATTTGTTTTTTTTTGTCAAATGGTTAAAGAAGAACTACTGCTATCTGTTTGTGTGTCTGCCTGTCAACGTGCACCAGGCAGAATCGTGAACCGTAGTAGAATATATATATATATATATATATATATATATATATATATATATATATATATATATATATATATATATTCCGAGATTCCAATATATATTATTTATTGGAATCTCGGAATCGGCTCCAACGATTTTCATGAAATTTAGTATATAGGGGGTTTCGGGGGCGATAAATCGATCTAGCTAGGAATCATTTCCATAAAATGTCATTTTATGTGTGTTTTTTGAATTTTTTGAATACCGAGCGAAGCTCGGTCATATAGCTAGTCATATTTCTCTAGCAACTATAACTAGTAAAACTACTTGAAAAACGTATATCTTTTAAAGTTGATTTTAAAACATGAAATATTTATTGCTTATTTTTTATTTGCGCTTTTCTTAATTGATGTTTTGCCACTGCAACATGTACCAAAATTTTCATTACAACTTTAGATCAATTTTACATCAGTGTCAAAAAACGCTCCAAATATACGCAAAAGACTTATCTAAGAAAGTTTGCCGCAGAATTCTATTTCCTTTAGTGCCTTAAGTGTTAATATTCTTTGGATCTAGAGAATAAAAGTAATAAGTTTTCGACGCTGGGGCGAGATAAAAACAAGATGTAAGGGCTCGGCCCTACCTTTCTCCTTACAGTAATTAACATGTACTCAGGATGATTGTGTTTACTTATACAAACAAACACGTTAACAATTAATACTAGACCTTATTTTGTTTTGTGTCTAGAAATAAAAAAGATAAAAGCAACAGCTATTAAGTTTTAAACTAAAACGAAAAAAGGTGATTTAAAAAATTTGAAAAAGCTCAAGTCTCAACCGCATTTTTGTGTAAATTTTTTATTTTAAAAAACATACATTTTTTACTAGTGTCACTTTTGTAGTACAAACTAATCTAACATTACCTTACGATCCATCAATATTCATGCTAAAGCGGGCAAACAATTAAACAAACAGAAATACTCTTGAAAAAAACATATTTTTCATTCCAAATTAACTGAGAAAAATCTCGTACAAAATCCAGTGTTGCCATAACAAAAGGATTCCTGTGAAATGTGCCCCAAAAATAAATATCGTCTCTAATTTAAAGTCAATTCCGGCCCACACTCGCTCGTATTACATTTTATTGGCTAATATCTTCGCCCCGAAATGTGGGAACGTCCTTTTGTTCGTTGTTTTTGTGGCGAACGAGCGAATACATCACCTGATGATAAGCTGCACATCTATACAATTAAAAATGAATTTATTTTATTAGTCTCGCTAAAACTTGAGAACGGCTGAACCGATTTGGCAAAAGTGTTGCATCTAGTGAAGTATAAAAGTAAGAGGATTTTTAATTAACTTCAAATGTTGAAAAGTTCAAACGCAAAATGGCACTCAGAAAAATCTAATACAAAAAAAACTGCCAGACGTGTCAGTCTTAACCTATCAAGCCCCATAAGATCACCGGTGATCGCGACAACAATAGAATAACAATAGATTTCCAAGAATCCGCGATCGAAGGATTAAAAACGAACATTGCAGACATACATTGAATAGTTTGTTTCTTATAACGCGCTTATCTCAGGAACTTGTTGGATAGTCCATTTAACGAGAAAGGCTAAACTGCAGCGGTCGTCACACTTTACTGGTCAAGGGCAACACAGTATGACAATGTGAGTGCCAGCACCGGGCCGCAGAGTATTTGAAGGGCGCTCCAAGAGCGGTTCCACACTAATGATTTTTTAGGCTTCCGTACAAAAAGGGTAAAAACGGGACCCTATTCATGAGACTTCGATGTCTGTCCGTCTGTCTCCAGGCTGTAACTCAAGAACGGTAATAGCTAGAGAGTTGAAAAATTCACAGATTATGTATTTCTGTTGCCGTTATAATAACAAATACTAAAAATAAAATAAATTAAATATTTAAGGATACATTACCCCCATACAACAAACGTGATTTTTCAAACATTTTTTGCTCGATATCAATGAAGACAACAGGGAGGTACTTAACTTTTTTACAAAATCCTTAATTATATTTGCACTTTAATAATTAATAATAAAATTAAAATAAAATTAAAAAAATAGGGGGGCTCCCATACAAAAAACACAATTTTTGGCCTAATTTTGCTCTATAATGGTACGGAACCCTTCGTGCGCGAGTCCGACTCGCACTTGGCCGATTTTTTTATACTTGCCGAGTGGTGACTGGCGAGACAGTAAGTACTCTCGGCTAATGGTAGAGAACATTGTCTCGCCACTCCACTTGGTAGGTGTAATCAGTAGATCTACTACGAAACTGTTTTGAGACTCAAACAATCGGACCAGAATGCCGCGTCCTGCTCTAACAACGTCATTTCACGTTTGTTGGAGTAGGACGCAGCATTCTCGTCCGATTATTTGAGTCTCAAAACAGTTTCATCGTACAAGGCCTGGCCCTACCGAATACCGAGTTCACACCATAAAACAACTGGATTAGGTTGTTATTATGACATATTATAACCATTAACCAGCCATTACCGGTTACGTTTATTGTTAAACATGGCGTTATTTTAACCATTGTGTTGACATTGAATTTTGAATTTACTTTGTCGCGGGCCGCACAAATAATTTGACGACCACGGGGCTAAAGGCTTTTAAATATAACACCACTGACTCATAAGAGCGAAGATTATGTGGAAAATGTGGAAAAAACGGGTAAAATTACTCATATTAACATATTAACGCGGACAAAATCGTGGGCAACAGCTACTTTCCTTATAAAAGTTCACTAGCAGTTAACAAGCTCATAAGGGCGCGTTTGTGGTTTAGAGCCTTTAATACAGGGTGTTTAAGCCCTTAAGATGTTTCAGCGCCCTTAAGGTTATAAGGGCGGAGGTAACTGTTATGTGTTAATTAGCAGGAAGTACAATACTTAGATCTTAAGTACTCGTGAAAGAATTCGCTGGAATTTTTTACTGTTATCCTCCCTTACTAATTAAATAGGTACTGGATCACTTAAATATACCTCTAGAAATAGCGTTAGGAACGTGAACAACCGTGATTTTGTTATAAAATAAACAATCCAATACACAAAATTACAAATACTATAATAGTTAGAGTCTTAAATTAGCTATCAATTTGAAAAATAACTAATCTCTAATACAATAAAAACGCAATTTAATAATTTTAAAATTGGGCTCCAATTTAATATATCCGAGGACACAACATACAAAAGCCTTTCATCGCTCATTTTATGCTATAAGTCCCTACTTCTGTGTTACAGGTAAAATATTTTCAAACGGACATTATAAGTTCAGTATATTATCTTTCCTCTTGCATGTTGACTATGGTACGTAAAGTTGGCGGAATAATGAGTGGGATTGGGACAAACGTACTCAATACGGTAAATTACGAAAAAGTCGTGGTATTTATATTGTAGAGAGCTACGTTCTACGACACTACGAGTTTCGTAGAAGGCTTTCGTTTCGTTTCGTTCGATATTGCTACTACCACAAGTTGTTTAGTAGATAATTTAATAGGTGTCCATACTCCATACTAAAATTATAAATGCAAAAGTGTGTGTGTGTGTCTGTGTGTGTCTGTCTGTCTGTCTGACTGTTTCCTCTTGGCGGCCAGATCGCGGAACGAATTTTGCTGTTTACAATGCAGATACTTTGAATCCCAGGAAAGAACAAAGAATACTATTGATCCCTAAAAATGTACGGTTGTCGCGAACGAATTTTGGCTGGAATTGGAAAAAATTGAGTGCGTTTGTCTTGGTTCGTTAAATGACCGGTCTTCCGAACCCCCCCAGGGGTCGCGACTTTCAGAAACACTGGCTTAGTACCACCACACCATCATGTACCACCCAGGCTTTGCACGGAAGCAGATATCAATCTGCATCCGTGCAAAGCCTGGGTGGGTTTCTAATACTATTAATATAAGTAATTTTGTTTGTATTGCACAAGTTTGCAACAAGATCGACTTAATCTGTACACACTATGAAAAATACTTTTAAGATCCCAGCTATAATATATCATACCTGGCAAGTGCCATTACTCGGGGAGGGGGAGGTAAGCTGGCAACACCGCCGCCATTACAGGGTAATCCCCCGTTTGTCTCCGTTAGTCTGGCACGTGATTAAAAATACTATATCTGCCTTATCGCGATAGAACGTAAAGAATAGTGTGACTTATAACATTATATACTAGATGACGCCCGCAACTCCGTTGCGCCAAAATTCTTTTATTGCGCGGGAACCGTACATTTTTACGGGTGAAAAGTATCCTATGTGATGACCCTGGACTCAAAGTATCTTCATACCAAATATCATCAAAATCGGTTCTGTGGTTTAGGCGTGAAGAGGTAACAGACAGACACACTTTTGCATTTATAATATTAGTATGGATACCAGCATTTTAGAGGTTTGTCTGTGTAAAACTATAAAGTTGAAATAAAATTAGGGGTAAACATAAAAAATAAAGCAATTTATAAGATATAAGAACGACCAGCAACTGTGGAATTTCGGTCGCGGTTACTTTATGAGGAATCAAGTAAATATCTACCTAACCTTTGATAAAGTCCAAAGCTATTTTTTTGTCTTTTTTCCTGGAGATAACTGTAGAAATCTACTCTTCCGCTACACAAACAAATATTTAATTATACGTGAAACCTGGTTAAATGGGATCTCAAGGGACCAAGACTTTTGTACCAATTATTAAGGGCTCCCAATAATCCAGTCATCCAATTAAGCAGGTTTAAAATTATGGGTGTCTCATTTACAGAGGCCGGGACTCACAGAGGTCAATATGTGCCATTATTCAATTTTAAAAGCTGTTGTTCGTTTGAGTTCTTTTTTCCCACTAATACACTGAGACCGAATTTCCTTGTTGTTCTTGTAACAATTCTACACATGGTTGACTTTGTATTTTTTTATCCTCCCGACACAGTTCATCACGCGACTTTCCGCAATCATAATCTGATAGAAGTTTAAATTTTTCAGATACCTGCTGATAACGTTTTATATTTACTATTGGACATTTTTACACTTTTATTCCCTTGTTTTTTTGGCAAAAAACTGAGATAGTACCGACTACCGACAAAAGCATGCACACAGCACAATAGACGACGCGAAATCTATGTAAACAAGTCAAAACTTGTTATATCTATGTATCAGAATTTGTCTCAAATATACAGGTAATTGAGCTACAGAGTCTCAATTATAGAGTTAAATATCGAAAAAGTCTTAGAATTCAAATCTCAATTAATCATTTCCGAAAAATCCAATAATAGAGGTAATTTAATGAAATAGTGCCGGGACTTCATTGAAACTATCATTAATAGAGGTTTCTCGCTTAGCCAGGTCCCGCTTAACCAGGTTTCACTTATAATATTAAGGATTAAGAATAACTTTCACGTTATTACTTCCATGTTATATCCTCGGGATAAGTGTAACACTTGCAATACGTCGTGGATGTTATGGACGTCCTGAGCGGGGACGATTGTGGGTCCAATTTATGTCCCCGACTGGCCCCGGCCGTGTTTATGAGGCACCCCTGGGGCTAGGGATCTTTTATAGTTTTATGTGTGTAGCTAAACCGAATTTGACCAATCACAGTTTTCTTGGATAAACTAGAACAAGATGCACTTGTGAGTTAAAAATCTTATGTTATTTATCTTAGATACAAGGGGTAACAAAACCAAAAAATAGCAGCGCTGAAGAAGCACATTTTTGAAGTGAAAACTTCTTTAGCGGCGTTGAGCACTTTTGTGGGATGGATAAAAACTGTGAAACTCGCGTCAGATTTTCGTGTTGATCGAAAAACCATAGAAAAAGCGTAAGACGGTTGGAGAGTAGTGTTTTGTGTCGAACTCGAACTCGAACGAAATGTACAGTCGGGGAAATGAGTTGTTTAGCAGAAATGTACAGTCGGGGAAAATTGTGCTTAGCAGAAATGTACAGTCAGGGAAATGAGTTGCTTAGCAGAAATGTACAGTCGGGGAAAATTGTGCTAAGCAGAAATGTACAGTCGGGGAAATGAGTTGCTTAGCAGAAATGTACAGTCGGGGAAATGAGTTGTTTAGCAGAAATGTATAGTCGAGGAAATGAGTTACTTAGCAGAAATGTACAGTCGGGGAAATGAGTTGTTTAGCAGAAATGTACAGTCGGGGAAATGAGTTGTTTAGCAGAAATGTACAGTCGGGGAAATGAGTTGTTTAGCAGAAATGTACAGTCGGGGAAATGAGTTCTTTAGCAGACGCGCTGATTAAGGCCGCGTTTCCACCTGCAAGACAACTGTCGCGAGAAGTGTCTGACAGTCTGTCTGACAGCAGCTTTTTTTTTCGATTGTCGATATTTTTTAATCGATTGTAAGGGTTTCGATTAATTAATTAAAACGATCGTTTTTTTTTTATTTTTTTTTTAATCGATTTTCATAAAAAAATGGGTTAAAAAAATAATGCACAACGTTAATAATCAAGTTTTCACTTCTGCCGGCACTCCCGGAGTGCAACCCGTCTTTTTTTTTTATTTGTATGGGCAAGCGCCCCCGCATCATGAATTTTTCCATATGCTTAAAGGTGAAAAAAAGTTACTCTTTCAGTGCTGCTACTTTCGCAGCAAAGTCTATATTGGGGACCCATGTCCCATACACACCCTAAAGTATTATCAGTTATATAATGTACTCAGCGAAACATGGCGGTAGCGGTCATTGACTCCCTGTCAAAAACTTGTCATTTTCTATATAAAAAGGAGTGCCAGGCGTCGTCAATCGCGGCGTTGTACTTTTTTTTTATTACATAAGGGGGCAAACGAGCAAACGGGTCACCTGATGGTAAGCAACTACCGTCGCCCATGGACACTCGCAACATCAGAAGAGCTGCAGGTGCGTTGCCGGCCTTTTAAGAGGGAATACGCTCTTTGTATTGAAAATGACAAGTGTTTGACAGGGAGTCAATGACCGCTACCGCCATGTTTCGCCGAGTACAGTATAGTTTTGTTACATCCTGTACTCTGTATACATATCGCACTACAAGATCAGTCGCAAGTGCGTTTCAAGCAGGGCTAACATTTTACATTTCTAATTTCCGCCGCCCGCCCAATAATGAACCAGATGTTCCGCTTTTTGTGGCTTTTATTAAAAAAAACTTTCACCACGCCCAACTTTCAGGAGAATTTAGGGTAGCACAATAAACCTCGATAAACCGGACAAATTTTCTCGTTAGGCGTTTAGATATTCGAAAATCCGGATAATCCGGAAGAAAAGTGGGATCGATGCGTTAAGTAACCAAAGCGGAAGGATGAAATAATTTTAATGCGACAGTCCGACTTTTACTTCTTCATGCTGAAACGGCTCTACCGATTCAGATGAAACTTGGTATAGAGATACTTTAGGAGATGGGAAAGGACACATGATAGTTTTTGTTGCAGAAGAATGTACCGCGTGAGAAGCTACCCAGGTATTATGAGTGTCCATGAGCGTTTATCGCTAACCGTCAGGTGATCCGACTGCTCGTTTCCTTCATTTTACAAAAAAAACATCACAAAAGCCGAGTTTGCACAAACTTTGACTTGTTTCTAGGAATCTTGTTGAAATTATAGTTTTTAGGAAGTTCCTATAGTTTCTAGGAAATCTGATAATATTTCAAGCTAGAAATAGACGAAATAGTCATGTTTCCAATTTTATGCAAATGGCACAAAGATATCGGATTGTCAGAGTATTGAAAATCAATGCCTCTTTGTCGGAGAAACTTTATACCTACCTTAGGACTAAGGCATATTGCTAAGTCTATTATCTAGTTTCGACTAGACTTTGAGACCTAAACATTTCCTTGTGTAACACAAAAATTATTTCCACCTTATTAAAATTTAAACTGAAACCCATTCCTAAGATGAGGCTTAACTATTTCTCTTCGTCTGCCTGTCTGTTACTTCTTCACGCTCAAACTGGTAAACAGATTTAGATGATAATATTAATCACGGAAAAATGATGCCTTTCATTTTTCCGTGACTCAAAATATCTTCATATATTTGAATATTGGATAAGTGAATTACGGCGCAATGAATAATATGAAATACATTATGTATGTTTTTGTTTGTGTTCGCATATCTCCGGAACTACAAGTCCGGTTTACCTGGTACTTTGTTGTTGTACTAAGTATTGTTTAACTTAGGGAATAGTGCAAGTTTCATCAAAATCGGTTCAGTACTTTTTGAGATACGGAATTTTGAAGTCTTTTTTTTTATTTGAGAACTATAGCTGGCTTACTTTGAAAGTTGATGGCATAGTAAAGGAATTATTCCATGTCTACCCATTCCTTAAGTCTCTCTAAAGTCTAAAGGGTTAAGTTTGAACTGTGAAGTTAATGTGGCCATTCCCCGCATCTGCAGGGCTCGTCTTAATTAAAGGGCACCAGCCCGCACCCCTTACGTCACTCTTCGACATGAAGACAAGGTACCAGTAAATAGTAGGTATTTCAAGCGTAATCTGTATTATTAGGTTTCCGTACCCAAAGGATAAAAACGGGACCCTATTACTGAGACTTTGAGTCTGTCTGTCCGTCTGTCTTGTGTATCTCAAGAACGGTGATAGCTAAAGAGTTGAAATTTCTGTTGCCGCTATAACAAAAAATACTAAAAACAAAATAAATCTAATATTTAAGGGGGGGATCCTATACAAGAAACTTTATTTTTTTTTTGGCAATTTTTGCTGTATATAAAGTATAACATGGTTACACGCAGGCACTTGAAGTATTCACAAAATACTTAATTTATTATTTAAAACTTGATAATCCGTTAAACTATGTATCACTTCTCGGTATTCCCTCGGACTAACATATCGCGGGCTTCCCCGAATTTCGTATAAAAAAGTAGTTTTTTAAAGAAGAAAAATGAAAATAGATATTATTATAAGTGCAATATTGGAAGTTTTGGAATAGTTAAAATACAAAAGATTATTTCACGTATTATGGAAAAACTTTCATAGACACATGCAAATTTTCAGTTGTCTATAGAGGTCTATTTTCTTCTTCAAAAAAACTAATTTTTTATACTCCCTTCTGGCTTGAAGCCCGCGATATTTTCTCACCGTACAAACCTGATTTCCGCAAATATTTCAAAACTAAAATTAGCCAAATCGGTTCAGCCGCTCTCGATTTTTAGCGAGATTAACCAAATAAAAAATTCGTACGGCATAGGATTTAAGTATGTTCGACACACCCAGCCCTCGGGCCATTCGGCAATCTTCATCATCAAAAGGTATCATATTTTCAAAAATGATCGCAAAATTATTTAAAAACCGTAACCGTATGTATAGGGTCAACTTTCGAATCGTTTTGGGGCCATTTTAACGGAGACAATTAATCTCCATGAAGATTTTTTTTTGTGAAATAAGCGTAATCTTTCAATTTTCTCTCTTAAACTGTAATAGATGTCCAATCAACTTAAACAACAAGAAGACAAGATGCTTATGAAGTGGCGGATATTTGGTGGATGGATGGTGGGTGGAGGCTGGTGGATGGATGGAGGGGAACTTCGATAGACATTGACGAGACATAATTACATTACTCAAATATTGTTACGCCTCTGATCCACTTACGAAGTTGTTGAGGAAATCGTTTTTGGTGTGAGTTTTTAAAGCAAATATTTATCCTTATCCGTAGATAGAGAGAGAGCGTCCGTGGCCTAATGGGTAGACCTTTGGTTCGCACTCTTAGAGGGTGCGGGTTCGATCCCGGGTGGAGGCGTGTACCGATGAGACATTTTCCGATCTCAAGTACATAATACGGACGCTCGTACGGTGAAGGAAAACATCGTGAGGAAATCCGCATTTTTATCCGTAGATTAAATAATAATAATAAATAAATCAGGCGTTGCTCGCAACGCAAGTTCGTTGGGTTAACCCTGGTTAACCGTACATTTTCCGTTAAAAAATCTATTTTGATAATAAAATTATTATGTTCCGTGACGTGTAACCTTAATAATATGAGCCTGAGTATACTTTTATACCCTTTAAATTAATTAAAGTATCCTAATACTGAATTTTAAGGCAGTTTAAGTGTTTATGGTAGGAGACAGGCAGAAGACGGACATACATAAAGAATATAACAGACAGGCAGACCGATACAATTCGACAAAGATTTAAATTTTTAAATGAATATGTCAATGGGCGCTACTGGTAAAGGAGAACTGTCAAAAATGACGTTCTTGTATTGATAGCAGCGTTAGTTCCTTTTCTCGCCACGTTCATAAACAGCCTTGTCGAACTGTAGGTCATAGACAATACACACTTGCCCATTTACAATAAGGTAAATGACTGGTAGATTGGACAGTACCAGCATTGGAAAAAGCACAAAAACACAATATTTATTAATGTTGCTTTAAAAAATTCCTGTTTTTAAAGTAAAAGAACGCCTGTTTTTAAAGAAAAACAGTCAGTTTTTAAAGCAACATTAATAAATATTGTGTTTTTGTGCTTTTTCCAATGACTAGTACTGTCCATTCTACTAGTCATTTATCTTATGTAACTAGATGACGCCCTTAACTCCGTTTATCGCGCGGAAACCGCTCATTTTTCCGCTACACAGACACAATACTATCGTGTCTAGCCCTGCCCATAAAATCATCATCAATTTTTTGTATCAAAAATTATTAAAATCGGTTTTCCGCAAAATACTACCCTGCTTACCCGTGCCTGTATAATCATCATCTTTTACTTGTTCCACCGCTTCCTTCGTCGCCCGTCGATCAGTCCCTCCCGAAATCCTAAAGAGGGGCTGTCAATTAGCCAGCACTTAGCTTTTACCGCGTCACCGTGACGGCGTGACGTGACGCCGACGTCACAATTAACGTCACGGCGTGAATCTTGTTAACGCGTCTGAATTCTTAACGAAATATACAGTTGGACAACTCTTCCCCCCCTCTCATGCTGCCTCCCCATATAGACGAACGCACTGCCAACGCGTTGGCCAACGCGTTGGCGGTGCGCTTGCAACGGCGCTTGCGAGTAATCCACACATTGGAAGGTCATTCAGTATGCTTTGGATCGCGCCAATGTGCGGACGGATTCAAAATGGATGTCGAGCTAACAGCTGCAGTGGTATATTTATTCACAGCTTATAATCCATACTAATATTATAAAATGCGAAAGTGTGTCTATCTGTCTGTCTGTCTGTCTGTTACCTCTTCACGCCCAAACCACTGAACCGATTTTGCTGAAATTTGGCATGGAGATACTTTGAGTCCCGGGAAAGGACATAGGATACTTTTTATCCTGGAAACATGTACGGTTCCCGCGCGATAAATAAATTGTTAATAGTGACAACCGATATAAGTACACAATCTGTGAAAATTTCAGAAATCTAGCTATAGCGGTTCTTGAGATATAGCCTGGAGACAGACAGACAGATAGACAAACAGACAGACAGACGGACGGACAAAAAGGCAGACAGAAAGGCAGACAGACATTGAAGTCTTAGTGATAGGGTCCCGTTTTTACCCTTTGGGTACGAAACCCTAAAAAACATCGTGAGGAAAATAGCCTGTCCAAGAACCTTATTTTTTTAGCACTTTTGATATGATTTTTTTGTTCCACAGGCAGATTTACTCTGATAGTTAACTCAATAAATTTAAATGTTTACTCGATACTTATATTGTTCGCTATTTCGTCAAGTTAGATGTTAATTCGCCACAAGAAGGAAACGTGCACTCTTCAGCGCTGCTCCAGGCGAACTGATCGCGTGGCCTATGTGTGGATGGAACGCAAGCCTTGCGACAAGCCTTGCGACAAATTTCCTGATCATTCCGACACCGCGCGGCAAGCTCGCAAACGCGTTGGCCAACGTCTAAATACCTACCGCGAACGTGCGAACGCCTGTTCTACACATTGGGCCAACGCGTTGGCCAACGCGTTCGCCTATTTGTAGTGCCGACATCAGCGAGTCGTCATGGGGAGGATATAAAATAAGTAAAATTACAAGTGGCGAGTTGGTCCTTTATTGTTATTTACACGCAAAAGTTTTTACTATCAGATTAGACCTTGTGTTGCACCTTGTCCAAAAAAAAGTAGTCGTACTTACTAATTGACGCTTAAACCGCTGAACTTATTTTGTTGAAATTTGGTATGAGTCCCGGGAAAGGACATAGGATACTTTTTATCCGGGAAAAATGTGCGGTTCCCGCGCGATAAATGAATTTTGGCGCAACGGAGTAACGGGCGTTATCTAGTGTGTTTATTTATAGGTCTACCAGAATCTGATGGCGCAAAGTGAGAAAGTAAATTGACTCTAGCAATACCGGGGTAATTGGAATAAAACATTTTGACCCTTTTTTCCTTATAGCGGCTGATTCTGTGTGTGAAACATGCAAATATATAAATTTATCCAATGATCACTTTTTTAATTTATTTGTTTTATTTCATTTATTTACTAGCAACCCGCCCCGGCGTCGCACGGGTATAAAATATATAGCCACTGAAAAAAATATAGCCTATTATCCTTCACGTGGTCTACTTCTTATCTGTGCCAAATAACATAAAAACTGCTCCAGTAGTTCGTGAGATAAGCCCTTTCAAATAATTTCCCCCGTTTTTTCCACATTCTCCTATTAGTCTTAGCGTGATAAAATATAGCCTATAGCCTTCCTCGATAAATGGGCTATCTAACACTGTAATAATCATCAAAATCCGTTGCGTAGTTTTAAATATTAAAGGGAACAAAGGGACATGAGGGAAAAAAGCGACTTTGTTTTATAATATGTATAGATATAGATTTTCTGCTGTAAAAATTTGTCATCAGATTCCTTGTAGACCTATACAGAATATACCGAGAGCACGGTCACTTGACTCACTTTAGTCTTCTCGGTAGCTGTAATCAGGCCTTAAGCTAGGTACTATCAAAGAGGTTGATTCATAAGCAGCTGGGGGACCTACGTAGTTTGGTCACGTTACGTCAAACCCAGCCGACAGATCACAGCTAACATTGAATTGATGTAAGCCGACCAAATGACGGTCCGTCAACTGCCTAGGAATCAATTTCTTCGATGGCAAAGAATATACAGGGTGTAACAAAAATAAGTGATAATACTTTAGGGTGTGTACGTGTTCCTTGTAGAGAGTTCACTGTGAAAGTAGCAGCGCTGAAAGACCAAATTTTTTTCAATTTTGTATGGGGAAACTCGCTGGGGCGCTAGCCCATAAAAAAGTGAAAATTTGATCTTTCAGCACTGCTACTTTCACAGTGAACTCACTATAAGGAACACATACACCCTAAAGTATTATCACTGAGTTTTGTTTCACCCTGTATACCAATTTTCCCTACACAAAGTTCGGTATCGAAACTGCACAAGCTACTTCAGCCAAAATTAACAAGTTCATAACAACCACTTACTTGTAACTCCGGGCTAATAACAATTAAAACACATTCGACGTCACAAAGAACAATCTTCTAACTTAGCGAGTTTGTAGCACCCCTACATAGCCACAGTATAAATGTATACAGTAGACCATATTTTTTAAGAACCTAAGCTGTCTACCCGCTGGGCAAAGGCTTCCCCCTAGTTTTCTGCCAATCTGGCTTGTATCGAGGTCGGCTACGGCGGCGCGCGGCGGCGTCGTCCCCATTACCCGGGCTAGTATGATCCTCCAAATGACTATCTTCATACTATTATTTGTGGCAACTCATTTTGCAGTTAATTGTAAATAAACAAGCCAAACCGAACATAAACTGTTTAGTGTTGGAAACCACCACGAACCAACGACAAAACACACATACGACAGATCACAAACGACTTTACGAAAATTACGTGCTTTTACTGACAAAGTTTTTTAATTAATGTTTTAACGTGGTAAATAATATTAGTGTTACTGTCCTAAAATGCAGCAAAAATAAAATATGGTCCTTTGGGGTTCATAGTGAATGCATAAAAAATTAGGGTTTAGAATTTTCGTGACATCTAGGCTTGTTTATGGTTTCAGATAAACTATCAGTTATCACATACTAATTTCAAAGACAGCAGAGTAATTTAACTAGAGTCACTCTACCTTATGTCATTTAAATTGTGCCCGAGACAAGAATCAGGATGGCCACTTATTTAGAACTAGGGTTGTCGCTAGATAGAGATCTATTGGAAAAACTTTTCTACCAACTATTCGGCGTCTCAGTTGTTTGTTACTGAACCTTTGATAGTTCTACACGATAGCATACGTTGTAATGTTAAATTTTACAGGAAATACGGAAATATAAGTTGTGGCTTATGTGGCTAAAGTTTTTAAAAAGTTTTAGAATTTTTTGCGGACTTATCTTAATATCTTATTTACGATTATAAAAAAATGCAAAAGCCTGTTACTTCTTTACGCTTTGTATTTTCTTGGGAATGAAAGCGGCTCAGTTACAAACATCGAAATCAGTTCACTGGTTTAAGCGTTACATACAAACATGCGTCGCATTTATTATATTTTATGCACAAATTATAAAATCACACTTTTTTTAAGTTGGCAATCAATAAAGCTTTTCGTTGTGGCAACCCTCGCCGTCGCCATGGCAACGCGCTGTATACAGTAGCAAACATGCCCAAGTCCAAGAAAGGTGCGATATGGGAGGACAAGGAGGTTCTATTCGACCTGCCCTTCGAGTGAGTTGATGACCAATTCTCATGCATCGAATTTCACTTCGACCACCAAGTGTCGCTTCGACACAAAAATTATTTTTCAATTAGAACCGGAGTTACTAAGCGCGTTCAAACAAACTATAGAATGTTGAATAAAATGATAATAATTGGGAATATTACGCAAAGTTCGGAGCAGAGGGCGCTACTAGCACATACAGTAAACAATCCGACATGTTGCACACGTCATATCAGAATATTGACCGAAAATTAGTTGTCAAACGTCGAACAAAACTTTTTGTAAACTGTACATGTACTGGTGCTGCCTCTCCTATTGGCTCGGCAACGCACATGTCATCTTGCTTGACACTCTCTGACGTCTGTCTACATCACTGTCATTTATGTCATCATGAATCCAATGAAAGCCTCCGGCACTTTCATACATCTATCATTATACCGATTCTGATGATCACGTGATCTTGGCCATTTGTCTATCTCCAGGTACCTGAAGCTGCGGCCTGGGGAGAGGATATTCGACCGCATCGAGCCCATTGAAGACACGAAGGGTAACAGTGGCAGCAAGGGCCGCATGGTGGTCACCAGCCTACGCGTCATATGGCACTCCCTCAAGTCACCCAGGATCAACCTGTGTAAGACTGTAGGGCTCATGTGACATGACATGATGCCCAACCATGTCTGTTTTCTAAGGGTAATGTGGAGGAGATTGCCCTTAAAAAGCACGCTCTATTGGTGTGGTGAATAAATCTGTATATTAAATTCCATCATACGCATAAGAAATACCATATTATAGGTCTTAGATCACTCACTAAAAGTTGACTTGCCAATAGCTGGTTAGGGGTAAGTATAATAAATAAATAAATAAATAAATAAATAAATAAATAAATAAATAAATAAAGCTTTATTTCAGACTAATTTTGTCCATAGGTTTGTTAGTGACAGTTAGTAACAATTAGCTTATATAAGTATGTTAGTAGTGTTAGTATAGTAATCAGTATAATCATTTTTATTTATGACATCAAGCCTATCCCTATCTCCATCCAGTGTTTTTGAATGGGACAGTCTAATTTAGAGGCAATGACCTTCAGAATGCTGTTTTCACTGCTACGAAGTCTCTGCAATAACGAGGCTACTTTTTTGCGCATCAGTGCGTAAAAGCCGTCAACGCGAGACTCGGCAAACATTTTTGACGCACTGCAGCGCCATGGTAGCCCCCGCAGCATTCTGAAGACATTGTTGTATTGGACGCGCAGGACGCTGTAGGTTCGGCGCATATATGTAAGCCACAGGCCACCCGAATAAAACGACTGACAGAACGCTTTGAACAGAGTGGTTTTAACGTCCGTAGTACAGCGAGAGAACCTGCGAGCTATCATATTGCCCCTCACCACCAGCGCCCTGCGTTCCCTCTCAATGTCCTCATCGTCTCTGAGGTCACTCGTGACAATATGACCCAGGTACTTAAACCTGCTGACCAGCTCCAGGGGAGTGCCACTGAGGCATATTGGAGGCACACGGCGAACTATCTGCTTTGGCGTTAGGAATATTAAAATGTTGCTCTTTTTAGTGTTATAAATAAGACCGTGTGCCTCCGCATATGCCTCACACACATTTAACAGCTTCCTCAAACCTGCCACCGAAGGACTAAGAAGCACCATGTCATCTGCGTAACTTATGCTATTAACACTCATACCGTCAATAAAGCAGCCAACATGCATGCTACTCAGCCCCTGGATCAGCTCATTTATATACAAATTAAACAGCAAAGGCGAGGTACGTCCACCCTGTCTCAAGCCGCAGTTCAGTCTGTAGATATCAGACAGAGCACCAGCCCATCGCACCTGATTTTTCTGGTTTAGGTACCAGTACCTGAGAAGTGAGATGTACTCCTCCGGAACACCCTCTCTCCTCAACTTGTCCCAGAGAATATCGTATACGACCAGGTCGAAAGCCCGGGACAAGTCAAGGAAACAGGCATATACCGACGTCCTTCTCATTGTATAATATTTGACAGTGTGTTTGAGAGTTAAAATAGCACTCTCTGTTGACACACCTTCTCTAAATCCAAACTGTGCATCGTGGATTGAAACAAATTTAGTCAGGGTACCTAGCAACACACTGTCAAATATTTTAGCAGCCGTGGTGGCAAGCGGGATGGGCCGATAGTTACTCGTGTCAGACGCATCCCCAGTTTTATTTTTGACGCCAGGCACCACTATTGTTGCCATAAGCGCCTCAGGTAGATAAGAATGACTTAGGCACAGGCTGAAGAACAGCGAGAGTACTCGGGGAAGGTGTACGCCCGCATACCTAAAATGTTCAATGGAAAGACTGTCGTGGCCCGGCGACTTGCCACGATGCATTTTGCTAATAATTTCAGTTATATATTTAGCCGGTATTTTATGATTAAATTTAGCCACGGCAGCCTTGACATATCTGCTAGATTGGTGTGACAAAGCCAATGGCGAGACCACAGTAAACTTATCTTTAAATATATTAGCAATCCCCTGGTGGTCAGAGACGCCATTTACAGTCTTCGGAAGGCTAGGCCTGCCGTTCAATTGGTTGGTCTTATTCCAAAAGCTTTTAAAATTTTTCTTAGAATGGTCTGAAGCCAAAATATCCATTTTGAATTGGTCTTGCCTATTTTGGCACCATTTTAACTTAGATTTAAAATGTTTTCTAGCATTCGACATTTTGTTATACAACTGACCTTGTGACGGTCGTCCAGCTAAGATCCAATTATGAAATGCAAGCCTAGCCTCACGATGAGGCTCAGCCACATACTCATTCCATCCTATAATATGACCACCTTTTCTTTTACATTTCTTTCGAAATGTTTTTATAGCTGATTGTGATAATGTGTTAATAATATCATTGTACATACCATCTAAAACTAACATATGTTTCTTATCATTGCAAGAATTATCACAACATACGGAAAACTCCGATGGAAAATCTATTAATCTAAGTTTAGAGTTACAGAGATTTTGATACTCTTTTATTTGTGAAGAGGACCTTTCACCCCATATAACACGATTACATTTGTTTTGATTTAATTCTGTACAAATCGAAACTTTACATTTTATTTTTTGTATATTACAAGTAACAATCAACGGATAGTGGTCAGACCAATAAACGTCATAATATACTCCTACATGAATGACCGTCTTTTGGGCCGATTGAGTGACAACACAATGGTCCAGCCACCTATTGCATCCATAAATATCGCTAGTGTAGGTATATGTATCCTTGGGACACATATCGGTATCAACACAAGACCATAAGTGTTCACAACAAAAGTCACTCAACTCTTTATAAAACAGTTCGCTAGGATGTGCATTAAAGTCTCCTAATATATAGAAAGTCTCAATACCAAGACTTTCCTCCGATTCTATGATCGAACGAATGGCCGCCAAACACGAACAGAATTCCGGTAAGTTTTCGAGAGAGTTAGTTGGCATATAAACACTGAACACGACAAATTGCCTATATTCTACATTGACTTTTATCGCACATATACGCACATTATCACAGGCAATCACAGACACGGAATCGAACACATTTTTACGCCACAATAACGCCACACCACCATATGGTCTCCCGGTGAGCAGCCCCTCTCCAGTGTTAACAGCTGATGTACCAGTACTTCCGAAATCTCTGTTTATTGTGTTTAACAAAGGTAGATCATGTGGTAATAACCAGGTTTCTTGTAAAGCTATTATGTCTGCCAAGCCACACAGATCTTTAATTCCCTCGATTGATCTTTTAAATGATTTGCAATTGAAACTAATTAGTTTAGTGTTATTATCCATTATTGATTTGTGTTGGTGTTTGACTCGACTTGAAATTTATAAAACGCCGAAAAGTTACTCCAGCGGGCCACAAATGATCTTCAAGATACGTGCTTAATTTATGTTTATTTACAAAAATTTTGAAAGCATTATAACTTTTCGGATTTTTAGTATAAACAAAGATCTAAAGCTTAACAAAATTCTCAGGCTAATTACATCAGTAATATAATTATATTACCAAAAGTTCCCCAACTACATGGACCAAAGTCACCCCAAATGTAACGTCTGTGTTTCAATTCGAATCAAACATCTTATCTTCTTCAGCCATAAGAATTTTGACACAAATCCCTAATGGAAACTCTAACGTCATCCTTTCCAGCCATCGGCCTCGGCTGCGTAATCACTACCAGCACGCGCACCGTGAGCTCCGGTCTGCGCGGCACCACTCAGGCGCTGCAGCTGCTGGCCGGCTGCGGCGGCAACCAGTACGAGTTCGTGTTCACCAACCTCGCGCCCAACTGCGTGCGGCACTACACCTCCGTCATCGGCGTGCACAAGTGAGACAGATAGATGCTCTCTCGCTCTAGCAGCAAGAACAGGCGCTGCAGCTGCTGGCCGGCTGCGGCGGCAACCAGTACGAGTTCGTGTTCACCAACCTCGCGCCCAACTGCGTGCGGCACTACACCTCCGTCATCGGCGTGCACAAGTGAGACAGATAGATGCTCTCTCGCTCTAGCAGCAAGAACAGGCGCCGCAGCTGCTGGCCGGCTGCGGCGGCAACCAGTACGAGTTCGTGTTCACCAACCTCGCGCCCAACTGCGTGCGGCACTACACCTCCGTCATCGGCGTGCACAAGTGCGACAGATAGATGCTCTCTCGCTCTAGCAGCAAGAACAGGCGCCGCAGCTGCTGGCCGGCTGCGGCGGCAACCAGTACGAGTTCGTGTTCACCAACCTCGCGCCCAACTGCGTGCGGCACTACACCTCCGTCATCGGCGTGCACAAGTGAGACAGATAGATGCTCTCTCGCTCTAGCAGCAAGAACAGGCGCCGCAGCTGCTGGCCGGCTGCGGCGGCAACCAGTACGAGTTCGTGTTCACCAACCTCGCGCCCAACTGCGTGCGGCACTACACCTCCGTCATCGGCGTGCACAAGTGAGACAGATAGATGCTCTCTCGCTCTAGCAGCAAGAACAGGCGCCGCAGCTGCTGGCCGGCTGCGGCGGCAACCAGTACGAGTTCGTGTTCACCAACCTCGCGCCCAACTGCGTGCGGCACTACACCTCCGTCATCGGCGTGCACAAGTGAGACAGATAGATGCTCTCTCGCTCTAGCAGCAAGAACAGGCGCCGCAGCTGCTGGCCGGCTGCGGCGGCAACCAGTACGAGTTCGTGTTCACCAACCTCGCGCCCAACTGCGTGCGGCACTACACCTCCGTCATCGGCGTGCACAAGTGAGACAGATAGATGCTCTCTCGCTCTAGCAGCAAGAACAGGCGCCGCAGCTGCTGGCCGGCTGCGGCGGCAACCAGTACGAGTTCGTGTTCACCAACCTCGCGCCCAACTGCGTGCGGCACTACACCTCCGTCATCGGCGTGCACAAGTGAGACAGATAGATGCTCTCTCGCTCTAGCAGCAAGAACAGGCGCCGCAGCTGCTGGCCGGCTGCGGCGGCAACCAGTACGAGTTCGTGTTCACCAACCTCGCGCCCAACTGCGTGCGGCACTACACCTCCGTCATCGGCGTGCACAAGTGAGACAGATAGATGCTCTCTCGCTCTAGCAGCAAGAACAGGCGCCGCAGCTGCTGGCCGGCTGCGGCGGCAACCAGTACGAGTTCGTGTTCACCAACCTCGCGCCCAACTGCGTGCGGCACTACACTTCCGTCATCGGCGTGCACAAGTGAGACAGATAGATGCTCTCTCGCTCTAGCAGCAAGAACAGACTAGGAGTCCGCCAGCTTGGCCTAACAACCTGTTATCTAATCTAAATCCAATGACAGAAGATCAGCTCCGAAAAGTATTTACTTGGAACGAGGAGAATTGTACTATGACAGATTACACTAACTGCTTAAATGCATCCAAGAAAATCTATTATATCCTTCGTCATATCCCCAAGACATTGAACAGTAAATAGGCCTGAATTGCGTCTAAGTACCTGTATGTTTATTTTTTTAATGTCATATTTCAGGGCATATGCCGGCTCCAAGATGTTCAGAGAGCTGAAGCTGCGAGGAGCTTTCATACACAACAAGCAGCTGCGAATGCTCCCGTCGGAGACGGTAAGTTGCTGATCTTCGCGGCTCTGGTTCTTCGTTCACCTCCATCCATGGTTTTGGACGTCTGAGCTACCAAAATAATGTGTTGTATCACGCCTATGTATCCTACATTCATTACTTAATAGTCATATCATCATACTCTCTCGTTGCCAGCTACATCTATGGCTACAAACAAAACCCTATAATCATCCGAATCATAACACCAGTCTCTTCCCATTATACAACCATGTTGGCTGTGTTCATTCTAAAGGTTGCGTTTCATTTTAATTTTTGAGTTCGTAACGAAAACCGTTTTTGAAATGGTCGAAAAAGAACCCATCAGATTTTGGGATCAGGTTTTGGGATCACATTGTAGCACCGTTTCAAGCCTTCTTCCATTACAGATCTGCCTCCAAGAGTCCGGTATCTGGAACCTGTCTTCGGAGTCCGGCAACTTGGGCCAGCTGGTGGTGACGACGGTCCGCGTGGTGTGGTTCGCCGACCTGAACGACGCCTTCAACATCTCCATGCCGTATATCACTATTGAGAGTGTAAGGTTTCATAATATTTAGTTAAGGATCACGATGCTACTTAGGGTCAGTCAAAAACTCAACACCGAGAGCTGTATTTTAAAAACTATACAATATTGACTTGTCTTTACTACACATTTTTGCGATGGTGAAACCCAAGCAACGACAAGTGTCCCACAGAGTGAGATTATCTTGTGATAGATAAGTAACAGCCACTATTGCACGATATCTGCTGTCTTTAATTCAATAAACACTATCAAACGCCAGTTGCTTTTCTGTCGCAAGGTATATCATCCTGGTGTCCCAAACCTCTGTCCCAAAACAATAAAAAACGCAAATAATTTATTTTTTTTCAGATCTCAATCCGTGACTCCAAGTTCGGTGACGCACTGGTGATAGTCACCCGGGCGGCTGCCGGCGGCTACGTGCTGGGCTTCCGCGCCGACCCTCGTGAGCGGCTCGCCGGCCTGGCGACGGAGCTGCAGACCCTGCACCAGGCGTACTCCGAGAGACCCAACCTGGGGGTGGAGATGACGTGGGATACGAAGGTACCAGCAAAGAAATTGATTCATAGGCAGATGATGGCGGACCTATGTCGTTTGGTCGCGTTAGAGCCAGTCCACACGGCGCATTTGACGCATAACCAGCCACACGGGCGCTGCGTCATCGCAGCGTTATTACGAAGCAGTCTTACGTCAACACCCCCTCCCGGCTCCCGCTTCGTCTCGGAGGCTGCTGTCCGTCATGTGTGAGTTGTGACGACGCAGCGCGCTGTGTGAACAGCTCGGTAATTTGTATGTAAAACAACGCAACAGCAGCGCTGCGTCGCCGCAACGCTGACGCAACGCGCCGTATGGACTGACTCTTATGTCAATTCAATGTTAGCTATGATCTGTAGGTTGGGTAATGGGTAAAACGTAGTGATTGTAATCTCTTTGGCAATGGGTTTGACACGATCAAATAATGTAGGTCCGCCATCAGTCTATGATTCAATTATTCTAATAGTACCTTCATATTATTTAGCTGTATAGAAGTGAAATAACATTGACTGAGAGTCTATCAATTGTCAAAAATCATGTGCGTAGGCGTAGGCGTAGGGCATATTATAACATATTAGACCCCGCGTTCCATTTAGCGTTAGAAACGATCAAACCGCTCAAAATAGGATGCATTTTGAGCGTTTTGATCGTTTTTAACGCTAAATGGAACGCGGGGATTATGCCTCGAGTCTTGACTCTTGTCGCGTCTAGTGTACTCTACCATACCACTTAGGTATTACGAAATGGGGATAGGAGTCACACGTTAGTGAGACAGTCTGCGATGGAAGCGAAATTCTAAACATTAGAATAGGGCCAAGTCCCCTGATCCTAAAGTGGAATTAAGTTTACGTATGAATCTGAACATTTCAGCAATTAGTTATTATCAGCCTTCTTACAGAGCAGGGACGGATCCTTTATTTTATAATATTATGCTATTTGGGAATGCTAAGGATGTTGAAATATTTTCAAAATGCCTGCAAAATTTGAACAAAGGAATATTTAACTTAATATTTGCAGCGCAGCATTGAGTATAATGTTAGGCTTAAATTGGGCTTAAATTGAGCTTTGGTTTTAATCTTTTATTATGATTTTGTATTGTGCTATTTATGAATTATATGTAAATTCGAATATGAATTCAAATTTTGCATTTCGATTTAAACGTCAATTTTTTTTTATTTTAACCACAAGAACTAGGTAAGTATAGACTGTAGACTAAAGAATATCGCAATTTCGCAAGCTATTCCATTCTTTTCTTTCTTTTTCTTCTTTTTTGGCAACTTGACACAAAGGATGTGTATGTTGTGCCACAAACAAGGTAAAAAGGTAAGGAATATGGCGGGAAAACCATATTCCTCCTATTATAATTTTCATCATCGTTTTCATGTATCAAGTCAGGTCTAAAGTCTAGTCAAAGTCTAAGTAAAAGTCAATACAGTCAAGGAGTCAAGTCGGTCGATTCAGTAAAGTGGTAGACGCTTTACTGAAACTTTTGATGGAGTTTTGGAGGGAACACAAAATAGCACGTTTCTGGATATTACATCACTTTCCTACACTTGTGCATGAACACGAATATCTAATGGTTAATATTCTACCAATATTACACACTAAAAACCCAGTTAACACAATTTTAGGAAAATAATATAAAAACACAACAGCACCCTTTTACATTCCCGGCAAAACTCAGCTATTCCATTCTTGATGGGATATTTGAGATATTTCTCACTTTACTGTTGCGATCATTGAGATAATATACACTAGGAGAGAGCCTTATATCGGTGTATCAGCGTCAAAAGCGTGTAATGTTATGTCCTACTTACTCGGACATAACAAAGGAGTCGGTCTGCATATTTCATGTAATAAAAGTGTTAATAAAGGTTTTTAGTGAACATTTTATGTTAGATATTGTTGAGTTTTGTGGTTCCGCTAAATAATAAACCATAAGAATAGCCAAAGAATGCCTCAAACACGTGGATTTAACATTAAATACGTAAGTTTTGAACAACGTTTTTTGGGCTTTTCAATCGGTATTTTTGTAAGCTAAAAAGATAATTTATAAGTTTAATATCCCTTATTTGTGCTATATAAGGCATTAGTGCTAAAAATGTCACATCAATTAATAATTTGTCTACAAAAATTGCATAGCTTTTTACGTGTGTTTACGGATTCTCATTAATTGAACTATAGTTTATCGATATCATGAACTAAATGACTTTCTTTTCTGTATAATAATGTGCTTCGAAATGATCGACAAATAGAAATATTCAAGAAAATAAACGCACACTACTTGTATGAAAATAAGCACAAAATGGCCACGCGATGACGGGCTAAGGTTACATCTATATATATATCCTTAATCTGTGGCTGCGATATAATATTTATCGCAATTTTAACGTGTTTCTCTCTAAGGCACTATTTCCATTTCCGCCAAAACGTGTCCCAGAGACGCCAAAGATATTTACCCATCAATAACAGATAAAAAATATTTATCCAATCCTCAATACACACTTTTTCCTTGTGTTTGTTTATTTTATTCAGCTATTTGCTTCATCCATTACACTAGTTTACTTTAGGGATGTGATTATCGCATGATTCGGCCATTGGATCATCGATCATCGAAAAGGCGACTATTAATTATTAGGAGTCAGGACGTTGAATAGGACACTTATAAAGAATTTAAGAGTAAAGACTTATCTACTGACTAATAAAATAATTACTTGCTAATATAAAGAAACTTCTGCAACGTAGTTTTTGGATAAGTACCTACTTAGTTTTATACGTTGTGTTGTGTATTTTATTATTTACATTGCTCTACATCACATTGAGTACATAATATACAACCGACATTACTTAAAGTAGGTATATTGAACCTGTATAACCTTTAAATTACAACGAAAAACCTCCACCGAACTTTACATATTTTATACTCCATAACCCCTGATTTGTGCTGTAAAATTATGTTTTTACGTCCAAACTTTGCCGAGAGTATAACGCAGTGAATAACCGTTGTTTTATGATCATCATAACCTGCTGACAGTTGCACAGTTTCATTGCGAATTGATGATCATAATATAAGGGTCCATCCATGCAACAGCTGAAATGCAACACGTTATGTTATTATAGGTATTCAGAAAAAGCGTGACATAGGGTCTAAACACACTAGGCTGAATTACGCCGACGTAAATTCCGCCGCGTTTACGCCGCGTTTCAAATCCATACAAATATGGGCGGAACGCGTTACGCGACAGACACACTATGCCGAAATTCCGTCGTGAGCCGAATTTCCGTCTATCCAAGTCGAGCGTAAAGTTCGGCAGCGATTCGGCGGTAATGTTTTGTATAGCAACACACTATACGCGACGAAATTATCAAAACCGAACATAGGAAATCCAACCTTATCTCCAAAGCTTTAACGCACACAATATTACATCTGAGAATTTTAAATACTCACTTACGCACGCGTTCCGCAACGGAAATTACGCCGCGAAATTTCGGCTCTTCGCGTAATTTATAGTGTGTCGCATCAGACGTAAGCGGCTGAACGTAATTTTGGCCACGTAAATTACGCCGGCGTAATTCAGCCTAGTATGTTTAGAGTGGAGGGGATCGTAATTTTGTGTGATGTAATATATTATGTGGATGGCCCCTAAGGCCCTTTTTACGTGGTCCCATGATGAATAAGCGATTATTATAGACAATCACATGACTATCATAGAGCGAATTTGTTAAAGTTTGGTGTACAATTATCGCGTGGTTCAGAAAATCTTTGACATACTTATTACTTACCCAAAATGCGCTTGCGCTGTGTTTCGCCGAGTGAGTGAGTTTACCGGAGGCCCAATCCCCTACCCTATTCCCTCCCATCCCTACCCTCCCCTATTACCCTATTCCCTCTTAAAAGGCCGGCAATGCACCTGCAGCTCTTCTGATGCTGCTCGTTTGCCCCCTTATTTCATTAAAAAAATGGCGTATTAGCGGACTAAATTACAGCGTTTAATCCTGAATAGTGAATCCTATTAATCGCAATCGAAGTCTGAGATCTACGCTCGCCCGGCTGCACTGGAAGATCTTCCTATCATATTAAGCATCAATGCCGTAAATAGGGCGGTGCCACCCTGTGGCGGGGCAAGACCTAAATTTTATGTGGGCAAGATATATCTTGCGAGGCCCCCTAAAATATATTATGCGAGCTATAGAACGGATTTATTGAGAGAAATAATTTTTTGATAAGTACTTAAAGTTTTATTTATAAAACTTTTTATTTATGAATATTTGAGTATCACGTACAACTCGTAAAACCTTTTAAAAAACCTGGTGGTCCAAGGGGCGCGAGGCCCCTAGGACCGCGAGGCCGTGGGCGGTCGCCCACACCGCCCACGCCTTGCACCGCCTCTGGTGCCACCGGTGCCCAGGCACAGGGCGTAGACTCTGGGGGGCGCAAGAATGGCCATACCAGGCAGACTATTTTTTTCGAATTGCTCCCGATAAGTTCCCAATGTAGTAAAAAAAATATCCACAACCGAACATATAACCTCCTCCTTTTTGGAAGTCGGTTAAAAAACATAAGGGTGCAGTTATAGAGTCACGCACAAGGGCGCAAAAAAGGCTATTTACGGCACTGTCAAGCATATTGCTCTATGGGCCATGTCCCAACGCATATTGGCAAAACAATGTTTACCGGGTCATCTAGTATTTAAACTTTAAAGATAATTTAACTAACAAGGTAAATAATGAACTTTTAATACACTTAAGTCGTCACAAATGAAAGCGGAGACAATCGGTCGCATTAGCCGGGTCTTTTCAGCGCACTCGTGAATGCTTCGTTATGAGCAGCTGTATTGTCTCAAATTGTAAGGAATGCTAAGTTAGAGTGGGCCAGGTGCGAAATATATTTTAAGTGGGAGTTCCGTAGGTGTCGTTAAGGTGAAGCCGCGTTAAAGTAAAAAACCGTGTTGGATATGTTTTATATTACTTGAGGCCTCTCATAGAAAACAAGAAATGGAACAGCAAGAAGGGCGGCGACAAAATGGTTTTTGTCGCGTCATTTAAAAACCATAAAATATATATTTCATATAAGCTATGGGCAAATTAAAGTGTATGCCTGAACCAATCTATGTACAAATTTTGGAAGCTTAAATCACTCTCCTCTGTTGGCAAAATTAGAATCCCTTTTTTTACAGGGGTCTTTTTGATTGATTCTGTGATATAAAAGTTGACCAATCGTGTTATGCTATGGGTAATTCAAAGACAAAGGCATGATGAACACAGACAATGAAGTATTAATTTCTTAGCTTTAGTCATTGCTGAGAAAAATCGATATCGCTACAGTCAAATTATCAAGGCGTCGCCTTAATAAACACGAAATAAGGAATGTTTCATTGTTTCGTTGCGTTAAATTATTTTCTAAAACTATTTGGTAGGCATAGAGAAAAGTTGTCAAAATACAGAGAATCCCAGCGCGAGGGGAAGGAAATAACTATATAGTAGGGGAGGTAGTGCTAGCGTTTGCTAAGTCATTTCATACCGACCAAATTTTTGTCCAGCGGTAGCAGTCAGTCGCCGCACCCGTGGTGGAATGTTAACTGAGAGTATTTCAAAGTTGTAAAAAAAATTGTTGCGAAAAGTGATTTTATACCGAATGAAACTTTGATCGATGATTATAATGAGGTCATGTTTAACCAAAAAATCACCGTCAGCCATATTGCAGACGGGGGATTCAACGTCAGTCGTGTTACTGAACATGTAAAATTTTTTTGAATATAAAGTCATTTTATACCGTACAAAATTTATACAGGTGAATGTTTCTACTTTGTAAATAATAAAGAAAACCGTCAGTCGCTAATACGATGGTGGAAAAACCGTCAGCCAGCGATAAAAGTTATGACCAATATAGCCCTACTTCGCGCTCAATGTATCCTAGGGCGTCGCGTAGACGACATTTCCACCTGCAAACATTCAGCTGACGGCGATTTTCGTTTGTATTAACCATAAAATTATCTCACATAGCAATTTTAAGTAATTAATTCGATAGTCAATATTTGTGAAGAAGAATGATATAAATTTTACTTTAAAAGCGCCATCTGTTGTTATATACTAAAACTAAAACGACACCTACCAAACCTAAACGTGTATAATCTAGATATGAACCTTTATTGGGTGCGAATTGGGATCTTTTTAATGTCAATTCAATACGATTCCCAACAACTTTGAGATGCTCTCAATTTTTATTGCACCCATTATGAAGTGGCTGACGATCAAAGCTGTTATGTATTAGTGGAATACTATTATTGTAACGATTTTCGCTCGGTATGAAATGGCTTTTTAAATTGAGCGCGACCTCCCCTACTAATAGGTCATATAGGTCTACCAGAATCTGATGGCAAAAAGTGAGAAAATAAATTGACTCTAGCAATACCGGGGTAATAGGAATAAAACATGTTCATCCTTTTTTATTCCTTTAGCGGCTTATTTTATGTGTGAAATATGAAAATACAAAAATTTATCCAATATGTGATCAAGGATATTTTTTGAAAATCTGCTGTCAAAAATTGCCATCAGATTCTGTAATATAAGCAACGTTTCATCAATGTAAGAAGTACGGTTGAGAGTCTGCTTGTCTAGCTGTGTCTGGACTCTGGAGTATTTGAAATCACGGACACGGGCAACAGACCTTGAATATAATAATGCTACATTTAAATAAAAAAATCTAAGTACATAAAATATAAAAAAAAATGGTTAGTCTCGCTTAAACTTAAGAACGGCTGAACCAATCCTGCTAATTTTTGTGTTGAAATATTCGTAGTCCGTAGAAGTCCAGGGAAAGTTTATATTAGGAGGGAAGTGATACGAAGTTCACCAAGTCATCAAGTAAAATTATAATAAAAATGTAAGAACTGGGTGAATTTCAACATGTCGATATTTTTTTTTCATTTCGGTGAACTTTTTTGTTTCCTTGTTTTTTTGAGTTTTCACGGAAGTTTCCTCTCAATTTTAATGTTATAATAATGACATAAAAATTAAACAGTAAACAAACGAAGTACACACATTTCTATTTTTGCTGTCACCGAGATGTAAAAGTCAGTCACCGAGATGAAAAAAAAATCACCGAAATGTAAATTCACCGAAATAGTATACAGCATGATTGCAAAACAAGCATCCCGGATTTAAAAAAATAAGCAATCGGTAATTTTATAAATTCGTATCAAAATATAATTAACTAGCTGACCCCCAGAACTTCGTTTCGCTATTCTAAGAAAGTCGATCCATGCGTAGACCGAAAATGCAAAGCAGTCAGTCATTCGACAGTTCTCTCACCGGTGTCCACTGTCCAGTCGTGTCGATCAGCCGTTCCACCAGATGGGAGAGTGTGATGGCACACATTTGGATACCTTTCTAGCGTATTTGGAAGATCTCAATGTGATCGGTAGCCGGTCGTTCGACTTGGAAAATATTATCATACTCACGGTAGCCGTCGCCGCGCTGGTACGTCGGCGCGTTTATAAGTTTTAATCAAACTGCTCTAATTTCTAAACAGTCAATTGAAATGTTACAATTTAAGGGCCGAATATTGCTTTTTTTAAAGGACGCAATTTTATTTTTGGGACATAATATAGGGTTGGTCAATAGAAGCTTAACCTCAAGTTTGTGGGGCCGCCACTTGCCACCCTTGTTTTCCGGCTGCCATCTTGGAAAAAAGGGTGTCAATTTTTTTTTTTGGTAAAAAGTCATACAAACATATTTGTAGGCAAAATAATTTTCAACAAATTATGATTTTACAACATTTTTTAAATACCAATTAAATACCTTAAATACATTGTTGATAATGTAGATCTATGTGGCCTTTTACAGCATATGATTTAAATGAATATTTTCGAAGATATTACAGATTTAAAAATTGCGGGACGTAGCTTTTGTGGCGGTACCGTCTACCGACCAATGCGGGCCACAGGTAGTAATGAATATAAATTGAAACTACCTACTGAATCGATTTTAATAATTTTTTCAGTGAGTGACATAGGCTATATATTTTATATCCGTGCGAAGCCGGGGCAGGTCGCTAGTTAAATAATAAATAATAAAATTAAAATATAATAAATAATGAATAATATTATATTATAATAAAATATAATAAACACATAATTTTTTTCCCTACTTTCGTTCTAAAATGGAACCTTGCGTGCGCTAGTCTGACTTGGCCGATTTTTTTATTTTTATTACTAAATGAGCCGGTGAAATTAGTTTTTTATTTATAAAATAAGGGGACAAACAAGTAAACGGGTCACCTCATGGAAAGCAACTACCGTCGCCTATAAACACTCGCAACATCAGAAGAGCTGCAGATGCGTTGCCGTCCTTTTGTATCACTTACCTTCTAATCATAATTAAAATAACCTCCTAGGAACTTCCAATCATTCAAATAAAATCAGCCGAACCGATTAGCCTACGTGATAGAGCCATGCTTTGGCACGAATGGGGTGGCTCGACCCAAGAAATAACACGGGCTCACAGAAAACCGGCGTAAAACAGCGCTTGCGCTGTGTTTCGCCGAGTGAGTGAGTTTACCGGAAGCCTAATCCTGGGGGACTGGACTTCCGGTAAACTCATTCTATTTTCCTAACTACCCTCCCCTACCTTATTCCCTTCCCCCACCTCCCCCTACCCTATTACCCTATTCCCTCACAAAAGGCCGGAAACGTATCTGCAGCTCTTCTGATGTTGCGAGTGTCCACGGACGACGGTAGTTGCTTTCATCATTTGCCAAATAAAAGCTTAAATAAATAAATACGCTTATAAGAATTCAAACATTAAGCATCAGCAGCATAATTCTGTTTGATTCATGAACAATTTTTATAATCTCGCAGATTATATTATTCATTCTGTATAAAACAACTTTAAAAATCACCGAGATGAAAAAAGTATTCACCGATATGAAAACTATTGTCACCGAAGGTCACTGAAAGTCACCGAGTCACCATTTCCGTATTTTTTTTTCATTTCAGTGACCAAATAGGTCATACCGATATCTATACTACATACTGATACATATTATTAAAAGTGTTTGTAAGAAAATAAATTAATACTTCTAGCTGGTTCAATTAACATGATAAATTGAATCACGGAAATGAAGAGAAAAGCGTCGGGTGTCACCGAGACGATATACTTACGTTTTTAGCGGGAACACGCAGCGATGCAGCAAACCACCTCTCGCTCCGAAGGCACAAGCATGACTGGCGCTTGAGTTCGAGAAGCAGTATTACGTTCAAAAGTACTTCTGGTCTCGACAATTTATGTTTCTTTTTTATTCACCGAATCAATACAAAATGTTGGGACAGTTTTATTTCTCCCGCTATTTTGAAAATATAACGATTGAGATTATGAAATTCGTATTGATTATAACCCCATTCTTTAAGAATCCAATAAAAGAATCCGTTTGTTTGTACCTCTAATATTTTTTCCTCGGCTGGCGAAATTAGGACTAAAAAGGTCGTTGGGACAGTCACCGAGGGGCCTAATTTCCACCTTTGCAATTTTTTATTTTTATGTTCTAGTTATCGAATTAAAAACGTGTCTGTTGCCTCATATGGATAATCACACAAACTATGCGATGAAATTTTATTTAACCCTAAAAAGCCATTTCACACCCCCAATTTCACAGTAGCCGCGAAAAAAAAGCGGTTGGGAAATTCACCCAACTAAGAAGAAAGTAAGCAACCACATAATAACTTCTCTCCCGCCATTAAATTATAGCATATGTTTAGTTTATCTTAATTTTTAATGTGTTGGAGGAAAGTTATTTATAAAAATTTAAAACTCATCCGCGGGATCCCTGGGCGACACTAAAATCTCAAGTCGTTTTGTTGCATACTGAATGAAGTAGTTTCTCTTCATTTTCTTGCAACAACGTTAATATTTATTATCTGTTTGCCCCTTAAATTTTTATTTTTATTGCATATTTTGCAGGTTAACTTGAACCCAGACAAATAATTAATCTTGCTTTATTGAGCCATATTTAAACTATAGGTAAGAATCAGTCTTCTTCAGTGAAACGTGCTGACTTACCTACAGCATTACGAAACTGCTCTAGGTTCTAACTAATTGATAGGTCGACTCTTTGTATACAGACGTTATAGTTATACGAAGAATATTTATCAAATTTTCGTATCGGACAAGGACAGAATTATACTGTCTGCAGATACTACTCGACCAAGCCAACTGGACGAATGTCAAAGCTTGCTCTCTCGCACTTACGCACTGTTACACCCTTACGTTGTTAGGTGTTTAGCTGACTAGACCTTAAGTCTTGTCAGCTCTATTATACTAGTATATCAGGTCCCCAGCGGTTGGACCGTCTTCCACCGTCTTCCAGTCTTCAATTCGCCGTCTCACTGGAGGAACCTCTCCTGATTTATTATATCTTTTGTCAAGTGAATTCTCCTCCTTTAATATTCTAATTTCTAAATCTTTGTGAAGCCAAATAAAAGTGTGTGTTAATAAAAACCTTTTTTTTTTTAAACTCGAAATACAAGGCCCCTCGTAATACGTGTCGTCGCTAGCAATGCATAAGTGCGAGAGAGCATGATTTGACAGTCGTCTAGTTGGCTTGGTCGAGTAGTAGTAGATATTTTTGATACGTCTTGTATTACGGAACTTTGTAATAACCACTCCTTGTTTTCAGGTAACAAAACCTACTCAGTCCGACATACAGGAACTAGAGGAAATCGGCGAACCGCGCGGCGAGATGGGCCCGGCCCTCTATCTCGCCTCGCAGCTCGCAGGGAAAGAGGAGGACAAGCAGCCTGTCTACAGCAGCTACCTGGGCCTCGCGATAGAACCGCTGAAGGAAGGATTCAGTTTGAAAAGTCTGTTCGAAGTGCAAACTTCGAGTTGATGAGAATGAGGTAGTAATTAACATGTTTTTAAGCAGTATTATGTTTAAACAATAAAATTTACGGTTGAAATTTATTAAATTGTTTTATTTTATACCTATTAAATAAAAGAGGAAAACAGTATTTTTTTAAGCTGTTCGGTGTCATGAATTTTGTCTTAACCGTTGACATTAAAAAAAAATTACAGACATGTTTCGACACTGTTTCGACTTACTTTATCTATGGTTCAGGGTGACCATATGTGGCAGGTTCCTGCCATTTTGGCAGGATTGGCGTCTTATTTTGGCCGATGGCATGATCGGTTGACGTTTTAAAAACTTGGCAGGTTTTGGCAAGATTGGGGTGTGAAAAATAAATGTTATTTTTGCATCAAAGAAGTCTGGTGATAGTAATTCAAATTCTGTTTTAAGTGTAGATAATTTTTGAGGTGCAATAGGCAAAATGCGAAATTCTACTAGACAGTTTAATTTTAAATGTTTCAAAGGGATTGTTATGCTTACCAATGTCTAACGCTTCATGCGAAAGAATGTTCTCCCAAATCAATACAAAAACTCGGAACCGTTTATAGGGTCCCGTACCCAAAGGGTAAAAAGTAAAATCGGAACCCTATTCATGAGACTTCGATGTCTGTCTGTCCGTCTTTCTGTCCACCTGTCTGTCTGTCCGTCTGTCTGTCTCCTGCAGGCTGTATCTCAAGAACCGCTATAGCTAGAGTTAGAACAAATACTAAAATCAAAATAAAATTAATATTCAAGGGGGGCTCCCATACAACAAACGTGATTTTTTTGCTCGTAATCTATAATGGCGACAGCTAAACGCTTTAAATTTTCACAAAATCCTTAATTATATTTGTAATTAAATTATTAATAATAAAATTTTAATAATATAAATATTTATTCCCATAAAAAAACACAATTTTTTACCTACTTTCTGATTTCTCTCTGTAACGGTACGGAAGCCTTCGTGAGCGAGCCCGATTCGCACTTGGCCGATTTTATAAACAAATATTATGTTGCATCTATGTTGCATTGCATGTTACGCAAGATATTGGTGAGCATAGTGATTGCAAATTTACCTTCAAACCTACAAAATAAATTTTGAATCCCATGAACAAATCTATGTATAGCCCGTCAAAAAAGTCACGACATTAATAGAGTCGCCACTTGTTTCCGGTGTGGCCTCTTATGGCCACACTGTATCCAGTCACTATAAAAGATTTTGATACTTTATATTAAATACAGTTTAAAAAACACGTTGTAAATATTATGATTTAATATTATACGTATAATATTATGTAGTTAAGATAAATAATTATGATGTAGTTATAGTGTGTTTAATTTACGATGTTACAAGGAAAAATCTAATCTATGTAAAGTATTATAATCTATGTATATAAAAATGGATTTTCAACTGTGTTAGTCACGCTATAATAATTATTAATAACGCAATAACTCGATAACGGTTGAACCGATGTGCCTAATTTTAGTCTTAAAATATTCCTGCAAGTCCAGGGAAGGTTTATAAGTGATACGAAGTTCACCGTGACATTTAGTCACTAGTGTTATAGGTCTACCAGAATCTGATGGCAAAAATTGAGAAAATAAATTGACTCTAGCAATCCTTTTTTTTTCTTATAGCGGCTAATTCTGTGTGTAAAACATACAAATTTATAAATTTATCCCATGATGAAGAATATTTTTTGAGCTGTCTAAATTTGCCATCAGATTATAAATTATCCGTTGATCGGAATTTCTCGGAATTGCCATTGTATTCTATTGTTGTCGCGATCACCGGTGCTCGCGCGGGGCTTGATGGGTTAATTAAGAGCGGGCTGTGCAATTTTGCTGTGTTTTCTAATAAGTATTACGATCCCGGAAGACGATTGACTCAAATGAAATTGAGATTTATTTAATCATTGTATATTTATCTGATACTTAGCTAACGGAAAACACGATTCACTTATTTTGACTCGATAGTTTTATTTTTCGAAATTATGAATCTTTTTGGGCATTTCAACAAATATCTGTTACACTTATTGAGTTACTATCATTAAATAACTTGCACTACTACAATCACACACTTTATAAAATAATAGCTAAAGGAAATATTAGTATTGTATTTAGTTTTTAAGTAATCATCAAAAAACAGTTTTGGGACTTACGATCTTTACTTTCGTGCTATAATGCGGGAACCGTTGCTACGCGATATTGTTCACTATTAGCTGCAGCCTAAAACACATTGCCCGGGAGCACGATTCATGTAATTACTGTATCACGATTGGAGGATAGCGTTGTGTGTAGGCGGGGCTAGCGTTTCGACAGCAGGCCCTTAACACCTGGTATTTAAGTACAATCTCCCTGACAGCTGCAGAGCTACTTTTAATGACTGCCAGTGAGAGCTGAGAGAAGCTAAATTTCACTCCTATTTTATTTAAGAAACTACTTATTTAAAAAAATACAAAAAAATAATAAATGAAAAACAGGGTTTTGTTTTATTTAATAAAATAATATGATCATCCAAATAATATTCTACAATGCAGCCGGAAACAGAATCATCGCCACTTTCTAGGTCCATGTAGCAGCAGCAGTGGTGTCACAGTGAAGAGGCACATTCATCTTCAATTTTCGAGGTAATGCTGCTACCATCTTATTGACAATTATAATCAGCTCTTCAATATCCTAACAAAGGATTAATTCCCTCTCCTTGTATTAATTTTCAGTGTTTTTTTTTTCCAAATTATAGCATAAATTCTCTCAGTCATTTCGGTTATTTCGTAAAACGCTTCTTCTGCTACCTATAAACATAAAACGTAATAATTATAATATTATATTACGCTGCATTAAAGTGTTGAAGGAGTACGTGCACATACACTGTGTTACGAGAATTGTATATACATCTAAGATACATCATACATGATTACGCAAAGCACCTAAGTCAAAGTATCAATCATTGTTAGGCGCGTTATATGTTATATTTCTTTGACAGTTCATTGTTTACGTAAACATAAGGTATATGTAAAATTATTGTTTTATTATACCACATAATACTTACTCAGGCTACTTAAAATTGCATTATACAATAAAATTAACAAACAAAATTTATAAAACAAATGCTTATTTACCTGCTACTATGGCGATTTCAGCGATCAGAATCGGAAAAGTGGACGCGAGAATTTCAGTGATATTTTCGCGTTTTACTATTTTTCTTCAATTAAAATCTTCAAATTTTCATCACTCTGACACGTCTATCACTTTAATTATTAATATTAATAACAGTAACATGTAGTTTTTACATTGTAAAACTATATAAAAGCAAATTAAAAATCTTTGTTTTGTTAATTTTATGTACCTAATAGAGTATTGATACAACAAAGGTACAGATGTCAAAAGAGTGTTGCTGTTGCTAAAAAAAAAAGTTTCGCCTCCTAGACATTCTTGACGCACTATATAAAGATGAAGAAATGGAAGAAGACGATGCGAATGTTTAATCTAAAATGCAATATATTATATGCATATTTTTACTTTTCTTACTTTAAAACAACAGCAAAGAGGATGTAAACTGTATACTACGTAACACGTAACAAACAACAGTAAATAAAGATGGCAGTATTTGGGCATTTTTTACTACAGGCTTTGGCAGGATTTGGCAGTTTTTTGACCAAAGTACGGCAGGATCTGTAATTTAAATATGGTCACCCTGCTATGGTTCACGTCAATTGTCAAACGTCAAATTATTTTTTTATTTGCCGCCTTTGCGAAAGGTTTTTACTTTTTATATTTTCATTTTTACATGGTATTTTGTAAAGTCTTACAATTTATTTATACTGATTAGGTATAATATGTTAATTTAACTATTATTTACACGTGTGGTGTATATTTTATAAAAAAATACCCATTAGAATAGGTGTGAATCGTTATGGAAAATAGAAGTGCAGCTGGCCTGGTAAATAAATGAATATCAGATATTTTTTTCTTTGTTAAGTACTCACTGGTTTTACTCGATTGAGAAATCACGTCGAGGAAAACCCGCGGCTTGGGCTTTCGTCCACACATTCAGCATTACTCTATCGAATAATCGAGAAAGCTCGCCGTTCAGTATTCACCGAACCGTTTGAGCCAAAAGAGGTCTGTTCAACTAAGTAGAACGTCGACTCGCGCCACTCGAAGTGACATCCACACATACTGCGGTTTTTGCTTAATTTGGAGTAAAACTATTGAGTAAAACCGTTTGTAAGTACTTAGCATTAAACTTTATTACTCAACCAAGCCAACTAGACGACTGTCAAACTCAAATCATGCTATCTCGCACTTATGCATTGCTAGGAACGTGCGTAAGTGCGAGAGAGCAAGCTTTGACATTCGTCTAGTTGGCTTGGTCGAGTAGTATATTATGACTTTGAATAGTAATTTATTTCATGAAGTAATGAATTGAGTGCAAAGTGTAATTTACAAAGGTTCACTTTGCCATAAAAAGCTATAGATAATTTGGCCATCTTTTGGTTAATTCAAGTGTAAATATTACAGAGACGCTCAGCGATCGCTGAAAGATTACGGCTTAGAGAGGAATGGTCGGCTCTGAAGGAAATAAACGAAGAAGCAATAACTTCTAGTCAGAAAAATGTACTTACAAAGAAACAGCCAAGTACTAAAAGTAAAGTAATAAATAAAATATTTAAAGAAAGAACAAGAACCAGATCCAAGCGTGTTCCTGACAAAGAAAATTCACAGACCAGTTCACAGGTATTTGTTTAAGTGTAATTTATCACACCAATAGAGTTGCTAAGAGCTAGACTCAGGAAAGTACTCTTATTTTGAAAAAATAATGTGTTAACATTATTGCTGCTGCAAATTGCAAGAAATATACCCATCAAGCCCTGCGCGAGCACCGGTGCTCGCGATAATAATTGAAAGGCTATATTGTCTCGTTTTTCCACGATCGAAGGATTAAAATCACAATCTATCCATCTAGAGGCGCATTTGCAAGTCCAGCCAAGGTAGTGCAAACAGTGTGAATTGTGAAAATATTTCATACTAGATGACGCCCGCAACTCCATTGCGCCAAAATTCGTTTATCGCGGAGGAATCATAAATTTTTCCGGGATAAAAACTATCCTATGTCCTTTTTCAGGACTCAAAGTATCTCCATGCCAAATTTCAGCAAAATCGGTTCGAGCGTGAAGAGGTAACAGACAGACAGACAGACAGACAGACGGACAGACAGACAGACAGACAGACGGACAGACAGACAGACAGACAGACAGACACACTTTCGCATTTATAATATTAGTATGGATTAAATTTTTCAGTATATTTAGCCCCCTAATAATTCATAAAAACGCAATGTCTAAAACAGACCATCAAACAATTTCAGATAACCACAAGTGATGTTCTCCGTGGTGTTGTTGTTCTGGTGGAAGTGGGCTCAGAATCCCGGGCGCTGGCGCTGCGGGCTGCTCTGTCTGCACTGGGTGCGACCGTTGTGCCGGCCTGGAGCCCACTGGTCACTCATCTGGTGTGGTCGGAAGGTAATATTTGATTGTGAAGAAAGTATTTGGGGATAAAAAAAACTACCCAATCTATACTATAACTCTATACCAGGGATGTTGCGGATCCCGATTTTTTCACATCCGCAGATGTGAATGCGGATGCGGATGTTTCAGATCCTATATAAATTTATAGTACATACTTATTTATATTATAAAGAATTAAAAGAATGAAAAAGTATTATTTACAGTTTTATTAATGGTTTACAAAATATAATAGTACAAGTTCCCTAGAACAAATTTTTTGATTACTATCAAGCTATTTTTTCGTGAGTAGCTTCCGAAATATTAAATCCTTTTATTTCTGTTAGTTACTTTCGAGAATTTTCGCAAAGGAAATTGTTGTTCGTCTTATTGAAATGTAGCTGCTTAAGAAAAATTTGCTTGATTGAAATGAAAAAAGAATCGTTCTTGGGAACCTGTACTATAATAATACTTTTGTATTAAAGAAATAATAAGTTGTAAATGAAAATAACAATAATTCCCCTGTCTTAACTTCACCCACTTTTTTGTTAGTACCTACATGAAGTTAGAAATAGGAGCATTGTACATAAATTATTAAATATTACTAAAGCCGCTTTTTATTAAGTATGAAGCATAAACAAACTCGTAGTGATATATTATTTAAACAAAACAATTGATGCACCACAATAAACGCGTCGGATCTTGTCACCATTTTTAGGGTTCCGTAATTAACAAGGAATCCTTATGGTTTCGGTCTATCCGCCCGTCTGTCTGTCCGCGGTTTCGCTCAGAGATTAGCCTACAAAGCCGTAATTCGGCAAGAATGCACATTTAAACGATGTCGACAAAATGGTATAATATGTATAGTTAAAATCCGTCCTTTCCACCGTGTGGGATGGATACGGTGAAAGAGGAAAAAATTGTTACAGTCCAGTGGGAAGGGGGAGACCCTTTTACCAGCTAAACGTTTGATTCTGAAAATGTGGAAAAATTCACGGGAGTAGGAAATATGCTAAAAAAAGGAAGGCTAAGAAGACTTCATAAGTTATTGAGAAGTACATACAAAGGAACTTTTCATCAAATTCCTTTGAACGTCACCGAGATGATGTTGTAACTTGTAAGTAGTGTAAAACACGTTATAATTGTACATTCATTGACCATATAAAACTTATCAAAAACTGGCGGTATTACGGAACCCTCTATTGTGTGTGGCCGATACGCACTTTATCGCTTCCATTGGTCATTGTTACGCGCAAACGGCACGCGCCATTCACATGCCCCGCCGCTTTTTTTCTTGTCGCAACTCGTATAACATCCGCATCCGCATAAAAATCCGCATTGATTTATTGCGGATGTCCAAATCTATGCGGATGCTCCGCATTTGCGGATGCGGATATTCGCAACATCCCTGCTCTATACCCATAAAAACCTCATCATTTCTTTAAATCCAAATTCTACAATTTTATTTATTTTAACCTTTTTTTGCAAGCTTATAACACGGTCAAATTAACTTGATGCAGCACTGGAATGCAATAACATGCCCACCTCATAATGACGTCATCAAACCATGCGTCAAGTTAATGTGACCGTGTTATACAGTTGTCATTTTTTTGTTTGTTTGTTGTTTTTCATGTTAGGGCCTTTCCACACGACTTATTTTTTGCGCACTGACTACGCGCGTTTCTGATGCGCTCGTCTTCTGCACGTTTTCATCGCGTTTTGGCAGATATAAAGTTTAAAACGTGTCAGCTTCCTTTTCCGGTATCGATACAAACAAGTGCAAAAAAATGTAGTGTTGAAAGGCCCTTAGCTTACAAAAGTTTGTTTTAGGCATAAGACCTCCTCAAAGGCTTTTCACCTTTCCCTGTTCCTCCCCAGTCTAGTCCAGGTACGGCTACATTTTTTATCTCATCTGTCCATGTTTTGAATTGACTCCCCTTCTTCCTTTTTCCATTTCTTGGATACCAATTGAATACATTTTTCTATTCTATACACTAAACTACAGACATAGATCAAGATAGATACCGCATATGTATGTACTTCGCGTGCCATATTATGATATCGCGTTCCCAAACGAGGAGCAATGCTCGTCTTTCGAAAGTCTGTTCTTTAGTCTGCGCTCCACCGTTATCGTCACTCGGAATTTTGAAAATGCCTATATGCTAAATTGTGCCGTATTGAGCTGTAGAAATTCGAATAGAAACGTTGGCCTAGATAATGGACAGGTTTCTTATCATCGGTATGTCACAGTGGTAGGAAAAAAGTGGCACGCTCGTTTTCATACAAATGGAGGGACATGCGGTATCTATCTTGATCTATGTCTGTGCACTAAACAATAATAATACACAGGGTGTAACAAAACATAGTGATAAAACTTTAGGGTGTGTATGTGTTCTATAAACAGAGTTCACTTTTAAAGTAGCAGTAATGGAAGAGCAATTTTCTTTTTGTGATTTGTATGGGCCAGCTCCCCAAAAAAATTTGCTTTTTCTGCGCTACTTTCACAGTGAACATGATGATGGGTAGCCCACCCCTAGAAAATAAAATAAACGTCAATTTTCCTGGCAAGTGGGAATTCAAAACGTGTTACCTACTTTGCGCAAAATGAGGTGTTGGAAACAAAATATCTTTTCAAGTCAGATTATTATTAAAAGTCAATTGTCATGATTTTTTGTTTCAATATACAAGACCGAACTCTATATAAAGAACACCCTAAAGTATTATCACTATGTTTTGTTACACCCTGTATAACACACAAATAATTATGTGAAAAAATAGTGGTTCAATTCACCAATCATTCAACTATTTCTACTACAGGTGGGTGCCGCTCGGTCCGCGCTCGGGCGCGTGCGCTCGCCGCCCACGTGGTGTCGCCGCTGTGGGTGGAGGGGTGTGCGGGGGGGCGGCGTCTCCCCGAGCGCCTGTTCCCCGCCCCGCCACGCCCCTCCGACCTCCCCTCGCCGGCCACGCTCAGGAGGATGCTGGTGAGTTGACGCTTGAGGCTGATTTTATAATGTGAAATAACCAACCGAGTCCAGTAATAGCTGAGTAAAACACGATTTTGGGTATGTTCCGAATAAACCCAGTATGGTGGCCAGTGATCAAGATGTTATATTAAATGTTGTTTCCATGACATAAAGTATTTCAATATTTCATCAGTTTGTTAGGCGCACTGACCTCCATTTTTGTATAATTGAGGTCAGTGGTTAGGCGGTTTCAGATTGAAGGGCTAACAAACTAAATACTTGCTATGTAAAGGGTCATTCAACAAGGACGGGTCGATGTTAAAATTGAATAAAACAAGATGTGTGTGAGATATTAACAATATTTATGTTTTATTTGAAAGGTATGAACCTTATGCCATTATGGATGGAATATGAAATCCTTCAAATGTCCGCCACGGCTTCGTATGGTGGCACGAATCCGAGAGGTCCAATTTTTAATGACTCTACTGTGTAGATCCGGCTGAATCTGAGCGATGGCCTGCGTTATGTTGGCTTTCAGGGTAACAGTCGATTGTGACTTATTAGTATAGACCTGCGACTTCAGAAAACTCCACAAGAAAAAGTCTAGCGTAGTCAAATCACATCGCTAAAGATTATTTTTCGACTAAAATCGGGGTCCACTTCCGAGCGTAGTCCATTCAGCGAACACACGGCGTTGTCTATGGTCATTAACTTTTATCTCTTGGGTCAGTTGGATCTTGTACGCATGCAGGCCCAAGTCCCGACGCAAAATTCTCCAAGTTGAAGTCTGCGAAAGGCCCAGTTCTTGTGCACGGCGAGAAATCGACTGCCTCGGAGTCTCCTGAACACTCACGTACAGCGGCGATGTTCTCGGCCGATCTGGCGTTCCTTTGACGTAAAGGTGTTGGTTGGTTGTTTACCGAACCGGTCATCTCAAATTTGGTCACCAATCGTTGAAGAGTAGACTTTGAAGGGCCACCGCGTCTGCCGTAAAATGGCCGCAATGCGCGCAACGTTTGCACTAACGAACACTGATTTTGATAATAAAGTTTTATCATATTTTGTACATGCTGCTCAACCGTGTAACTTGCTATGGCGATTTGGCATCAGTAACTGAATAAGAAAAAACAGATTTGACAGATGCCGCCAAAACAAAATGGCCGCCACAGATTATTAACATCGACCCGCTCTAATTGGAAGACCCTTTACTTCAACTAATGTTTTCAGATCCGTGCTGAGCGCGAGAACATACCACTAGCTAACCTGCTCTCCGACAGCCCGGAGCCGGCCAAGCGGCTGCGGGTGTCAGACGAGACGGACACCTCCCGGGATACCTCCAAGGATACATCCAGGGACAAGTCTGATGACACTCCAGGTAATATCAGACACACGGCATAAAGTCGATCCTGGAGCCGTACCACGAAACCGTTTTGAAACTCAAACAATCAAACGAGAATGCCGCGTCCTGCTCTAACAAACGTGAAATGACGTTGTTAGGGCAGGACGTGGCATTCTTGTTCGATTGTTTGAGTCTCAAAACGGTTTCGTGGTGGGCCATCTGGCTACACAGGAGATATAGTGGTGGGAATGTGTGGTGGGTAAATAATGACAGGGACAAGGAGATATATTTCCTTATCCAATCTCGATCCTGTACAGTTCTTGCAATCTACGAGCGCGCGGCGCACTTAGTTGTGTGAGTGACTATATTATCTATACACGCGTCGGGTACGCACACTAACGAAAATGTCTATTAACAATTACAACTACAAATAAAGGCTTCGCGCGCTCGTAGATTGCAAGAACTATATAAAACTAATAGTATGACTAATAAGTAATAGCTACGACCTACTACTTTAATAGTACTAATATGTTAATAGCCGCGTACTGACCAAGCGAGCAGCATCGCGAGGCAAGGCCTCGGTCGGTCAAGACATGCCTCGCTCGAGGCAAACGCACGCGCTGCCTCGCCCGAGTGTGCTGCGGCCCGAGCCGAGCGTTGTCGGTTTTTGTCGATGCTCAAAGGCGCCTGGCCTCGGTACGTTTGCCGCGCTCACTAGAGACGGTGTTTTGCCTCGCTTATTCGTTGCGTGTTAGTTGTGCGTTTCAAGTTAAACTGAGCGTCGATGCTGGCTAAGCCTTACCGTGGCTCGGTCATGCCGCGCAAGGCAGCCTCGGATTAGAAAACTTAAGAGACCGAGGCCGCCTGGCGCGGCATGCGTACTGCGGCAATTATCCGCCTCGCCCTCGACGAGCATGCCTCGCCCGTTTGCCGCGCGCGGTGGGCCTCGCCCGAGGCTGCTCGCTTGGTCAGTACGCGTCTATTCTGGATGACCGCTTATCATCAGTTGATCTGTACGATCGTTTGCAGGCGAGGCGGTCCGCGTGAACACGGCGCCGCGGCGCGCGCTGCCGATGTCGACCAGCCCCGAGCCGGCGGGGAAGTCCCGACGGAAACTGTTCACCAACCGGGAACTTGACAAGACCACCGAGGCCGAGTCCGGTGAGCGCATCTTTATAAAATAAGGGGACAAACGAGCAAACGGGTCACCTGATGGAAAGCAGTGTAAGAGTCTCTAATCCTACGAATAACAAAGCTAAGGAAGAGTAACTCCGTCAAATAAAGTGCACCAAAAGGCTACAAAATGTGACCCGAATACATGTATACTTTATGCATGTGTTCGGTACACATTTTTCGTGTATATACACGAGTGACATTCAACCAGGTTGACATGATAATTATTGTCAAACTCATTTTACAATTTGTTTACTTACTTTTTACGTAGCTTTTTACAACATTTTCGTTGTTAAAATGCCTAAATGCCCTGTGAAATGGTGTAGAAGTCATACAGATACGACTTTTAATACAGGAATAACCTTTCAAGGTTCATCAGTAAGTGAATTTTTTAAAATTATGCTTAGGTAAAGTTCTTGTATTTTTTCCGGCCCAAAAACATGCCCAAAAAGATGGTTTATTTAAGTTGGATGCCAGGGTATTTGCGTAAAATTAAGCTGGTATCTTTGTGTTTGTCTAATTAAGTTTACATGTTATTGTAAAAATGCAATAATCAAAAAATACTATAATAACAAATTTTTTACAAAGTCGCCATGGACAGTGTTATGCAAGATGTAACAATTTAATCATAAACGAGGGTCTCAGTGACATCAGTATGGAGTATCTTATTTTTATAATGCCATTCGTACTTCGTTTAGTAAGAAACGAACCGAATTGGATGCCGAGCCAGATTACTCGTTTATGTAGCATACAATTTAATAGTCATGATATATTTTGTATGAGTAATGACCGAAAATTAAAGAGATTACGAAAATCTGCATTGCCTATTTGCACCGTAAGTTTTTTATTTCAATTCTGTAATAATTCTGTAATAATTTAGCACATAGATTTTTGTAATCTGAAAACGTCTTGTCTAGGTGCTCTGGATAGTTTTAAATTCGTCCGAGTCGTACAAGGTTTGTTCAAAATTATTATAAATTATTATTATCGATGACTTAAGGATCAGAGGAAAATGTTTGATTTTAAAATAATAACTATGTACTCCTTTCTTCGTGATAGAAGATATGTTTGGTGTATACTGCATAATGCCATCCGCTTTTGACAAATAATGTCCACGGCTTTGTTTCATAACTGTGACAGTGACAATAACCGCGCAGGCTGTCGTCCAGCGCGCAATATTATGATACGTTACCTGGGAAACGACCTTGGCGAGAATCTGAATTGTCATATTTTAGTGTTCGAAAAGGAGCCAAATTTAAAACGGTTGAAGTATGGGAGTTACGTTTCCTTAGTTTTGTTATTCGTAGCTCTAATCACTCATTACTTAGTCCCCGGGTTGAAACAATAAAACAATTAATATCTGATATGGTCCGAATTGACCAATCGTGCTATTCCAGCAGAATGACAGCGAAGCGGAGCCAAGATTTCGAGCATAGTGATTGGTAAATTTGGCACCGCTAAGCTCCGCTCCGCGTCAGTGGAAACGCGGCCTTAGACTGTAGCCGCCAAACCGCGCGGTCGGGCGGGCACATACAAGGTGCAATTAAACATTCCTGCCAAAAATTTTCTAGGGCTAAGGTATCATTAGAAGAGTCCATTCAACCAAAAAAATTGGGTGTTATTTTTTTTCAATGACATATTTTCTCCCATCTCCCAATCGTTGCAGAACGGTCACTCGCGGCGTGGAGGAACTAGCGGGGGAAGTAGCGCGCGCGGGGGCACGTCACGTGCGGGCGACACGTCGTGTCCATTAATTGTAGTGTTTTTTAGGATAACTTTTGGAAGCTATTTCTCAACATTTTAGTACTGAGTGAATAATAAAGAAAAAATACGTGTATTGCAATGTGTGGCTTAGGGGAGACTGATATAAGATGCGTTTAGTTGAAATAATGTTTAATAACTGAACTTAATCACTACTTAACCTACCTTATATAGGGGGGAGGTGAGACACACACTACACCTCCCCCGTTTTTTTTGGAAAAAAAAATACTTACACTAGATATTTTTTTTATAAAATACTTAATGTTACTAAAATACTTAATGTTGCTAAATTCGTAAGTACTTAACAAATATATATTTTTATAAAATTTTGCTTTATTTCTTATTTTACTAAAAACTACAATATTATCTAAACATTTCAAAATTTATCTCTAACCATTTTTATATTCTAAATAACAATAAATACAAATCTGTGCTGCGTTTTTTAATGGCATTTTAATTTATTTGCAGTAATGGGTGGTTGATGATGTAAATTTTTAATACACAAAAATATTAAGTAATAATAAACATTTTCTAACTACATATTTTAATAAAACTTTTTCACATGGTTACTTTCTTTAGTTTTTTTTTACACCCTTTAAAATAATATAAACTCTATTTTTCCCTTACTCGACATTAACTGATGAACCTCTATAAGACGTCTTTCGTTATCACTTATCAAGTTATCACACAAAATCAATATTTTTTTTATCATTCTAAATTCATTTTTAAATATTCAACCTTATTACTAGCCTCATATTTATAATTTTACTCATTAATTATTAACTTATCCATATTTTACTAATTTCCTTGATTAGTGGACTGGCCAGTCACTTTTATACATTTAAAATTGTTACCTTAATTCATTAGCTCTTAACTCTTTTTGTCATTTTTCATGCATGCATGCCTATTCATTTATTTATATTATTTTTTAACATTACTGGTACATTTTATTTTTATAATATTTTTATTTATAGTCGACTCTTTTATTTATTTTAATGGTACATATTTATTTTTTAATATACTTCATGTGCGCACTTTTATTTGGTACAATACATTTATATTTTATACAACATTAAACGGGACTTTTTTTAAGACTAACCCACAAAACAAAAAAAAATGTCTCCAACCATTTTACTTAAATGAAGGATTGTTCCCGCCGAGCATGCTCTAAGTACCATTTACTTTTGTACCATTTTGTACCATATTTAATACCAAGGTTCTTTTAAGGCTACTTGACCTCCAACTATTCTCACAGAGAAAACTCGTTTACAACGTGATCGAATGAAGGATTCCCTTGCGTATTTTTTTTTTAATGCTCTCGGCATTTTATTTATTTCTCGACGATACGTAGCATTTAAGCTAGAATTTTATAATGCTCTATGGCATTTTTAAACCTATTCTATACCTATGCCTATCAAAATACCCATTCCATAATTTTATGCAATCATTATTTAAAATATTCTTAACTATTGGGTGATCAGGCCAACAGCTACCAAACATTTTAAACATTGATGCAACTCTATCGCCCTAAAAACAATCCTTTTCAATCAAATACCTTCTATAACACTAAAACCCTTATTCCTAACTTCAAAATAACCATTTCTATACCTAAATAATAGCTTTTAGCTACTTTGCAAATCAAATATCACATTCCTAATCCTTTCTCACAATAATAATAGTACGTCATATCTCGTATGAACGTACATATTTTTAAGTAAATCCGTGTAAGTCATATCCAGTGTAATTTCTCAGTAAATGTAGCTAATCAACTTACTTAAAGTAGTTAAAAAGAATTTAATACATTTCCAAGAATTATCTCTCCTTTTCTCTATTTCATAACTTCACATAAAACATAGTTTTCAATTTATATTATATGCTGAACTTTCTTTAATAACACGCTTCGTACGAAATATAATATTATTTTCTTTGTTTTTCTCACTCTACTTTTTCTAAAATATTTTACTGTAAGATATAGATACAAAGTAACCATGGAACCAAATCAATTTTTTTAAATCATTTTTAATAATAATTAACTTCTTAAATCTTACTGAAATTAATTGGGTTGGAAAACATAGCAACATAACATTCCATAAAAATCCTAACATCCTAATCCCCACTTAATTAATTTTACTACTATTTCTTTTTAAAAATGCCTCTTTTGTCTATAAATAAAATATTTAAGTCATTAATGTTTATTATTCTTTATAATTATTATTGTTTCTTTAATTACAAAATTATTCATTAATAACTTCTAAGTTCGAATTTAATTGAATTGATGTAGGTACGTAGCAACATTACTTTTATATTAATCACTTTATTAAATCATTACCTTTTTGTAAATTTTTATTAACGTTAATTAAATGCACCTATTATTAAAGTTATTTCAAATACGCCTCCTATCCTTTAGATTTTAAAAATATTATATTATTTTTATCAAGTATAAATTATATCTATTTTTTTTCTTTATATTATGTAATAACTAATAAAGTTATTGGCACACCTTTTTCAGTTGTTGTTTAATTTAAAAAAAGTCATAAATTTACACAAAAAATAAAGCAACGTAAGTACGGTACAATTATTTAAGAACTATTGAAAATATGACATACTTATTTTAAAAAGAATTTATAGGTACTTAAGTACTTAATTTGGAAAAAGCAGACTTAAAAAATTTTTATTATAAAGTACAAAATTTTGTAAAATTTAAAACAATAATCTTAAACTACCCAATTTGGAATCAATTACTTTTGAAATAAAATTTAGAATCAACTATTTGAAATGAATTAAAATAAACTATTTGACAGCGACTACAAAAAAAATCAGAAAATTAAATGTTGTAAGTATCTTATACAAAGTTAACTTTATTTTATTAAGCTAGTTTTATATTTTATTTAAAAGCATACACATTGTTAAACTATTAGTTCTAAAAATTTAATAAAACTCATGCCCTGGAATGCATGCTAATTACGATTGTAAGTTTGGCAACAATTACTGGAATTAAATTACTGGAATCATATTCAAACATACTCGCAAATATGGACTGCGCTTACATGACATATTTGGATGCATAAACTCATTGCATCATGTTTCTTTGTACCAAAATATAATATGATGCATGAAATGTTTTGATATTGTTATGCGAAACCAAAATAATATGATGATCTCTTTTGGACCACCCATATTGTAAAATGATTATAAACTGTACTGTAAATATTAATTAGATTTTTGACAACTGTGACACAAAATAAAAATATTTTGCATTTTCACAAATAACAACAAAATAAATTTAACATATTCTTAGTTTTTAATCTAGTGACCCATTTGAAACTTTTACTGCCTTTACCAAGAATTCGAAGAAAAAAAAAATAGATAATACGTGACACAAAATAAAGAATGAAACTATTAGTACTATTGAATTTGAAGAGAATATTATAATAATTTAGCTAATTAAGTGCAACGACACTTTAAATTATGTTGATTTGTAGAAAGAAAAAAAAATCGTAAAGTTTTTAGTAATTTATACCTTTTTAAGCAATCTATGTTGATTAAAATTATTTGAACAAAAATTATACTTGGTACAACCCTATGAATAAAATATATTTAAACGAACAAACAAGCTACTCCTTTTTGTAAAGTCGGTTATAAGAAATAACAGCTACTTACATTTCATTGCGCGAATGCTGAGTTGGCACCGCGGACATTTGACGCTTTTCCCGCAAAGGTGTTGCATACCGTGGAAACTTACCTGAGTTGTTACCTACCTGTTTTAACCAACTGCGCATAATATTCGATTAGTTATGAGTTGCTATGTATTCCTATATTCCAAAAAAAAATTAACAATCCTTCATCTCTACAAAATTACCATTGTCCTACAGTCTACACAATTTCCTATTTTTTCAATTCTTTTGTCATACTACACATAGTATTTAATAATTATTATACTGTAAACACACTTTTAAAACAAAATATTATTGTACTACATATACCAAAACTTATTTCATAGAAAAATTCATCGTCAACACCCTATTTTTAAAATTTCTAAGTTTTGCTTTATTACACAATAACAGCACCAAAACACATTTTATTTTAGAATATTATTCCAATTAACATTATTTTCTATTTAAAATTAATTTTTCTTTTGACATTATTTTCTTTAAACTTTTAAATGAACTTATCTTCCAATATCTAAATATTTTACAAGTTGCTAAGTTGCAGAATAATACCATTATTTATTTATTTTTACTCTAAAAACATTAAACCAGACACGTAATCTCCAAAAAATAAATCTTTTCCAAAAATAATGCAGAATAATTTGATAATACCTATTAAATCAATTAAAACAAAATTAACATGCAAAAAAAAAAAAAAACTTACTAAAATGTCTTAAATATCAACTGCAACTATTTTGAAGATTTCAATTAGTCAGATATAATTGTAAAACATAATATATTATGAAACTATTACCAATATTATAAATTTCGCAAAAACTTATTTATTTCTCATAGCAATCTGACTTTCCATTAATTAATTAACTGTTAATTTATAATTTTACTTATTTTTTACAGAAATCTTTATTTCTAGAAATTAAATTACTTGTATTCAAAATATTTAAAATCAAAATATTATTTACTCAATTAATAATACATTTTATACCTTTTACGTTTTATGGTTATAATTTTTTCTTATATATTTTGTTAAATTGCTTAAAATTATATTTTATTTTTCTAAACGGAACTTTCTATGTAATTTTCATATCAAAATAAAATTTAAATTTAGACATAAATTGTAACATAATTACTTACTAATTTTATACATACCGCTGCAGTTACAAATAAGACATATTATAATTTATTTTTATATTTAAATTTAGACAAAATAACTTCAATCGCATTTTTCTATCCTCTTCTTTCTGTTCTCCCGGCTGCATCCACTTCCGACACGAACATCTCCCGGCCGCCTGCTCTACATTCCTCTCATCCGACTCCAACATCTCCCGGCTGCCAGCATATTCCACTCATTTGACACCATCAACTCCCGGCTGCCAGCTTTGCATCTCCACACCAAAATTTTGATTTTTCTTCAGACAGTTTTTTTTAGCAACTTTTAGTTTTCGGTTTCATATTATATTATTCTTCTTGCAACTTTCCATTTTCTGTAATTTAATTTTGTGTTTAAATTCTGATTACAATTTTTTTTTATTTTTCACTGAGTCTATTATGAGTTTTATATTATATTTATATTTCCGCTTCTTACACATTTGTATTTATCTTTTTTTAAGTCTCTTGTCTCTACACTATTTACTTATTTTTAAACCTACATAATATTTTTACTCACTAACGGCCGTTTAGTTCATTTTTACCACTATAATTTGTCCATAGTCACAATTAAATTTCACTTTTGATTACAGTTTTTTTTTAAATATTTCACTTAAAAGTCTTATTATTTTTAAATCACTAAACTATATTCACATTCCCTGTACCCGGTGCGCAGCGCTGCCGCAAGGCAGCACTGGCAGGGTCGCCATGCAATGTGTGGCTTAGGGGAGACTGATATAAGATGCGTTTAGTTGAAATAATGTTTAATAACTGAACTTAATCACTACTTAACCTACCTTATATAGGGGGGAGGTGAGACACACACTACAGTATTTTTATTTTTAACAAGGATCAATATATCAAAATTTGGCACGAAGGTTAAATCGAGCCTTATGATTTTTTGAAATCGATAATGAAAATTGCTCCTCTGATGATATTTTACCGCGTAACAGTTAGTTTTTAGCATCCGATCGATATGATGTTGTCCCGTTGCCCTGTTGAACTGTTTCCCGACACCGGACACGAAAACTCTCCTGTGTTCCGGGATCGAGTATCTTCATACCGACTGTCGTCAAAAACATTACACCGGTTTAGATGATATAAAAGACAGACACACATAAAATAAACAATATTACTATAAAGCTTCGGCCAAACCTACGCGACTGCGAAGTGTGAGGTTCGCGTCGGCAGACCGGGAATAATCTGCAGTTTCGCACCGTAATCGCGCTGGTGTGCACACCAGTTTTGCGTTGCAGACGCTCCCGACCCGCGTTCCGCGTTACTGACGTGTAGGTTTGGCCGAAGCCTTACGACTTGACAATTTTAACTTCGTAGCTATACAGGGTGCAATTAAACCTTCCTACCAAATTTTGATATATTGATCCTTGTTAAAAATAAAAATACACGTATTTTTTCTTTTGTAATCACTCAGTACTAAAATGTTGAGAAATAGCTTCCGAAAGTTATCCTAAAAAACACTACAATTAAAATATATTAATGGACACGATGCATCGGCCGCGCGTGACGTGCCCCCGCGCGCGCTCCTCATTCCCCGCGCCGCGAGTGACCCTTCTGCAACGATTTTAAATAGGATATTTTTTTTTGTTGGTTAAATGGACTCTCCTAATGATACTTAAGCCCTGGAAAAAATTTGGCAGGAAGGTTTAATTGCGCCCTTTATGATTTATGACGGGACAACGTCCCTCGGGCTAGTACTAGTATAAATAGTATGTAATGTAACAATTTCAGAGGAAGACCAGACCCCAGCGCCGAAACAGACTAAAATGACTCCGCGGCAGAGGAAGGAGTTGGCGACGGCCGAGCGCATGGCGCGCCGCCTGCTCGCCCGCGGCACGCCCAAACACAGACAGACAGACACGGGGATGAGGATCGTGAGTGTCTATTACTAGTAACAGTTCCCAAAATGCCAAAAAAAACATCACATGATTAATGGACGGCCCCTTGTTTCGATGAGGCGGCCGATTTTGCTAAACCCAAGCTAACTCCGCAGAAATAATGTTTGTAGTGCCCAAGTGTTATTGAACACATAAGGACTTACCTCACTCCATATATACAAAAAATCAGCTGGCTAGGGTTTCATTTTAGGGTACCGTAGTCAGCCAAGTTTTGTTGATTACAGAACCCTAAAACGTAGTAGTAACGTAGTAGCAACATTGTTTGTCTTATCAAAATAAAGCTACTCACAAAAAATTTGCTTGTTAGTAATCAAAAAAAAATGTCTAGGGCTGCCTCACTAATAGTGTTGGTAAATTTTTCGCTTACTCAACTCAAAAAACTCAAATTTTCAGGTTGTCACAGGCATGTCACGTACAGAGCGACGAATCATAACGAAAGCGATCAAGCAATTGAACGGAGTTGTCCAGTGCAAAATCGATAAGAAAACTGACTGTGTGATCCTGGGTTCGTGTTCAACACAGTGTCCGGAGAACTTAGCTGATCTGTTTACCGAACAGCTAAATATTGATAAGGGGAATACGAACATATCTGGTGTATGTGACATAAATGCAAAGAATGGATGCAAGAAAGATATTTTGATGCCTAAAAAACCTGAAGCAGAGCTGAGGACAATAGATTTGACACAAGAACAAGTTCAAAATGAAAATAGAAGTTCTGAATTGGCCCAACCACAGGATATAAGGTCAGAATTGACCCCGGGGGCAGTGTTTACCCAGAGCAGGATGATCAGTCCGGAGAAACCCCGGACTGTGAACGCTCTGCTGGGAGCAGTGAGGGGCTGCAGAGTGGTGGGGGCTGCATGGGTTTTGGACTCCATGAGACAGAACAGATGGGTCCACCATGTGGGGTACGAAGTAAAGCATCTCATGAAGATCTCACAGGTATGCACAATGTTTTAATGAGGGTTTTTAACAGACTTAAAAAAATACTAGCTATATGACCGAGCTTCGCTCGGTATTCAAAAAATTCAAAAAACACACATAAAATGACGTTTTATGAAAATGATTCCTAGCTAGATCGATTTATCGCCCCCGAAACCCCCTATATACTAAATTTCATGAAAATCGTTGGAGCCGATTCCGAGATTCCAATTATATATATCGACGGTTAAAAGGAAATAGGGTATAAGCGCCAAAAAGTGAAATGTTCAGGAGAGTCGTTTAAAGTTTTGAGTTTAAGAAAAACTGACATATCTGTTATTTATTGACGTATCGTGATAATTTAAACAGTTATAAAATGATAAAAAAATGGGCCTCTTACCGGTATTGTTAGTTTTAATGATTTGGTGCTATTTAAAGTGTTTTTTGTCGCTTATAACAATTACTTTAAAAATTTTAATGAGGTAATATGGCATAAGAGACAAATGACAATAAAAATATTAGAGGATAAGAAGCCTAAACAACATTCTGATTTCTTACATCGCAAAGTAAAAGGGTATACGAGACTTGACGATTCAGTGTGTTATAGGAAAAGAAGGATAATGACTTTTTACAGTGGTTGTTTATTAGTTAATAGAACACAAATAACAGCAGGCCTGTCCCACTCGCGCCTGTAGGCATCGAACTGTAAGTACCCCTCTAGGGGGGCACTTCAGTAGGGACTCACAGGCGAGCGGTGGCGCGCGTCACCGCACGAGTTTTTAGTTAGTTGATCGTTGCATGCCTACCTGCGTACTTATTCATTCGCTGTCACATAATTGATAAATTAATCTGATCACAATGGACAATTAAAAAAGGGCAAAGAAATATTGCGCGGTGTTTAACTGTCTTAACACGGAATGTGGACCAAATTTAACTTTCTTTAAGCTCCCTAAGGACGATGAGAGTTAAGAACTTTTTAATTGTTTTATTATTATTTATTATAGATTTAAATTTTGTACAATTTATTATAGAGTCAAATTACGATTACTTATGATTTAAATAGTTTTAAATACTGCTTGAAGTAGAATATATTAGTTGGGTTACCTTCGTAGACGTAAAATTAATGAAGGTATTACATTGTCAAAAAAAAAACACATTAATTAATAAGGTTAGGTATTAGTTATTACTAATAGTAAGCATCGTTGTTGGTGTCGCGTCTTTGCTATTATATTTCGTGATGCGTACTATTCGAAACTTCATTTGTGTACAAAAATAACTAAGTTATACAAACACTTTAAGTAGGTAATATAAGACCGGTTTCAATAATTAAGATATGGTACCTATCGACTCTAAGTACGCGTAACTAGTTACACGCGAATTTATGATAATTAAATCTACATAGTACTAAGACATAATATCTTAGATTATTTCGAGTTAAATAAAATGTAGTTAATTAAATATAAAGATTATAATATTATTTTTAAAAACAGACAACCCTGATTTCTTCAGAAAAGGTACGAGTTATGCGATAGAAAGAGAGCGGAGATGTAGGCAAATATAATTGTAGGCACCTAGCACTGTGCGGTCGGAATTTGAACTTTATAGTATCGTGGCATGAGTCGTTAATTCTTTAAACGGGTTTCGCCAGTGGGAATCGCGGCCGCTCTGCCTTGCACAACGCACGTGTCGCTAATCCATTTCAAGGACAATCTAAGTGTTGTACCCTATTTAAAATTCAAAACTATTTATTTTAGTCGATATTTAAATTACCATTTAATAATAAAAATTGTAACTACTATTTAGTAGATCTAATCTCTTTTTTAAAATGAACTCTTAATAGAGTTCTCCTAATAGGTTATAAATTCTGAAAATTTTATCGTATCCTCTTAATAGAGGCTATAAATTCTGAAAATTTTATCGGGATACATAGTCAAGTTGCATTCGATAATTTCGATACCTACATTACCGTGATAAAGTGATTGTTATACTATGGTACGCGTTATGCGTTGTACGTATGCGCGTATACGCGTCTACGTATGCAATGAAAATACTTTAATAATACCTAATTAATTAAATAACTTTTAATTATTATTGTCGCTATTCTTAACATTGAGTAGGTGTTTGTTTTTTTTTAGTTTGACTGTAATCAATACTTACTCGTATGTAAAACAATTTTCGATAACTCAAAATATGCACAGGGATACATTCCTATTATTTTACAAAGTTTTTTCTTCAACTTTGTTCAGTCGGCTGTAAACACGCGCCGCGCTGGTGTGAAGTTTTTGTTTAAGTTTTGTAATTTTACGGATGTTCTGGTCATATTGCTTGTTTTGTGTATTGTTAACTATTTTTTCTATGTTTGTAATTAATGACGGGCCGTGACATGATACGTCCGATGAATGTGCGATGAAATGTGGATGAACTTTTAATACTCGTAAACCTGGAACGGGTGGACATCGTCGTCGATAGACGATAGTGCGGTTTAAACAGTGCACTAAAAAGTGTCCCCTGTTTACTTTAGTTTCGTGTTGAATAACTCTGCAATCTGCATCGAGTTAGATGGAGCACAGTTCGAACTGCATTTGATAAAAGCAGACAGATCACAGGTCAGTGAACATGTTATCAAGTATTTTTTCCATAGATAGGTGTAACTGTGTATTGTATTTTTACAACCTGATTCGGATGAGAATTATGATTACTTTTCCTTTTTGGCCGGAAGTAAAAACTGAGTATTTTTGAGTAATAAACCTAAGAAACGGTACTTAATAAATTCTAACATTTTATTAAATCGTGAAAACAATTGTAATTTAATAATCATTACAATATTGGTGGTTTATTCACTACCTACGGGCTAGGGCACACCACGATCAGCTGTTTTGTCTTACTCATGAATAGCTCAGGGTCGCGCGCGCGGGACTCGGCATGGGCGGCGCGGGCGGGCTGGCTCGGCCCGGGGGCCGGGGCTCCATCGCGGCGCGATACTATCGCGCATTTCTGCACGCATTATACATTGCGTGTTGAAAATTTTGACTATTTAAAAAACTGGCGATTTAAAGAAAATTACTTGCACCAATGGATATATCTCATGCCCTATAATAACCCCACGAAGTTATCGGAAGCGGTCTTTTGACACCCTGTATCGTAATATTTCCAGAACTGTCCAATTTTCGTATTATTCTATATCATGTTAGTCTGTATCAGCGTCTAAACAAATGTGCCAAATTTAAAAAATGTATATAATTATTTAGCTTGTTTTTATGTTTGTTTCCGCATATCTCCGGAACTACAAGTCCGATTTGAGTGATTGTTTTTTTATTGTACTAGTGTGTGTGAACCATAGTTCAACTTAGGGAAAACTGCAAGTTTCATCAAAATCGGTTTTGTAGTTTTTGTACATAGGGAATTTTAATTCTTACTTACGTACAATTTTGAAGTTTTTCAAAATTAAAATATTAGATTTAAATAGGTTAACAAAGTTAACACTTTTAGAACGTCTACATGAAGCCTACCACCGGTTCGGGAACTAACCCGGTGAGAAGAACCGGCGTAAGAAACTCGCACGGGGCCACCTTTTACTAAAAAGATGCTGGTTGAAGGAAGAAGTCGGTTTTAACTTTTTTAAAATATACTATTATTTTGACATGAAGGGTCCACTGCAATATAAATGACGAATGCCCAAAATGTTTAATATTAATGAGTAAGTAACCATTTGGTTACATGAAATAAAATTTAAAAGTCCAGTCTCTATACATAATATAATAATAATAATAATAATAATATCTATGGACGCTTCACACCACGTCAGTCTGGCCCCGTGGTGAATACCTTAAGGACTTGTGTTACAGGTACCAGACAACGGAAATATATTTAATACTTTGATACTATACATATATTTAAGATTTTTATTATATAATACACATATTTAATACACATCCAGACCCGGGAACATTGAAAAACTTTTTGTTCCGTCGGCGGGATTCGAACCCCCGACCCCCGGCTTGAGCTACCAACGTGCTCACCACTGAACCACAGAGGTCGTCATATAATCATGCTTCCATTGACAAGCTTACTAATACAGGATGCAATTAAACCTTCCTGCCAAATTTTAATATATTTATCCTTGTTAAAAATAAAAATACACGTATTTTTTTTATGATCACTCAGTACTAAAATATTGAGAAATAGCTTCCGAAAGTTATCCTAAAAAACTCTACAATTAATGGACACGATGCGTCGGCCGCGCGTGACGTGTCCCCGCGAGCGCGCTTCCCCCCGCGTAACCCCCGCTCATACCCCCGCGCCGCGAGTGACCGTTCTGCTACGATTTTAAATGGGACAAAATATTGTCATTGAGCAAAAAATAACACCCAATTTTTTTTTGTTTAATGGACTCTCCTAATGATACCTAAGCCCTGGAAAAAATTTGGCAGGAAGGTTTAATTGCACCCTGTATAGCTTGCAGTCCTGTCACTGCAATATACAGGGTGTAACAAAACTAAGTAATAATAATACTTTAGGGCGTGTATGTATTCCTTGTAGAGAGTTGACTGGGAAAGTAGTAGCGCTGAAAGAACAACATTTTTTTGTGATTTGTATGGGGTGCTTAGCCCGAGCGGTAGGAATTTTCCCATACAAAATTTTAAAAAAAAGTTGCTATTTCAGCTCTTTTACTTTCACAGTGAACTCTATACTATATACCCTTACCCATACACACCCTAAAGTATTATCAATTAGTTTTGTTACACCCTCTATAAATAATTAATATATTAATTATTTATAGAGGGTATACTTTTTTGTTTTAATGCCTGCCATGTTCTTATTTTTCAGAAAGCGCGCGTCGAGCGTTCAGCGCTAGGGCGTATGAAGCGCGAATATGCTTACAACATATTCCGAGGTATGTCTGTCCATGTCACACGAGACGCAGAACAGAGGGACGCCATCTTACAACTCCTCACCGTCTGTGGCGCAGTTCTGACGGATAAGCCAAGTCGCAAAACTGCAGGAACACAAGTTGGCGGCACTCAAAATGCCGGGAACTTCAATTATGTTACACAAAGTGGCCGTTTCCAAAGTGGCGGTTTTCAAAATGGCGGTTTCCAAAATGGCGGATTGACGCAAAATAATATCCAAGATGGTGCTAATGTTACAATAGGAGTTAACACAGGAGAGATCTGCTCGAAGTGGGTTTTCGATAGTATAGCGGCGGCTAGAATGAGAACTATAAGGCGTTACATAAATATTTAAGTGTGTGTATATTTCTTAGGATACAAATATAATGACCACCATAAAATGCTCTGATACCGTAAGCTATGATAGCCAAAAATAATTACTCAACACCAAAAAAAGAAAGTCTAAAATTACAATATCACATCTACACCTCAAATTGTAATCGAACGCCAAATACGAGTATAGTAAATGATCACCAAGTCCTATCGAGCAAATCGATGCGATATTTCTGTCGAAATAATACTACGATTGACAAAAAACAACTGAATGGAGGGGCCCAAAGCTAAGTTGACATGAAAACTGACTGTGTGATCCTGGGTTCGTGTTTGACGCAGTGTCCGGAGAACTGCGCTGATCTGTTCACCAAACAGCTAAATATTTACAAAGAGAATATGAACATAATATTATCTGGTGTATATGTGAAATGAATTCTAACCAATGCAGAGTACGAATTGATATCAAATCTATTGATATCATATCTGGTGTATGTGAAATTAATCAGAATCAATACATAGCACAAACCGATTTGATGCCGAAAAAACCTGAAGCGGAGCTGAGGACGATTGATTTGACAAAAGATGAAAGGTCTGAATTGACCCAACAAGTTCAAATTGAAAATAGAAGGTCAGAATTGGCCCAACCACAAAATGTAAGGTCAAAATTGACCCGGGGCAGTGTTGACCCAGAGCGGGATGAAACGCCCGGAGAAACGCCGGACTGTGAACGCTCTGCTGGGAGCAGTGAGGGGCTGCAGGGTGGTGGAGGCTGCATGGGTTTTGGACTCCATGAGACAGAACAGGTCCACCATGTGGGGTACGAGGTTAAACATCTCAGGCAGATCTCTCAGGTATGTGGTAAATTTCAATAAGAGTTTTTGACATGATGGGTTCATTGCAATAATGATGAATGTCAACTTTTTTTTATGTTACAAGTAATGCCTGTACGCGATTCTGCGATTTAGAATAGCCATACACGGTTATTACTTTTTTAATGGGCAAAACGCAAAGTATCAAGACGTCGTCCGGTTGCGTCAGCTGGCATTACAGAAGCGCTAGCAACACCGGATATTCACTTTACATCCGTCCTAAGCCTAGGACGCAACAACATTCTTCTAAAAACGTAATAATTTTATTCATCTAATATCTTATATTCATCTAAAATCGAAATACAGTCCACAAGTTTAAGTGATAAGTTTGAGTGACACACAAACATGCCATTTGGTCACTTGAAATAATATTTTAAAAGTCCAGTCTCCATAAATATTTGCCCATCATCCTTTCATTGCCAAACTTACCAAAATAACTTGCTGTCCTGTCCCAGCAATTGTATATATTAATCTAGCTTTCAGGAAAAAAATCATAAAATATAGCTATGTTACTCAGTAACACACCAGCTTTCTATCCGTGTTAAAATTTTTAAAATCGGACCAGTACTTTCAGAGATTACCTCTTACAAAACCTCAAAACAAACTACCTCTTTATTATATTAGTGTTGATTAATACAGGCTGCAATTAAACCTCCCGGCCAAATTTTGATGTATTGATCCTTGTTAAAAATAAAAATGCACGTATTTTTTCTTTTATAATCACTCAGTACTAAAATGTTGAGAAATAGCTTCCGAGAGTTGTCCTAAAAACACCACAATTAATGTACACTACGCGTCGCCCGCGCGTGACGTGCCCCCGCGCGCGCGTCTCCCCTGCGTCACCCCCGCTCATATCCACTGCCGCGAAGTGACCGTTCTGCAACGATTTTAAATGGGATAAAATATGCAATAAAAAAAACACTTTTTTTGGTTAAATAGACTCTCTTAATGATACCTAAGCCCTGGAAAAAATTGGCAGGTAGGTTTTATTACAGCCTGTATATACTTTTTGTTTCAAGGCTTGCAATGTTTTTATTTTACAGAGAGCGCGCGTCGAGCGTTGGGCGCTAGGGCGTATGAAGCGCGAATACGCGTACAACATATTCCGAGGTATGTCTGTCCATGTTCAATTTTATGAAACTACACAAAAGTATTCAAAAAAAAAATCCTGTATTATTGCGACATTCGCTAGTATTGCTAATTTTAAAACATTTCTCCAAAGTGATCATATACGATAAAATCCAGGAAAGGTTAGATTTTTAAAGTTTTATTGTTTTCTCATACATTTCTTTAAAGTAAAGTTTCCCTCAAGTTTACCATATACGATTACTTTCCAGAAATGATTCCTTGCCAGCAAACACTATTAATTGATGCAACAATACAGGGTTTTTTTTTGGGATTTTTCTTACCTTCTACCCTCGTTAACTTTTTTCTCCCTTGGATTAGAGATTTTATGTCATGCAATAAAATGTACAGCTTTTCAAGCTCTTTCATTTGATATAATATTATGTTTGTAAGTGCTTCAGCTTGGGTACGGATTCCCAAAAATGCCCCTAGTTCTTTGTCGTTTAGGTAGCTATTAATTCATGTTTATTCAGTTTAAAGAAGCTACATTCTCTGCAATCACCAAATAAGAAGCTGACATGGATTATATTATTATAATATTATATATTATATTATTTTTTACTCTTCATTAAGTACATAATATTTCACCATTGGAGCAGTATCCCGTTACGATATAATTTTAATTGAAAGTAGTTGCAAAAAACAAAATAAGTACATATAACAGTAATAAAATATTAATAACTTCATAATTATTACTCACAAAAATATTTCGTAAAAAAAAGATTCGTGATACATGGCGGTCACGCTTCCTCTACCACGAATCACGATACACGCGGTCATTTGAATTTGGAAACTTTTTGACAGTTATGTCAATGGGGGCGTCCACAAATAACGTGAGGTGTTTAGGGCGGGGAGGGGGTCGAGTCAAATCTCATCTAATCTTACTTTAGGGAGAGGGGGGTCTCGGCAAATCTCACGTAATTTTTTTCTCAACAAAATAATACTATTTTGGTCTTTTTCATCCAGATTGTACGTAATGCTTAAGATTTAATTGTAAGCGTAATCGTTATACGATTAAGATCATTCACTAATTCGTTCGAAAGAAAATCTACTGACAAACCAAAAGTTTACGTAAAAAACCCACATTTTGAAAAATCTCACGTGAGATTTGGAGGGGGGAGGGTGGGTTGAATAAAATCTCACCAGGGGGGGGGTAAAAAAAACACCTCACGTAATTTGTGAACCCTAACCTAACAAATGATGCGATGAATGTCGCTATTTATTTATTTTAATAATTTATTTATATATTACTAGCTGTCCCGGCAAACGTTGCTTTGCCATAATATTATATAAAGTATTTCGCCCATATTATTTTATTGAAGTGACTAAATAAGTAAGTATGTCGCCATGGCAACGTCAATCGCTATCTCGTCGCACAAACAATGGTCGCTGTCAGTCTCAGGTTGTAATAATTTACTATTATATTTTATTCAACAAATGCACTTATCAATATAATAATATAAAGTACCCAGTAGCCGATTCTCAGACCTACTGAATATGCATATAAAATTTGGTAAAAATCAGTAAAGCCGTTTCGGAGGAGTTCGCGGACTAACATTGTGACACGAGAATTTTATATATAAGTAAGATAATATACACACAGGTTACAGTCATTGCATGGTTGTACAAACATAATCTTAGGTTGTAGGCTAGACATAAGACAGCAACCCAAAAATAGTATACATAACATAAATATTATTAGTTTGAAACGCTACCTACGTTTACGCAAAGAAAGGCCGACAAACGCTACGGTCAATCGTAGTTTATACCTATGACCTATCCTCTTTGGTCTGATCTGGCCGTTTGGACCATAGCTATTTTGCTTAAAAACATTTCTGTGACAATTAGAAACATTTGATGTTGTCCAATAATTTTATTCAGGAAATTGTTGCGACAACAAAATGATTCGTAAGAATTTGTGTTTATCTGTTGACGAAAATATATCTAGTATCACGTTAAAAATGGTACTCCGTACAAGTAAGTATCCTCTAACTACTAGTACTCACATACGGTTTTACTGGATCGAGCAATTACGTTGAGTTAAAACCACGGCTCGAGCTCTCGTCCACACATTCAGCATTACTCGATAGTTTTACTCCAAATCGAGAAAAAATTATCGTGTAGACCGCAAAACTCACACGCTCGAGTAGGGCTTTTAGTAAAGCTCGATGGCTCGCGTCGAGTAAGTTCGTTCAGCGGGGAATTGACTACCGGGCCGCCCGCTACGGGCCGCCCGTCACGGGCAGGTCTGTCGCATGTCTGCTCGTCAATTCAGGTACGGGCACAGACATGTCGCATGTCTGCTCGTCAATTCAGGTACGGGCACAGACATGCCCGCCGGCCCGTGCCCGCAGCCTGCCCGCGAGATCGCATTTTTCCCGCGCGGGCACGGGCAAGTCTGTACATGAATGGTCGCAACGGGCGGCCCGTCGTCATTTGCGCCTTGGAGAGCGACTGGAGTGCACTCAAAATATTATTTTAAAACATATTATTGTAAACAATACAAACACTAAACTTAAGAAAAATCAACAAAAACAATTTTGGCATTCGTTTATTTCCATTTACCGGTCACATCCTTGTTTGTGGAAAGTCAAAAGCAAGGATTACATGAACACCGATCTACGTAAAGCGAACTTATTGAAAAATCCAAAGAAATCAATGCCGATGCTGATCTATTATCTGTTAAAAAGAATATTGAGTCCATGAGTCCACGACCGAGCTGCAGCTCTCTATCTATTCGACTGACTTGCCTGTTATTTGTGTGTTCAATAGGGGCAAGCGACAGACTTGTGCCAGACCGGGCGGCCCGCGGGCAGCCCGGTAGTCAATTCCCCGCTGAAGGAAATTAGATTTATTTAATTCCATCGAGCCGGCTTGATGATAAATCCAGCCTTATGATTTTTTGGAATTGTGGCGGTACCCACAATTCGCCTAACATTCCTGCATCGCGCTATCGAAGTTTTCTGAGCGCGTCGGTATATATACGACAGCTGAAATGTATCAAGTGGGCTTCGGCCTGACCGGGCATAACACCTCGCTCGGTCGGAAGATCTACCTTTGTGGCCACCACGCTTATTTCCACATTGGTGACCCTCGACAGAACACGCCTCCTTCATCATCATCACTCCCCGCCCCTCCGCACCGCGCCAGCCAGCTTCGCCTCATCGGGTACCTCGTCCACTAGCCGCAATGTACCGCGGCCTGGGCGACTCCGCATCGGCATCATCGGGCTTTCTCAATACACCGACCGGTCAGCAAGCAGAGCACATCTCTCCTGGTCAGCACGTAGCATCGGCCCCGCACGGCAGCTTTTCCGACTCACTGGATCCCGTGCAGCAGCTTACAGTTCCGACTCACTGGGACTCACTGCAACAGTTCCGACTCACTGGGACTCTCACTGGCACTGGCGACTCAAGCGACAAGGCTTCAAGGTTCGACCTCCGGTCTTCGGGGGGGAGTGATGTGGCGGTACCCACAATTCGCCTAACATTCCTGCATCGCGCTATCGAAGTTTTCTGAGCGCGTCGGTATATATACGACAGCTGAAATGTATCAAGTGGGCTTCGGCCTGACCGAGCATAACACCTCGCCCGGTCGGAAGATCTTCCTTTGGCCTTTACGCATTATTCCCACAGAATCGATAATGAAAATTGCTCCTCTGATGATATTTTACCACATAACAGTTAGTTTTTAGCGTCTGATCGATATCGACTGCTCCTAGGTAGACTATCGTAACATCAAAAAGACAACTTTACAGGAGAAGCGTTTGAAGTTGCAAATTTGAACCACGGCTTCATTTTTTAACCAATTGTTATAAAATTTGGCATAAGCAACTACAATAGTGTTAGGTATTGACTTATGAAAAAAAAAACTATATTATTAGCTTGGTTTAGCTGAAATTGTTGTTGCGATATTATTCCTTGGAAAATCTATAACGAAAATGATTGCAACTAACACTAACCACAGTTTACGTTGAAAGTTTTCCTTTGAAAAGTATTGTAACGTTTACTTACGGGGGGACTTTTATACGGGGGACTTTTTTAACGTTTTTTTATGGTATGTAAGACATATCATAATTTACAGGGGAATTGCCTAATTTGAATTTATAGTATCTTTGAGAAAATTAATTATCTTTTCTGAAAAAAGTGTGTAGCACCTTTAAAAATTGTTTTATAAATTTTAGAAGTAGGTCGTTGACATTATTTATACTGTTAATGTGCAAAATAGTGCTAAAATATAGCAAGTAATCAACTTAATTGGCTTGCAAAACATCATTAGTAGCAAAATTTTTATTATAAATAATATTTTGTAACCTTCTTTAAAAAATCATATGATAAGCTTTATAACATAAGAGTATTTATCACAATCTATAGTCTAATACCAATATTATTATTAATGCGAAAATGTATCTCTGTTCGTTACCTCTTTACACCCAAACAAGGAAAATCTCTGATATTTGGTATGAAGATACTTGGGAGTCCTGGGAAAGGACATTTTTATCCCGGGATAGGAAGAATCCTACGTCCTTTACTATACGGTCCCCGCGAGACAAACGAATTTTTGGCTCTACGGAATTGTGGGCATCAAATAGAAAATCTTAAACACCGCTAGGTATTATTAATTTCATATCGCTGATTTTTGTTAAGGCCTGTTATCAATTATTATTTCTTTATCGCTATCACATGGGTCCACTATTACGAACAATGGCTCCTGTGAACCAGATACACGTCGAAGAATTAGGATGGCTAAGAGTGCTATGACGTATCAAATGCGTAAAGCCTTGCGTGACAAAATGTTTTCTTTAAAAAGTAAGACAAAACTTGTCCATGCTTTAGTATACACCATACTTCAACAGACGCCAGATATATCGACGCCTTCAAGATGTCATAATGGAGGAAAATGCTCCAAATTTCATGGACAGCTTTCGGAACCAACGCGTCCATCCTGGCTAAGCTAAAATTTATTTTTACAAGGATTTTTACCACAATATGCCTCAAATGTATTTTAAAATACTATGGATACATATCCAGAAAGAAAGGAGACAATATAAAAGTAGTCATTGGTAAGACCGAGGGAGAAAGACCGCAGGGCCGCAGTCCCATGCGTTAGTTCAATCAAATACGCACCTCAATTATTGAGTCCAATGTCTACGATGCTCTTCAAGTGGCTGAAGATAGGAAAAGCTGGCTAAACATTATTAGAAGGAAGGTTTTTTCCCGGAAAAAGGTTCCGTTCCTGGGCGACAAACGGGTATAGACAAGTTGGTCTTGAATAAGCTTAGTACTCTCAACAGAACGAGATATTTTTTCAGTGCGATGCAACGCCTATAACTCTACAAGGCGAAGATTCAGCCTGACGTAGAATACTGTTCTCATGTCTGGGAAAAGGCGACAAAATACCAACTATTCCCTCCGGATAGGAACCAACAAAGAGCCGCCTAGATTGTAGCCAGCCATAGTGTTTCAAACAAGCTAGACCCCTTAGAATTATGCTCAGATGTGGCTTTGCTCTGCATCATCTATCTGCTGTATCAAGGGGAGGTGCTTCGTTATCACACCTCTTGCAACATTTTGACATCGTTCCACGGGAAAATTTACCATCTTGATGAGTCTTTCACAGAAAATCTGAAAAAAACTGCCGTCAGTAGTATTTCTGGACCAATACGACATGAAAACCTGAAGAGGAGAGCGACCTTGTTAAAAAGGCTGGAAACGTATTAGCAACTCTTCTGATGTTGCGAGCGTCCATGGGTTGTTCACTTGCTTCCCATCAGGTGCTCTTTTGAGGGGAAGGGAGGGGAAATTAGGGGAATTTCATAAATAATAGTTATAATAAAATAAATAGATCGATAAAGTATCGTATGTTAATGAATAGTACGACGTAGTAAGTTATAGATAGAATAAATAAAAACGAATAATTTCCGTAGTAAAATATTGTATAATTAACATACCATATTTATTACAACTTAAATTCCAACGAACAAAATTGTAAGTTACACTTGCAATATATTTTTCAAAAGAAGTTCCGATGTAAACTATTGTAAGTAGTACAAACTATAGTTTACGTTAGTCTTTATCCGGCGTAGACAATCGCAACTGATATATACGATGTGTAAATTCGGGCATCTGCTCCCCTATTACTCCGCGTAGATTATCGCTAAGGGGCTTACAATATATTACGTCGGAGGCGTTTGAAACATACTACAGTTTACGTTTCGAAAAAGGCAGTTATAGTTCGAATTTCATATTTTTTCTTGAAGATCCTAAAAGATCTGACATAATTGTATGCATTTTCGCAATAAACCGAAATTTGCCATTTTGTGGCTTACGATAGTCTACCTTGGAGCAGTCGATATGATGTTGTCCCGTTGCCCTGTTGAACTGTTTCCCGACACGAAAACTATCCTGTGTTCCGGGATCGAGTGTCTTCATACCGACTGTCGTCAAAAACATTACACCGGTTTAGAAGATATAAAAGACAGACACACGCAACTACAATACTACTATTATTGCGGTGTGGCGGTACCCACAATTCGCCTAACAATCCTACATCGCGCTATCGAAGTTTCGGCGAACGCCAAGATATATACAACGTCTGAAATAACGTCAGTGGGCTTCGGCCTGACCGGGCATGCTATCTCGCTCGGTCGGAAGATCTTCCTTTTCGGCCGCCACTAACAACGTTAAAGCATAAATGGCTTACACAACGCGCACAAAAATATACTTTTTATGATTATTTTTTTTGTTTTGCTGGTCTTATTTGATAATATAATTGATCAATTTCAGAGGAAGACCAGACCCCAGCGCCGAAACAGACTAAAATGACTCCGCGGCAGAGGAAGGAGCTGCTCGCCCGCAGCACGCCCAAACACAGACAGACAGACACGAGGATGAGGATTGTGAGTGTTTATTATTATTAGTTAACATAAATTAGCCACTAGACCAGACCCAACTAGCAAAATGGTCTTAGGAATAGCAGCTTATAATGCAAGAAGTCCGCCAAAAGCCACATAATAGTTTTGATTAACGTATGTTGGCTTATTATTGCACTTTGAGATGCTAATCTAAGCTAAGAGTAATAATCTGCTAAAATGAGTCTTGAAAGCGCATTAGAGATTAAAATTTGTGACATTTTCAAGTCATGTTCAAGTAGCACGATATGAGACTCTAGCTCTATGTACATAACTTGTATGAATAAAATCTTATCCAAGACTAACACATCTCTACAAAAATGCGTTGTTAGGATGCGTACAAGCCTTGTAGTCTTGGGTACGCTATTTATTGCACAAGCGATGCTAGAATTACTGAAGTAGCAAGTATCGTGGCTGTAACAGCATTAAAAACATTGAATTGGTCCCTTATTGTTCTCATAAATGATAATAATTAATCCTGACAAAGTCTTGTATGTTGCATTTTTAAAATCTTGAAGTTTTATGTAAAAAGATTATATACTTAGCTTTTACGGATTTTTCTGAATAAACGCATTATAGATTTTAAAAAATGGACACAACTAAAGCGATGTGGTGGATTCAGAAGAAAAGTAACGGCTAAATATAAAAATTTGCATAAAACGACAAGTATAGTAATTATAAACCAAGAAAAGTGCAGCGAACAATCTAGTGGTTCCGTACATTTTGTAGAACAGTGTGTCTCTCATACTGTTAATGAATATTTTTAAATTTACTGTAGATAGAAGTAATGCTGCAATGTTACTTAAGGTTTATTAATAAAATATTAATTGTATATTATTTTTATAGTTTTATTTATAATATGGCAACAACAATAATTTTAAGCCTAAGAAGTATTCGCAAGGTCTTCATTGTCTATCTGAAACAAATAATCCATTAAAATTATGAACTTATGACAAAGTCAGACTAGTAACCTAAGCTAATATATTTTATTTTAATCTTAAACGGTTTTTTGATAACCTTTGCAAGGAACCCCAATTTAACATGGTTTCAAACTGTCACACTCTAAATCGGAGCATAAGTCCTACAATAGCATAATGCCGGACTTTACATCTTATAATAGTTTTGTATCAGTTTGTATATAAAAAAATATATTTAATTAAAATTAAAAGTTAAAATAACATGGCGACCCCACAAACTTGAGGTTAAGCTTCTATTGACCCCCCCCCCCCCCACATATTCCAAAAATAAAATTGCGTCCTCTAATAAATGCAATATTCGGTCCTAAAATTTTAACATTTCAATGGACTAAAATTTGTTTTGAAAATACTATTCCCATAGATGGATGTCATCAAAAAAGTCGTATATTTTGTAGTAACTCTTTCTAATTAATTAATTTTTGATACATTCTTTAAATTTATTAAAAGGCAAGTCTAAAATGTCATCACGTAATCTATTGTAGAAACGTATACCAAGTCCCATGAATGAATTTTGAAGAGTTGCAAGTGCGCTGCCAAAATTATCGCGGAGTCCGTACATTTCCCCCAGAAAAGAAGCTCTGTCCTTCCCTGGGGTTTGTACCAATTTACACAAATAATTGGCCAAGTGCGAGTCGGACTCGCGCACGAAGAGTTCCGTACCAATAAAGAGCAAAATTCGGCCAAAAATTGTGTTTTTTGTATGGGATTTACTATTTTTTCAAAAAAAATTTCAAAAATTCAAGTACCTACCTGCTGCCATTATTGATATAGAGCAAAAAAGGCCAAAAAAATCACGTTTGTTGTATGGGAGCCCCCCTTATATATTATTTTTATTTTGTTTTTAGTATTTGTTGTTATAGCGGCAACAGATATACGAGTACATAATCTGTGAAAATTTCAACTCTATTTTTTGAGTTACAGCCTGGAGACATACAGACGGACAGACAACGAAGTCTTAGTAATAGGGTCCCGTTTTTACCCTTTGGGTCCGTACCCTAAAAATCGGTCCAGTACTTCGTGAGATTATCGCGTTCAAACAAACAAACTTTTTAGCTTCATAATATTCGATTAATTAAATTTTCAGGTTGTAACAGGCATGTCGCGTACAGAGCGACGCATCATCACGACAGCGATCAAGCAATTGAACGGAGTGGTCCAGTGCAAAATTGATAAGAAAACTGACTGCGTGGTCCTGGGTTCGTGTTCGACGCAGTGTCCGAAGGACATAGCCGATCTGTTCACCAAACAGCTAAATACTGATAAAGAAAATGTGAACAAATCAGGTGTATGTGAAATTAATCAGAACCAATACATATCACAGACCGATTTGATGCCGAAAGAACCTGAAGCAGGGCTGATGACAATAGATTTGACACAAGATGAAAAGTCTCAATTGATCCAACCACAAGTTCAAATTGAAAATAGGTCAGAATTGGCCCAACTACAAAATCAAAGTCAGTCAGAGTTGACCCCGGGGGCAGTGTTGACCCAGAGCAGGATGATCAGCCCGGAGAAACCCCGTACTGTGAACGCTCTGCTGGGAGCAGTGAGGGGCTGCAGAGTGGTGGGGGCTGCCTGGGTTTTGGACTCCGTGAGGCAGAACAGATGGGTCCACCATCTGGGGTACGAAGTAAAGCATCTCATGAAGATCTCTCAGGTAAATATTGTGGTCCATTTCAATGAGGGTTTTTGACATGAAGGGTCCTCTGCAATAATGATGAGTGTCTAAAATCCAGTCTCCATACATATTTCATTGGCCATCATCCTTTTATTGACAAACTTACCAGTGTAGCTTGCAGTCCCAAACTACACACCCCAAAGTATTATCACTAAAGGTCTACACAGACGGACCGCATTTCAACTGCAATCCAACCGCAAATTGCAGTTCAAGTGCAGTTTGAATGCAGTTGACACGACTGCAATGCGACTGCAATAGAACTGCAAACCAAACAGTTCACACGACTGCACGCCGACTGCAACTGAACTGCAATCCGACTGCGCGTTTGGTTTGCAGTTCTATTGCAGTCGTGTCAACTGCATTCAAACTGCACTTGAACTGCAATTTGCGGTTGGATTGCAGTTGAAATGCGGTCCGTCTGTGTAGACCCTTAGTTTTGTTAAACCCTGTATATATATTATATTATACTTTTTGTTTTAATGCTTGCAATGTTTTTTATTTTACAGAGAGCGCGCGTCGAGCGTTGGGCGCTAGGGCGTATGAAGCGCGAATACGCGTACAACATATTCCGAGATATGTCTGTCCATGTCACACGAGACGCGGAACAGAAGGACGCCATCTTACAACTCCTCACCATGTGTGGCGCAGTTCTGACGGATAAGCCAAGTTGCAAAACTGCAGGAACACAAGTTGGCGGCACTCAAAATGCCGAGATCTTCAATTATGTTACACAAAGTGGCGGTTTCCAAAGTGGCGTGTTTCAAAATGGCGTTTTCCAAAATGGCGGATTGACGCAAAATAATATCCAAGATGGCGCTGATGTTACAATAGGAGTTAACACAGGAGAGATCTGCTCGAAGTGGGTTTTCGATAGTATAGCGGCGGCTAGAATGAGAACTATAAGAGGTTACATAAATATTTAAGTGTGTGTATATTTTTTAACCGACTTTTAGGCTGGTATAAATTAATAGTCAGTACTTAAGATGCGACCCGGTCTCAAGACGCGTTTCGGCTCTTGACCAAATTTTGACAGCCAACCAATAACAGAGCCTGAACCGTGTCTTGAGACCGAGATGCACCTTGAGTACTGACTATTTATACCAGCCCTAAAAAGGAGGAGGTTATACAGGGTGTAACAAAACTAAGTGCTAATACTTTAGGGCGTGTATGTGTTCCTCGTATAGAGTTCGCAGTAGCAGCGCTGAAAGACCTTTTTTTTCACTTTTGTATGGAGAAAATCGTGACGCTGAGGCGCTTGCCTATACAGGAATTTAAAAAAAATCGGCCAAGTGCGAGTCGGGCTCGCGCACGAAGGGTTCCGTACAGTTATAGAGCAAAAATTGGCCAAAATTGTGTTTCTTGTATGGGAGCCCCCCTTAATTTTTTTTTTTTAATATTATTATGAATTATTAATTAACATATATTTAAGGCCTTTGTGAAAATTTCAAGTGCCTACCTGTTGCCATTATTGATATCGAGCGAAAAAGGCTAAAAAAATCATGTTTGTTGTATGGGATTTAAATATTAATATTATTTTGTTTTTAGTATTTTTTGTTATAGCGGCAACAGATATACACAATCTGTGAAATTTTCAGAAGTCTAGCTATAGCGGTTCTTAAGATACAGCCTGGCGACAGACAGACAGACAACGAAGTCTTAGTAATAGGGTCCCGTTTTTACCCTTTGGGTATGGAACCCTAAAAAATGGTCTTTCAGCGCTCCTACTTTCACAGTTAACTCTCTACAAGGAATACATACGAACCCTCAGGCCTAAAGTATTATCACTTAATTTTGTTACACCCTGTATAATGTAGTTTTTTGTATGTTCAACGATTACTCCGCCGTTTGTGAACCGATTTTCAAAATGTTTGTTTTGTTGTATTAGGTTTCACTCCAATTTGGTACCATGTTCACAAAAGTGGTGACCTGATGATGGGATCCATGAGTAATCAAGGGAACTCCTCAAAATTTATATGGAAACATATGATGATTTTGGTTTTATGAGGAGTATCCTAAGCATATGCTAGCAAAAGGCAAAAAGTAATATTTCGCACCAAGGTATACTATAATAATAATAATAATAATAAATAATTTATTTCCTTATTTCACAATTTTGTTACATATACAAAAGAGATGAGATCCACCTAGTAAGTGTCTTGAGACACTTGTGTCAGGTGAACTCGCCCTTCCATAACTATTTTAGTGTAAAATACATTTCAGGAAAGAAAGAGATAGATTTACAAAAAAAAAAACAAGTTATAACAATATTAAATTTTATGTGTGTTTGAGTGTGTGTGTGTGTATGTATGTATGTGTGTGTGTGTGTGTGTATGTATGCGTGTGTGAGTGAGTGATTGTGTAAAAAAAGAGAGTTAAATGAGAAAAAATTAGATTACCAGGTATTTGAGTAGTGCTTCAGTTTCTTTATACGTTTTAGTAAGTAGCCATGTCTGTACTATTTTTTTACAGGTTTGATAGGAGACCAAATAGATGTCAAGAATTTTATTTACTTTATTGTATATGTGGACCGAGATTGATTTATACTGTCTTTGAGCAAAGGTTGTGTTTGTCTTAATCGTAGCTGCCACTTTTCTTTTTTTTCGTCGTGTGGTATTGGTTGTGGATTCAAGAGGTAGGTATTTATGACATCTAAGAACTAGAGATAGCACGTAGAGTTTTCTAACAGACAAAAGTTTGCACAAGGAGTAGAGTTCTTCAGTAGGGAAACGATACGGCTTACGATACATTATTTTTAACAAGCAACGTTGGCTTCTTTCGATGTTTATGAATTTATCGTTACTAGCACCGCCCCATGCTGTAATACACTATACAATTATTGACTGCCCCAAAGAAAGATAAATTTGATTTAATAGTTGTCTGTTTGTGACGTATCGTAGTTTTTTAAATATCCAATTAAGTTTCCTAATACGTAGTAATACGACTACAGGTATACTCAATATGAAAATTCCATCGTAGAGACTGATCCAGCATAACTCCAAGATATTTTACAAACTTGACTCTCGCTACTCTACTGCAAGTACAGTAATTATTTAAATAGTTAGTTTGTCCGCAATGATGAATGGCTAGGGATAAGTTAAACTTTGGTTGGGATTTTTCAGTTATGCTAAAACATATGTAATTTGTTTTTGAAATGTTTAGTGTGAGAAGATTGAGACGCAACCAATCAGCTACTCTGGACAGACCAACACTAGCTGCCTCAAATGTAGATTTCCAAGAAGCACCAGTAAAGACCAGTGCTGTGTCGTCCGCATATGAGACAATACGCCAATTTCTCAAATTCATGTTGGTTAGGGAATTAATATAAATTAGGAAGAGGGTAGGCCCTAAGACGCTGCCCTGCGGTACGCCATACGTAATACCAGCTTCATTACTAACATGGTTGTCAATTTTTACCATCTGTATGCGGTCCTGTAAGTAGTTGGCCAGCAATTTAAGACTAGTACCTCGTATGCCGATAGCCTCTAGTTTTTTTACGAGGATAGGTACGGAAACAGTATCAAATGCTTTTTTTAAGTCAAGGAATACTGTAAGGCATTTTAAATTGTTACCTAGTTGTTCAGAGATAAAGGAAGTTAAAGATAATACAGCATACTCTGTAGATTTGTTACGTCTAAAGCCAAACTGCGAACTAGAGATAATGTTAAATTCGTCAAGGTAATTAAGTATACGGTTATTTGTTAGTTTTTCAATTACCTTAGATATACTTGGCAGAACCGAAATAGGCCTATAATTCTCGACGTCATCCCTTTTCCCGTTCTTATACACTGGAGTTATGAGAGCTTTTTTAAGAGGACGAGGGAAGACACCTTTAAAACATAGATTTGCGAGATGGCTGATAATAGGAGAAAGAGTGGGTAAACATTCTTTTAATAATTTAGTTGTAATGTTGTCCCAGCCCGGTGCGCTGTCGGATTTTAAACTAAGTATCGTTTGTCTAACTTCGTCAGGGTCAGTATCGAGCAGCACAAATGAAGAAGAGTGGGAGCAAGAGAGTGGTATGTAATTATGGGCTACGTCTATCTTTTCTGCTAATTTTCTTCCTATACTTGCAAAATATTCGTTAACGTAGTCTACTGATTCGTTAGCCGAGTGTTTTATATTTAGTAGGTCTATATTGGATGTCTTATTAGAGTTTAGATTAGTTACGTCTTTTATTATGTTCCAAAGTTTCTTAGTATTTTTGATATTCTCATTAATTTTGTTTTTATCATATTTATTTTTCAGTTTCTTAATTTATTTGTTGCAAAAATTACGACATCTTAAAAAAGTTATTTTTAACATGTCATTAGTAGGATCTTGTTTTAATTTTAATTGCATTTTGTTGCGAGTTTTTATACAGCGAAGGATCCCTGAGGTTATCCAAGGCTTGATATTGCGTAGTTTTCTAGGTTTATTCTTAATTACTGTGCCTTTATCAATACATTCATTGAGTAACAGAATTAGTCGATCAGTAAGGATATTTGGGTCATTCAGAGTAAGTAATTGTTCAATATTTTTAGTACGTAAGATATTAGCTACTAATTCGTAATCAATTTTTTTAGTTGTATTTGGAGTTTTTTTACTGTCTTTTTTGTTAGATAAGCCGAGAAATATTGTATAGTGATCTGTGATAGACGTTTCTAATATCGCGATTTTGGCTGGTGGATATTGGGGAGCCATCTTGAGCATGACATGGTCCAGGCAGCTTGTTTGCCTCGTTGGAATACAATGACCAGGAAGTATGCCATGAGACGAAAGCATATTCAAGTAGTCAGTTCTATTGTTGCTATCATTGGAGGTTTCATTTGGCCCTGGGATGAGGTTGATATTTAGGTCTCCGGTTATTATTGTGTTACGGCTCGTTCTTATGATGTCTAGATACTGATTAAGTGAATTAGTAAAAGTGCTAGCATTAGAATGTGAAGGAGACCTGTAAACGCACAATATAGTGTAATCAAAAAGACATATTTCTATGCAGGTAGCTTGTGATATTTTGATTTCTTTAAATTGGAATTGTAAATTGTTTTTTATATAAACTGCAACACCATCACTTTTATTACTATTATATTTAGTTGAAATATGAATATAGTTGAAGAGAGACGGGATTGGCTTATCAACATTCAGCCAGCACTCGGTAAGTATCAGTATATCAACATCAATCCCTAACAGAGTGAGAGAAACTTGGTTGTCATCAAAATTGCGATAAATGCTTCTAATATTTTGAACTATTATAGAGGTACTATTACCTTTTATAATATTTGATAAATCTTGTAAGTTGCAGTCAATTATTTGGGCGAACTCAGTACGGTCAATTTCATTTATGGTTTTGAGTGTATTATCCATTTGAAAGTATGATAATATAAAGAATGTGGCATGACGTGTTACAATTACTGTATAAAATAATAACGTTTAATTTAATTATGAAATTCCTGGTTTCTAATAAAGTATTAATAATGATTTTATATATTTTATGTCTATTTACTAATGTTATTTTATATGGATTTATTGTATGTGGAGTGTGCGTTATGTATAATAGTGTGATGCATGTTTTAGTGTTAGACTTATACAATACACAATTAAAAACAATAAAAAACTTTAAATTATTACATGCAGACTTAAATAGTCATTTTTCATTTAGCAAGTGTTGCACCTGTGCTTCATTAGTTATTAATATAATTTTGGAGTGATCTTCCTTTCTGACATAGACTTTTCCATATGCAGTCCAGCAAAATTTATATGAGCGTGTCTTAACCAAGTCTCGAGCCAAGAAGTAGAGCCTAGAAGCTTTTGGTGTGAGCTGTTCTGATACAAAAATCGGTTTATCTATTTCAGTGTTGCAGCCTAAATGTTTAGCGCAGAGTTTGTTTTTATTTTTAATATTAAAGGTCTTTGCCACTTTTCAAACTTGCGTTTTTAATAGAGTTGAGGAAGTTTACTATTATGGGGGAGTTGGGTTTGTCATCTCGTTTAGTGGCAACTCTATAAATGTCCTTTATGTCCGCCTTGTTAGCATCACATCCAATAGTCTTAGATAGGTGTAGAAACATATCGACGAGATCATCCTTATTTTCTCCAGTCCTTTTGGAACGTTTTTCAGCTCAATGTTCATCTTGCGGCTATTCCTTTGCATATCCTCTATTTTGTCCTCAAGAACGGTAATGTATTTTTTGTCCTCCTTGATTTGTTGTTCCAATTGAAATATCTTATCTTGAAATTCTTTATTTTGTGTTGTTAGGAATGCAACTGAATTTTCAATATTTTGATTTGTTTTTTGAATAATATTCTTTAAGGTAGTTTCAAATCTTTGGAAATCCCGATTCTGTGACGATAATAAGGATGCAAACATGCTTTTCATCTCTTCTCTCAAACCAGAAACCTCGGCGCTGAAGTCCAGTTCCATTTTCTTATTACGCCTAGTAGTCACATATACATTTGGCGGAGTCACCAATGGCGCCATCTGCATCGAAACATCTAGCTCCGTATCGAAGAGTGACTTGTTTAATCCTTCCATTGTACCAGGGTAATATAAACGGACAAGAACAGCTTGTGACGTCCTTAATACGTCACCCAAGATGGCAGTTTTAAGGGTGGCCAATCGCAAGCAGGGGGTGGTTCCGGGTTGTTGTGGGAGGAGTCTTCTTGAAGATGGCTGCTTGCGCAAGCACTGGTATTGGCAGTGTTAGTTGTGACGTCAGCCAAGATGGTGGAGCAATGACTGCTTGCGCAGTCTTCTTGAAGATGGCTGCTTGCGCAAGCACTGGTATTGGCAGTGTTAGTTGTGACGTCAGCCAAGATGGTGGAGCAATGACTGCTTGCGCAGTCTTCTTGAAGATGGCTGCTTGCGCAAGCGCTGGTATTGGCAGTGTTAGATGTGACGTCAGCCAAGATGGTGGAGCAATGACTGCTTGCGCAGTCTTCTTGAAGATGGCTGCTTGCGCAAGCGCTGGTATTGGCAGTGTTAGATGTGACGTCAGCCAAGATGGTGGAGCAATGACTGCTTGCGCAGTCTTCTTGAAGATGGCTGCTTGCGCAAGCGCTGGTATTGGCAGTGTTAGATGTGACGTCAGCCAAGATGGTGGAGCAATGACTGCTTGCGCAGTCTTCTTGAAGATGGCTGCTTGCGCAAGCGCTGGTATTGGCAGTGTTAGATGTGACGTCAGCCAAGATGGTGGAGCAATGACTGCTTGCGCAGTCTTCTTGAAGATGGCTGCTTGCGCAAGCACTGGTATTGGCAGTGTTAGTTGTGACGTCAGCCAAGATGGTGGAGCAATGACTGCTTGCGCAGTCTTCTTGAAGATGGCTGCTTGCGCAAGCGCTGGTATTGGCAGTGTTAGATGTGACGTCAGCCAAGATGGTGGAGCAATGGCTGCTTGCGCAGTACCAGGGTCTCAGGTGTACGAGAGTTATAGAGTAAAAGTAAACTCACGTTGCGCGTTGTGATAGTTCCTTCTACTTTCTGCTGTCCTATTATTTCACTTGTATTTATTTTGATTTTTGATTTTAAAAATTAATTTAAAATAAAACTAGCGTGGATTCAATACGTCTATGTCTTTCGACGGTCCGGGGGGAAGAGGAAGAGGAATACTATGGTTCCGAAGATACTAATAGAACTCCGAATCCCTTATAGATACAAGTTTGGGGGTTTGGGCGCTGTTTTAAGAACTGAAAGCATAATATGCTACTATTCAAATTATATTCATCATCATCATCACTGCCACGTCTGGGTCACCAATGTCACATGATAGTATATGGAATATGGATACAATATGTCCCCACAATACCATGCATTATCATTCATCACGTTATGTCTTCCTATTATTGGTACTTTTCATAGCTATTTTGAAAATATAGTGTTGTTTTAAAATAAAATATGATTTAAACTTGAGTAGACTATAGATATAATTTTCTATTGACATGTGAAGGGCACAGGAAAAGAAGGAGTTCATTGACATCGCCTTTGTTTCATGAAATCAAAGATTTAAACCTAAAATTTCAGTTTATTTACCTACACCTCAAGTGGAATTCGATTTGTACCTATACAAACAAGGAACAGTGTATAATAAACATAATAGTTTATTATTTTATATCATAGGGTTGGTAAATAAATCATAGTTAGACCTTTACCTTCCTAACTCCTAAATGTTATTGGAAAGAAGGTGCTCATTGTCACAATGAACTCCTTTTTACATTTTACATATGAAATGGTGATCATAATCAATATCTTATGTACTTATATTTGACTTCTACTAATGAAATAAAAAAACATTATTTAGCACAATATTTTATTTGTGGGGTAAATTGGTGTAATATGTGATACTTTCTGGGGAACAAAACTTTTTTAAATCCTGAAGGTCACTATATTTTTCAGCAGAAATTAGCAATTTGTCTGTATACAACCTTCCAGGCAAAGTGAATTCATTGTGTTGTACAGTGTTCACCTCAGTGGTTTTCTTCTTTCTTCCACTGATGCAAGCAGATTCCCAGGCCCCATTATAAGTAGAGCGGAAGCCTATTTTAGAACTTAGCTTGTCAATTTTGAGTACTTTTATAGGGCGTGAAGGAAAAGATGACTTTTTGGCGTAAATTGTGTCCAAATAGCTAGTCCATGATCTAAAATAAGACTTGTTCACCTCTATAACTTCAAATGGACTCGGCTTACAGCGGGCATTTTGGAAAATATCTATCCAATCTGGTGGAAGTTCAGCCCTTGTCTTAGATTTCACCAAACCAATATTTTTGTCGCACTCCATATATGAGTGACCTCTCACTGGAAAGGTCATAGTAATTTTTTCCAATCTTTTCTCATGGTGGACTAAGTGATGCAAGAAACGAAACATAGTAAAATTTTTATTTTGCCCTCCGCACGAGTCACAAAATATTTGAAGGTGAGTTGTAGTAGGCTTCATGTAGTTATAGATGAAGTGATGGACAAGTGAGCATACATCATCACTTCCTTTTTTACCTTCTGTTTCTGGATACAGGTAAAAGATGCTTTGTGATGAAGATAATACATGCAAATACAGATAGCTGTCGTTTATAATATGTATCATTTGTTCATTTACACCTTGATTATCTTGAAGGAACATTGCATGCATTTTTTTTACATTCAAATCTTCCGGCAAATATGTTTTATTTGAATCATGTAGACTGTAATGACTGGAACGACCTTAAACAAAAAAAAAATATTAAAATTAAATAAACAATAAATATAACAACATAAATCTATAAAATTACATTACCTTTAAATGAATTAATATGCCCTCTTATTAAACTTTTGACATCATCATTAAGTTTTACATGACTGTTATGTTTTCCTCTCTTATCAACAGCAGCACATCCAGTTTTTTTCAAACTTGCTACTAAATATTCAACTTTTTTCCTTGTTATTCCGTGTATCGACATGAAAGCCTTTTTGCATATCATAATTTCTTTTACTTCAGAAACAATCAGAGCAAGTACTCTGTACTTGTATACAGCATCGTAATGTGATATTCCTTCTTTCTTAGAAGGCCTATTAACTGGAAGTACGGAGATTAATCCACTCAAATAGCTATTTTGTGCATCATGTGATCCTAGTAAATTGAAATTCTGGAGAATTTGGGTTCTTGATTCCTTAGGAACCTTATCGAAACATCCCAATCTGCAACCGCAGGCTGGACCGGATTCATGACTGGATAATTTTAACTTTTTCAACACTTCAGACATCCGACCGTGTGATTTCCTCTTTTTTGTTGTCTTATAAACGTAATTTTCATCACAATCACTATTATCGTCGGTGTAAAGGTAAAAATCATTATCCGCTAATAAGCAATTATGAATAAATCAAGTTTGAAAATTTTATAACTATTTTTTTAATTTATCTTTAGAAGTTGAAGACTTATATATAAATGTTTTTTTTTGTTAGATATGTATGTCATCCTAAATAGGACCGTAAACTGTTTTGAGACCCATTTTTATTATTTTAATTATAAATAAATAAAAAGTAAATAATTAGTTTTACCTTTTTCATAATTACTCCATCAAAGGTCACTTAGTGAATAAAAAATATCATTATAGAGAAATTGTTCTTTAATTTAATACGTTACTGGATTTATTTCTTTATTAACATTCATTATAATTTAATCAAAAAATACTTCATCCTCGGGCAATGTAGACGAGACAGGTAAATTTTGATACCAGCCATGTAGTTCCATAGGAATGAGTCCATCTTTGCACAACTTTTCTAGATCTCTTTTTTTTTTGAACAGATATAGGAAGCTGATGACCATAGGCTGGTTTGAGCTCGACATTTTGGTTTACTCTGCGACTGCCACGAGGAGTTACGTCAATTTTTTTGTATGGAGATTTATGATCGTATCTATAGAGTATTGTATTAGGATGGGCTTTCTCATACCTTAAGCATTTTATTTTTAGTCACGATACTTTATCGCCGTCTTCATCCACTGTTCTATTCTTTATGTTTGCTGTAGACAATGAATGCAAATCCCAAAAGTCTTTAAAAGTCAGCTCATTTACTATGTATGGCTCATTACTTGATTTTTTTCTTTTTGATCTAGCTTCCCTGAAAACATCAATCCAATCTCTGAGCATAAATATCTCCCGGTTTTTACTGGCGTATTCGATGGCAGCATGCATTGAATCACATTCCATATTGCTATGGCCAGATTCTAAAAATGTTTGTTCAATAATCTGTAAGTGGGTGTTCTGTACAGCGTACAAGAGGGCGGCAGCCATTTGTTGATTACGGTTCTGCCCTCCGCACGTATCTGAGAACATAGACAACTCGGTCACAATTTCAAGAATTTCATATTGAATGTACTTTAAAATAATAGTGCCAATTTCATTACTACCTCGTTTTCCGTTAGTCTCACTCCAAACATTGCAAAAGGCTTTGCCATTTGCATCATAAATTGTTAAATTATAAATACAGAGCTTACGTAAGTAATAAAAAGTTGACACTGCAGAAAAGGGCACCTGCAACACACTCTGTAAATCAAAAGTGATTGATTTAAATGTTGGGTCAATTTCTTGTCTATTTTTATCCAGCGTTTTTGCTTCATTACATTCTGTTTTTCTTATCATATGCAGACAGAAATCAGCTTCCATCTCTTTTTTTTTCTCTGCATCTGCCATGTTATACTTACTACAAGTTGCACACTGATCTTTTTTCGGAGTATGAAAGGATAAATTAAACTCAGTACCAAAGATACGCCTGTATATAGGCTCTTTCACAGGGTTACAACCTTTTTCTTTACAAAAATCAATGTAAAGCTCATACATCTTTAGTATACTTAGCATAGGATCCAAATACAGTCTCTTGGAAGTTTGTCGAACATAATGTGCCTCGACACTTGGAAAACTTTGAATGTGTTCTTTAACGAGAGCCACACTGCAATCTGGAGTTTTATTTCCAGGTCTTTTTCTTCCTCTACCATCTGGTTTCTCAAAGCAACCAGAATCTGACTTATTTCGAATTGCATTTGTTATGGGACCATTGGAGATGCAGAGTTTTTTGAAAGAAATTTGCACATACTCTATGCTTTCCACTATTATTTTCAAGATAATAAACTTTAGCAACTTCTCGTGCTCTCCTACTTTCATTCGGAGTTTTTCTACGCTTTGGTATCATACATTGAACATGGTTAATTAAGAACTCTTTTTGTCGATTATAATTATTAAGGCCCCAGTAGCTTTTGCAAATACTTTCCCGATCTTCTGCTGAAATGTTTGTAGAGCAGTCAAATCTACAACGGGAGCAATTAACAGGTTTCGGTTGTTTAGCTGGACATTCTTTTGACTTAGTTGTGTATGGCAAACAAGCAGCACGATTTTGTTTCGTAACGTTGACTTTCCACTTTTGTGGATTGCATTTTTTCCATCGTGTCAATGCAGTTATATTTTCGGTATCAGATAAGTCAGAAATAGGTAAATCAGAACCAGATGGCAAAAAGTCACTATCCAAATCTTCTGGAGAAAAATCATTGTTACTTTCTTCAGAATCACTGTAATTGACTAGACTTGTTTTTCTAATCCTCTTTTGCTTTTTCATTTTAGTTTTTTTCATAACTTGTGCCTGTAACAGAACATTGAAAACACTTCCTTGCTGAAAAAATACTCACATTTTCATCAAACAATACATCCTGAACATATTAAACACTTTAAAACTTATCGAAAGATATATTTTCTGACAACCGAAGGTCCTACATCATTACTTAAATAAGTAACTTATACTCACATAGAAAGGTAAATAAACTGCAAAACTGTGTATCTCAACAGAATAACATGGGTACTACTTGCATACTATAAATACTTACTTGTTCATTCAAAACGGGCTCTTCAGAAGATGTAGGCATATTCCAAACAGATTGATCACTTTCAAGATCATCAATAAGTACATCTTCTATCAGCTGATGCTCCTGAAACATAGCAGTACTATATAAGTAACGCACTCACACATAGAAAGTTTAATAAACTAAAAAAATTGTGGCTTATCACAACAACGTAGGCACTTCTTGTATATTATAAATACTTACTTGTTCATTCAAAATGGGCTCTCCAGAAGACGTAGGCATATTCAAAACAGATTGAACACTTTCAAGATCATCAATAGGTACATCTTCTGTCAGCTGATGCTCCTGCAACATAGCAGGATTATATAAATAAAGCACTCTCACATAGAAAGATAAATAAACAAAAAAATTGTAAGTTGTGTCTTATCACAACACAGGCACTCCTTGTATACTACAAATACTTACTTGTTCATCCAACACGGGCTTTTCAGAAGATGTAGGCATATTCCAAACAGATTGAACACTTTCAAGCACTTTAATAGGTACATCTTTTGTCAATCGATACTCCTGCAACATTTATATTGATTTAAGAAGACATATATAGAAGGGTAAGGTGCAAAACTATGTCTTATTACAATAATTAAACACTCTTATGTACTGTAAATACTTACATTTTTATCCAACACAGGTAATTCAGAAGAAGAATAATTTGGCTTCGGTTTGTTCCTTTGAAGGTCAACATCATGGTTAACAAACATATTGTCATGTTTTGCATTTTCTATAGAACGACGATTCTGTGAAAAGATATTGCTAATAGTAATCTCGTTTATAAACAAAATATACCTAGTGAATTAAAGGCGAACAATGAAGTATTTGCTTACCAATTCTTGAAATCTTTCCTCCTGGTATTTATTCTTTAACACAGCTTCCACCATGCGAATACTTCTTGAACACGTCTTCTTTCTAGGCATTCTAACTTATGCTTCACTTTTACTGTACTTTATCAAATAAAACTAGAAAATCAAGAAAGAAGAATGAAAATCCGTTCAAAGCAAACTAGCAAGCGTCACTCAGTGTTGCCACCTTGCCCAATGAAAAAGTTGCTAAGCATACGATAAAAAGTGGCTAGTTTCGAAAAAAATGACTATGTTAGAAGTTGCTAAAAGTGGCCAAAAAAAAAACAATGTGGGTAAAAAGTCTTTAATTTTATAATATTTTTTTTTATTATTCTTTATAGAAAAATGTCCTCAAAATCGATGTCGACGTCTTGTGATTCTTGTGATGTTGAAGGTTCGGCTTCGTCATTTAGTACGGGTTTTTTCGTTTTTCCTATTTCTTGAAGTATATTATCAGGAATTACGTAGGTAGCGCACGTCTCCGAACATTTTTTCAAAAAATCTCTGATTCGCAGAATTGAATTTAAAGTCAGCAAACCCATTCTGTTCCTATGTTTGGTTTTGATAATGCTCATGACGGAGAAAAGCCTTTCTACTTCGGCGTTGGAGTGCGGTAAAGATAATGCTGTCATTGCCAACTCAGAAAGATCTTTGTACGCACTGTCTCCGCTGGCAGTTTTAAAATTTTTCACCTCGACCCAAAATTGAACCACATCATTTGAATCCCATTTCTCAAAATGAATAATGCTCCATTGTTGCATAATTTTGTCGATTTTATCATCCGAAAATCCGAAAACCTTTGCTAATTCTGAAATAGAGAAATCTTTTTCAGGTTTGCAAGCTTCCTCTGGGCTTAGTAAAGACATTTTTTCCAGCTGTTTATAGTTGGTAGGAAGACGTTGCTGTAATTGCTGAATCAGTTTAACCAAAAAGTCTCAACAGCGTCTCTTTAACAAAAGTTTTGATTCTGGCTGCAGCTGGGAACTTCGCAATGCAGTTTCGAAAGAATAGCCCAAATAAGCTGTAGGATTAACATCCCTTTCGTGAATTGGGTTCTCTAAATAATGCTGTTGCGCCTGGGCGGATGGAGACAAAATCCTTGAGCAGATAGATCTCAAGAGTGTTGCCAAAGTATTCAACAACCTCAACGGGTTTGTATTTTCACCTTCAAAACTTTTAATAGCAATTTGGACATCATTTAGAACGCCGCGTAAAAAGAGCAAATATAATTTAGTAACCTCGTCATTCAGCATACTGCTTAGGAGTTCGGCTGTATAACAATTATCTTTTGATCTCACTATGTTAAAGTGTAACTTGAGCTCTTCCCACTGAGCTAAAATTTTTACTATAGCTGGTTCGATCGACAACCAACGTGTTTCACAAACCTTCAAGAGTTTCATAGGTTCTTCATTACAGTTTATAAGTTGGTATATTTTTTTGTATTCCTCTCTTCGTTTTGGCGAGATTGAAAACCATGAATAAATTTCGCGCACAAAAAACTCGATGTTTCTTGGTATGGTATTTTCAGATGCGTGCGAGACAGCCAATTGTAACGAATGACATATGCATTTGACTAGTATAAGGTTTTCTAGGCCATAGTCTCGTTTTAAGATAGCATGGACGCCGTTATTGATTCCCACCATGACAGATGCATTGTCGGTACCTATTCCCACAAGGTTTTTTAGTTGCAAGTTATATTCTTGTAAGCAAGCTACCAAGCCATTGACAATGCCTTTCGCATCACAAGTTTCTAATTTGACTAATGCCAAGAAAGAACTTACTATTCGGTTCTGTTTGTCGCTGAAGTATCGTATTACAATCCCCAGATACTTATAAATACTTACGTCAGTCGACTCGTCAATTAAAAGGCTGTATTTTTGCTCACCTATATCTTCAAGCAGAAGAGTGCGAAAATGTGGAGCTAAAACGTAATTTATTATCTGTGTACATTTTGTTCGGTGCAGTTTCAACTCGTTTGCAGCTGGTGAATCCTTAAAAACTTTCTTGCATGCGTCCGTTAAGTGGTCAACACTACGGATTGAAGAATGTTCAGCAATGTATAAGGATAACGATCCTGCAGCTTGATCAGCTGGTTGCACTGTAGTTTTGGGAAATGTTTTAAAGGACAATGGTTTGTTACCTGAAATAAAAGAAAAAATTAACGTGTAGTTAAGTTAGTAACGCTAGTATATGTTTGTTCAGTGTAGTAGCACTGAACAAACATATACTAGCGATCCGCCCGCGGCTTCGCTCACGTTGAAGCCGTATTTATCCTATATCCTTTCTAACACCTCTAAGAATATATGCACAAAGTTTCATGATAATCGACGGTAATGAAAGACGGTCAAACAAACACACTTTCATATTTATTACATTGTGGCAGCTTCTGAAAATTAAAAGTTAGAAACTCTATTTCTAACATAACATCATATTTATATCATAATCTATTAGTATAATATCATAAAATATGTAATTTAATTAAATAGTAAAAAAAATCATATAAAAAATAAATAATACATTAGTGTGTAGACTACGTCATATTTTATCATAGACTACGTCGGCAATTTATTTTGCCCAGTTTTTCGTGCAGTTTTCTAAACTTATTAAATAGAGTTAATACTTAATATAGACAATATTGTAATAGTGAAACAAATAGTGTAAAAGTGAGTGAATAAACTGAGTGTTTTCGGACTTCGAATTTTTAATTGTGGACCTATTCGTAAGTTGTGCATAAACTATTAATAACTGATAATAATATTATAGTGTTCGTTCCTACGAGCACTAAAACATTAATGTATAGTCTGTCAAAAAAGTAAAGAAATTAAAAAGTGGCAACATCGTAGTGTCATCCCTTTTTTCTTAGATTGATTTGAAAGGGAGGACACTACGATGTTGCCACTTTTTAATTTCTTTACTTTTTTGACAGACTATAGTATAGTATAGAAAAGATTAATTAACTCACCAGTTTTCAATTCAGTTTTTTGCTTATGTTTTTTAGAATCAGCGTGCTTTTTAATGTCCCACATTTTAGCGTTGAATTCAGTAGTACAAAAAATGCACATTGCTTTTGTTGTATCACCTGCAACCGGTCTCAACCATCCTTTAAATTCTTCCTGGGATTCCCATTCCGCACGATACTTCTGATAATATAGTTTCTTTTTTAAAGGTATTTCCATGATGGAAACAAAATTCACAACGTAAATAATGTAAATATCAACTACGCAATCGAAAGTCGAAATGCACACAAGGCAAGTAGTAACTGGTAATGCACCGAACAATTCACTACTCACACTTTGATTCACATGCAGGGTATTCCCCGGTGAAAAGGAAATTAAAGACCGCGGCAGGATTACTTAGACCATAGACATATTTAGGCTTGCCATCTCATAATTTAAAAACTTACTAAAACAGTTGTTGCATTCATTCGCGCCTAAGTACATTTTACGTAACAAATTGAAATTGATTGAACCAATACCAAGTGGTAACTTATTTAATTAGTAACAGTGATAAAAGTAGCTATAAGTGTGGCTAAAAAATTTAGCTACTATATTTTAAAAAATGTAGCTAACTATTCCGAAAATGTGGCTAGATCTAGCTAAAAAGTTGCTAAAGTGGCAACACTGGCGTCACTAAGTACCGCGAAATTTGACATTTCATTTTTGACAGCTCAGAGTTGTCTGCAGGTAAAAATCCGTAAAGTCACTTAGTGAATTTTTCCATGGTTACTACAGACAAAGCACCTAGTAATAAGCTGTGAGGAAAATATAATTATTAAAGTAGTTATTTTTTCCATTAAACGTTTTTTTAAATAATGTAAATGATGAGTTTTTTCACGCTTCTAAAAAGCAAATGGTAAACATAATGAACTTGTACACTTTTGCCTCTTAAAGATTATCGTCTTTTGCACATAATGACATTCATAACTCAATTTGCGTAAAAATGTCACTTAGTGAGTTTTACCTTTACACCGACGTTATTTTTGTCCATTTTGAGAAAAACAACCAAAACCTAACACACAACGTACGCGTCGTCGTAAAATTTCTGCAAGGAAGCTTAACTGACAGCTGTCACTTGTATGACACAAATGTTAAGATGGCCGACTATGAGCGCGTTCTTTGTTACAATCACTGCAATCAGCCCTTTTTAGCGTGGTTTCATAGACAATGGACACCTTTTTGCTAGGTATGGAATGCAACGAGCGCGTTTTATTCTAAAGTTGGATTTTTTAAAAAGAACTTTACACCATTTCAGCCCCTTTTATCATGTTTAAAATTAAGTGAGCTGATTGGCCACAGAAATAAGAAGCAAATGCTACAGTTATTTAAAAAAAATCAAAATGTCAATGAGCTCCTTTTTTTCCTGTGCCCTTCATGTGTCAGGCGACTCATGCTGCCGCCGCTTGTGGCGTAAAAACTAGTCGGTTAGAGTAAAATGAAACCTATAGAGTATAGACTATGTCTTAGAGTAGCATTTTATTTGATTTTGTGACAGTCGCGGTCGCTCGCGGCAAAGATCCGAATTATACCTTTAGGGTCTATTTATACTAGCGCAGGGTCGCTCCGCTTCAAAGTGAATTACCAAAGAACAATGAACCTTGTTGGCATACCTTTCGTATTTTGGTGTACACCTATGAAACATACGCCAATCGAAAGAGAAGATGTTTACAAACAATAAATACTTTTTGACAAAATGTCATAAATAATATACTTTCTGGGTTATTTCAGTTTTAAAATGTAAAATAAATAACATTTTAGATATATAAACTGAAATATTTAAAAAAGTATACTATTTACGACATTTTGTCAAAGAGTATTTGTTGTTTGAAAATATTTTCTCTCACGATTGACGTATGTTTCATAGGTGTACACGAAAATATGCCGTTTTAAGTACTTACTAATTAGGTAGGTATGCCACGCTCCATACAAAAAGGTTCGAACTTTTTTAACATAACAAATTCAACCTTAGCTCCTGCAGCAGGGCTGGAGCAAAGGGCAGGGGGAAAGAATCGACATACTGACAGATTTTATCGACAAAATGGCGGATTTCCATTGTCTAACTGTCACTTTGTCTATTCTTATTTCTTCCGTAGAAAGAAACCGTTTCTATGGCGACCATGCTACGCGTGCAGGCGTAGCATGGTCGCCATAGAAGTAGTAGTCAACTCAGAATTTAGATATTGGGTTTTAATAATATTATGAAGGTGTATCCTGGATACAAAGTCACATTAGTCTTTGCTCTTTACAGAAAGCCTTATAGATAATATCTAAAAAGAGTGAAATTAATATTTTTAACAAAAAATTAAAACCGAACTCTTTAGTAGTGTCTCTTTCAGAATTTGGCTTAACCTCAACTATTTCTGTATACAATCTTCGTAATTTTGAAGTCGGTACCAGTCCCAAAAATTTAAAATATTTTGTTATAGAATTTACGATTCTGAACTGGTACCGACTTCAAAATAATGAAGATTGTATGCAGACACGCCAGACGCAGACATTTGAGGTTAAGGTAAACTCTGAAAGATGATACTAAAAATAATTTAATACTTTTTAGTTTTCAATTAAGAATAAGTAATGTTATTGTTTTTGTTTGAAGCAGTTTTAATTTTTTTGTTAAAAATAATTATTATTGTAATTTATAGATAATAATACTATAGTCATAATAATATTGTCATATTATTTTTTTAATAGATTAATATGATTAAGCTATAAAATATACACGTTTTATTTTTATTGATGATTTTGATTTTTACTTATCTTAGGTGTCATCATGAACGTAGAAAAAAAAGGCGGACGGAGTCTTGTTATATACAAAACTGTGTCTTCACTTTTCTTCAGAGTCGGCCACGCACACATTCTTACGCCTGTCAAATAGTATGGACTAGCGCAAGAATGTGTGCGTGCGGACCGTGTACATGCAATCAGCTGGCCGACTCTGAAGGACACAGTTTTGTGTATGGTGGGACTCCGTCCGCCTTTTTTTATACGTCCATGGGTGTCATTTAAATAACGGCCGAACAGTTATTTGATGTTTTATTAAAATAGGCGACGGTATAGAATACGCGTCGAACTTTATAGGCACATAACTGCGATTTCGCATCGCATCTCAAATATCTGCGATAAAATTCACAATAAAAATGACATTGCGATGCGATACGAATTCGCAGTTTGGGAGCCCTTAAAGTTTTAACCCATCAAGCCCCATAAGCTCACCGGTGAGCGCATGGTGAGCGAGACAAAATAGAATAACAATAGATTTCCAAGAATCCACGATCGAAGGATTAAACAGTACTATGGGATCAGTTGGAAAATGTTCTTTGTTATAATCCTCTGTTTTGGCGATACGCGCGAATCGCGCTATTACACTGCCGCCAAATTAAAGCGTCCCGAAATAACATTGAATCCGACCGTAAAATCCTGCATGAATCGTTTTTTTCGATCAAATATATTTTAAAATAATCTTTAGAACGTATAGAATGGATTAATGTTGGGTTGCCTTGTTAAAAGTAGCCGCAAGTACCTCTAATTAAGTATAATGTTCATGAGATAAATGCATAAATTTGCATGTATCTTTTTTTTCAATAAAGCTTACATCATTTGAAAGAAAATGACGAAACAAAATAAGGTATAAATGGTTGCCAGCTCTAAGTCAGCCGAAACCTAGGGTTGCCAGCCCGTAAACAGACATAGTTTTTCATCAAAATTGAAGCATCGATGTTTTTTAATAATTTTGATACAAAATTAAAGTTTTATGCATTTTGTACATGAATATCCATGGTTGCCTGTTGCACGATAGCCGCAAACTGTGGTTGCCATCACTTTTGTATATAACAAATGTTCAGGCCTACAATTATTATGCCTGGCAGGATTTGAGGACGTCGGGAACCCGCAAGATTGCTATTTTTATTTAACAGGCGTTTTTATTTTTATGCGTAGTGTCCTGTCATTCCTCAATGTCATTCCTTCTTAGTTCTTACCATGTATTATTTTCCCATATGGTTCTTACTTTTCTATTGTATAACTCGCAAGTTTGTATTACGGGCTTTCATTTTGCTCAATTAGAGGTACTTGCGGCTACTTTTAACAAGGCAACCCAACATTAATCCATTCTATACGTTCTAAAGATTATTTTAAAATATATTTGATCGAAAAAAACGATTCACGCAGGATTTTACGGTCGGATCTTAGGATAAAACGTCATGTTTTTCGATTACAGCATATTATTCACCTCTATTATATTCTTCTATTACGTAAGTATTTTGTGCTATCAAAATGTAATAGCGCGCGACGCTTCGACTCTGCGTCAGTGTGAATAAAGCCTAAAACTACTGGTCTCGGACGTACGTAACAGACTCAGTTTCTCATCAGTTCAGCCCATCAATTTGGTACACTGACCTCCATTATACAAGTACGCTGGACTTATGATACTCTTTGAAATGACAGCTGTTTTTTTGTGCCTATTTGAAGCGGAATCAGCGCCCCAATGCGGGGGAAGAGAACTAAATCTGACGTAAACATGACGTTTAAAAGTCGCCATGTTGGCGCTAATAGCAGTAGTGGGAGTACTTGGAACTAATACTAGTTTCTGCCACTGCACCGTAGTGATTATATTCTCTTTGGTTTCTACAACCAATAGCGATTGAGCGGCCATTTGCAAGTTTCGTCAGATTTAGTTCTCTTCCCCCGATTTTGGGGGCGCTGATTCCGCTTCAAATAGGCACAAAAAACAGTTGGGTATCATAAGTCCAGCGTACTTGTATAATGGAGGTCAGTGATCTGGTAAGATTGACGCGAAACTGAACGTGTAACTATTAACGGACTGACCTTTCTTTATAGTTTATTGTGTACTATCAGAGAAGTTGATTCGGCGATCCTACGACTCCTACGTCATTTGGTTGGATTATTATTTATTATGTCAATTCAAAGTAAGTCGTGTGTCGACTGGGTTTGACATAAGTCGACCAAACTACGTAGATCCGCCACCTGCCTAGGAATCAACTTCTCTGATGGTACTCTTTAGCCATCCGCCTGTCATCAAACTAAACGTGTACGGTAACCTAAGGCCCGTATTTTTGGTCAGTACTCAAGATGCATCTCGGTCTCAAGACACGGTTCAGGCTCTGTGATTGGTCCCCAGAAGACGGCCAAGGCGAAGACGTCGTGCCAACAATGGCGACAACAACGTCCCGCCATAACCGGGGTGCTCAGGGCGGCGGTAAGGGGATGCCGTCGCCCATTGCACTGAGTCCCCGAGAGGGTCGCGATGTTTAGTGTGCTCCTGCGCATCGCGACAAAACGCAGTGGAATGGCCTAAAAGCAAGCCCCCAGTGGCCCCCCCCTGCTCGGCCTGGGGAGCGAGTAAAACGCTCCCATCGAGAGGAGCCTGCAGCCCACTAAGCAGACGTCCGCTGATGAAGTTGTGGTGTCGTACAGTTCCCGCGACTTCGTCAGGAAGCGGTGGCTAGGAGCACCGTAGAGAGAGGCTCTGTGATTGGTTGGCTGTCAAAATTTGGACCAATCACAGAGCCGAACCGCGTCTTGAGACCGGGTCGCATCTTAAGTACTGACCAAAAATACGGGCCTACGTCTCTGAGTCAACGTCGGATTATGTATACTACTAGGCAGAGGCGAAGTGATGACTAGCACACTGCGCAAGTTCAGAACACACCTCCCTTCGCGTCCGTGTCGCCCTGCGCGCATTCCTCTCCAACATTCAATATGTGGTAAAGACGAAGTGAGCGAAGGCCGGCTTGAAAACTTCTGCCTCGGTCGCAAGACGGGAGATGACTTACTGGTAAGTACTATTGTCTATTGTAAGTAAAGACAGCTTTGTCCACACTGGGCCTTTTTTTGTTCGTCGAGGGCATGCGTTATAGCGCAGTCAACAGCGAACGTGAGGCATGCCCGTGACGCGCGTTGAAATCGTAGCGCTCGCTATGACACTTTTCTTTCAACGCGGGTGGATTTTAATGCATTCAATTATTGAATATGCCAAACCAAAGTTGAATAAAAAGAAGATGACGAAAATTGAAGATGAAATTGCATAATGTGGACACAGCTCGACAGCCACAAACGCCGCCACAAGCAAGAAAAGGCACAAAAGTAGCGGTCACCACTCACCGGCGTCAACCATGTGTGGCGCTTCCATATAAATTATAAAATGTATGAAAACTACAGGAAATATGTCGGTAGTGGTGTTTTGACTTTTGTGGTTGTGGCCCGTGTGCGGAAGCCCTAAGATGCCCTTCACTTTGGTTAGTGATAAGTGCAGGTGATTAGAGATTAGGAAAAAGTAAGTGTAGACAGCATGGGCGTAGCCAGGATTTCAGGGGGCAGTATGAGCTTCCTTAATTTTATTAATTTTATAATGCAAATGATTAGCGCCGATTTCTGTCGACCGTGCGGCGTGCTTTGCTGTTGCTGTGATCATGTAGAATTCAGCATCGTCTACCAATTCACACAGGAGGTTATCACAAAAGCGACATCTATTGGTTAAATTTGACAAATATTGTTATTCGATCACAAATAGATGGCGCTGTTGAGCGCTTTCATAAACTTTTAGGAGTTTTAACATATGCATCAAAAACTTTAAAAGACAACAAATGCATTTCGAAACTTTGCCTAATATTCAAAAACATAAAACATTTTATACCGTTTATGACCGAAAAGGGTAAAAGAGGAAAATAAATAAAACCATATTTTTTTTTATTTGTAGATAAATAATTATTATAATACACTTCACGCGCGCGGCAAAACAGAAATTCAAAACTTACATTCTTGGACCCGTAACTAAATGACAAACCTATGTAATACCTTTGATTATATATACTCAAAGTAGTAGTATATAAAAGTAGTATATAATCAAAGCCTAATACAAACCTAGTACAAATGTGTACCTATAGTCTAGACTCTAGCGCCTGTTCAAAATAATTCTTCCTTCTAAAGAATCTTTATGCTAATAAAATAAGGATCACTGTCATAAAACCTCCGAGGAACACTGAACTTTCATGTTCTATACTAGCTGTCCCGGCAAACGTTGCTTTGCCATAATATAAAGTACCTATTTCGCCCATATTATTTTTTTGAAGTGACTAAATAAGTATGTTACCATAGCAACGTCTGTCGCTATCCCGTCGAACAAACAATGGTCGCCCTCAGTCTCGAGTTGTAATAATTTATATTTATTCAACAAATGCACTTATCAATATATAAAGTACCCAGTAGCCGATTCTCAGACCTACTGAATATGCATATAAAATTTGGTAAAAATCGATAAAGCCGTTTCGGAGGAGTTCGTGGACTAACATTGTGACACGAGAATTTTATATATAAGATAATGCGGGAGCATTGTTTAACTGCCTGTGGAAAGAGGTATAAGTTTACTTAGCTCGACTGAAGTTAACTGACTTGAATATTTTAAGTTTAAAACATAAGGCACTTGACTACTTTCTTTAATAATAATCCATACTAATATTATCAATGCGAAACTGCGAAAGAGTGGTGCGTGTTTCTTATTCACGCCCAAACCGCTAAACGGCAAACCGATTTTGTTTGGTATGTACTATGTAGATACTATGATGATGAGTGATGACTTATGAGTCCCGCGAAAGGACAAAGGATACTTGGATACTTTTGGCGCAACTTTGACGGAGTTGCGGGCGTCCTCTAGTATTTTATAAGTTGCTCTTTGTACTTGACTAGCTGCATCCCGCGACTTCGTCCGTGTCAGCATTACAACAACAAAGATGAATAATTTTCCTCGTTTTTTCCAAATTTTTCACAAATTATTAATTGGTATACTTAGTACAATCATTTGGTGCTCAAAAAGAGGGTTACCTGGAAGGTTTTCCGGGAGTTTTGAAAATTGGTGGTTTTATAGATTTCGACGTGCTCTTTTCGAATTTTCACTTTGCCACCTCGTATCTTTGCCGCTCGCGCCGCCATATTGGAAAAATGGCGCTCAAATACAGTTTTTTGAGAATAACTCCGTTCCAAATCATTTGACGATGAAAATAGTTATATAATACATTAAACTAGAGAAAATTTCCTACACTTTATGTACTAACCGTTTTTTTGTAAAATCAATAGTTTCAGCGTACGAGAGCCGCAAAGTTCACTCCAACACGCGTTTTGGCCAATTAACTCATTTCCACACCACCATGAGACGGAGTAAGTGGCGCGGTTTTTTTTTTATGGTATCCCCAGTAGGCCTAATCTGGGTGCACGGCAGTGCACCCGCCGAGACGAGCCAAGCGAAGCGCAAGGGCACTACCTACCTTTTCTCGACTTTCGCCAATTTTATGAATAAGGACATTAAGGTTTACATGGGATGGACATTAACTAAAAACCTCTTAATAAAAAATAAAAAATAAATGACTTAAAAGAGTGCCTAGCAAGTAGCAATTTACAAAAAGGAGTGAATTCCCACCTACACGGGACACCTACAGATATTATTATCAGTAAGTATGTTCGGCTTGGCTGTTACGTTACTTACTTCTGATCAGAAAATAAATATTCGCCTCACCTCCATGACGGTAGCGAAACAGCGAAGCCATACATACTTACTGATATGTAGAATTTGTAGGAGTTAGGGTCGATAGAGTTAGGCCGCGTTAGTAATTATATAACTATTTTCATCGTCAAATGATTTGGAACGGAGTTATTCTCAAAAAACTGTATTTGAGCGCCATTTTTCCAATATGGCGGCGCGAGCGGCAAAGATACGAGGTGGCAAAGTGAAAATTCGAAAAGAGCACGTCAAAATCTATAAAACCACCAATTTTCAAAACTCCCGGTAAAACTACCAAATTACTGTAGTAACTGTACAGTTCATTCATTTATAGCCTTGTCGAGCTGTACTCGGTGAAACATGGCAGTAGCGGTCATTGACTCCCTGTCAAAATCTTGTCATTTCTATATTAACCGCGATTGACAATGAAGTGTCAGATGTTGTCAATCGCGGCTTTGTATAGAAAATGTCAAGTTTTTGACGGGGAGTCAATGACTGCTACCGCCATGTTTCGCCGAGTACAGTATAACTTTGTGTAATACAGCCAAAATCCCTTGATAAATGGGCTATCCAACACAAAAACGACTTTATAACGTAATGCATCACAAACATGGCCGGCTTCCAAACGGACGCACGCACGTTTTCGGAGTGTTGCTAGCCCTTAGGTTGTATGGACGTATCACACACCCTAACTTCGCTGTGATATCTAACTTGACTAGAGGTCCTTTCTTTATATTTAGGTATTATTTAGGCCACTATAGGCTACTTGCCCAGTGTTGGGCCATATTGGGCGTGCTATTGTCATGTTAATAAGCGATTGTATTCAATACTGACATGTGACGTCAGATTACATAATTTGGTGAAACTTCTTTGGGTGCGTTGACAGTTTTTTAACGAAGTATCACGCAAGGTCCTTCACGTTGACTCATGATGGGTTACCATTATTTTCGATCACGGGTAACCGACGGACTTTAAATATTCGTGAACACCTGTATAGCCAATAGGGAACATTATGGGACGTTTTCATTCAGGCACTGCCGCTGCTCCTCGCGCTGCCGGCAATATTGCCCTGAATACTGCGGCAGTAGCGATGCGAGTGAGCGTTTACACTCAGCCCTCTACATACTTGCCGCGGGCTGTTGCTGGTGGGCAGCGACACCGCCACCGCGGCGGTGTCGCTCCATTACTCGTCCTTGTATTTCTATGAACGAACCGGTGGTAGGCATCAGTGTAGACCCGACGTTCAGAGAATATTTGAAAAAATTTATTCTGAATAAAAAATTTTGAGTTTGAGTTATGGAGGGAATGGGCCGAAAAAGTGCCCGTAGAAATACAAGGATGAGCAAGACTGCCTTCACATTAGGTCGCGAGTAGTGCGGCAGCAGCGCGACTTCTATACTAAGAGAGTCGCGCGACTGTCGCGCTGGCGACTGGCGACTTAGGCCCGTATTTTTGGTCAGTACTCAAGATACATCTCGGTCTCAAGACACGGTTCTGGCTCTGTGATTGATTGGCTGTCAAAATTTGGACCAATCACAGCCGAACCGCGTCTTGAGACCGGGTCGCATCTTAAGTACTGACTATTTATACCAGCCTAAGACTGCCTTCACATTAGGTCGCGAGTAGTGCGGCAGCAGCGCGACTTCTATACTAAAGAGAGTCGCGCGGCTGTCGCGCTGGCGACTGGCGACTTAATGTGAAGGCAGCCTAATGGAGCGGCAGCCGGTATGACGAGTGGCAGCGCGCGTGACTACGACATATTTACATCCTCGCGCTGCCCACTTCCCTGCCCAACGGGCAACGGGGCTGAATATAAACGACGCTTTGCGCAAAGGTCGAAGCAGAGGGCGCTACTTACACATACAGTAAATAATCCGACCAAAATTCGATATCAGAATATTCTTAAAATAGCAATATTGACAAAAACGTTGTCAAACGTCGAGCAAAACGTTGTGTTTACTGTCTGTGCGGGTGTTGCCTTTAGCGGGGAAACATTGCAGTACCAAATTATTAGGCGTGTTCGTATTGGACATAATACTTAAAGTATTAACATGTCATCAGTTAAACTATTTATTACAGAAGTGAGACGACGTGTTGACGTGAAATATAATATTCCAAAACTGCCTGCTCAAGCGCCATTGTTCTAACATAGGCCGAGAGCTAAAAGGTAAATCGTTAAGTTTACAAGTTTCTTATTCTGTATCGTGTAACAATGAAAAGCAAGCACCATAAATTCAGTTTGTAGTGATTTCGAAAATATTGGCGATTGTGTATTTAAACATGAATTAACTAAGTAATTAATCCTTCGATCGGAGGTTCTAGGAATTCCCATTGTATTCTTTTGTTCTCGCGATCACCGGTGCTCGCGCGGGGCCTGAAAGATTAAGTAGTAATATTTTTTATAAGTACATAAATGAGACAATATTTTTGTGACCTATTTTAATAAACAATCAGCTTCTCTGCAACGGCTGTAAGCATGTTCATGACATGCTTACAGCCGTTGCAGATGGAGCCGTTCAAATGGAGGGGATTTTAAAAATAAAAAATGAGTTTCTATATTTAGATTTTTTAAATTATACTTTATTTACTTTTAAGCTAAGGTAAAAGACGTAATGGCAAATAACAATCTATGACTATTTCGTATCACGATTTTAATGTGTACTTACCCAGGACCCGCGGTACCATACGTGCAATATGTGCAATGCACACGGGCGCCATCCTCCAGGGGCACCAAATCGCCATCTTTAGGGGCGCCAAAAGCAAGGACCCAAAATATTTACCTAAAGGGGCGCCAAAATCCTTTTTTTGCACAAAGGCGCCAATAGCCCTTACGGGGGCCCTGTACTTACCAAATTCAAACAATCACATATTATACATAATATTTGAATTGTGATTATATAAAATAAAAAACATTTGTGGCCTGTTTCGCCACCAGATAATGTGTCCCGGATAGGATATCCACAACTTATTTGACAGATTCTCCATGCTTTATCTGGTAAGTTAAGTTGTGGATAGACTATCCGGCACTTATCAGGAAGTGGTGAAACAGGCCCAAACTTGTATCATTATTCATTAGATACAATTAGTGTACAAGATATTCGATGTGGTTTTCTCAGCCGTCCCCTGGTCTAAGTAGTGGGAACACTTTCACGTAGTGGGCTGAACTAATGAATAACAGGCTGATAACAACACTTTCCTTTTACTAAAACCACTAAACTTACTAAGTAGTACAAAGAAACATTTGTTGACATTAGGGATATGTCCTTAATTACTTAATTGTGTGTACACCAAAACAATCTACAGAGTCAAGAGTGTAACTAAACAAAGTATAGTAATACTTTAGGGCAGTGGTGCCCAACTGGTATTGCTCCAAGGGCTAGATTTTGAATATCCTGATAAGCCACGCGGGCACCACGAAGTTTAAAAAAAGCATATAGTGGAGTTCCCAGAGCGTAAAAATCGTGCAAACCTCCGATTTTTGCAATAGTGGATGAAAATTGAAAAGAAAAAAAGGAGTGTGTAGCTGATAACATAAATAATAAAGTTTACCTATTGAAAAGTTGTGCTTTTGATTTTTAAATTATTCTCTTCCACTTCAAGTAAACTCATAAACCGTAAAATTTTGAAGAAAATTTGCATATTTCTTTCTTTTAAATATATAGCAAAATAATAAAATATATCATTATTTTTTTGTTTTGTATCATTGCTTATATTCCAAAGAAAGAAAATAAGTTGAAAAAATATATAATTTATATTTCAAATTAATATTTTTGTATGTAAATGAGCATACCTCCAAATGTGCTTGTTGTGTGCCTCGCCAGGTAAATGGCGTTCCAATTTTTCTTTGGTTATAAATATGAAGTTTAAAATTATTTTTTAGGCTTAACAAAGCCTTCTATTTCTTAATGTGTATAACTTTTTAGCTCCTATTTTATTAAATTTTCTGAAAATGTAGCACAAAATTTTCACGGATATTTCGAAGAAAATCTGTATTTTATTTCTTTTGGTTTGGTTTTTACAGAATAAAATTTATTTTTTATTTATTTTTTTCATTAATTATATTTGCTAAAACATACTTAAAGGAAAAAAATACAAATTAGGTTAAGAACTGATATTTTTTGCATTCAGGTAAGCATTTTCCAAACATACTCGTATGTCGCAGCATGCGTCTTTAGTATGTACGTGAGATTTGTAGCACCCAATTTTTTTTCTGGCTTTAAGTAGGAAGCTTAAATATATTTCAAAGACTAGAAAAAGTCTTTAATTTGTCGATGCATTTAATGTTTTAGCTCTCACTTAAATAAATTCTCAACAAATATAGAAAAATATTTTCGGTCTATTTTAAACATTTTTGGAGATATTTAAACGTTTTTAAGTACTTAAAAGTTATCATTTCTCTAAAAATAAAATACGCACAACAAGTCAATTTAACACACTTTTCGTTACAACCCTTTAATCCACCCAAACTCTTTTATCTTGGTTACGACGAGCGTTAATCTCTAAAAACTTTGCAAAAACCTTATAGTTGTATTTAGCTTAGCAAAGCAAACTTTCTTTTTTAAAAATGGTGTATTTGGTTAATTTTTAACGTAAGCAATCGGTTAAGAGTCATTAAATAACAGGAACAAGAAAAAAAATTTTTTTTCGGGACCGGTTTTATATGGTGAAATATTAATTTTTAATTAAGTAACTAAAAAATTAAAAGCACAAAAAATTTTTTGGTAAACTTTGCAAGTTATAGTGTAAAAAAGAAAATGACACCTCAAAAACAAAAATCCATTCACTATTACAATTTTCGGAGGTTAAAACCTCTGGCAACTGCAGTAATAAGCGATATAAGGAAACTAGGTAATTTATTTTGTTTATTTAATTTATTTGACCCATATTGTTCGCGGGCGCCTAGATAACAGGCCGCGGGCTACCAGGTGCCCGTGAGCTACCGGTTGGGCACCACTGCTTTAGGGTGTGTATGAGCCCCCTGTATTAAGTACACTGTGAAAGTAGCAGTGCTGAAAGATTGACTTTTTTTAAACTTTTGTGTGGGAAAATTCCTGACGCTCGGGCGCTTGCCCATACAAATCACAAAAAAATGGCCCTTTCATCCCTGCTACTTTTACAGTAAACTCAATAGAAGGGACACTTACAAACCCTTTATATTATCACTTAGTTTTGTTACACCTGTAATGTTCGTTTCACAAAATTCTCGTGTCGCGTTGTTCGTTGTAAAAATCCTCCGAAACGGCTGGAGTCTGGACCGATTGTGCTGTTTGTGTTATTAGTCTGAGAATGAGAAAATGGTGTAAATATGTTACCGCTACTAGCCACTAGGGATGGAAATTCGATACACATTATAACTAGCTCAAGTCCTCACGGTAAGAAGTGACATAAACTCACACTCAGCTGAAGTGTTTGGTGCAATATTGGTTTCCGGTGAAATCCGTGAGAATTTTATTGATTCAATAAAATAATATTCATCTAAATGGCTGATTACATAGTTGAAGAACATGCAGTGTCATTTCCGTCGCGTATTGGGACCGGAAAACGAGCTGCGGGTCACCTGATGGCCATCCGCAGATTACATTTGCAACTTGCCACACCTCCAGGCTTAGCATAACAGTAGAAACGGGAAAGAATGGACATACTGACAGACTTAAGTCACAGAATATATATTAATTATTAGTTGTACCAACAGAATTCCCACTGGCGAAACCCGTTTAAAGAATTAACGACTCATGCTACGATACTATAAAGTTCAAATTCCGACCGCGCAGTGCTAGGTGCCTACAATTATATTTGCCTACATCTCCGCTCTCTTTCTATCGCATAACTCGTACCTTTTCTGAAGAAATCAGGGTTGTCTCTTTTTAAAAATAATATTATAATCTTTATATTTAATTAACTACATTTTATTTAACCCGAAATAATCTAAGATATTATGTCTTAGTACTACGTAGATTTAATTATCATAAATTCGCGTGTAACTAGTTACGCGTACTTAGATTCGATAGGTGCCGTATCTTAATTATTGAAACCGGTCTTATATTACCTACTTAAAGTGTTTGTATAACTTAGTTATTTTTGTAAACAAATGAGGTTTCGAATAGTACGCATCACGTAATATAATAGCAAAGACGCGAACAAATAGTCCAGGAGCCAACAACTAAAAACACATACTTATTTAGTTCTCTCGAGCAAATTTTAGTAAACCCAACTTTTGTTAATCAATATCGAAAAAAATAGGAGGTTTTATTATTACGTTCGGTTGTATTTTTTTTTTTTTGTATGCTCAATGATAATTAATAACTCAGCCGTTTGTGGTTCAAATTTCAAAATTCTTTTTTTGTTGTATAGGGTATAACTTGAATTTGGTATCGTGTTCACAAAAGTGGTGACCTGATGACAGGATCCATAGAATGGGCTGGGTGTAATAATAATAATGTAGTGTACATATCTAAATTTCTTTTATAAAAACCTTTTTTATATTATTTTGTACTCTTTAGTTTATGGTATTTTGACTTCTTTACTTTTTGATAGATTTTGTCATGAGATTATAATAATTCATCTTGAACATCGAGTGCGTTATTTAACAAGATTCTCCTTTGCACCTTCTAAACTGAAAGTCGGGCAAGCGATTCACCTCGCAACGACGCGAGAACCGTGCTCACTTCATTGGTGACCCCGGAAGGAACACAGGATGGAGAATCTGAAGGAGAATGTAACCAGCGAACAAGGAGACGGCGCAAGACATCGGTGACCATACACGCCATCTCCATCACCATCACTCCCCGCCCCTTCGCACCGCGTCAGCCAGCATCGCCTCATCGGGTATCTCGTCCACTAGCCGCAATGTACCGCGTCCTGGGCGACTCCTCATCGGCATCATCGGGCTTTCTCACTACACCGACCGGTCAGCAAGCAGAGCATATCTCTCCTGGTCAGCACGTAGCATCGGCCCCGCACGGCAGCTATCCGACTCACTGGATCCCGTGCAGCAGCTTACAGTTCCGACTCACTGGGACTCACTGCAACAGTTCCGACTCACAGGAACTCTGGCGACTTAAGCGACAAGACTTAAAGATTCTACCTTCGGTCATGTTTACTGACTATTATCGCCCTTGACGGTCTCTGGAGGGGGGTGATGTAGTGTACATATCTAAATTTCTTTTATAAAAACCTTTTTTATATTATTTTGTACTCTTTAGTTTATGGTATTTTGACTTGTTTAACTTTTTGATAGATTTTGTCATGAGATTATAATAATTCATCTTGAACATCGAGTGCGTTATTTTACAAGATTCTCCTTTGCACCTTCTAAACTGAAAGTCGGGCAAGCGATTCACCTCGCAACGACGCGAGGACCGTGCTCACTTCAATAATAATAATAATGAATCAGGCCCTACCTCTGCCTTGCCTTAACCGGCCGGTCAGAGTAGAGTCGCGAGAGCTTCGGCTCGGAGAGAGGATGTGAAGCGTAAGTGGCGAGTGGGCCCTTTACTTTTTATTGTCCATTGTGAGATTAATATCAATTCTGTGATAGCGATCGAATAAGTTACGCAATACGCAGGTATGCAACGAACAACTCATGCGCGTGCGTCACCGCTCGCTTGCGAGTCCCTACTGATTTGCCACCCGCGGGTGGTACTTACTGATCGATGCCTATTCGCGCGAGTGGGACAGGCCTGCTTTAGTGACAAAATGGCGGTTTTCTTTTAACTGTCACATTGTTTATTCTTCCGTAGAAAGAAACAGCTTCTATGGTGACCATGCTACGCGTGCAGAAGAGTGCTTGATCTTGTAGAACGGCCGCACTAACAGAGATTTGATCATTACTTATTTAATTAAAATAATAGTTTAAAAAAAAATTCAAGTATGAATAATAACAATAATAATATCTATGGACGCTTCACACCACGTCAGTCTGGCCCTGTGCTAAGTACCTGAAGGACTTGTGTTACAGATACCAGACAACGGAAATATATTTAATACTTTTATACTATACGTATATTTAAGATTTTTATTATATAATACACATATTTAATACACATCCATGACCCAGGAACTTTGCAAATTTTTTGTTCCGTCGGCGGGATTCGAACCCGCGACCCCCGGCTTGAGCTACCAACAGCCCACCAACTGAGCCACAGAGGTCGTCAAAAATGACAGACAGACAGACACACTTTTTCAGATTTATAATATTAGTGTGGATTGAAATAACTGAATAATAAATAGACATTACAACATATTATTATTAATTTTAAACCAGAACAACTTTGGTGACACTTTTAAATTATTTCACTAATCTTTGAAATACCTGTTCTTAAACGAGTTATACAAATCACTTGAAAATTAATGAAGGAAGGAAGAACTACATTTTAACTTACATCACTTTGAATGTTAGGTATTGATTTACTTACCACAGGGATGGCAAACCAATGGCACGTGGCATAAAATTTGGAGCATCTTGGTCACAAATCCAGTATCGAAATTATTTTACCAACAATGAAGGTTATAGCTCTGCATAGTGAGCACCAAATTAGGCAAATTTTGAAGTACGCACCGAATCACAAAACGTTTATGACTTCTTCAGTTTCTGCAGCAAAGGGCACGTTTAGGGAATGCAATACCGGGATACCGGGATCCCGCATGCATTATGCGGGACTAATCCCGGTCGAAAATTTTGCGGGATCCCGCGGGACTGGCGGGATTACAAAGAAATGTAATTCATATGCGTAACTTTGCGCGCGGGGGTGCGTGAACTGGCTACAGGCAGCCCTCTTAACAATTTAGCTTCAATTCACCTATAATTCACTTTAAATGACAATTGAACTAACCAGCGTGGATGCTGAGCGAGCATTTCCAGCTGCTAGCTACCTTGTGTCGAATATCAGGAACCGTTTCGAAATCTTTGGGCACAATTTTTACCTATATTTCGAAAAAAAAATCGATAAAAGATGGACATAAATAAGCGATTTTTTTAAGTTTTTTTAACTAGTATTATTACGAAGCCATTTCCAAAAAAATGATTAGTTTTTCTTTCATTTTTTTATAAAATCTGAAGTATGGAGGTGTTAATAATTAAACCCTGGAAAAAAGTGTCCGACAAAGTTTGTTTTATTTGAGATTCTAAGAATAAAACGGGGTCTATCAAGTAAAGTCATTATAACGATTTATTTTAAAAGTTTAAATCCACCCAGCGGGATCCCGCAAATACCGGGATCCAGCGGGATTGTGATGGTTCAATCCTGTAAATACCGGGATTGAAATTCTCTTGCGGGATTGCATTCCCATTTGCACGTTGATACGAAAAGGTTCGCCATCCCTGACTTAGCAGGAAAAATTCTATCCCACAAGTAATAAACTCAAAAAAAGCGAATTCTAACAATTTATTTGCTAAATAAATCATAAAAAATATTAAATAAGACATTTAAATGAAACTGGAAAATGTCGCGCTGCGCAGAGCGATGCAGCTCAAATTCTATCTTCAACTCTTCTTCATGAACACCCTAAGCCTGTATACACTATACACCTTACACCTGTATAAACCCTAAAGTATTATCACTTAGTTTTGTTACACCTTGTATATTAAATTCAAAAAATAAATAGTTATCTTATTAATTATTGCAGAACCATGTTGCGTCGCTTTCGTTTCTCGTTCCACAATGTTTCTGAATCTAGTCTATTTAGAGTTAGTGATTACTGATTAGTTTTCAATTTCAAAATATCATGTTGATCTACACTCTACAGGGTGTAAACAAAACTAAGTGATTTACTACCTAAAGGATTGCACAAACCTACGCGACCAAAGCGACTGCGAAGCGGTAGCGTCTACCGCGCGGCGGACGCTGCCCATGTAATCTTATGGCGTTGTGCACACCTGCACGACCGCGACGCGAAATGTTCGCGTCGGCAAGCGGAACGTGCGCGTCAAGTTGTCAGACGCGTGTTTTGAAGTGTACATAACTAGACTTCTTTTTTAAAACCTTTTTTATATTATTTTCTACAACTCTTTAGTTTATGATTTTTTGATTTGTATACGTTTTGATAGATTGTGTCATGATATTAACGTTTGACGGTTCGCACCGTAGTCGCGCAGGTGTGCACGGCCAGTTTCGCGTTGCAGACGCTCCCGTATCGCGTACCGCGTCCCCTGTCACTGACGCTTAGGTTTGTTTTAAGCTTAATACTTTAGGGCGTGTAATGTGTTACATGTGTCCCTTATAATATGAGATATTATTATTTATTAGAGATTACTGTAAAGTGTAAAAGTAGCAGCGCTGAAAGACTGAGTAATGAGAATAAGAAACAGAAAGACAGACATACAGATACTTTCACATTCATAAAGTGGACACAAGGTTAGTCCTTCGATCGCGGATTTATTTATTTCGGAGTCGGAGGAGTTATTCTATTATTGTCGCAATCACCGGTGCTCTTATGGGGCTTGATAGGTAAAATATGTTTACATTTAGGTAAAAATTAACGTTTACTTAGTGTGTTTAGACACTAAACGTTGCTGGTAACATAAAATATTTTACGAAGCTACGCGCCCCTTAGCACGTACGCTGTACCTACCACATTCTTACCATTCAGGATCGTTTTACATCTTTGTCCCTTCAGCCCTTACGTCCTGGGCATAAGGGTGGAGAGCCCAGCGCCCTGCGTCAAGGTTACGAGGGCTGCACACAAAGGGCGCGAGTACCCTTATGTCAGCTGCTGGGAATTCGTTAAACCAGTTACATCACAACCACGTTGGTATTAGTAGTGTCTTTCGGAAAGCTAAAGGGCATTAAGAAAAGTAGGTAATGCTAGGTTGAAACGGCGAATCTAAGTTCGAGGCTGGTTCGAGGTACAAAACTATTAAAAACTAGACTAACTAACTTAACTAGATGACGCCACAACTCCTTTGCGCCAAAATAAGTATGTATTAGCGTGTGGGAACGGTACCTTAACCGACAAAATAGTTTCAGCAGTTTAGGCAGTTTAAGAGGTAACAGACAGACACACCCCATCAAGCCCCATAAGCTCACCGGTGAGCGAGACACAATAGAATAACAATAGATTTCCAAGAATCCGCGATCGAAGGAGCTGTTGTCCGCGACTTCGTCCGCGTAAACATAATAATATAATTATTAATTAATAACAAAGATGAATAGTTTTCCCCGTTTTTTTCACATTTTCCTTTCCTGAAGCCTTCCTCGATAAATGAACGATCCAATACACAATTTTTTACAATTCGAACCTTGTTTCCGAACTTTTTCCGAAATTAGCTTGTTCAAACAATTTCTAAGGGAACGCAACGCACATTTTTATTCTAGAAACGCTAATAAATTCCCAAATGCAACTTGACTCAGTGCCCAGGTGCACCGTCTGCTTATCTTGCTCACTTTCTCACCACCAGCCCAGTAATTACCAGCAGAGCGTCACACGAGCGGAGGGGAGGGGGGAGGGACATCCACTGTTTTCACTGTTAACACTATGCCCTGTGAACATGTTAAGGTTTAAAGTAAACTACTATGTAAACAGCTGAGTGTAGGATGTACAGGGTGTAACAAAATTACAAAACGAAGTGATAATATTATTTTAGGGTGTGTATGAGTTACCTGTAAGTATATAATTCTTTGTGATAGTTGCAGTACACAATAAGCATCCTAAGCTCTAAAGTATTATATTGTATCACTTTGTTTTCTACACCCTAAACATAATTATAATGCTACCAAATTAAATACATTCAGATAAAAAAATATGTAAAATATAGACTTTAGTTAAAATTGTTATAATATTATGAATTCAGATTTTTTTTTGACCATCAATTTCAAATATCGAAATTGGGCGTTTTCACACTGCGACGATAACGACACGACACGATACTGTTGTGTCGTCTGCTCGGACGACAACGATATCGTCCGACGAGATCGACACGATATAAACCAACAGCTTGTCATGCGGTTAGGGGGCGTCCACAAATTACGTGAGGTGTTTTTTTTAATTTTTTGACCCCCCCTTCCCCCTGGTGAGATTTCGTGAGATTTTATTCAACGAATAAGCTTACGATTAAATCTTAAGCATACGTAGTACGTACAATCTGGATAAATGGACCAAAATGGTATTTATTTTGTTGAGAAAAAAATTACATGAGATTTTCCGAGACCCCCCCTCTCCCCAACGTGAGATTAGATGAGATTTGACCCGACCCCCTCCCCCCTCCTCCGCTAAACACCTCACGTAATTTGTGGATGCCCCCATAGTCGTATTGCGTCATCAAAGGTGTGTCGTCCCGATATCGGCACGACAATCTGTCGGCGACGATATCGTTGACTGCAACGACACAGTGTGAAAGCGTTTAGTAGTGATTGTATGAAACTACCAGTCCGACGATGTCGTGTCGTGTCGTTATCGTTGCAGTGTGAAAACGCCCATTGGTATCATCCCGAATCGGGAGATCAATAATGCCACCAACTTCCAGTTATAGAAATACGACAAAATTTTGATCAAATAAATTAAATCTGATCCGAATTATAATGTAAACAATGGTCATTATAGCCATTATGCTATCAATATTATTTTCACCTCAATACATAACGAATTAAAGACATTAATTTGTACAAGTAATATTATTTACGTATGCAGATCAAAGTGACTCTGAACTAGGGTTGCCAATCGTCCTTTTTTGATAGGACATGTCCTAGTTTTTTATGTATATCTTCTAATATTTTATATATAAAATTCTCGTGTCACAATGTTAGTCCACGAACTCCTCCGAAACGGCTTTACTGATTTTAACCAAATTTTATATGCATATTCAGTAGGTCTGAGAATCGGCTACTGGGTACTTTATATTATATTGATAAGTGTATTTGTTGAATAAATAATAGCAAATTATTACAACCTGAAACTGACGGCGACCATTAAGTTTGTGCGACGGGATAGCGATCGACGTTGCCATGGTGACATACTTATTTATCCACTTCAATAAAATAATATGGAAAATATACATATTATGGCAAAGCAACGTTTGCCGGGACAGCTAGTATTATATAAAATTCTCGTGTCACGGTGTGCGTGGTTCAACTCTGAAACGGCTCGACCGATTTTCCTGAATCTTAGCGAGCCTATCAGCTAGGGTGAAGAATCGGACATCTACTTTTTATATTGATAAGTGCATTTGTTTTTACTGTACTGTGTGGGAAATTATTACAACTCGACACTGACGGCGACCATTGTTTGTGCCATACTTATTAAGTGATAAGTCACTTCAATAAAATAATATGGGCGAAATACTTTATACTTATGGAAAAACAATATTTGCCGGGTCAGCTAGTACTTATAAGTTATATTATATACTTATTATTTGTATTTTGTATAATGGAACGCCTTTCCTATAAAATATGTCCTAAGACATAACAATATAGTTTGTTTGTTTCACATGGTAATGTCTGTTTTTAAAGTTTGACTCGCATTGTTTTTTGAAACATAGGTAAGTACAAAATATTATATTAATAATTATTAATTATTATGTACTTACTTGAATTTTATTTTACCTGTTTTAGCACAAAATCCGACATTTTGGCCAGAATATTGACAGAAACGTTGTCGTCAACCGTCGAGCATAATTTTTTGTTAACTGTCTTTGCTGGTGCTGCTTCTAGCGTGAAAACATTGCAGTAATATGTCCTACAGCAAATGACGTTGCGCCAAAATATCGCCCAAGGACCGTACATTTTACCGCGATCAAAAGTAACGTATGTCCTTTCCCGGGACTCAAAGTATCCATACCTTCAGCAAAATCCGTTCAGCGGTGGTCAAGAGGTTACAGACAGACACATTTTGCATTTATAATATTAGTACGGATGAGGTTGGCAGCCCTAGTGCGAACAGAACCCGTACATCTCGGTCTACGGTATAACGTTACCGAATCGTGACACAGATAAGTCCCGTTACCTTCCGGTAAGTTCGGATGACGCGAGTACACCACGACTCGAGGCTAGGTGCCTGGTACCAAATTATCTGGTACCAAATAGTAGACCTGGTACCAAAGAATCTGGTACCAAGTCCCGGATCAACTCCTGGCTTTACGTAGCGTAAAGATAGTTTTAGCATGTCAACTCTCTTAGATCATGTCAAGAATTCTTGTTCTGATTAATTAATTGTTTTCGTTGGGTGTTGTGTGGTGTTAACACCTCACGTAATTCCACAAATTACGTGAGGTGTTTGGGGGGGGGGGGGGGGGGGGGGGGGGGGTCGAGTCAAATCTCATCTAATCTCACGTTGGGGAGAGGGGGGGGTCTCGGAAAATCTCACGTAATTTTTTTCTCAACAAAATAATACTTATTTGGTCCATTTCATCTAGGTTGTACCTCTGTGGTTGTACGTCTTTAATCTTTACACGATTAAGATCATTCACAAATTCGTTCGAAAGAAAATCTACTGACTGTCAAACCAAACGTTTACGTAAGAAAGTAGAAACCCACATTTTGTAAAATCTCACATGAGATTTGGGACGGGGAGGGAGGGTTGATTAAAATCTCACGAAATCTCACCAGGGGGGAGGGGGGGTCAAAAAATTCAAAAAAACACCTCACGTAATTTGTGGACGCCCCCTTACGGGTCCCAAGACAGCTCTTTGATAGAATGTCCTCGGGCTCCCTGAGATCAAATTAAAGGCCACTGGATACCGCCGTCGATCGTGGCGACACAGGGAAACAGTGGTAGAAATGTGGGGGCTAAAGCCCGTTTAAAAAAAAGCATTTTTGATCGTTTATCTCCAGATTTAGGGTTGCCAGGCGTCCGGATAAAGCCGGACACAGTCAGGCTTTTTGCTTGCGTGTCCGGCCTTTGTAGAGCCTCAAAACACAAATTTTAGACGGTTTTACACCTAATGAGATGTAAAATTTAATGGTTAGATGTTAAACTGTTTAAATAAAACAACTAACTAAAAACAGAAAATTTGTACGGTGTACACGAGCTGCCGAACGTATTTCTATATTAAAAGTTTAGATTCTAAGTACTCGATAGCAATTCTTTTTTGTACTAATGTCCGGCCATGCCGACTGCTTTGTCCGGCTTTTCGGCTTAGCGACCTGGGAACCCTATCCAGATTACAGGAGTAGCAGTCAATGTCCTTAAATATAAAACAGGACAGAGATCACTGAAAAGCCACTTAATTTAAGCAACGTTTGAGAGGCTCCCAAAACAAGAAGTCGCAGCCGGCCCCTGGAATGCGGAAACGGTTCTCGGTTCAACGGTTCCTCTGTTACTGTACATTACGTTTGGAGATGCAAGGCTTTATAGAAAACTTTTATTATTGTTAGCAAGATGAGCAAAGAATAAAAATACAGATAGATGGATCTTATCATGTATGTATAACGTGACCATTTATTTTATTTGTCAGAGCGGGACAACCCCCCCATAATTTATGAATATTGAATACCTAAAATTCATTCTGTTCTAGATAGCTCATTTATCGAGGAAGGCTTTAGGTTATATTTTATCAAACCAAGACTAATAGGAGCAAAGAAACAGAGGAAAATGTGTGAAAAACGGTAAAACTATTTGAAAGGGCTTTTCTCACGAACTACTGGAGCAATTTCTATCTTATTTGGCAGAATATGGTAGAATAATCACGTTAGTTGTACGTACTTGCGTTACTTCCAGGCATTGCACAGACATTTCAAATCTAAAATTATTTTTAAATTATTGTCGTTTGGTCTGTTTGCAAAAGCGGGACAATTTCGGCCTCGCGGGGGACAGCGGGACAGACTGCCTGAAAGCGGGACTGTCCCGCCCAAAGCGGGACGTATGGTCACGTTATGTATGTACCTACTATCAGAGAAGTTGATTCATAGGCGAACCTACGTAATTATTATTTGGTCGCGTTAATGGTTATGTCAAATCCAGCCGATAGCTAAGAATGAATTATTATCTTTCTTTCTTTCTTTTCCCTCTTTTTTGGCAACTTATACAGTCACAGGAGTCAAGTCGGTCGATTCAGTAAAGTGGTAGACGCTTTACTGAAACTTTCGATGGAGTTTTGGAGGGAACACAAAATAGCACGTTTCTGGATATTACATCACTTTCCTACACTTGTGCATGAACACGAATATCTAATGGTTAATATTCTACCAATATTACACATTAAAAACCCAGCTAACACAATTTTAGGAAAATAATACAAAAACACAACAGCACTCTTTCACATGCCCGCCAAAACTCAATTATTATCGTTTTTAACGTAATTAGTAATTACTATGTAATTAGTTTGTAATTTAAAAAATCTACGCACAGCCCTCAGTGCCGTAAATAAGGCGGTGCCACCGGTGCCCAGGCACAGGGCGTAGACTCTGGGGGTAGGGTTGCCAACATTTCTCCGGCGAAATATAGTATTTTTCAAAATAAACTATAAAAAATATAGTACTCTTTCAAAAAATATAGTATTTTGTGGAAAAATTAAAAAATGTTCAATGAAATATTTAAGTACATATTATTTGTTAATATATAAAAACAATATTTTTTGCACTTCTTGCATTTAATTCAATTTTTAGATCCCTCGATCGCGGATTGTCGGAAATCTATTATTATCGCGGTCGCATGCGACCGCTTGGGGCTTGAGGGATTCATGTAAATTAAAAGCTCTTTTTATTATTAATGAGATACTACTTCTGTTTCTCTCTTCCCGCCATTTCTAATTCATAACCGAAAATACCCTTTCTGTGAATGCCGAAGTGGCGGGAATAGAGAGCAGGAATTACATAATTTTAGTGTTGAAAATATAGTATTTTTGCGTACTATATAATAGTTCAACAGTATATAGTACGCAGGCTCGAAATATAATACAATACTATATATTATAGTACGGTTGGCAACCCTATCTGGGGGGCGCAAGAATGACCAGACCAGGCAGACAGACTCTTAGTTTCGAATTGCTCCCGATGAGTTCCCGCTGCATCCCAGAAATGTTTCCCAATATAGTAAAAAAATATCCACAGCCGAACATATAACTTCCTCCTTTTTGGAAGTCGGTTAAAAGACAAGGGTGCAGTTATAGAAGCTCGCACAAGGCGCAAAAAAGGCTATTTACGGCACTGACAGCCCTTTACTTTACTCTTTCGATCAGGAATTCTTGGAAATGCTATTGTATTCTGTTGTTGTCCGATCACCGGTGCTCTTATGGAGCTTGAGGGATTAATATTATAAATTCGAAAGTGTGTCTGTCTGTCTGTCTATCTGTCCGTCCGTCTGTCTGTCTGTTACCTCTTCACGCCCAAACCGCTGTACCAATTTTGCTGATATTTGGTATGGAGATACTTTGAGTCCCGGGAAAGGACATAGGCGATAAATATTTGGCGCAACGGAGTAACGGATGTCATCTAGTAATGATAAATCATCCACAACGAATGCAGAGGCCTTGTTTTTGTTTTTCATAAGCCTGCTGTTGGAATATTTTCTAAGGATTGAGAGATCTCGTAAAAAATAGGTTTATTGTCATTTCTGTAACACATTACAGATGCTAAGAATATGCACATATTGATTGAGAATTAGATATTAGAAAGTTCTAGATGTAGACTAGATAACGTAACAGGCTAATACGCAATTTCTAGTGTCCGACCGAAGCTTCGGCTTCGGCTTCGGCCGCCTTCGGCCAAAAAAAACACCTTCGGCGAAACCTTCGGCTTCGGCCTGAAACCCGGCCGAAGCCGAAGCTTTGCCGAAGGTCCGAGCAACCGTCGAAATTGAACGAACTGTAAACTGTTTCGAAATACTGAGGTAGAGCGCTTACAGACGAACTGCACGTGTCGGCGGCACGCGTCGGCGGCAGACGACGGCACGTGTCGGCGGCAGTCGACGGCACGTGTCGGCGGCAGTCGACGGCACGTGTCGGCGGCAGTCGACGGCACGTGTCGGCGGCAGTCGACGGCAGACGACGGCACGTGTCGGCGGCAGTTGACGGCAGCCGTCGACAGTTTATCACGCTTGCAGTTGTGACGTAACGCGTAAAGGTAAGCGTCCACAGGTCGGTATCGTACGCAACGGACGTTTTGCATCAAACGGATATTTTTTTTAAAGTAGATCCAGTGTATCGGCAGCGTACGGATTACCGACTAGCCAGTATGTTTATCTTCAAATTAGTCCAAACAATGTTCCTAATCGAAAATTTCTGCTTTCGACTTTTCCATCCACACCCCCCTTTTGAGCACTCATTTACTAGGCTAGTCGGTAATCCGTACACTGCCAATTCAGCGGACGTACTGTGAAAAAATGTCCGTTTGATGCGTGACGTCCGTTGCGTACGATACCGACCTGTGGACGCTTACCTTGCGGGGGTATTTCACAACTGGGGGCCTACCACCAACTCTCCTAAGCGACACCGTTTGACAGATAAACATTTATTACTTTTACGTCAAGCTAGCGATCTTGAAAAGTTGATATTTCACAGCGGATTTAACATTATTTTGCATATTTTACTGTTTTTTAGTAAAATTATATTAAAAAAGTGAGTACGGTAATGTTATTGTAATCTTACAACAAAGTGTTCTGGAAACATGATAGTTTAAGGAAAGTTCGTGGTAGGCCCCCTGCAAGCGTCATAAACTGTCAACGGCTGCCGTCGACTGCCGCCGACTGTCGCCGACACGTGCCGTCGTCTGCCGTCGACTGCCGTCGACTGCCGCCGACACGTGCCGTTCGTCTGTAAGAAGAGTCGTGAGAGAGCGACGGACCGGTCGTGTATGCAGATGCCGCTGGGAGTCACTGTCAAATACAATAAATGAATAAACAAACTTCACTTCTTAATAAATCATTTAATTATTTATTAAGAAGTTAGTGTCTGTTTATTTTATTTATTAGTCTAGTTTCGGTCTAGTCGAGTAAAACAAAGACTGATTGATTGGTATAATAATTATTGTTATTTGTAAAATAATAAAACAATAGTTCAGTCAATAAAGTAGTTGTAGAATGCGTGAGCGGGAACCTAAGAGATTTCTGCTGGAACTTATTCAGGGTGCTTAGGGATAAATCATAAAACATACTAAAAGTCCTGAAGTCTAGGAGGTGAGCCGGAGTGAGGGGAGAGTGCCAAAAGTCTCAATTTTTGGTTTTTTCATTCCTTAAACTTAATTATTTGTAGTCCACAAATTATTCAGTGATAAATAAATCACGAAATCACAAACTTTTATTACCATCTTCTCTATGAGACAGTCAATATAGAGGTAAACCTTCAATATTGAAGTTTTGAAATACTTAATTTTAATATTAATTGTAGCTTGTAGACAATATTGAACATAACTGTATTTAAAAAAGATAAAACCGACTTCAAAATTATACGTAATTGAGAAATAAAACTCCGTATCTCCAAAACTACTGACTATACCCTATATTGCACTATACCCTAAGTTGAACAGTACCTAGTAGGTATAACAAAATAAGAATTACTGAAATCGGAATGGTAGTTCCAGAGATATGCGAACACAAACATAGAAACATACATACATACATACACTTGTAATTTGGCACATTTGTTCAGACGCTGATACAGATTACAGACTAACATAATTTACGAAAATTGGGCAGTTCTGGAAATATTACATACATACGCGTCGAATTGATAACCTGCTTTTTTAAGTCGGTTAAAAATTAATTACTGAGAGTCGAGCGATTAAGATTATAAACCTTCGGCTTCGGCCGAAGGTTGTGGCGATTGCCGATTAATCGGCTTCGGCTTTGGCTTCGGCCAAAAATTGACCTTCGGTCGGACACTAGCAATTTCTATTCGGTATAGAATGAGTTTTATGTTTTGACCGCAGCGTAGTTTAGAAAGGATATTTTATTGTAAATTTGATTGATATTTCCGTCTTAAAGTTTAAAAAAGGTTGAAGAAAGCATAGTTTAATAACTATATATATATCTGTAAAAGAAGTTGAAAGAAGAAAAAAATCAAGGCTTTTCTTTGGTAGAGAAGACAACGTTGCTAGACTTCTATAGTTTTAATGACATAACTAGCGACCCGCCCCGGCGTCGCACAGGTATAAAATATATTAAAGCCACTGAAAAAATTATTAACATCGATAGCCTATGATCCTTCACGTGGTCTACTTCTTATCTGTGCCAATTATCATAAAAATTGCTCCAGTAATTCGCGAGATAAGCCCTTTCAAATAATTTCCCCCGTTTTTTCCACATTCTCCTATTAGTCTAAGCCTGATAAAATATAACCTATAGCCTTCCCCAATAAATGGGCTATCTAACACTGAAAGAATTTTTCAAATCGGACCAGTAGTTCCTGAGAATTAGCGCGTTCAAGTTAGCCCTTTCAAATAATTTTCCCCGTTTTTTCCACATTTTCCTCTATTTCTTCGCTCCTATTAGTCTTAGAGTGTTAAAATATAGCCTATAGCCTTCCTCGATAAATGGGCTATCTAACACTGAAAGAATCATCAAAATCCGTTGCGTAGTTTTAAATATTAAAGGGAACAAAGGGACATGAGGGAAATAAAAGCGACTTTGTTTTATAATATGTATAGATGATAATATGTATAGATAGAAGAAAGTTGATGCGGTTTAGCGCAGACGTATAGATGTAAAAGAAGAAAGAAATTCGAAAAAATCAAGGTTTTTTTTTGGTAGAGGAGACGTTGCTAGACTATATTCTATTTTTCTAGAATACTTTTTACGTGTTTTGATATTTGACTTTAAGGAAGACTAAACGAACAATTTCTGAGTTTTTAACTGGATTTTACTAGCCGCTTTTGTTTGCCTAACGTGGCCTAACGTCAAAAAGTTGTGATACAATCTACAATTATTATGTATTTAAATTCATTCGTCCTAACCACTGCTGTCGAAGTCTAGCTCGGGTAATAATAAACACTAATTTACATATTACATAAATACTAGCTATGTAAATAGAGGACATTCAAGTTTAAATTACATTTACAAACCGTTTTAAGTAAACACAGCTCAATAGGGGTGGCTAATAGCTTTAATGCTACCAATAATTATATTATTAACCTTTTAAGAAATGCATCGACACTTTAAGCATAAGTTTGTAATTGAAATTAACTTTAAATGTACAATCGAGGTAATTAATTCCTAGGCAGTTGACAGACCAACGTCATTTGGTCGGATCATGTCAATTCATTGTTAATTAGGGTTGGACCTCATCTGGCAGCACGGAATCGCCTTTTTCCGTCGCCCTTTCTCTTTTTGTCGCTTAGAACTGCCATTTGCTAGACCGAGACAGAAAGCATAATGTGATAGCACGCGGCGGAATCCTCGAGGCTATCGCATTATGCTTTATGTCTCGGTCTAGCAAATGGCAGTTCTAAGCGAAAGAAAGAGAAAGGGCGACGGAAAAAGGCGATTCCGTGCTGCCAGATGAGGTCCAACCCTTATTGTGGTCTGTCGGCTGGTTTGACGTACCGTCGCGACTAAACTACGTAGGTCCCCCATCTGCCTAGGAATAAACTTCTCTGATAGTACAACAGTCGCTTAGCCTTCTTACAACTTTTTTGGACTCTGCTAAAAGACCACGTGACCACGTGTTCGTGATATTTTGTGGTAAAGATTTAGCAAAATTGAAATCACCATTTTTTTGACTTCATGATACCTCCAAAAGTAATTTACGCGTTTTTATTTATTTGTAAAATCCAGATATTCATGAAAGAATTGAATTAAGATGAAGTTGTTATCCATTTATTGCAAAAATGTTGGAAACAAGATGCTGAATTTAAGAACCAAATTGTGAGTACTTTTACATCTAAAGGCAGTTATAATGACCCAGAAATGCCATTGCTGTACATTGCTTTGTAGCACTGAGGTAGTAAGTACTACTTACCTTTGTAGTTTATTATTAAGATACCTGTGGACTTTTTGGTGTCAAATTTCGTTTGTGGCATTTTTACACCTTGACTCTCACGCTTATCAGGTTTCAGACTAATAATTAGTCTGAATCTTATTGTGATTGTACTTAACACAGTACAATCACAATAAGTACCTACCTACCTAGTGTGATAGATAGACCTAGATGTCCCGCTTTGCAGTTGAGAAATTGACAGTACACTTAATATTGTTTACATGAGCATCAGCCATTAGCTGTTGTTTATGGATTGTTTTTCCATGTATTTTGGATACTTCTCCAGAATGAATACCTGGATATTCCCTTGTTTGGTCTGGAATGTAAGTGCCCTCAAAACTTATTCTAACTTAAAATAGCCTATCGGCGTCTATTTTCCGGTCCAATGCCACATTATCTTGAGCAAACATCGCCTATCGATACGCGTACACCTCGAGGCTCGAGGTCTCCGTCACAGCACCGGAAAGACATCTGATATTTCATAATTTGACCACAGCGGACCAAACGAGTTTATTTTACCGTTTTGGCGCCAACGGTCGGGCTAGGTATGCGTGTACCGCAAGCGCAGTGACAGCCAGGCTCGTTTAAATCATAACGGTTAGTCTTAACTTGATGAATCATCTTTCCGCTTGATTCACGATCTACTACGAGCACGGCTCGAGAAACACACGAACAATGGGATACGAGCCGTGGGCAGCCCACTGCGCCGACAAATAAAAAACAAAGACAGCTGTTCTGCGCGTGATTAGCATATGGCGATGTAATTGTGTCAAGCTCGAGCCCCGAACGACCCTCGTTTCGGCGGTGGATATGCTCGCGGAGCACGGTCCGATTACGAAAACCGGTCCGCTCGGCCGACCACATCGAGTCACCCCGAGACGAATAATTCACACGAAACTGACGGTACCTGGCCTACCCGCCCGCACCTCCGCCGCACTGCATCGGCGCCGAGTCCACAACACACACACCGCGGGGCCTCATGTAGGCCGGGATTGGTGCAATTTGATAGGATCACAACTGTTACACCGAATCACGTCCTATGCGGGGCCGCCGCTGTGAACGACCGGCCGGCTAACGGGATCGCGGATGCTGGAGCCGCAGGCCTGGCCCGATTGGATAGGCCGGGACTGGTGCAATATCGCGTGCCACAGAATATAGCGCCGGTCCCCGCCCAGCCAGCCGGGCCCTCGACGCCGTCGCCCGGAGAACTCCCGGAGTGTCGCGCGGTCGCGGCTACGTGCGTCCGGCGCGCGCGGCGAGTCGCGCAGGAGTGCGCCGGTGCGGGGAGAGAGTCGCGCGCGCAGCTGTCGCCCCCTCCCCCCCGCCGCCCGCCGCCCGCGCGTCCCGCACTCGTTCTGGGAAGCGGTTCCTACTTCCCGGCCGCCCGGCTGCGCGAATCCTCCCCGATTCGTGGGAAATTATGAGACCGAACGTAATCGGTAAAAGTTGTAATCCTTGACATATCAGCCCCGCGCGGCTCCGCCGGCCGCCGGAGAACGAGGTTACAATATGTCGCGCGGCTCCGGCTGCGACACTCGTGCCTAAGGTTAGGCCGACATTGAATGTGGCTCGAGACAAAGGAAAGTGGAATATAGAAAACATAATATCGCCACACATACATACCGCAAGCAGCCGCGAGAATGCGTGATCGTCCAATAACAAGTTACAAGTTTAGTGGGACGGGCTTCTCTGCTTAGATTTAAATTTTAAAGTCATCCGGTGACGATAAAAATATTCAATTTATTCAAACATTCGTGCCTCCTATAAAGCCTATCAATAAAATTAATAGCATAGAGGAAAATAATATACGGGATTAATAGGCTTTCTGACACAAATGTGTTGAGCTGCGTAGGAACCTTTTTTATCTAGCAATAAGATGAGTAACACACAACTGTCCCAAGGTACAGGTGCTTTAAAATGAGAGCTTTTTAATTTTTATGTAAATTATGTATGAGTAAGTCAATTTATTAATATTTTTCACTTTTATTTATGGGAAATACTTGTAATTATTGTCAATTTATTAATACAATTTTCATATTTAACGAACGGTTAACCACAAATATAAAAAAAATATTAAATTATCTAATCTTTCTCAGTAGCGCCTCCATCGTGGGTATCGCAGACACAATAGATTTTCAAATGTTATGCGGCATCCGGCTGCCGCTTGGGGATTGATGGGTTCAGGGTTAATTAAATACATAATATGTTGCTTACAACTTTACAGTAAAGTAACTCGTGATTCGTGAAGTTGTAAAAATGTACAACCGAACATCGCACCTCCTGTTTTTGAAGTTAAAAATGTAGACTACATTAGAAAAAAAAAATTTAAGGGTAACTTCACTTTTGAATGTTGCAACCCCAATATTCGAAATTCAATTCAAACCGTCCTCCATCCTGATTCCACCTCCTTGTACCTGCGGCACAGAGCACTTACTGCACAGAGAAATTCGATCGTTACTTCTCATATTTTACACAAAAAGGCAGATTACAATTTTTTTTGAAGAAATGTTATTTTCAACTGACATGTCACATGACAATATGTAATCGAAGAAATTGATTCATAGGCAGTTGGCGGATCTAAATGATTTGGTCGAATTATGTCAATTTAATGTAAGTTGCAATTAGTGGGCTGGGTTTGACATAAACCGACCAAATTACGTAAGTCCGCCATCAGCATATTATGAATCAACTTCTCTGATAGTAGTACGTTTTAAATACAATGTCGAAATTTTTAATTAATATATTTTATCGTTTCTTAAAATTTTCAAAGGGTTCAGAGGTGAAACGAGTAAAGACGTAGGTACACCTTGCTTGTGATAAAATATTAAATTAACACAAACAAATAAGTGGGTCATATTAATATTATGATAATTTAATTGTTACTATGTACTTAATTCGTTTATTGCATAATATAGAAAATGTTTCACCGTTTTATAAAAGCCGGCCTAGTGCAAGCCAGACAGACTTACGCACGAAGGGTTCCGTACAGTGAAATGGTAATTTTGTATTGTCGAAGCTTCCCTTAAATATTTAGTTTATTTTAATTTTATTATTAAAAGTTAGAATAAAACTGAGTATTTGTGAAAATTTCAAGCACATACTTGTTGCCATTATTGACACCGAAAGGCCGAAAAAAGTTTGTTGTATGGATAAAATATATTTTTAATTTTTTCAATTAGTATAATTTTTATAAATACTGGCAACCGAAATATTTAATTTGAAAATGTAACTGTCTAGCTATACTGGTTCTTGAGATACAGTCTGGTGGCAGACAGACTAGAGTCTAGACCATTGGTTCCCAACCTGGGGGTAATTACCCCCGCGGGGGTAAAATAGCTATTCTAAAGGGGTAACAGAGGTGGTACCTAAAATAAATTAACTGGCAGGAAAAAAATATAAACTTTGTACATTTTGGAGAAAAACAGCTACAAAATACCCTATCATTGGAGACAGAGATCTGAAAATGTTGGTACCGTTAGCTACCACTTGTAAATGCGAGAGCGGCCTCTCAATTCTGGTAATTAAGTGTAACTGAAGTCTGAACCTAATTATATTAAAAAACAAAAAACTTGCGAATGTACCAAAACAAATTTATAAAGTTTTTTTTAATTTGGGGGGGGGGGGTAAAATCAGTTTCTCTTACAGGTCATAGGGGTAACAGCTCTAAAAAGGTTGGGAATCACTGGTCTAGAGTCTAGACCAGTGGTTCCCAACCTTTAGTAATTAGGTTCAGACTTCAGTTACACTTAATTACCAGAGTTGAGAGGCCGCTCTCGCATTTACAAGTGGTAGCTAACGGTACCAACATTTTCAGATCTCTGTCTGCAATGATAGGGTATTTTGTAGCTGTTTTTCTCCAAAATGTACAAAGTTTATATTTTTTTCCTGCCAGTTAATTTATTTTAGGTACCACCTCTGTTACCCCTTTAGAATGACTATTTTACCCGCGCGGGGGTTATTACCCCCAGGTTGGGAAAATGGGAACCAATGCTCTAGACGGACAGACAGCGAAGCCTTAGTAATAAGGTCCCGTTTTTACCAATTTGGTAGGGAACTCTGAAAAAAGTAAAGTACCAAGAAAAACTAGTAATTAGAAGAAAACAAGTTTTATACGCAAATGAAACTTAACAATATTTTGCACAAGCGACAAATCCCTTGCTTGCCGAAAAAGCTGGCGAAAACATTTTGTACGTAATAGGTGAGTTGCGTGAGGTTAGTTAGGTTTGCGTGAGTTATGACTAATATGATAGGATCACAATTTAGAGTTAATAAAATATTTTTCACCCATACACAATTAATATTTACTACCGAGAAACCTATAAAAATAGGCGTAAGAACTAAGAGAAAATATGTATCACCATGACTTTTAAGTTTTTTACCAACGTAAAAAGCTTGAATCGGCTCAATGGTTTATAACGGGAGATAGACTGAGGTTAATAGAAAAAAAATAAAATTTTCCAAATGTGTATCTTTATAAAAAGGAGTATCATTCTGATAATTCACTTCCTAGCACCGAAGGTACAGTAATAAATAATAATGTTAATATGAGCTAAATGTACATTTTCAGCTTTTACAAGTAAAAAATTACGTTAGTATAATTTTATCGTACTCAGCTTTTATATGATAAAATTATGAACATAGCTTACCAATACCGTGCGAAAAATGCTAATGTAATAAAATGGAATATGGATCTGTCGAAATTGATAAAACTAAAAACACTGCGTGTATGTTGCTAGTAATCTGTGAATTCTGTGCTTGCAAGAAACTGTAATGTCTGACGTTTACATTTCAGCTAAAAAAAACGTCGCAAATAAAATAAAGTGGTCCAAATTAAACACCTAAAAACCTTACTAAAAGAACTTATTTAACTATGAAAGAAATCATGCTTCCATTTGCTGCTTTTCTTAGATCCGCATGGTTCCAGAGATCCAGGTCCAGAGATAAAAATCTCTAGTTGCACTCAGAAGGCGAATTTTGGCCATAGTAATAACCACCGCGATCTCCGAATACCTGATGGAATAGACACAAAAACTTAACACGCTTAATTATGTTCGCTATGAATGAAATTAAAGGTTAAAAATAAGGTTACCTACCTGCTAACAAATTCTTCGAATCATTTCTATTGGTCGGACGATCTGCAACATGCAAAATTTTAAAATTGGCAGTTCGCTTTACGAATATTCAAAATTCAATTACTGTCAATGGTTTGTTCCATTCCATCATCTTTTGTTAGGGGACCTTTGTCGAATACTTTTCGTTTAACTCAAAATTAAAATTCCTAGAAAGTTTACTTAACAATTGTTAGATTTTTTCACTCGTCACTTTGAGTACTGAGGGTTGTAATCTCTCAGGTAACCATTCATTCTGTGCCTCAGGTAAGAAATGCGTTACTGAATACATCCTCCCAAATCTCTTTGTAATGTTATTAGTTACATTTTGAACATTATTTTGATTTTATACTACAGTTTTTACTTCATGCAACGAATGCATAAATGTATTTCTGACGTTAAAAATAATATATTTTATGTGGTCTAAGTTTGAAGGCTACAGTCGTCAGCAGCATATTATATTATCATCTCTTGAACGGCAACTTGTAGCTTCTCTAGTGTCTAAGGTTTTGAGTTATACATAACTTCTGTGATATCTATACTAATATTATAAAGAGGTAAACTTTGTTTGTTTGTTTAATTGTAATGAATTGGCTCAAAAACTACTGGACCGATTTTTAAAATTCTTTCACCATTCGAAAGCTACTTTATTTACGAGTAACATAGGCTACTTTTTACTGTAGAAAATATAGGGTTCCGTAAGATATTTGGGTTTTTCTGACACAAGGTGAAAAAAATCAACCGGAAAAGTTACTTATTTTGCGTAGGTACGCTGCCTAAACTATAAAAGATAGAACCATACAATGTTCTAAGTAAATGTAGATCTTATAAATATCTACAAAAATGTCTGCAACACACTATACCTATCTATGTCAAATGAGGCACAGCACCCATTTTTTAATTTAAAAATCTTGATTTTTTTGGACTACATTTAAACGCATTTATTTTACTCATGCTGATAATCCTTATTAAAATTAATTATTTCATCACTAAGTACAGTTTGTGTAGATAATATTTGGTGTTTAAATGATTTAAATTGGACGTTTGATTTAGAAGTTATGGTTAAATTAAAAATTGCGATTTACGCCCGTTTCGAAGTGGGTGCTACCAACTTACCAAGGCGGGGGTGTGCAGTAACGAAGATTATTACCGGCCCTGCAGCTGGTGAATTAGTTCATATACCGAGAATACCAATGATCCCTACCGATTTTCCTATACCCTGCAAAAGGCTCCAATTCCCTGTGAGACGTATCTTTTGCGGCGGTACCGACCAATGCGGGCCACGGGTAGTATTAAATGAATATAAAACTGCTGAATCAATCAATTTTAATCATTTCTTCAGTGGCTATATATTTTATACCCGTGCGAAGCTGGGGCGGGTCGCTAGTTCGTTAGTATAATTATTATATTAACGAACAAATGGAGCATGTCAAACACCTTTATGGCCGTTCTAACCTATTTTGCCTCTGGCAGCTCACAACAGCTTTCCGTTGTCGAGATAAGGCATTTCATCATAAGGAACGTTTCGGAGACCCCAAGGTATAATAACACTAAACGTACACTAAGCAGTTGATAGGAAATCTATTCGTCATCCGCGGCTCCTGCTGCCTGCACATTATTTATCGGTGACAAGTTTTGGGGAGACCGCGTGGTGTTACAATGATGGATTCATATTACATATTATGTAATTGCATACGATATAAAAAGATGATATAAAAAGTGTGTAATGTGTATTAGAACGTTTAGGTTTCTCATTAAATATAATATTTTGCCGACAGATCAGCTGTTACTTTAAAGCTTATTTCCATAATAATTATACTCATTAATATTTTTATTCAAGATTCAGATATTAATAATAAAATCAACATAATAATTTCTTCCCCATGTTTATTAAATATTCTAAGCTGAATGGAAACGTGGATTTGTTTTAGATTATTTTTTGGTCACACGTTGCCTTGTTTTGATTGTTTTGTGAACCTAGATTAAAAAATGTATCAAAAATCCGCCGGCAAATTTTAGAACAAAAGCTGAAGAAGCTCTAACTGTTAAGTTGTTAAAAAAGCAGGCAAATTTTAACTTTGACTGGTTGGTTTATGGTTTATTTTCAAAGAGCGACGTGGTGGCCTCGCTTCTACCGCATTTCCAAGAAAGCTCCAAGTGTTCGTTCCGATGAAATTTTTGCTCAGTTTTGACTATAACGTTATCATCATCAACTCTTATCCACTCCCACAGTATTTTGGCTATCAGCAGATCATAACAACGACAATATACTGTATAAAAATCTCAATAGAAGGATTATTTTCTTGAAATCATTGATCATTCGTCTACATTTACAAATTGTCCTTTCTTATATATTTTAAAATACAGTTTGAAAAACATGTTTCATTTTAATTATAAATTAATTCCAATTTTACATTTATGTACCATCGAAGAAATTGATTCACAGGCAGTTGACGGACCTATGTCATTTGGTCGAATAATATGTCAATTCAATGTAAGTCGTGGCTGGGTTTGACATAACACAACCAAATTACATAGGTCCGCCATAGTATCTGCCGCCATATCAACTACTCTGATAGTACATAGTTTTGACTTATAACTAGTTTAGTGCTTAGAGATGTATTTTTAAACGAAAAGCTGCAAAATACATTTATTTTGTATTGGTATTTACTTTCGGTACTATAATTTATTCATTAAATTCCCTTTTTTTTTTCAAATATTTGGAAATGCAAAAAATTTTATCACCGCAAACAGTCTTTAAAGTGAGCTTATACTAACAGAAAAACTAGTTTTATCGGGGCAATAAAATATATTTTAATATAATGCACTTACCTAATTATGTAAAAAATAAAAATAAATTATAGACAGAGATAGCGGAAATTAATTTATCATTTTATTTTAATTAATATTTCAACGGCCAAGGAAGAGGGTTCGTGCTTCGGCGATTCGGACTTTCGAGGCATGAACGAGAAAATAGAAATGAGGAAATATTTGCTTAAAAAAGTTGGTGTACATTATAATAATTCTTTTCTATGTTTCCGTACCCAAAACGTATAAACGCGACCCTATTATTAATGAAAAAAATAAATAAATAAATAAATAAAAAGAACTACGCTAGATAGATAGAAGTTTTACAAATTGTGTCAGTGTTGACGCTATAACGAAAACTACGAAAATTGAAATAAAATAAATAATTAACTAGGGGTTCCTAACTAAAAAGTAAAAACACAATTTTCCTATTTTTGCTCTATAATAGTACGGAACTACGGAACCCTTCGTGCGCAAGTCGAACTCGCACTTGGCCGATTTTTTATTTGCATATATTTTATTATTTTTACTTATGTAACGCTCCGAATACTAATGTCTAATTAGATACTCTACTGTCTATGAGTATCTATAATTATATTATAGATACTCATAGACATTATATTATAATGTCTATGAGTATCTATATATATAAAACTCAAAGGTGACTGACTGACATGGTGATCTATCAACGCACAGCCCAAACCACTGGACGGATCGGGCTGAAATTTGGCATGCAGGTAGATGTTATAACGTAGGGATCCGCTAAGAAAGGATTTTGATCAATTCTACCTCCAAGGGGTTAAAATACGGGATCAAAGTTTGTATATAATAATATTAATAATACTTTTTAACGCGAGCGGAGCCGCGGGCAAAAGCTCGTCTATAATATAATTATTATGTATGAAGTGTCTAAGTTATTATTACACTATATCTCACAGCTTTTCAGCATTGAAAAAATTAAATTAAGAAATTTAAAAAAAACCCCCGCCAAAAATCTTTAAAAAGTAATGAAATAATATTTACTGACTTTAAGTTTAAATAATTCCTAAGAGTAAAGTAATATTTTAGTCCATAATTGTTGTCACGGTGTGTCGGGGGACCGCCAAGTAAACTATCACAACAGCAGCTTTTGCATTTTGTATCGCCATAATAGTCGCTGATTCTCTCGATTTGGGTCGTTGTGAACTGACCCTTAAACTATAATGTTATGTGAAATCAAACATCTACATTAGCGGTCCCCCGACACACCGTGACAACATTTATGGACTAAAATAATACTTTACTCTTAGGAATTATTTAAACTTAAAGTCAGTAAATATTATTTCATTACTTTTTAAAGATTTTTGGCGGGGGTTTTTTTTAATTTCTTAATTTAATTTAATTTTATGCTTTTTAAACTTGTGCAGAATATTCCTATCAACAGGATCATATCCCTAGTGAATACTATGAGTCCTCTTGGATGAGGCCGTCAATATGAGTCCAAAGTCCAAACATATTGTATCCTCCACTTTGGGCTCATATGGAGCTCGACTCCTATAGAATCCAGGTGATGCTGCAGCAGCAGCAGCATGCAAATATTTACTGTTTATTTTCGTCTTACTGGTTGTCGCAATTAAAATGAGCCCAAACACGAAACCTCTGCTCTAAGTTGGTGAGGAGTTGGGTATAATATTGATTACCAGGTGATGCTGCAGCACCAGGTCAACTTTCCAATAATGGTATATACCTATTCATAAGTGTCACGAACCAGAATGCAAAATATAAAACCCATCAAACGACTGCAAGTTGCTAATCGTCCTATCACGAACCAGATAAATCGTGATATTTCAGCAATGAGCAGGCTGATGATGATGAACTATAGCTAAGAACACTCTCGGTCATGTCAGCTTTCAAACAAAAAAAACTAGATCAAAATCGGTCCAGCCGTTTGGACGCTACGATGCCACAGACAGACACACAGACAGACAGACAGACACGTCAAACTTATAACACCCCTCTTTTTGGTCGGGGGCTAAAAAATTATGAAGGTACATATAATTTAAGTTTATATTTATTAATTCTAAGTCTTAAGTATATTGTAACATTAAGATCAAAATCAATAAACATTAAACAGTAAACTGTAAAGTCTTAACTCTTAACGAAAAAATCGTTTAATTTAAGTAATAATAATATGTTTTCTAAGTTCTAACAGTTTACATAAACGATCTAACGAGACGTCAAATCGTTTAAAGGGGATATTATCAAGTCATAAAACATAATTAGTTAAAATATTAATTGATATACGTGAAGGAAACTCGGGTCCCTTGATTCCTAATTTTGTTTTATTTTTCTTAAATTGTTACAATTTGTTTTTAATAAATTAATTAACATAAAAAAAATTTTATTAAAGCTACGGAATAAAGCTAAGGATTGAGAGTATAAAAAAATGAATTATCCGTAAAAATCGTCAGGAAAAATATAACACTGAAACATAGTAAATTTTCACGAAAAAATTTAGATATAAGTATGAGCGGTTATGGTTAAATATGGCGTCGGACGCCATATTTAACGTAACCAAAGATTTGACATTTAACATTTTGCACTGTAGTTACAGTTAAAGTTATAGTTAAAGTTACAGTTATAGTTAAAGTAAGTTGGTGCAACCCACCCTTAATAAGCCCCACGCAGTACCTGTCAAACTCTTTATTAAATTGGAATTTAATCATCATTAAAATATGGTCTCTGAGTGCGGCAGTTAGCACCTTAAAGTCTCTATTAAATCTTTCCCATCCTTTGCTTTTTCTGCTTTAACCCTTTTTGGTACTTATGTTTAAGTATCTTTTTTTTTCTGCTCCGCTTAAGTGACCCTCTCCTCCCGTATATGTACTTACATAATATTTTAATAGTAGCAAGTTAGTAATTACTAATTTCAGTGATATCACATAACAGTAAATTTTATGATCAGTTCTTAGATTATCTAGTAAGTATCTTACAAATTAAGTTAAAATATGTAAAGTAATAATTAATAAACAACTTTTAATTATAGAATATTGATACTTTTATAGGACAAATTAATCCATATTGCTGTCTTTTATTTTATATACGTTGTAAAATAAAAGAAGAGGTAATGAGAGTAAAGGAAGAGAGTATACTATTGTGTACTGCGCAAACACTTGTGCACTATACGATCACTCCTGCATAGCTGATCAAAAGTGGCTACCGTCACCGAAACCGTTGGTGGTGGCATTATGTACCTCACATGTCGAAATGGCCCCAAACAGTCTCTAAGTGGGGCCATTATGACTTCTTGATATGCCATGGTGGATCTACACTATAACAGGAAACCGTTTTCCTCACGATGTCCTTACGGATATGTTAATGGACTGTTTATACCTTCGGAAACACCTAATTATACCACTCAAGGACTATTATTGAGCAGTGACCTACTAAAAGTTTACTCCCCTAAACTTGACCTTAAAAAGTTTCCTTATAGGAAAATGTTAAGACTTCGTTTATTTCCCAAATGGTTATATTATATTTTTTAGAGTTCAGTTTTTCCATACAGGACGTTTTAGTCTTCAATGAATGTAAGATGATTGAAAAATCCGCCTTTCTAAATTATTATTGAAGTGAAAACTTCTTTAGCGGCGCGGCGTTGAGCACTTTTGTCGGATGGGTAAAAAATTAAAAAAGTGGAACTCGCGTCAGATTCTCGTGCTGATCGAAAAACCTTGGAAAAACCGTAAGACGGTTGGAGTAGGACACCGAAATTGATTAATCGATTGTTTTTTTTTGTTTCTTGTTTTTTTTTTTAATCGATTGTAAGGGTTTCGGTTAAGTAACTAAAAAAATCGATTTTTTTAAATTGATTTTCATAAAAAATGGGTTAAAAAAATTGTAAGGGTTTCGATTAATTAATTTTTTTCATAAAAAATGGGTTAAAAATTAAATCGATTGTAAGGGTTTCGATTAATTAAAAAAATCGATTTTTTATTAATCGATTTTCATAAAAAATGGGTTAAAAAAAATCACAACGTTAATAATCAAGTTTTCACTTCTGCCGGCACTCCCGAAGTGCAACCCGTCTTTTTTTAGGGTTCCGTGCCCTGGTAAAAGAAAGATTTCAACTAAGTACATGTATAAGTAATATTTTGTCTTGAAAACGTTAAAAAATTCCGTGCTCATGGTTTCGACTATAACAGTACCTATTTAGAGTCAGCAATTACAGAAGAAGCTCTTGAATATTATCATTATCATCTGAAGAATTCGCAGCCAGCACTTCGTTATCTAAGCGTGGGTGACACTTGGCAGGATGTTTGGTCTTTGCGAATTGCGAATTACACTTATATATTATACAGTATCATTATAAATAAGTACAAGACGTTACAATGTAGATGTTAATCATCAACAACGTCCTTGTAACATGTAACTTTCTCGATATTCTCCTTATTGCCCCCATAACTAGGCCGTAGGCTATACTCAGTTAAAATTATTGACGTAGTGCTGAAAATAAGAATCTGCAGTCTGATTTCCGGTTTTAACCGTCTACGATTCACCTTAGTTAGTAGGTAAACTAGGTGACCTAGCAACCGATTATCTAGTTTCTTTCGTTTCTAAAGGCTAGTAAAAAAAAAAGAATTCAAATTCAAATCTTCGAGTTCGAACAAAGAATAAAAATAAATGGCGTCTTGCAACATGGCGCGTGCCGAACAGCTGTCCGCGCAGCTGCCGTACAATTTACTTTTATTTTGCTTTCCATTAAATATCGAGCCTTTATTTTTTGTGACAACATATTGTCTGTAGATAACTCCATCCATTTAATTGTAATGGGCGATTTGATTAGGCATCAATAAAACATCAACGTGTTGTGAGTTGTGATTTGTGACTTGTGAGGTAGTTACAGATTTAGGTACCTTTTAAATGTAGTTAGGTTAGATTTAAAACAGTTTGATATTCTTATTTGTTGAATCAGGAATGTAAGTAGGTAAGTACTTTTTTTGTTTCGTACCAAGTTATAGGCACAGGCCACAGGCATAACTTTTTTATTTATTTCAGGTTGCATCGCTGCAAGTTCTTTGCTACAACCCAACTACAACCCAATACATGATATAAAATGACGAAGGAGTGGGTTGCTGATCGCAATTGAAAAATGAACCTGTTGAGTGTTGACCTACTGCAACTGTAACAATAGAAACGACGACGGTTACGCAGGTAAGTCAAGAATATTTTCTTTTATTTAAGTATCTAGATACAGACATATTAATTTATAAAAGTACTTACTTAGTTTAAATCGTCAACCACTGGTCTTCAGCAATCAGCATAGCAAGTGTTAAGGTAAGTATTTACTTTTGCGGGATGACTAGGTAGGTACCTAGTCGTAATGTATCTGAATCGTTCAGCAGTAGGGAGTTTCATACAAACGACACTGAAAGGCTCTAGACCAGCGGTTCTCAAACTTTTTTTGGTGGCGAAGTTTAAGAAGTGACATTTTTTATGGACTCCCAAAAAGTGTTTTTTCTTTGAATGAATTATTGTCTGATAATATAATATCTCTCCGTGCTTGTGTCTGATGAAATTACTAAAAAACAACTTTTGTTTGCTCGTGACTCGGTATCAAGTCGATTTTTGTATTTAGTTTTTATCATAAGTGTGAAAACCCACTCTCACGTAAACTGTATGTTGTAGGCCGTAGCAAAGGGTTCACCAATTCACCGCTTTGCGTGAGAGTTCTAAATAGTCCTGTGACCTGTCTAGGTGCCAAAAAAATCAAAGACATCCTTTTGAAATCAGCTTCAAGAATTTCATCGGGACTTTCTTCACGGGAATTTCTCGTTCGTAAAACTAGAAAATAGAAATTATGCCTGCCAGTCTTAAACCCTGCTCTAGAGTCTAGACCAGTGGTCCCCAACCTTTTTTTCATGCGGGCCACAAACGTGTTTTGGTCTTGGTGTCGCACGCCGCACAAAAATTTTTTAGGGTCCAAAAATAACATTCTTCAAAATACATTTAAAACGATTTAAAAGTGGAAAAAATTTAACGACTATCACGTAGACTTTACGTTATTTTGCCGATGAGCGTGAATTTCAAAATTGTTTAACATCACGCGGGCCACAAAATATAAAGTCCCGGCGGGCCGCATGCGGCCCGCGGGCCGCGGATTGGGGATAGCGGGTCTAGACGATACTGTTACGATTCCTCTCCTTTCCTTCTTCCTACCTTCTGCAGCACGAGGAGTTGCAAGTGCGTTGGCAATTAAGTCCGTTGACCTTAAACCGCGTTGCTCATGAGGGTCAGGAGACTCAGGACACGCGGCCTCGGTATTGACACATCAACAGGTGCTCCAGTTTAATCTCAAACATATTACTATAATCACCATAATCAAATATTAAACTTACCTACGTGGATATTTGTGAAGAGCGAGCGGGTTTAAAAGTTTTGGTTCCGTAGCCATGGGCCCCCGCTACCATAAGTGCAATGTGTGCAATGCACACGGGCGCCATCCTCTAGGGGCGCCAAAACCAAGGACCCAAAAAATTTGCCTAAAGGGGCGCCAAAATCCTTTTTTTGCACACAGGCGCCAGTAGCCCTTACCATTACTATGCCCTTACGGGGGCCCTGTCCGTAGCCATAGTATTCTGTATTAATAATAATAATTTAGACATAACACCGCACATCTTCATCCAAGTGGAGTGTGGACGTACATGCGTGATATTTTAACTTTAAAAAACAGACAATGCATTAGCAAACGCGCGTAATATGACTTGTCTGTGTTCGAAAGAGATCAATAATCAAGATCACATATGATACAACATATGATACGACGGGCAGACACAGACTGACAGACATACCAAACTTATAACACCCCTCTTTGGTGGGTGTTTAAAAAAAATAGATCAAAATTGGTCCACCCGTTTGGAGGCTACGATGCCACAGCCAGACACGTCAAACTTATAATCCCTCTGATTTCGTCCGAGCTTAAAATGTTCTCTAATGTGGCATACATTATCCTATAATTGCCAGGGCTGTCTCTAGCCCATATTATGGCGCCCGTGTGCAAATATTACCCTAGCGCCCCCTAGCAAGCGCGCGGTCAAAATGAAAATATGGGTACAGAGTATAAGTACAGTTTTTCCGGCCGCTTAAGGGTAGGTTAATTGCCTATATACTTTGTTGGGTTTTGTTATCATCGGGCGGAACCCCAAGGTGGACATCTGTAGCGACAGCTGCGCCGCCAGATTGCAGCCGTCCACACAACGAGCGGCCGTTCACCTGATGATCAGTGAGCACTGAAATCGCGCCTTTTGCATCACGGCCGTTTTTATCAAAGAAATTAGCCCATGATCTGATTAACAACATCTTAGCTTTACGGGAACTCAATAAACATTTAATTGACTTTGCAATTTTTTTTGCTATATAAAAATATAGTTCTTATGTAAGTACCTTCGAATGAGGAATAATTTTGATTTTTTTCTAGTCGACAATCGACATGCAATATTATTCGAACCAGTGAACTCAACTTTCACAACAGGTCAGTAGTTAACTTTGACCTTACCCGTCAGCACTTACCATCAGCTGTCCACCACGCCCCTACACTTAGATATTAATACAGTAGAACATAGAACACCTTTTTTTAAGTCGCCTAAAATACTCTGCCAGGCTTATAAGTAGAAAATTGAGTGACACTACGGAGTGTTATAAACACGCCTCGAAATTAGTCTGTTTACTTTGAATTGCGACTATAGTCAGTATAGTGACTATAGTCTATTCGCATCGTCGTCGCTGAATATGTCAAGTCTTATTGCCCAAGTGTGTGCGGACTGCGGAGTAGGTACCATCGAGGAAATTGATTCCTAGGCAGTTGACGGACCTACCTAATGTGGTCGGCTTATGTCAATTCAATGTTAGCATGTGATGACGTGATCGGTCGGCTGGGTTTGACGTAACGCGACCAAATTACTTAGGTCCGCCATCTGCATAGGAGTCAACTTCTCTGATAGTACATAAGAGCACTGCCTCTTCCTTTACTCTGTTAACCCAGTGGGACGGAAGACCGACACGACTGGTGAGAGATCAGGCGCAGGACCGACTTTTTACATGCCCATCCGACGCATGGATCATCTTACTTGTCAGACAATCAGGTGATCAGCCTGCATTGTCCTTACTAAACTAATAACACGTTTCCAACGCGGGAATCAAACGCACGACCTCCCAGGCCCCAGTCAAGAGCTCTAAACCATTAAGGCGACGCGACGCCTTGATAATTTGGCTGTAGCGATATCGATTTTTCTCAGCAATTACTAAGCTAAGAAATTAAAGTTCATTGTCAGTATTCAACATGTCTTTGTCTTTGAATTATCCATAGCCTTTGAGTATAAATAACAGTAGTACTGTTATTAATACTCTAAGTCCATAGCATAACACAAGAGGAGTCGAGAGTGATTTTAAGCTTCCAAAAGTACATAGATTGGTTCAAGCCACCAAGCATACACTTTAATTTGCCCATAGCTTATATGAAATGTATTTATGGTTTTTAAATTACACGACAAAAACCATTTTGTCGCTTATGCCCTTTCCATTTTTTGCTGTTCCATTGCTTGTTTTCTATGAAAGGCCGGGCCGGCCTCTCATAGAAAACAAGCAATCTAAAACATATCCAACTCGGTTTTTTACTTTAACGCGGCGTCACCTTAACCACAGGACCACGGAGGTTTAGAGCGTGGCCGTCAGTGTCACACTCACTTGTTCACCCTGGCACCCTATAAGACTCCACTAGTGTCCACATAACACTGATGAAGTAAAGGTTAGTGGTTCGACGCTCGCTACGTGCAGCGTTCGGCAGCGCTGTGGGCGAGGTAACGGTCGGCCCGGATGGGACCGGTCCCAAGCCGCTTGCTGTACGATTTCGGTATTATACCATATACCATAAATCATAATATACCAAATATTGTAGCGAGTTTAGGAAGTAGGAAATGGTGGTAAGCAATTGCCATCTGTGGATACAAGTGATATCTGTGTGATGATAGCGTTATGTACCGTAAATTGATTCATAGGCAGTTTACGGACGTACGTCATGTGGTCGGCTGATGTCAATAATCTGTCGGTTGGGTTTGACATACCGCGACCAATTTACATATAGTATGTGCGCAACTAGTTGGCCGCTCTGCCGGTATGTGAGTATATAGGCAGAGCGGCCAACTAGCTGCGAACAGACTATAGGTCCGCCATCTGAGGGCCAACGCTAAAACTCGCGCGGGCGCACGCGCGCGTGTGAATAATTGAAAAATAGTATGGGCAGCGTCGTCGCCCGCGTCCGCGCTCCGTCGCACGCGCCTGCGCTGCTCATACTATTTTTCGTTTGTACACACGCGAGCGTGCGCCCGCGCGAGTTTTAGCGTTGGCCCTGAATCAACTTCTCTGAACTTCAGAGTAAAAACACGCAAAAGAGTGAACGGAGTGTTAAATGTACTATCGACATAGTTGCTACTAATCCAATTTCGTCATTTAGATTACAATGAATTGAAACTCAGTTATACTTTTAACTCCAGTAATTTGTAGTGTTTAAACTATGGCCTATGCTAAGGCAATATTTTGCACATAATATTATGGTACAGCAGGAACTTAGTCGGAATTGTACCTCTGAGGTAGTGTCTGTCTGTACGCGGTGTAGTCGGGACTCGGGGGCGGCTTTGTTCCCGCACTAAAAACATCCCTTTGTCAGGTTTCCGGGGCGTAGGGAGACCACAAGTTAGGGATTTCCTAGGACAAACCCGGAGAGAGGTTTACAGCTAACTAGATGACACCTGCATATACGTTGTGCCAAAATTCGTTTATCGCGCGGGAACCGTACGTTTTTCCGGGATAAAAAATATCCTATGTCCTTTTCCGGGAGTCCAAAGTATCTGCGCACCAAATTTCATAAAAATGGGTTCAGCGGTTGAATCGTAAAGAGGTAATTTAAACAGACAGACGAATTATGAAATCTAGATATTCTATACTTAATATTATAAAGCGGAAGAGTTTGTTTGTTTGTTTGATCGCGCTAATCTCAGGAACTTCTGGTCCGATTAAAAAAAATCTTTCAGTGTTAGATAGCCCATTTATCGAGGAAGGCTATAGGTTATATTTTATCACTCTAAGACTAATAGGAGCGAAGAAATAGAGGAAAATGTGGAAAAAACTGCTTATTGTCTTAAGAAACTACTGGAGCAATTTTTATGTTATTTAGCAGTTAGCAGTTAGCACACATGAAGAATGGACCACGTGAAAGGACATATGTTCCTTTTGTCCGTCCTTTTTTTCCTGACATTCCTAAATTACGAGGGCGAAGCCGCGCGGAACATCTAGTACTTATTATATAAATTGCTAATTAATATTATGTGTCTGTCTGTTTGTTTCTTTACGCATAAACCGAAAAACCGATTTGGAGGTGAAAGGACGTAAGATGAAACATGTAAGGCTAAAAAACCTTTTCTCTAAAGAACATTAGAAAACATTCGTTTGAAAGATTTTATCGGGTTTTTAAATTTTTATGTATAGTCCGTCAAGAAAGTCATGACAGGCGGGAAAATTTTCTAAACGTCATCACGCTTATAAGGTGTATTTTTTCTTTGTATTTTCACAGAAAACGCTTATTAGTTATAACTTATAACATTTAAAAAATGTCACCTTGCACATTTTTTATCTCGAATTAATTAAGTACTCATATTTTTTATTTCATTAAAAAAAAATCCCGCCTGTCATGACTTTCTTGACAGACTATACTCTCTGAGAAGTTGATTCATAGGTAGATGGGGGACCTACGTAATTTGGTCGCGTTACGTCAAACCCAGCAGACAGAGATTCGAATTGAAAGGAATCAATTCCCTCGACAGTACATGTACCAAGTACAAAGTCCTTACCCCTAAAACTTATTATTTTAGTTTCAAGTACCATCATGATACTCTTAAATTATTTAATAATGGGACACGTCCTAGGAGTCCCTCGTGCCATGGTCACCGTGTTCTCAATACGCGGTGTCCTGTGTCCTTACAATTGGGTTTTTTGTCAGTTTTTGTCAGTCGGCTCGTATTCGCTGCTTCAATGCCTGAAATAGTTTAAACATAGAGTAATAAAATATAATTCGTCTATGTATATAGGTGAAAGCAAACTACTTTAAAGTTAAACCTGTCTTTTTAAACAACTGGGCGCTACAGGCACATTATGTACTTAAAGTAAATAATCCGTTATCCGACATAAATCATAATATGTTGCACATGTAACATGTCATATCAGAATAATAACAGAAGCGTTGTCGGTTGTCAAACGCCGAACAATACTTTTCGTTTACTGTCTGTACTGGTGCTGCCATCTAGCGTCAAAACATTACAGTCATCCTACTTGGACGCCCGCAAATCCCTTGAGCCAAAATTCGTTTATCGCGCGGGAACTATACATTTTTCTGTGATAAAAATAAAAAAGACGGGTTGCACTCCGGGAGTGCCGGCAGAAGTGAAAACTTGATTATTAACGTTGTGCATTATTTTTTTAACCCATATAAAAAAATAATAATAAAAATAAAAAATAATAAATAAAATAAAATAAAAATTAATAATAATTAAAAAAAAACGATTGTTTTAATTAATTAATCGAAACCCTTACAATCGATTAAATTTTTAACCCATTTTTTATGAAAATCGATTTTTAAAAAATCGATTTTTTAAATTACTTAATCGAAACCCTTACAATCGATTAAAAATATCGACAATCGAAAAAAAACAATCGATTGTTCGATTAATCGATTTCGATGTTACAAGTTACAACACTACTCTCCAACCGTCCTACGTTTTTTCCTTGGTTTTTCGATCAGCATGAGAATCTGACGCGAGTTTCACAGTTTTTACCCATCCCACAAAAGTGCTCAACGCCGCTAAAGAAGTTTTCACTTCAATTATCCCACTTATTTACTTTCCCGGGACACACAGTATCTCCACGCCAAGTTTCAGCGAGATCGGTTCACATCACCGCCCTAGTGCTTAAATAAGCACTAGGGCGGAGATATGCTATGGCAGTTAGAACTTTAATATTGCTAGCCGCTAGGACTTTTAACGTAGAATTAAACTTCAAGAGTGAACCATGGGTATAGTTACAAATGTTTATGATGTTTACGGTGGTCGGCAAACATAAAGGCATGACGCCACGTCGTGTCGGATGTTGTGTCATGTGTGTTTGTAAGTTTAAAACACCTAAACAATTACAATAGTGTACTTAGGTCATGTAAGCTATGTACTACACATTATTTTGATTTAAGAGGTAGAGCTTGTCTAATTTGAAATGACGCGCCCCACCACTTCAATGTTGATATAAATTAAACATTTTTGTACTGTGAATACGAGGGAGGGGCGCGTCATTTTAAGTTAGACAAGCTCTACTAGGGTTTTAAAAAGCTTTTGACAACAATTTTGTTGACACCGCGCGCTATTTAAAACTGAAGTCCACGCGGATGAAGTCGCGGCCCGCGGGCAACAGCTAGTATCTAATAAATGGTTTAAAATAAGAGTATTTCTTAGGACCATAATATTATTATGTATGTATGTATGGAATATTATGGATATTTCTGACTCCTTTGTAATGACACCGGTAAAATTCGTTACCTAATCTACTTGAGGGTACTCGAGACCTCTAGAGCGAGACAGAATATCATGATGAGCGAGTGAGAGAGTAGACAAATCCGCACTGAGTGCTGTTTAATGTGAATTTAAATGTTCAGTACACGCTAGGGCTGCCACAAGCGGGTCAATGAGAGATTAAAAAAGTCTAGGATTTCTTTCTATAATAAGTAAAACATTTAGCAGTTTTATTGACATTTGTAAGTTAGCTACAAGGTTGCTACAGGCTACAGACTATATCGACATTTTAATAACTTGTATTGATTAGTCTGTTTCGTAAAAGACTATTACTTACTTCTAGTTGCACTCATGAGGTAACTATTTAAAAATATGTGACCTAAGGACCCTACAAGGTGAAGCTAAGCAAGCCATCTCAGAATACAGAACAAACCAAGCCATTTAAAATAGACATAATATAGTTTTACATCCGTGAAACCAAATAAAGTAAAATATAATATGAAATAAGCCGTTAGGCCACAGAATCCTTTCTATCTCTGTTAGCTGCCACTTTCAAGATTAAATATAATATGAAATAAGCCGTTAGGCCACAGAATCCTTTCTATCTCTGTTAGCTGCCACTTTCAAGATTAAATATAATATGAAATAAGCCGTTAGGCCACAGAATCCTTTCTATCTCTGTTAGCTGCCACTTTCAAGATTAAATATAATATGAAATAAGCCGTTAGGCCACAGAATCCTTTCTATCTCTGTTAGCTGCCACTTTCAAGATTAAATATAATATGAAATAAGCCGTTAGGCCACAGAATCCTTTCTATCTCTGTTAGCTGCCACTTTCAAGATTAAATATAATATGAAATAAGCCGTTAGGCCACAGAATCCTTTCTATCTCTGTTAGCTGCCACTTTCAAGATTAAATATAATATGAAATAAGCCGTTAGGCCACAGAATCCTTTCTATCTCTGTTAGCTGCCACTTTCAAGATTAAATATAATATGAAATAAGCCGTTAGGCCACAGAATCCTTTCTATCTCTGTTAGCTGCCACTTTCAAGATTAAATATAATATGAAATAAGCCGTTAGGCCACAGAATCCTTTCTATCTCTGTTAGCTGCCACTTTCAAGATTAAATATAATATGAAATAAGCCGTTAGGCCACAGAATCCTTTCTATCTCTGTTAGCTGCCACTTTCAAGATTAAATATAATATGAAATAAGCCGTTAGGCCACAGAATCCTTTCTATCTCTGTTAGCTGCCACTTTCAAGATTAAATATAATATGAAATAAGCCGTTAGGCCACAGAATCCTTTCTATCTCTGTTAGCTGCCACTTTCAAGATTAAATATAATATGAAATAAGCCGTTAGGCCACAGAATCCTTTCTATCTCTGTTAGCTGCCACTTTCAAGATTAAATATAATATGAAATAAGCCGTTAGGCCACAGAATCCTTTCTATCTCTGTTAGCTGCCACTTTCAAGATTAAATATAATATGAAATAAGCCGTTAGGCCACAGAATCCTTTCTATCTCTGTTAGCTGCCACTTTCAAGATTAAATATAATATGAAATAAGCCGTTAGGCCACAGAATCCTTTCTATCTCTGTTAGCTGCCACTTTCAAGATTAAATATAATATGAAATAAGCCGTTAGGCCACAGAATCCTTTCTATCTCTGTTAGCTACCACTTTCAAGATTTTTCGCAGATAAAAATGTTGTTTGTCTTATCAAAATGAAGCTACTCACAAAAAAATTTGCTTGATAGTCAATGATATATTATATAAAAAACTCAAAGCAGATATGTCACTACCGCGCGCGTTGTGAAGCTTCAAATACGACCCAATTGGGTCGTCTTTTATTTAGTCTGTCTCTTTTATGTTTTATGTAAATGGTTTTTCGTATCTTTTGTTTCACTTATCTGTCAAATTTGTCAATGTGTCTAATTTTGAATTTGAAAATTGTTCGGAAGAGATTTAAGCCGGAAAATAGTATGAACGTAACAGATCTGTATAAGTAGAATATCATTGTTGATAGTAATCAAAAAACAAATTTGTTCTAGGGCTCCCTGACTACTCTTGATTCGAACTAAATATTATTTTCTTTTACAAAAATAGCACAAAAAATTTAAGTCCAAACTAGCAGCCTCACTGCAGTCCATCTGTTTCTTCCGCATAAATAATACTCAAGTCCAGGACTGGTCTACGACAGTAAATAATATTTTGAAATATTTCTTCTCAAACAAATATTAGCGGTTAACAAAATCGACAGCCCTACACAAATCCGAGCAGCTGCGGAAATCCAAAAGAAGCGAGATGAATAGCGCACCTGGCCACCCCCCGCCTCCCCCTCCCCGCGCCGCGCCCGCGCAGCTACCTACACGGTATTACATACAGACATACAGGCTGTACGTACTTATATCATATATGTATGGGGATTCAAGCTCGATGTATAATATGTAATATTATAGTATATACGTCCGCCTGATCGCGCGGTTTGGCGGTGTAAATGAGAGTGCGGCCGCGCGCACGCAGAATTGCAATGAATGATTATTGATTAATCTAAATTGTAAGGTCTTCAGCTTCAGATAATATATTTATTTACTAGTTGCTGCTCGCGACGCGACGCGACGTCCGCATCAAGTCAACATAAGATAAAAATGTATAATCCCCCCGTTTTTCCCACATTTTCCACTGATTTTTCGCCCCTATTGGTCCTATACCTAAGCCCTAAAGCCTTCCTCGACAAATGGACAATCCAACATAATAAAAAAATTTCAATTCGCACCAAATAGGTACTTCCTGACTCCCTGAGATTAGCTCGTTCAAACAAGCCCTTCGCTTTATAACATTAGTATAACTAGATTCTTATTGTGAGCAATACCATTGTCACCAGAAGTTTCACAAATGACAAGTAACGGTTGCGGATCCCCTCGGCCTTGGGCGACCACCTGACCTGACCTTGGAGCTGGCCTTGGTCTCCGGAGCCCAGGGGGACCGTACAATAAGAACCAGTCCTCAATGCCCCGGAAACTCAACCGGAGGGTGAGATGCTGGACTGGGCTTATTACCATGAAAATGGCGTTTTTGCCGCTTGTCAAAGATTCGTTTTAAATTATTCGCGTATTAAGTAGTTGGTATATTTAATATTTACAGTATGTTGCTTACAATTTATAAAAATTCAAGATTAAGTACTTTTTATTATTCAAAGTACTCAGATATAGGTTTTAAACATAGAATTATAACCTTTAGAAAAGGCATTCCATACAATCGTCAGCGCGAAAATGTGTCACCCTCGAAATGAGTGAGCTCACTCATCTTTGAGCAGTGTGCCATAGGACGCGGTGACAGTCGGACATGTTTAGTGCATTGATTATGTAAAATATGTATTGAAAGCGTAAAATGAGTGAAAGAGAAAGTAGTATAAATGCTATTACTGTCAGACCGAAAGTCAAAGAACTTAAGGGGGAGCACCACGGAAATAAGGTATAATTGTGACTCCTAAGCTAAGCTAAGTTAATATTGGAGTTTATTGTGTTTGACTGTTGCCAATAATAATTGTGACAAAAACGCTTGAAGGCACGGAAGTTCCTAGCGCTGTCCACGAGATCACCGTAGTATGCGACTCCAGATGTACAGAATAGGTTGTTTAGCATAGTAGTTCTTTCGTCCTGCCAGAGACTGCGCTCCCAGAGAACATGATGAGCGGTTTGTTCAAACATGTTGCCTTCGGTTGAGCACTCGCACATGGGTGAAGGCACTAGTTTAAATCCGTATAGTTTGGCCTTAAAATTTCCATGACCGGTCAGGAATTGGGAAACGCAGTGATCAATATCCATCCAATGTTTGGATAGCCGTTCACGAATATTAGGGAAAAAATTATAAAGATGTCGCCTTTTGGTGGAACAGTCCCATCGCGACTGCCATTCGGAGATTAGGCTTTGCACAGAGTTTTCTAAAGGTTCAAACAATCTTGCTATTTTAATTTTATCGCGAGCGCTTAAAAAGAACGGGTTGTCAATGTTTTTGTTATGATAATACATTGTCGCACGACGCTGAATCTCAAGGTCAACGGGTAAAACTCCGGCTAACACAGGCAAGGCTTCGGTGCTTGTGGTCCTGTAAGCTTTGCATAAGAATATAAGAGCAAGACGTTGGCTTTGTAGCAACTTGCGACGAGCCGCGCCGATAGTTGCTCTGTCGGCCCACACGGGGGCTCCGTAGCAAATGCTGCCTAGGTAAGTAGCGGTGTAAATTTATTTTAGGGTTTTGAAAGAGAGGCCCCATGTCGACGTAGATATTTTGGTAAAGGAGTAAAAATTGCGCATCGCTTTCACACCAGTTTGAATTATATGTTCTAAAAATGTAAATTTATTTTCCCAGTAAAAACCAAGATAACAGAGCGACTGTTTGCGTTTAACGTTAATATTGTCAAGTTTAATGCTAGGGGAAGATATAAAGGAACCTTTTAAAAGAATTTGGTAAGTTTTATGCGCGGCGAATTTCAGGCGATTACGTTTACCCCAGCTCGATATTAACCCATCAGTCGTGGCAAAACGAGACACAATAGCTTTTTCATTGTTATCGCGGCCGGATGTGGCCGCTTGGGGCTTCATGAATTAAATTAAGACTATCATTGGCTTTAGATTCAATTTCGGAACGTGAATTTGCTTGAACGATGAGAAAACCGTCATCGGCGTAGACAACTAGTACGCACAGCGGTGGTAGGGGAAGACTTAATAAATCATCAAATCCGAAATTCCATAGTTTTGGCGAGATAACAGAGCCCTGAGGGCAGCCGCAAGTTAAATCTTTGGCGTGTGTACAATGGCCAAGTCGAAGCTTAGTTTGACCATTAAAAAAGTAAGAACGTATTATGGCATAAATATTAGAGTAGCAACCTCGATTTTTTAGTTTTAATAATAATATCGGCCACCAAGCATGATCGAACGCGCCGGAGATATCTAATGAAATGGCGACCACGTATTTCGATTCCGAAAGATTTACTATTTTTCTAACTTCCATAGCCGCGTCAACAGTCGATTTCCCGGCGGTGAAACCGAACTGATGACTATGAAATTTAGGGCCACCGGGTAGCAGGCGAGGCACGATGAGACGTTCTAGTAATTTACCTAAGCAAGGCAGTAACGTTATCGGACGGTAAGATTTTGGATCGTCTGGAGGTTTGTTTCCCGCTTTAGTTATTAATTTTAAGCAACCGGTGCGCCAAATTTTTGGGAATATACCTTCTGCGATACATCTGTTGTAAACATGTAGAATCGATAAATTGGCCGCTAAGCACGCTTGTTTTATCATAATATTCGATATTTTATCCTCGCCCGCAGATTTTTTTTATAGGCAAAAGGTTTACTATTTTACTAAACTCCTCCGAAGTTGGTAAATCTGAGACCGGTGTATGAATGGGGTCTAACATTCTACTCCTAATGTCGCGGTGGTGTTCATCATCCAAGGAGGGCTCGTCGTCTGGGATGAGAACGTTTAGATATGCCTTCGCCGTTTCGTCTAAACTACAAGTGTAAGAGTTGTTAATTTTAATATTTGAGAAAAAGCTTGGCTCATTACTGCTACTGGGTTTAAGCTCGTGGTATAAAGAGGACCAGGGCACTCTTTATCTAGTCTATTCGCGGCATTCTCCTAAATATGTATATTGTTTGTCGATGCCAGAAATGAACCGATTTTGTGATCTTATAGTCTTGGAAAAATCCAAGTCAATCATAATAATTTTGCATCTTCCCATACTAACAGGGTTTCTTTAAATGTTTTTTACTAACTTGTGCTTATTTTTTATTGTTCCCATAGGTACCAAACGTATAAACGACAGCTTTAAACCAGTAAAATAACAGACAGATTTCGCTATTCAACCCCGTTTCCTGTCGTAAGGATCTTTTCACTCCGCCGCAGCTGAGACCAAACCGGAATTCAGCTTTATTCTTCTCAAAAAATCCGTCAGTTTTGTAAGAAGTTATCTTTTAACTAGATGATGCCCGCAACTCCGGGCCCGGGGCCTTACGCCAAAATTCGTTTATCGCGCGGGAACCCGTACATCTTTTCGGGATAACAAGTATCCTATAACCTATGTCCTTTCCTGGCGTCAAAGTATCTTCATACCAAATATCAGCAAAATTGGTTAAGCGGTTTGGGCGTGAAGAGGTAACAAACAGACATATACTAAGAGACAGACATTAGTGTGGATTTCATAATGTATTTAGAGCATTATTATCTATCTGCCTTCTAATATTTATTTTCGCTGCTATAAATATGAAGGCACATCTTAGGCCTAAACTTATTTACTTAATAAAAATAATTGCCGAAGGGTTCCGTACCGTTATAGAGGATTCCGTATGGGAGCCCCCCTTAAATATTAATTTTATTCAAATATTATTATTAATTATTAAAGTACACGCATAATTAAGGCCTTTGTGAAATTTTCAAGTGCCTACCTGTTGTCATCATTGATACCGAACAAAAAATGTTTGAAAAATCACGTTTGTTGTATGGGAGCCCCCTTAAAATACATATTTAATTTATTTTGTTTTTAGTATTTGTTGTTATAGCGGCAACAGAAATACATAATCTGTGAAAATTTCAACTCTCTAGCTATTACCGTTCTTGAGTTACAGCCTGGACACAGACAGACAGACGGACAGACATCGAAGTCTCAGTACCTAATAGGGTCCCGTTTTTACCCTTTGGGTACGGAACCCTAAAAAATTGGACCGATTATGATAAAATTTGGTATGCAGATACTTTGAGTCTAGTAAATTGGTAATTAATAAGTATTTATTATTATAGATATTTCCAGAAAGTACACAAAATAAAATCTATGGAACTTGTTATCTTAACAAAGGATAGTATTTTTTTCAAACAGGCAAAATAAGTACAAAGGACGTATGGTCTGTAAGTAAAATATTTTATTGTAAGTATAATATGGTAACTACTTAATTTTGAACAATACCTGGAAGTTGTATTGTAGTTTTTCTATAGGTTTAGGGTCGTACAATCTGCGTTCAATAGACCAGGCCTGTTTGAGAGTATTTCGAGCCTATTCAATTTAGAAATACAGTTATTAGGGCTCATACCTAGTTGTTACGAATTATTGTCTTTTAAAATAGTCAAACAATGTTTAGGACACAATAGTCATGACTTAAAAATATTTTTTCCTCGTTATAATAAATTTAAAACGCATTTTTAATCTCTCACCAATTGCAACATGCAGAACTTAGTACTTAGTAGGTATTTATTATTATTTTGTAACAGGGTATTTTGACTTATCTTATATCTTTAAACGAGCAATTCTTGTATATATACATATAATTGGAATCTCGGAATCGGCTCCAACGATTTTCATGAAATTTAGTATATAGGGGTTTTCGGGGGCGATAAATCGATCTAGCTAGGAATCATTTTCATAAAATGTCATTTTTTGTGTTTTTTAATTTTTTGAATACCGAGCGAAGCTCGGTCATATAGCTAGTGATGTACTTATAGTATACATGGTCAAGGGTGTAACAAAAACACAATTAGAAATCGGTTATTTAATGATTGTGCGTCTACGACACGACGTCGTAACGTGTCACGATGCAATCGCAGGATTGCAGTAATAATAAAAAGTAAAAAAACTAAAACCCAACTACGACAAAAAACGACGCTGAAAAAGTATAAAACAAAATTTTCAGAATACTGAACTGAACAAAGTTGCTGCATAATTCAGAATAGTATTGTATGACATTATTGTCAATTTACAACGAAGGCATCTTGGTAGTCCACTGTGTCCATTTACTTGCAACTACATTAGCAACTTTGTTCAGTTCAGTATTCTGAAAATCTTGTTTTATACTTTTTCAGCGTCGTTTTTTGTCATTTTGTCACGTTGTTAGTGTATTTGTGGCGCATAATATTAACAAAAGTTAAATTGATGAACTAAAAACTAGGTAGTATGAACGCAATGATGTGAATTATATGCAATCAGCCCATGATTATTCATACCTGTATAGGTAAAGTCACAAGCAAATGTTAGTAATACATATATATTCAAAATGTACAAGTAAAGCGCTTTCAAATGATACCAAACACGGCATATATATTTTATCTTAACTTTATTTTTTTACTCTGTATGTTTTGTCCGCTAGAGGGCGCCACATTAGATTTTGTAAAAACCCCATATAGCCTATAATCAGCGGATAATTCAGACGCTTCTAATGATTTATGCCATTTGTCGAATTCTGATAAGTAGTTTAGAAGTTACGAGGGAACAGATGAACATACATACATACATAGCCTGTCAAAACCATACTCCTTTTGCTTTGCCGTAGTCGGGTAATGAAAAAACTTTTTGTGGTCTATTTTTAAGGCATTGTACTTCTTTTAAAAAGTGATCATTATTCGTGGTTGAAAGAAAGGGGTGGAATGGTGGATGAGTGGATTTTCTTTCTTCGTTTTCTTAAACAGCGAGATGCGACGTCGTATCGTGTTTATGTATGGGAGCCCTTATACTCGTAGTTCATACTATATACATCTTATATATAAAAATGGATTTTCAAATGTGTTAGTCGCGCTAAAACTCGAAAACGGCTGAACGGATTGGGCTGATTTTAGTCTTAAAATATTCGTAGAAGTCCAGGGAAGGTTTTGAAGTGACACGAAGTTCACCGGGACAGCTAGTTTTAAATAAAAGCTTTATCTTCTATGCGTTATTAGTTAAAACTAATTCTAGATTATTATAAGTTTAACTTTGTCGTAAAAAAATAGTTAATTTAAATAACACGCATTTTTTATGGAATTATTTTATTAAAACTAGCAATTCAATTAAGACAGTCTTCTATTACGAAATAGAAGACGAGTGTAACATAGGGCCGATTCACACCGGATCGGCAGCGGCCGGCAGCGGTCGGCAGAGGCGCGGCGAGCCCTTTTAGAAGTTTTCAAGCGATACTAGTAGTTATATGTAAATAAAGTTTAAAATTATTTCACACTAAAAGTTCTCTTCGCGCCGCTGCCGATCCGGTGTGAATCGGCCTAAGGCTAGTTTTATCATTAAGCGTTTCGGCAGCGCCGTTGGAGCGCGCGCGTTCGAATATGTATGTGAGTAGTAGTAACTAGTAGCGCTTTATAGTCTACTATAAAGCGCGCTCGACTATAAAACGCTACTAGTTTCTACTACTCACATACATATTCGAACGCACGCGCTCCAACGGCGCTGCCGAAACGCTTAACGATAAAACCAGCCTAAGGGCCGGGACACAAAAACACGATACGACGTCGTGTCGTGGGAATCTACGACGCGCGTCGTAGACACGACATCGTACGACGTCGCGTCGTAGAAACTCACGTAGAAATTCAAAGACGAGTTTCTACGACGCGACGTCGTACGATGTCGTGTCGTGGTTTTTTACAACGCGCGTCGTAGATTCTTTTTGTGTCCCGGCCCTAACAACGGCGCCCAATCGCGGGTAATAAATGAAACGATATCTCAGTGTTGCCACCGTTTATTTGAATTTTACTAAAAAAAATTGAATAAAAAATATTGTATTTCATCAACATGTTCTTTTTGTTTAGAAATGAATAATATACAGTAGAAAATGTCGCGGAGCACATAGATAGCTGTTTGTTTGGGGTATGGTGACATTATACTAGTACGGATTCTTCAGGGAATGGTGACGTAGTGGGTGGTACTGGTTGATGACTGTCGGGGCACGGTGGTACCGCGGTGTGTGGTGCTGGGGCTGGTGTGGTGTGGTGGTGTGGTGGTGGGGCGCCGGCCCTCCTGTCGGGGGTATATTATGCTGCGGGCGGCGCGTTCAGTCTCACTCGCTGTACTTAAAACTAATCCTCCTCCTCGCCGCTCTCCGATTCTGAAATCAAACGTTAACAGTTTAAAATAATAAAAAAAAAACTATTTATCCTTTTCAGAACAGAAGACAACTGCGTGGCGGTGGAACACGTCAACACAATAACATTCAAAGCCTACGACATGAGTGTGCATTTCGGCAGCGATTACTGACAAAGATCAGGTACGTGTGTCTCACACAAAAACATTCTGTCCTACACGCTTTATGTAAACGCTCTTAGGGCCTTATCACACTGGCGATTAGCGAGCGATTTGAAAGCGACGCGACTGCGCAGCCATTTTGTACACTCGTCTAAGGATGTGACGTCAAAATCCATTTTGCTACTGAGTGTCCAAAACGCGGAATGCAAGCTGCGTGCACGCCGCGCAATCGCGGCGTGTGCGCTGCGCAGTCGCGTCGCTTTCAAATCTCTCGCTAATCGCCACTGTGATAAGGCCCTAAAGGTGATTTTGCAACACTCCCCAGCACCGGAGCGTGACAAGTCACGGTCAAATATACGTCATTTCTTTAAAACGAAATGTCGCGTCGCTCCGTTGCTGTGTAGTGTCGCTTAGTGCGGTCTCGCCTTAAGACAAAACTGCAAACATTCAAGAAGAGATCGTATTCCCCACTGACCTCCATTATACAAGTACGTTGGACCTATGATACCCTTTGAAATGACAGCCGTTTTTTGTGCCTATTTGAAGCGGAATCATTTTTTTTTTTAATTCCTTGTCCCCCTAACTGTGTCAGGGCTTGTTGCTATATTATTTAATTTATTTTAACATAAAAAATATGTTCTTTTTACCCCATAAAAATCCAATTATTATACACAACATTATTAAAAGTTCTTATACATAAAAATTCTAATTAATTACTAAATACTAAACGGTTCAATAAATATTAAATTTCGTTCGAATTAAAATTTACAATTTACAAAATATGTAAAAATTAAAACAATAAAAATACGGCACAACGTTCGACTACCCTAATATCACAGCTTACAATCACATTAGTTTACTGGAATTTCTCTTGTTCGCAACACTCACTATCCTTTTGCAAAAAGAGAGGAACAAGTCTCTCTTTTTTCCCCCCAGGATGGCAGGCAGATTCTCACCCGTCATCGATGTGCCCAATTTTTGCTCAATATCATATCTATTGCTAGCAAAAATTGGACACTCGAGTAACAGGTGAGGAACCGTCTCCTCAACTCCTGGCTGACACAGGCACGACGGATCATCCTTCAACTTGAATCTGTGCAAGAAGGCAAATCCGCCGTGTCCAGTCAGTATCTGTGTGGTGTGGTGTGTGATGTCTATCTTTTTTACTATTTTGTATGCAGCAGCAGCGCTTGGGAAAAAGAGTTTCGTGACTCCAGCCGTCCTTCCCACTTCGTATCTCCTGTCCCATTCCTCAATCGTATCCTCTCTCAAAATACGCTTGACGAATGAAACAGGACACAGATCGTAGTCAGGTTTCCTTCTCAATCCCAGCGCGGCCTCCTTGGCTAATTCGTCAACCCTCTCATTCCCTCTCAGCCCTGCGTGCGCCTTAATCCAAAACAGGGAGACCTCCCGCCTCTGCAATGCAGCTTTTCGGAGGGCCGCCCTTGTTTGCGCTGCCAGGGGATGAGGGGAACTAAGGGTGATAGCCTGGAGAGCCGATCTGGAATCGCTAAGGATACCGACCTTTGCCATTCCACTCTTGCAGGCTATACTTACTGCTCTTTGGAGCGCTAGAAGTTCGGCCTGGTAGACGGTGCAATACGACGACAAAGCAAGCTTGACGGCCTTCGTCTCGGCCTCACCCTTCCATACAGAGAGAGCGGCTCCGACTCGACCCTCAATCTTGCTGCCGTCCGTATAGATCCTATGGATGTGGCTGTTAACCACGTCAGCATACGAGTCCTCATCTACCATCCCGAACCTCAGCTCTACCTGCTCTGCCGGATGTGGGTCCTCAATCGCGGAAGCCATTCGTTCCACCTCCCTGTCCCTCAATGCCGGGTAGGACACTCCCTTCTTGATCTCATATAGTCTCGATGCTTCAAGTATTCTGAGATCAAGAGGGAGTATCCCAGCCAACAGCAGCGCAGAGTTCAGGGAGACGGTCCGATATGCTTTGCAGATCTTCAGGGCAAAACCCCGTACGGGGTTTGAGCCTTTTTTGGACCCCCATCTTTTGCACGGTGGGTGCCCACGCTGCTGATGCATACAAGATAGTTGGTTCTATGACCGCCGTATAAATAGTCTTAACTACTTGGGGGTTAAGCCCCCAACCTACTCTTGCGGCCCTGGCAAGCTGCTTGTAGCGCGTGATTGCCTTTTGACAAACGCTGCTAACGTGGGCGTTAAACGTCAAGCCTTGGTCGATGACAAGGCCCAGAATCTTTAGTTCACTGCAGTATTTAATTTCTACACTCCCCATTCTCAAGCTCGGTATGTCATATTTTAGTCGCCTTGTCGACAGTAATGCGCAGGTTTTGTGCGGCGCAAAATTCAATTTATTGGCTCTGCCCCAATTTTTAATGACGCTTAATACTTCGTTAGCTTTTAACTCCACATCTAAAGCCGAGTCTCCCTCAAAAACAAGCACGATGTCGTCAGCGAAGGCCTGACAAAACACACCCATCTCCTCTAGCATCGTTAGCAGGGGGTCCAACAAGAGGTTCCACAGGATGGGACCGCCTATGGATCCCTGTACACACCCCTTGTCGGTCTTCCTGTTCACTTCCACTCCGGCATATCTAACATTCACGCACCTTCCACTCAGGTAGCTGCTGATAACCCGCCTCAGGTTCCCCGGACACCCAACTTCAGCCAACCGAACCTTTATGGCCGGCCACCAAGCACTATCGAAGGCCCCCTCTATGTCCAGCGATACCACAACAGAAATTTTCTTCTCCTCCCTCTTTTTTCTGATGTGGTTCACCAACCTATAGAGGGCGTCTTCGGTGCTTCTTTGGGGCATGAAACCATACTGGTTGGGGCTTATTTTGGGCAACAGGTAGAACCTGAGTCGGGCTACCAGCATCTTCTCGAAGATTTTGCCGAGAACAGGTAGAAGGCCGATTGGTCGATAGGCTTTTGGTACCCGGTATGATTCCTTGCCCGGCTTTCTCAGCACCACCACTGTCGCCTGCTTCCACTGTTCGGGGAAGTAAGCGACAGTCAGACACTTATTCAGCAGAGCAAGGAACCACTCCGGGTTACATTCCACAGCGTGCTGGCAGATATCGGCCGTGAGACCATCCGCTCCGGGGGCCTTCTTGGGGTTGAAGGACCTTACGGCTCTCTTCAACTCCTCCATGATGAAAGGTGGGTCGTCCGGACCCGTCAGCGGTTCGGAGTCCAGGGACTCCGCACGCCGGCGCGTCCGTCGATGTTCCTCACTTTCATCACTTTCCAGGTCCGCGGGGTAGAAGGTCTCCGCCAACAGCTCTGCAGAGCTTCGAGCGTCGAGGGTTTCACCGCCCTTTGTTAAGGGCAGATCTTCCTCCCTCCCTCCGACTCTGTTCAGCACCCTGTAGATGCCCTCCCAGACCCCCTCCCTATCCTGTTTCCGGCAAAACTCCTTCCAACTCTCCACTTGAGCATCTTTCACTGCCTTTTCATACTTCTCTTTCGCTTCCAGGTACAGTCCAACTACGCGGTTTCTGCGATCAGGCGCTGCGTTTCGGATCCTGCGTCTCCTCGTAGCGACTTCTCTCTTCATCTGTGCGAGCTCATCATTCCACCACGACAACGTGAATTTCTGTGCGTGTTTTTTGGTCGGCATAGTGTCTCTGCATGTTTGTGTTATGGCTTGTGTGTATCTGTCTATTTCGTCATCTATCTGTTGTGTGCTGCGTATTGAGTCAATCGCTTGTAGAGTCATTTGTCTGTCCGACATTAGCTGGGTCAGTTTCTCACGAAACTGATTCCAGTTTGCCTTCTGTGTGTTGAAGATGCGTGTGGTACGTATTATGTTTGTGCCTGTGGATTTGTGTTGTCTGATGCCGAATGATATGCCGTTGTGGTCCGAGCTCGTCAGATTCTCCTCCACCCTCCAGTCGCCTACTCGGTTCAGCAGATCATCGGAGCACGCTGTCACATCCACGTAACTGGAGTACCTTTTACCCCCTCTGACAGTGTCGAATGTTGGGGTGTCCCCTGTGTTGAGTATGTGAAGACTCATTTCTTCCAGTACTGCAGACACATCCCTTCCTCGCGGGTCTTCCTTATTGCCACCCCACCACGGGCTTTTTGCGTTAGCATCACCTCCCAAAACCATCTTGTCGGTACCCAGCTCTCTTCCTATCCGTACAAGATGGTCCAGGTCCTACAGGCTTATCAGGCTCAAAGTAGAAGGACACAACAATCATCTCCCAGGCTTTGGTTCGGATCGTGGCCACAACGATGTTGTTATTGCTAAGGCGTGTGTGTAGTTCGACATCCAACGTGTCGCCGAATACTGCAACACACGCCTTGACCACACCACCCCCCTCACCATCGCTCTGGAAGACCCTCACTCCTTTGTATGTCCTCATACTCCGCGCCCCACCTATGTAGGGCTCTTGCAGCAACGCTACGCAAGCCTTACGCTTGGTGGCCTCGAGCAATAGCTCCTTTGTGGCGAGTTGGCTCCGCTGGAGGTTCGACTGCAACATTCGGTATTGGAAGGACTCACCTGGGACAACCTCAGCAATACGCCACCGTCGATCTGGCTAGAGCGTCCCACCTCTTCCTTTCCATACACTCCTTATCGAGGGCACTGTGCTCCGCGCTACCTTTCCTGGCCTTTGTGCAGTTTATGCACTGAGGGGCCTCTCTTCGCAGCCACTTGTCGCAAACGGTCCTCAGATGAGGACCGGCGCAGTGACTGCATCGATCCGTCTCCTCCTTACACACCCTCTTCGTGTGCCCGTAACCAAGGCAGCGGAAGCACTGCACCAACGGACTATGGTCCTCAACTCTCACTCTGCCCAATCCTATATGAGCGTATCCTACATTCATACATCTTTTCCACACTTGTGGGCTCGCTCTAACCACTAGGTGGTTCTGTAGGGGGTTTCTTGCTTTCATCCCATATACCACTTCAAACTTTTTCTCTTCCCCCCTCAGGTCCTCAAGAATGGTCGCGTTTTGGTTCTGGAACGCGATATTGAAATCGACGTTGTCGCATTTCATAACATTCCTGAATACCAGTAGAGGGAGTTTATTATTTACATCTTCTATCACTAATCCTTCATCCTTGCTCAGTCTTTCCTTTACCTTATTTCTCTCTACCTCATTTATACAGCCGACAACTACTCTTCTGTTTTTCACTTTCCTAACCCTTTCTACTTTTACCCATCCGTCCTTTGGGTCCACTGTCTTCCTTATTTTTTCAATTACCTCATCTCCCGTTTCTTGTTCGTCTTTGGAGGACACTACCACTGAATGTAGAGCCCTTGTTTCGGGGAGACGCTCAGCGACTTGTTTCGAGGCCACGCTCGCATAAGTCGGTTTTGCGATAGTTGTACTGCCCTCCAAGAGCGAGTTTAATCTGTCCATACTGTCAATGTTATCTTTCATACATCCTCTCATCTCGTCTATCTTTCTCATCATTTCCTTCATACTAGTGTCAATATTTTCCTGTACTAATTTATTGTTCTTTTTTAGATTTTCCAGTAGTTCCTGTTCCAAGGTGTTACTGGCGACGTCAGAACGCTGGGGGGGATGTATAGGGTCCCTCCCCAGCTCCCTAGGCATCCCTTTTTCCACCCTGGTAAGTTCGTTGTCCATTTCTTTAATTATTTGGTAGGCCCTGTCCAGCATTGAAATAACTTTATCTCTTATCTCTGTTTTCAGGTATCTGGAGCTATTAATGTAGGTTTTCGCATTTGTGAGACAGACCCTACCTTCCTCCGTTCTAGTTTTATATGTTACTGAGGGACACTCGGCTTTTTCTACGACTGTAGCTTTTTTGATAGTTTTTGTTTTAGGTGCACAATGCTCCTGGCTTGTTGCCAGTGTTTTATTGGAAGACAAGGCGCTAATGTTGAGGGTTTCTAGGTTGTCAACATTTTTCCGCACTGCGGAGGCTTTCGCAGGCTGCATTAGGGCTCTGGCCTCGTCTATTTTATTACTATTTGGCGGGGAGATCGTGAATGTATCACTTGGGCGCTTGGGGGTGTGAAACATTTTCTATATTTGTCCGGAGGACACGTCAAATTTAAATAAGAATTATTTAAATTTAGAAAATTTAAATAATATTGTCAAATTGGATAAATAAAAATGAAATCAAATTTTAAATTAAAATAAAATAAATTAATTAAAATTAAAATTGTAATAAAATGTCAAATTATGTAAAAGCCTATCCTAACAGTTTTCCCCAATAGGAGAAGGAACTGTCCTAACCTAGATATAATATAGATAATATACTGTGTGTGTACTGTCCCTAAACGCTTAACAAAATAACTTAATCTAACAACCACCCAAAATGGTGTAGTTAGTCCTTATATTTATTTTATTTCTAGGCAGCAGTTCCAATAGGGGCTGCTGGTCAGCCTTAATTTATTACAATTACAAGCTTGGCGTTCCAGGCGTTGCAGGTGTTCTAACTGGTCCTCCAGGAGTCCCGGTCGAAGCAGTGCGTCCCTCTACTTCATCCGTTGCCGACCCGAAGATTGCTGTTCGCTGGATAGCTCAAATAGCTCTGCCAATCAAAACATTGAAAATCTCGCCGCTCTGCAATATCTGGATGCGGAGGCCCGAGATATCAACGTTCGAACTTTTCCAAAAAAGACGGATTTTACTGATAAAGGCTCAGATGCTAAGATGTTCTTGCAATAATTGTTCACTCTCCTTTGCCTTACTCTGCCAATTTCAGCTCGGAATTTATTACCTTGCAACCCTATGATTATGTCAAATTCAAATTGGACAGCTGTCAGTTGATTTTGACAGTTTTATAAAGATTGGGTTGAGGGTGATCCGCGATGCTTCTTGACGTTTGTATGGTTATACATATATTGAAGGTAGATAATAATTAATAATTATCACTTGTTTCTATTTGATTTTGATACTCCGCGTACACAATTACACTTGTAATTAATACCACAGGTCCTGCGTTCAGCGCACTATACTTTGCGAACAGATAACATTCAATATTTTCACTTTTACAATTTTTAAATTAAACTCAATGCGAGATTGTGTGTTCAATGTGCCAGGGTTGCCAGCCTCTTTTCGTAGTGATTATATTCTCTTTGGTTTCTACAACCAATAGCGATTGAGCGGCCATTTGCAAGTTACGTCAGATTTAGTTCTCTTCCCCCGCATTGGGGGCGCTGATTCCGCTTCAAATAGGCACAAAAAACAGCTGGGTATCTTATGTCCAGCGTACTTGTATAATGGAGGTCAGTGGTATTCCCTCATAAAAGGCCGGCAACTCTTGTGATGTTGCTGTCCATGGGCGACAGATAGTCGCTTTCTGTCACCTTTTGATAATTTGCCCCCTAATCCATACTAATATTATGCTAAAGTGTGTCTGTCTGTCTTCCGTCTGTTTGCCTCTTCACACTTAATCCGCTGAACCGCTTTTGATGTGGACTATGGAGATCGAGTCCCGCGACTTAAAAAAACGACTAAAAGACAGGCTACTTTTTATCCCGCTAAGACGATCATCTAGTTTCATAATATAATAGTCAGGGAGCCCTAGAACAAATTGTTTTTTGATTACTATCAAGCAAATTTTTTGTGAGTAGCTTCATTTTGATTAAGACGAACAACATTTTTATTTGCGATAAATCTCCAAAGCGGTATCAACTAAATCTCGAAAGCGGTATCTAACAGATATAGAAAGGATTTCATACTTTGAATTGACGGTCCTAAAACATGGATTGTTCTATTTGTAGGACAATGTTACTCTTAAATTATATAACTAATAAGTAATAACCTATCAAGTATCAATATACAAAAAATCTGCTTGTTAAGGTTCCGTTTTAGGGTTCAGTAGTCAACCAAGTTTTGTTGATTACAGAACCCTATTAAACGGAACCCTAACGAGCTGATTTTTTGTATATTGATAGATTAATAGTCATATAATTTAAGAGAAACATTGTCCTACAAATAAAGCAGTTCATATTTTAGGACCATCAATTCAAAGTATGAAATTCTTTCTATCTGTGTTAGCTATCACTTTCGAGATTTTTCGCAAATAAAAATGTTGTTCGTCTTATCAAAATGAAGCTACTCACAAAAAATTAGCTTGTTAATAATAAAAAAAAAATGTTCTAGGGCTAAAATATGCACCACTGACCCTCCTCGGCGCTTTGCAGCCACTCGACGAACTTCTTCATCTGGTCGAGGAACATGACCTTGCCCTTGCTGGAGTTGGGCTCGCGGTACCACTTGAGTATCACCTCCTCCGACAGCACGTTGGTCTTGTACAGCATCAGCACCAGCTTGCTGAACGCCTTCATGAAGCTCATGTTCTCGTAGCAGTACTCCTGGACCTGGGGATATATACAATAGTAGAGCTTGAGTGGAGTCCAGAGTGACGGGTAGATGGCTGGGTTTATACGAGCATAGCTAGCAGTAGAGGCATCGAGTCACTTTCAATAGTAGTTTTACATTGAGAAGCGACGCGAGAGGTAGCATTTGTATTAGCCATTTTTTTAAATGAAATAAGGGGGCAAACGAGCAAACGGGTCACCTGATGGAAAGCAACTACCGTCGCCCATGGACACTCGCAACATCAGAAGAGCTGCAGGTGCGTTGCCGGCATTTTAAGAGGGAACACGCTCTTTTCTTGAAGGTTTGTCGTATAGGTCCGGAAATACTGCTGGTGACAGTTTGTTCCAGAGTTTTACAGTGTGCGGCAGAAAGTTACGCGAAAAACGCACTGTGGAAGACTGCCACTCATCAAGGTGATGAGGATGGTATATTTTTCGCGTGGGACGATGGCGAAAAGTTGCAGGTGTTATGATTCTGAACAATTCCTCAGAATTTTTAGTGATTAAGACAAAAGGTTTAGTGAATACAGCCATTTTAACTTTATAGGAAAACTTTGTTTGTAATGTACTAAAACTGTGCAGTTTAATATTGAACTGGTGTCATAAAAATGCTGCGTCCTGTCGCATGACGCATCCAGTCTTTAGGCGGCATTAATACGAATAAGACAGGACTAACTTAAACATTTTGCTGTCCTTGTCTTGTTGGAAAAGCCATTTTGACAAAAACAGGCACGTGGATGAGTCAGTCCTGTCTTTCGTGTATTAATAAGGCCGCAATGGATATACTCGATGCCTCTACTGGTCGCTATACTCGTATAATCAGATTGCTAAATCGCCATGGTGTAGCGACAAGCGGCGCGCGCGTCACCCGGCGTGAAATACTCGCGGTCGGGCGCGCACGCACCGCGACGTCACCACACTCCGACTCGTCATCAAGTTTCATCATGTTGAGGAGAATAACCAAGGTACTTAGCTTATAATATACGTCATGATAATGTAAACATAAACAAAATTGGAAGCATTTCTAAGAGTGAAAAAGTGTCTGAATAAAATTGAAGTATTATGTCACATATTTACCGCGCAATGGAATTTAGTCTAATTTGCTCCTTAATTTTGCTTTAGTTTACTTCCGTGCAAAATATTTATGTATTAGAAATCTTTTTTTTTCTAAACAAATAAGAAAACAATAATTTTGCTACAGGGTTGAAGGACACTAAAATATGTAAAACAAGTGAGCATCACAACATGTACAGTTGTTACCTTGTGAGTTGTGACACATTAGGTTACTCGGCTGATGCGCTTGTTGAACATACAATAGAAACTATGAAATGTATGATATGCATAAAGAAAAAAGATACAACCATAATATGACAAAATTACTATCAATTAAAAGTTGTAAGCATTGCATGTATACTGTTTCAATCCATTTTGGTCTTAATATAAATAAATAAAGCTTCATATTTTCACTATTTGATTCTAGATCAAAATGAGTTAAAACAAAATGATAGAATGTTTGCATTTAAGTTAGGATATAGTATGTTAACGCCTACAAAGACCTTAATATTAACTTGACGAAGATGATTCATAAACAGATGGCGGACCTACGTAACTTGGGGGCGTTATGTCAAACCCAGCCGACCGATCCACTGACCTCCATTATACAAGTACGCTGGACCTATGGTACCCTTTGAAATGACGAATGTTTTTTGTGCCTATGTGCAGCGGAATCAGCGCCCCAATGCGGGGGGAGAGAACTAAATCTGACGTAAACATGGCGTTTAAGTCGCCATATTGGCGCTGATAGCAGTAGTGGGAGTACTTGGAGCTAATACTAGTTTCTACCACCGTAGTGATTATATTCTCTTTGGTTTCTACAACCAATAGCGATTGAGAGGCCATTTGCAAGTAACGTCAGATTTAGTTCTCTTCTCCCGATATTGGGGCGCGGATTCCGCTTCAAATAGGCACAAAAAACAGCTGGGTATCATCTGTCCAGCGTACTTGTATAATGGAGGTCAGTGGACCGGTCACAGTCAATTGACATAAGCCGACCAAATGACGTAGGTCCATCAACTGCCTATGAATCAATTTCTTCGATGGTACACTCAGCATATACAAGCACTTTACCTTGCTCAGCAGCGCCATCTCGGCCTTGGCGGACTGGCAGAAGGCGGCGAAGAGCGGCGTGTACTGGCGCAGGTACTTGGCCGCCTGCTCCGCCAGGAGTTCCTCCTTCTTGTTCCACTCGCCGCGAGACATCACGCAGTGCCAGATCTGGAACAGAGTAAGACAATACGTCAAAGGATATACAGAGTATATAGGTATTAATAAGTGTGTGATGAAGATCAGATTGCCAAATCGCCATGGTGTAGCGACAAGCGGCGCGCGCGTCGCCCGGCGCGAAATACTCGCGGTCGGGCGCGCACGCACCGCGACGTCGCCACACTCCGACTCGTCATCAAGTTTCATCATGTCAGGTAGTTTGTTTTGAATTAAACAGTTAAATATTTTTAGTAGCCCGTCATTTTTAAGCAGCATGAGGATAAGTTTTGGCAAGAAACACTTGATAATGCGAATGTTTAAACAAAAACGAACTAGAAAATCAGTTTATCCATTTGGAAGCTATGATTGAGACAGTCTCTCCTTCAATAAGATTCCACATTCATAATATTAATATGTTCCAATGTGCATCATTATTCATTACCAATAAGGGAAAGTAACCACTTGAGATACTGTTAGTCATAAGACTGTCGTATCAAACAAGCGCTCGCCTTTAGCGTTTTTTTATAACTTTTAATTCATACTTTTATATTAAAGTGCATTAATGAAATCCTCTCCGCTGAGCTTTCTTGTCTGCACTTTAACTTTTAAGACTAAGGGTGAAGCCAAACGAGCGTAATTTGTGAGTAGTGAGTCGCAGAATTTCGGCTGGCAGAAATTCTACTGCATTCAGTTTACAAAAGTCCTGTTTGATTCACACGAGCGTAATTTTGTGAGTGATTTGTATGAAAAATAATTTACGCGACCGAAATTCTGCGACTCACGAGTCACAAAATAATTAAGCTCGTTTGGCTTCACCCTTAGGGCGAACTCACTGCCCGCGCTCCCCGCGAACTGAATTTGGTCGGTATAATGCGTGTGAGCCGGCAGATAACTCATTTTGAGTCGCCGCGCCGTGTGAATCAAACAGGACTTTTGTATGAAACTGAATACAGCAGAATTCTGCCTGGCAGAAATTCTGCGACTCACAACTCACAAATTACGCTCGTTTGGCTTCACCCTTAGGGTCTAAACACACTAGGCTGAATTACGCCGGCGTAATTGACGTGGCCGAAATTACGTTCAGCCGCTTACGTCTGATGCGACACACTATAAATTACGCGAAGAGCCGAAATTTCGCGGCGTAATTTCCGTTGCGAAACGCGTGCGTAAGTGAGTATTTAAAATTCTCAGATGTAAGGGTCTATACAGACGGACCGCATTTCAACTGCAATCCAACCGCAAATTGCAGTTGAAGTGCAGTTTGAATGCAGTTGACACTCTGCAATCCGACTGCGCGTTTGGTTTGCAATTTGCGGTTGGATTGCAGTTGAAATGCGGTCCGTCTGTATAGACCCTAATGTGTGCGTTAACGCTTTGGGTCTATACAGACGAACTGCAATCCAACCGCAAATTGCAGTTCAAGTGCAGTTTCAATGCAGTTGACACGACTGCAATAGAACTGCAAACCATTATCAACTGCATTCAAACTGCACTTGAACTGCAATTTGTGGTTGGATTGCAGTTGAAATGAGGTCCGTCTGTATAGACCCTTAAGGTTGGATTTGCTATGTTCGGTTTTGATAATTCCGTCGCGTATAGTGTGTTGCTATACAAAACATTACCGCCGAATCGCTGCCGAACTTTACGCTCGACTCGGCTCGACGGAAATTCGGCTCGCGACGGAATTTCGGCATAGTGTGTCGTCCATCGCGTTCCGTCCGTATTTTGTATGCATTTAAAATGCGGCGTAAAAGCGGAATTTACGCCGGCGTAATTGAGCCTAGTGTGTTTAGACACCATGTCGTAATATTTATGTCATGTATGATGTGATGTGACTCACAATGGCGACGACCTCGTGGTCCGGCACGGCGAGCTTGACGGCGAGGTCTCTCAGCTCGGGCACGAGGTCCTTGGGCGCGCGCTCGTCGGCCAGCTCGTCCCGCAGCGCGGCCGTGAGCGCCCGCCGCGCCTCCTGCTCGGCCTGGGCGCGGTGCAGCTTCAGCAGCTCGGACAGCCCGCGAGCCGCCAGCGCCGACGCCAGCGCCTCCTCGCCGCGACGGTTCAGCGGCAGGAACTCCAGCAACCTGACAATAAAGGCATTTTGTAACCTATGTTGCATATACATAAAGAAATTTTATTGTTTATTTGATTATTTTGAATTCATTCGTGAAAACGAATAATCAAGTACAGTACCCGGCGATAAATATTGCACATCGACCTTTGGAAAGTGACAGTCGGCTAATTTCGGTTTTGTAGAGCGTTATCTCTTACGCACGAAATACAAAAAGTCCGGTATATATTAGGAGCTGTTAAAAAAACCATAATTATTATGGTTTGCTTCTTTTGACAATTTTATTATTCTTTGTATAAAATACACCAAATTTTCTATAAGTTATGGCTTTAGGTTCGAGTAAATTAAAATAAAAAAGCGTGTTCAAATTATGTTTACGTATTTAATTCTTTTGGAAAATTACAGCTGTAGCAAATTTAGGGGTGTTAACAACTCTAGATATATATTTTGAACTGGACGCGACTGCACTATTGAATTTGAACAACGACTGCCATAATGTCAAATAGGTGTGCTACAAAGATGAAACGGTCCATTCACTATCCTGCATTGCAGTCCGCCGTGCAGGCCTGCAACACCATTTATTATCCTGCATTGCAGTCCGCCGGCTTATGCAGGATAGTGAATGGTGTTGCAGGCCTGCACGGCGGACTGCAATGCAGGATAGTGAATGGGCCGTTTAACCCTCTATGAAACCGAAATTAGCCGACTGTCTCTTTCCAAAGGTCGATGTGCAATATTTATTGCCGGGTATTGTACTTCTTTATTGTTAGTCGTGATCTCGTAAAGGGGGTGACAGACACGCGAGTAAGTACGCGGACTTATGGCTCGACGATCATAATCGCCTGTGTGTCAGCAAAGAGCCGCGAGCTGCGCGCCTGGGGGCATGGTATTACAGTGTGAGCGATTCTCGTGTGTCACCGACGCGAGCCCAGTAAGTTCGCGAACTTAAAACCCGCGTACCTTAAGTTCGTACGTCTGTCACCCCTTTAAGGCCTTGACATCACCCAGCAGAATTACGATCTTAGATCCGCCAATTGTCTATCTTTTTTTGTATGTTGTGTTGTATTGAATACTTTCCGATTAATATTGAATATTATAATATGTATCAATATCCACGCAAATCTGCCATAAGGATGTTAGTAGACATGCACAAATGTAGCAGCACATATGACTGCACGGCAACGTTACCGCGAGCCAGTACAGTGACGCGTTGTTCTGTCCCAAATGTTAGCGCAGTTCCAATGTTACAGAACTACCGTGTGTATGTATTTGGGAAGATAATATTTACAGATTTTAGGGATCTTTCAAATCAAAGCTTAAGTCTTGGCTACGTTTGGCTTATAAATCTTCAGTTTCGGAAATGAAATTTTACTGATATTGCATTGAATTCCACGCAGTTGTATTGCTTTAGGATTTAACATAATCGTGGTATAATTATTATTCTCAAGGCCCGGTAGTAATATGAAGTATTAAGGTGACATGAGGGTAAGGCCGCGTTTCCACTGAAGCGGAGCGGAGCGGAGCTTAGCGGTGCCGAATTGTCCAATCACCATGCTCGAAATCTTCGCTCCGCTTCGCTGTCATTCCGCTGGAATAGCACGATTGGTCAATTCGGGCACCGCTAAGCTCCGCTCCGCTTCAGTGGAAACGCAGCCTAAGGCTTCCTGGATACAGCGATACTAGACAGTGGTCTCACCTGCCCTCCAGCTGCCCCCGCTTGAGCGCGGTGACGAGCGAGGCGGCGCCGCGCTCCTGCTTGACGGTGACGAACACCTCCAGCACGAAGTCCAGCGCCAAGTTGTCCTTCACCAGGTGCTCGTTGACCAGCACCAGCAGCACAGACGGTGGCACGCACGCGTTACCTGTCGACGGACGATTGTGAGAGCCAGTCCACACGGCGAGTTGCGACGACGCAGCGCGCCGTGTGAACACCTTAGTTTTAAGCCGTGTTTTCACTAGGGGACATTTGTCTCGCGACCTAGTTGGGGGACACGTAACGTAGTGTGTCCCGCGACATATCGCCTGACGTCGCAACGACATTTACGGGTTGCGGGACTTGGCGACATACTGTTCACCACTGACTAGTGTGAACAAGTCATAATATTATGTCGAGGGACAAAATTGCAGGGGACAAACTACGTGTACTACGTAAATGTCGGACGACTTGTCTCCGTGACATGTCCCCTAGTGAAAATGCGGCTTATTTGTATGAAAACAACGCAACAGCAGCGCTGCGTCGACGCAAAGCTGACGCAACGCGCCCTGTGGGCTGACTCTGAGCTCGCAATACATATTATACAGAATAGTAAGCAGTGGTCAAGCCACTAGTGATGATTCATTCTAAAAAAAAGGTGGGTCAGCAAAGACAACTCGAGAATGTCAATAGCTTACTATAGTTTGTGCGTTTTATGATGACATGGGTGACAGTTTTCATATTCCTTGCTACGGATTTTTTTTACAAGAAAACAAAAAAAAAACAAAATGTAATAAATTATATTCCATCGACAAAACAAATGTTTCCTATAAATGTAAATGAATAAAAATGAAAAGTTGCTAAATGCTAACTTATTAATATAAAATTATAAATATTAACTCTGAAATAGGAGTATAAAATTATTGTTACGAAAATATTGTAAAAATGTCAGATGCATGAAACGGAACTTATGTCAATAGAGATTGACACAAAGGGTGGCCATCTTAAATTGTCAGGGACACTCTGAAACTTCAGTACGAAATCGATAATTTCGATTGCAATTCCTTTACGAAGTGATACGATATTTTTAAATTATCGATTATTTTTTTTAGGTAACTTCCCTATTATTGTCAATTATTATGTGTCACCCATATCATCTTAAAACGCACAAACTATATTGTCACTTTAACATGTTGCAATTTCTTGGGTAGCAAAAAATACATTATTCACTTATAGCAGGCCTGTCCCACTCGCGCGTATAGGCATCGAACTGTAAGTACCACCCGCGGGTGGCAAATCAGTAGGGACTCAACTCACAAGCGAGCGGTGACGCACGCGCAAGATTTTTCGTCGCGTATCTACTGTATACTGATCATAGATGAATTTAATACAATATGATACTTACACCCGGTTTCTGAAAGGTGTGTCAAATCACTGATCAACTAACACTGCTGTTAATTTAGCATGGATGTCAAATCAATTTGAGTTTCTGATACATTGATCAGCCGAAAATTAACTAATCTATGATCATTTTTAATTTGACTAGCGATTTGTTATTTTTCGTTCATTACTTCACTATTAACTATCAAAAATGCCAATGAAATGTCAAAAGAAGGAATTGCAGACTGTCATTGCCATCAAAAATGTTCTGGGAATTTCAAATCTGATGTTTTCTGAAACATTGATCAGACGAAAATTAACTAATCTGTGATCATTTTGATTTGACATGCGATTTGTTTATTTTCGTTCACTTGTCAGAATTTTGATTTTCAATTTTTCAGACGTTATCGATTCCTAAATTCTTCTTTTTTATAGAAATGAAATTGATTATAATATACATTTTTTGAAAATTAAACGAGTATTGCAAATAAAACAGTTTATTTGCATTATCGACGTATTTATTACGAAGTTTTATTAAAACTTCTTAATAAATGTGTTTACAAACCTTATAGTAACGTAGGTTCAAAGAGAAAATGTAGATTTACATAAAAAATCAATTCAATTCATAAGTTAATTCACCCACAATTACCGATTAGTTGATACAGCTTTTGACAAACGTTTAATCTATGATAACGGCTTGACAAGCGTTTCGGAAACCCAAAATGGCGGTTGACATATGATTCTCGAGTCAAATTGAACAACCGTGTCAACTGACGCGCTGATCAAATTAAACTAACTAATCATGCTTCTAGCAACCCAATTGGTACTTGACAAGAGATTTAACAGGCGATTAGTTAATTTTAGTGTTGATCAGCCTTTTAGAAACCGGGTGCTACTGATTTAACCGCTGTGACAAAATCGTTATAAATCTTATAAAAATGAACAATTAAAAAAGCCAATGAAATATGTACCTTTTATATTTGAATAAGGTATTTAAATACAAATAGTAGATAAAACTATACAAACATAGCAAATAAACCAATTTGATACAAAGAAACACACAAACTACACAGAAATAAACACAAGTTACTATGTTTAAATGACTACTATAAAATATAGGTTGTTTTACTGAAATTTGATATTACTCTAAAAGGTTTGCTATTCATACCAATAGTAATTTTTAAAAATATTTTGTTTTCTAAAAGGCGAAAACCTTGATTGCTTAAGAAAAGGTACGCGTTATGCGATAGAAAGAGAGCGCACTTGTAGGTAAATTTACCCGTAGGCAATTTAGCATTGCGCGTCGGAATTTCAACTTTATAGTATCGTAGCTTGCGTCATTTCTTTAAACGGGTTTCGGGAGTGAGGAATCTGTTGTTAAACTAATATGTATTCTGTGCTTATAGTCCATTGAAATGTTACATTTGCTTTGCATTTATTAGAGGACGCAATTTTATTTTTGGAATATGTTGGGGGGGTCAATAGAAGCTTAACCTCAAGTTTGTGGGGTCGCCACTCTTGTCCCCCGGCCACCATCTTGAAAAAAGGGGTGACAACACTATTTTCGTGATATCTCGGAAACTATACGTTTTACAAAAAATTTATGAGAACATAATTTGTTGCAAATTATTTTGCCTACAAATATGTTCATATAACTTTTTACCCTAAATTAAAAAATTAAAAAGTTATGAGCAAAAAAGTGAGAAATTTTTTGAAAAGGTTTATTATCACTCTTTAACTTTGTTTAATAAATTTTACAAAAAAAATACCTTAAACCAACCTTGTCGATGATCTTTTAAGAAAAAGATACCCCGATCGCATGAAATTAATTTTCTACAGATACAAAGGAAACTGTGGAACCGTGTGTGGCTGCAGAAAAGCAGGCCTGAAATGCTTTATAGTATAGTAGGCATGTGCAAACTAGTATAGTAGGCATACTATAATATAGTTTGCATATATTTATGTGGTGTAGTAGGTATACTGTAGACTGGCTGCAGAAAAGTAGGCCTGAAATGCTTTACAGAATAGTAGGCATAATGTAGAGCATCTTATGCCTGCTTTTCTGCAGCCACACATGCTTTCAGTTTCCTTTGCATCTGCAGCAAATTAATTTCATGAGATCGGGGGGGATTGGGGATCTTTTTCTCAAAAGATCATCTACAAGGTTGGTCTAAGGTAATTTTATTGAAAAATATAATAAACAAAGTTAAAAAGCAATAATAAACCTTTTAAAAAAATATCACTTTTTTCCTTATAACTTTTAAATTTTTTAATTTGAGGTAAAAAGTTATATGAAATATTTGTAGGCAAAATAATTTGCAACAAATTATGTTCTCAAAATTTTTTTGTAAGACTTATAGTTTCAGAGGTATCACGAAAATAGTGTTGTCACCCCTTTTTTCAAGATGGCGGCCGGCGGACAAGAGTGGCGACCCCACAAACTTGAGGTTAAGCTTCTATTGACCCCCCCCCCCAACATATTCCAAAAATAAAATTGCGTCCTCTCATAAATGCAATATTCGGTCCTAAAATTGTAACATTTCGATGGACTATTTATTACTTTTAATTATTACGAACCAACGTGTTTTGATGCGAGCTAACCGTAAGTTGCACAACATTACTTTAAATCTTGGATCAAAATTCGGTCGAGTTTTTATGATATTCAGAATTTTATAATTAATACATTCATCGTAAATCATTTCTACACAGTTTATAGTGAACTGTATCATGGCCAGTGATCGGAGTCGGCTAGAGGCCGGTCCAAGGATAAGCCGCGAGTTGCTGTAGCACTGTTCGACACCGACACGACTAAATAACATCGTGTTGGCTCTAATTAAGTGCAGGAATATGACCTAAATTCTATGTCCTGGAAAATAATCAGTCATAGAGCCTCCAGTCATAGAGCCTCCAGGCTACAACAATTTTCAAATAAGTTTAGGAACATCTGAGGGCCGTTTTACATTGCTTAATTAGACTCTGTTTAGAATGTTTATTCAAGACAGACAATCAGCTCACACCGTGCCTAAATTTTACCAATAAACGTGTGGTAAGTTTTTGAATCTGAGTTGAAACAGGAAATGTGAACCTATGCTGGGGGACCCCCAAAAAAGAATCCATATGAGGCCCAAGCAAGGCTATGCCACTGGCCACTGCATATCTTTTTAAGGCCGGGCGCGCACTAGCGGCCAGGCCAAGCCGCAGCGGCCAGGCTGCGGCGGCCATCGAGATAGCTATCCTAGTATGAAATCGCCATAGACCACGCGCACTTGGCCGCACGGCGCTCAGCGGCCACACCATACTTTCGATAGCCGCCGCGACCTGGTCGCTGCGGTTTGGCCGCTAGTGCGCTATTGGGCTAATGCTACATTGGGTTATGTAAATAAATAAATAATGAAAAGTCACCTATCCACAGCGCCACCATCCGCGCGAGTTTGATACGGTTCTGGGGTTCGAAGCCCTTGATGTACACAAGGACCTGAAAACACATCAACACACTAGTTAGTTCTAGTAATATTTACAATGAACCTTAGTTCTAGTAATACCTATAAGAACTTTCTGCCGCGCACTGTAAAACTCTGGAACGAACTGTCACCAGCAGTATTTCCGGATCTATACGACCTGCAAACCTTCAAGAAAAGAGCGTATTCCCTCTTAAAAGGCCGGCAACGCACCTGCAGCTCTTCTGGTGTTGCGAGTGTCCATGGGCGACGGTAGTTGCTTACCATCAGGTGACCCGTTTGCTCGTTTGCCCCCTTATTTAATAAAAAAAAAAACTTTAGTATAAACAGAAAGTGGAAACCAACATGTATAGTTCAAATAAAACAAAATTACATGAAAAATGTACCCAAGTTATAATAAAACCAATCTTAAGAAATATTTAAAGTTTATCTTGTACCAAAGAACTTGAATACTAGAACATCTTTACTTAACAACAGTTTATCTATTCAGAAATGTTGTTGATTGGTTGATAAGCACTTAACTAGTGAATAGATAAACTTTTCATATATTTAAGGTATACCTTCTTCATCTCCTCTTCAAACATCTTTTCCAAATATTTATAGCGCCTCATCAGTTTCAGGAATATCTGGAAAGGGTAACACTATAAGTGCATGCTTAGAAGTCCACCACAGACTATAATAGACTTCATGTGGTTATCAGTGTAAGTTGAACGAGAAGGTTTTGTCCACATGTACATTCAGGACTCTAGCCATGTTTTCATCATTTCGGATAAATTTTATGTGGGCAAAATATATTTTGCGAGGCCCCCTGATGGATGATCCAAGAAAACGGATTTCGTTGAAAGATTTTTTGATACTCGTAAATCTAAAAAAACGCTCCGTCCAAGGGGCGCGAGGCCCCTAGGACCGCGAGGCCGTAGGCGGTCGCCCACACCGCCCACGCCTTACGCCGCCTCAGCCTGCAGCTCTTCTGATGTTGCGAGTGTCCATGGGCGACGGTAGTTGCTATCCATCAGCTGACCCTTTTGTTTGTTTTCCCCTTTTTTGTTAAAAAAATGAGATTGAAGTTTACCTGTTCGAAGTTTCGCATGGTGTCCATATCTTCGTTGGCGTTGAAGATGCAGGTGTTGGTCTTGGGGGTCTCCCCGTCCATGGACACCGACCCGCCGGGGACTGCAACACACATACAGTTCTATGTCAGGACACGTGCGTGCTGGTAGTGTGTTGTGAGCGTGTGTGTGTTGTGTCAGATGTAGAACGAACGAGAGTGTATCCACACGAGTGTTCAGGACTCTAGCCAGATTTCTCATCATGTTAGGGTTTATTTGAAATTTAAAACGGGCCAGTAACTGGTGACAGAAACTGGCCGCCAGTTTCTGCCAATCGTTTAACAAAGAACAAAAAAAATCACTTTCGAGTAAATTACTCCTGCGAAGCTGGCCTGCTCTGCAATAGAAGCAGGCAACAAACCGAAAGGTGAAAGCAATGCAACAAGTATTTCACTACAGCAGGTCGATTCACGATTCCCGTTCGACATGGATTCGGAAACTTTAGGGTGCGTTTCCACTGAAGCGGAGTGGAGCTTAGCGGTGCCCGAACTGACCAATGGTGCTATTCCAGCGGAATGACAGCGAAGCGGAGCGAAGATTTCGAGCATGGTGGTTGGTCAATTCGGCACCGCTAAGCTCCGCTCCGCTTCAGTGGAAACGCGGCCTTACCGCGCAGTCATTGGTCAATGCCTAGCGCGGCGAGCGCTTATTGGATGTCGCGCGATGAATTTTCCGAATCCTAGTCGAATTACGGATTGTTAATCAGGGCCCTCGTGTCTGACAGGAGGATATTGCACAATATCTGTTGCATTGCTGTTGGAATGGGTTACTCACGCAGCAGGCCGCCCGCGATGAGCACGTCGAATATGACCTCGCCATAGCGGCGGTAGTCGAGCTTGGATCCGGCGGCGTCTAGGAACTTGTACGCGGCGTCGAGGTCGCCGCCCGCGCGTTCGAGCCCCGCCACCAGCGCGTCGCGGAACCCGTTCGGGTCGTACTTCTCTTTCTCATCTGGAATTACAATACATAGCAGGGGTTACAATACAGCAAGAATAGGGAACGTGTGTAACAATGGTGCTGCAAATTCTTAACTTAAATCACATCGTTGACTTACTAGACCAGTGGTCCCCAACCTTTTTTTCATGCGGGCCACAAACATGTTTTGGTCTTGGTGTGGCGGGCCGCAACAAAAAATTTTTAGGGTTAAAAAATAACATTCTTCAAAATTAACGATTTAAAAGTGGAAAATATTTAACGATTATTACGTAGACTACGCTATTTTGCCAGTGGGCGTGAATTTCAAAATTGTTTAACACCACGCGGGCCACAAATAAAGTCCCGGCGGGCCGTGGGTTGGGGATAGCGGTAGAGCTTGTCTAACTTAAAATGACGCGCCCCTCCCTCGTATTCACAGTACAAAAATGTTTCATTTATATCAATTTTGAAGTGGTGGGGCGCGTCATTTCAAATAAGACAAGCTCTACTAAACAAATGGTGCCTAGTTCCTGCAGGGTCTCTTTAGGACCTGTTGTATAAGACATATCATGATAGATGAAATTTCTGCTAACCCTAAAGTTTCAGCAAAGCAAAACTTCACCATTTATAATATTACAATATCTACATGTATATTATAAATGCTGAGTTGTCTTGATGATTGTCTGTTACCTACCCAATGATATTCTGCTTATACAGATCTGTTACGTTCATACTATTTTCCGGCTTAAATCTCTTCCGAACAACATTGACAAATTTGACAGATAAGTGAAACAAAAGATACGAAATGCCATTTACATTAAAGAGACAGACTAAATAAAAGACGACCCAATTGGGTCGTATTTGAATCTTCACAACGCGCGCGGTAGTAACATAATATCTGCGTTTGAGTTTTTTATACATATTATAATGTATCATTGCTGTTACCTATTTACACTTAGGCCGCAGAACCGATTTAGATGAAACTTGAAATCGAGGTGATTTGAGTCCTGGAAAAGGATATTGGATAGTTGACGAATAGATGGCGCGCGATAAGTGAATTTCTGCGCAAACGAACTAGCGATTAATGTATGATTGGTAACAAGTAATACCAGTCTATTACCTACAGGTACAGATAGGTAATACATTACCTATCTGTTGAACTAACGAGTATATTATGACTAACACTATAATAATTTGAAATAACAAACCATAAACTGTAAAAGCCTATACTTAGTTTCTTGGTCAAACACACAAGGAAAAAGACGCTATAGCATGTGATAATTTAGCACATTTTGCTGCCTGTAGACAGTTCCAATTCAATTCTCGTACATTTTTAAGAATACTGTGATTTCTCATTAGTCATTACATTACAGCATCTTTGGACTTCAATGATGGAGAATGTTTGAGTCGTTTATTCGTTTGGAATTTTATAGGAATACCATTCTCAACTTTTACAAGACCGTATTAAAACTACATCAACGCTTATTATTTTGCAGAATAGGTACCTATTACCTACCAAACAGATATTTTCACACAATGCGCATTCGTCGGGCGAAACACGAGTTTGTTTCGACACGTTTCCCGTCCCAATATGGCGCTAACACGCAGCTGTCACGTGTTTCCACGTCATGTTAAAGAAACGCGGCGCCTGTACTTAAAACAAGCCAATATAGGCTTTATAGTCCAATCAGTATAGTAATTTCACCTCGGAATTCGAGATACCCAGCTGTAAGTCTGTAAATATTTGTATATTGGCACCCTAAATGTTGTCTCAAAACCTACATATGGTAGGGTGTGCGCAACTATTAAATTTCAAGGTCAAAAGGTCACAAAAATTTGTTTCGGTCGCTTTTTTTGTAAATATTTCATTTCCTATGGGTTTTTTGCTATTTGTATTTATTAACATAATGTAGAATACAAAATTCTCTACAACTTTTGTTCAAAAAAATTTTTTTACGGTGAACCGTTTTCGATATAGAGGGCGGAGAGCGCGCGGTCACAGTATCACTTCAGGCAGGCCTGTCCCACTCGCGCCTGTAGGCATCGAACTGTAAGTACCCCTCTAGGGGGGCACTTCAGTAGGGACTCACAGGCGAGCGGTGACGCGCGCGCACGAGTTTTTAGTTAGTTGATCGTTGCATGCCTACCTGCGTACTTATTCATTCGCTGTCACATAATTGATAAATTAATCTGATCACAATGGACAATTAAAAAAGGGCAAAGAAATATTGCGCGGTGTTTAACTGTCTTAACACGGAATGTGGACCAAATTTAACTTTCTTTAAGCTCCCTAAGGACGATGAGAGTTAAGAACTTTTTTAAATTGTTTTATTATTATTTATTATAGATTTAAATTTTGTACAATCCATACTAATATTATAAATGCGAAAGTGTGTCTGTCTGTCTGTCTGTTACCTCTTCACGCCCAAACCGCTGAACCGATTTTGCTGAAATTTGGTATGGTGGTACTTTAAGTCCCGAGAAAGGACATAGGATACTTTTTATCCCGAAAAAATGTACGGTTCCCGCGCGATAAACAAGTTTTGGCGCAACGGAGTTGCGGGCGTCATCTAGTTTATTATAGAGTCAAATTACGATTACTTATGATTTAAATAGTTTTAAATACTGCTTGAAGTAGAATATATTAGTTGGGTTACCTTCGTAGACGTAAAATTAATGAAGGTATTACATTGTCAAAAAAAAACACATTAATTAATAAGGTTAGGTATTAGTTATTACTAATAGTAAGTATCGTTGGCATGGGCGCCGGCAGGGGGGTGCCAGGGGGTGCACTTGCACCCCTTGGGAATCTCGGGATCAACAGGAATTATTGAAATAAAAAGCATTTTGTAACCCTATTACCATGCCGTACAAGGATAGTTCGTAATGTTTCGGCACTAAATGTATTCTGTTGACGTAATTAGACAGTCACTGTGGTTCGTAAAAAGTAAAAAGAAAAGAAAAGAAAGAAAACTAAAATCTGCACCCCTTGGAAATTATTTCTGCCGGCGCCCATGATCGTTGGTTGGTGTCGCGTCCTTGCTATTATATTTCGTGATGCGTACTATTCGAAACCTCATTTGTTTACAAAAATAACTAAGCTATACAAACACTTTAAGTAGGTAATATAAGACCGGTTTCAATAATTAAGATACGGCACCTATCGAATCTAAGTACGCGTAACTAGTTACACGCGAATTTATGATAATTAAATCTACGTAGTACTAAGACATAATATCTTAGATTATTTCGAGTTATCGATTATAATATTATTTTTAAAAACAGACAACCCTGATTTCTTCAGAAAAGGTACGAGTTATGCGATAGAAAGAGAGCGGAGATGTAGGCAAATATAATTGTAGGCACCTAGCACTGCGCGGTCGGAATTTTAACTTTATAGTATCGTGGCAAGAGGCGTTAATTCTTTAAACGGGTTTCGCCAGTGGGAATTCTGTTGGTACAACTAATATATATTCTGTGCTTCAGGTTAACCGGTGCCTCCGGTCGAAAACGCGCCATATCCAATGTGTCGCGACACCGGTGTCCGATCCTTTAATGTCGTGATGTATGGCATATTTCATCAATAAATTGGCTCTCAAATTTTTTCTCTCTCACGGTTGTAAAATGGCAGCCATTTTAGTTTTTCTCGGGCTTTCACACTAATCTGACCAATACTTCTCATGTAAATATCCTATGAATATAAAAAAGGTCTTATTTAATAGCTAAACTTATGGACTACGCTTACACAGGCAACACGTTATGAATTTCGAAAATTAAACATAGAAAAACCAAAATTTAAGGAAAAAATGTTGTGTATTTTTTAATTAATGGCTTTTTGTGAAAAATATAGCGCATTAAACTGGTTCTTTTTTAATTTAAAAAGATAGAGGAGGTTTTCATCTTAAAAAAAAATCCTTAGCTTCTATGCTCTAACTCAAGATAATTAAGAAGTTATAACGACTTTATTCAGAATTATTGGTCAGATTTGTATGAGAGCCAGAGAAAAACATTTTTTCAAAAGGAAGAGAAACATTTTTTTTGAGAGCCAATTTGTCCATAACATATGCCGTACATCATAACATTAAAGGATCGGACATGGTTTAAGGGCATGATTTGGAACCCCAGGTGTGGAGTGAGTTTAGCAATGCGAAACGATTCTCTGCAGCCTATCTATCATTTTTTTTTTCCTTAAATGTTGGTTTTTCTATGTTTAATTTCATGAAATTTCAAATTTATAACGTATTGCCTATGTAAGCGTAGTACATAAGTTTAGCTATTAAAGCTGCGCGTGTACTGGATCGGAATCGGAGCGTACGGAGCGTACGGATTTGTTGTTTTGTATTGATTTGTATGGTACTGCGTGCACTGGATCGGCATTTCTGCGCCTGAGACCGGAATTTATGCCGATGACGTCATCCGCAGTGAACGCGTCATTCGGATTGCGAAGGTTTCAAGTACTGACGTGTTTGCGACGACGCAACGGCTATACGTAAATACTTATTCGCGATGAATGACGACATTTTAATTACTTTAGTGGAAAAATTTGAAGAATTTTACAATCTAAAACATCAACATTATCATAACCAACTGAGGAGAGACAATATTTGGGATGAAATTGTGCAAATAATGAATTTCGTTTCCTCTTCTGATAAAATACAGCTAATTACAACAATATCCTAGTCACTATCCTCCATAATGCAAATGCACGTTAACAGGCTATGACGGACTAAAAATAACTAAATTGCCGATGCCGAATCCGAATGCAGTGGACGCACCCCATCGGCATTTCGAAATGACGACGCTCCGTACGCTCCGATTCCGATCCAGTGGACGCACAGCCTAAATAAGACCTTTTTTACATTCATAGGATATTTACATGAGAAGTATTGGTCAGATTAGTGTGAAAGCCCGAGAAAAACTAAAATGGCTGCCATTTTACAACCGTGAGAGAGAGAAAAAATTTGAGAGGCAATTTATTGATGAAATATGCCATACATCACGACATTAAAGGATCGGACACCGGTGTCGCGACACATTGGATATGGCGCGTTTTCGACCGGAGGCACCGGTTAACCTGAAGTGATACTGTGACCGCGCGCTCTCCGCCCTCTATATCGAAAACGGTTCACCGTATAAAAAAAATTTTTGAACAAAAGTTGTAGAGAATTTTGTATTCTACATTATGGTAATAAATACAAACGAGCAAAAAACCCATAGGAAATGAAATATTTACAAAAAAAGCGACCGAAACAAATTTTTGTGACCTTTTGACCTTGAAATTTAATAGTTGCGCACACCCTACCATATGTAGGTTTTGAGACAACATTTAGGGTGCCATTATACAAATATTTACAAACTTACAGCTGGGTATCTCGGATTCCGAGGTTCTTACCTAAATTAAGCCTAAGTTGACTGGACCATTATTGCGTACACAATAAGACAATCCGCGCTCCGTCGCCTGTACTCAGGTCATGCGAACACAGACCCTACTGCGTATACAATAAGACAGTGTTAGCGCTCCGAGTGTACCGTTAACATTACTGTTCTAATGTTAATTGTGAATTTTAATAAGCTTGTAAGTGATACGTCTTGGAGATATTCGTGCTATCATGTTTTACCTGACACTTTTTTAGAGAACATAAATCCTTATAACACGAACATAATATTAAAATAACCTCGCCTAGTGAATATTTTCACATACTCCGTACATTTTCTGTCAACTTCTAAACTAAATTATAGTTAAGTAATCGTTAAATCTCTTAAAGAGCCACCGTAAGCGTAGGTAGGGGATACTTTGACTTTAGTAGAGTATAGCTGCCTAATTTTAAGGTCCGAAGTAAAAGGGACACACACACAGTCAGTTTTTGACCCGTGTCTTGATAATGTGACAGAAGTGACAGATTGACTTGATAAGGAAATATTGGAACTTGGAAGACATTGTCCCTAAAACCTGTCAGTATCTCCATTGTTTCACATTTCTACTGTAGTCATGCTCAGCCTGCAGGGAGGATGAAGAACAAAATGATAATAATATTATGCTTAGGAGCATAAATTATTAAATATGTAATAGGTAGCGTTAACTTAAGGACCTAGATAGTTAAGGTAAATACAAGATATCCAACTGGTCCCTTAGGTCTTAGGACAAACTATACAGAACCTAATACATAAAACACTAGATTCTAATCTAATACATAATTACACTACATAATACATATCCAGTATATCTATGTTCAAAACTGCCGTCGAAACACATAAGCGGCTCAGAATTATTTAGGTCACAGGATTAGCTAACTCCACCCTTATCTACTTCGACATAGATAATACTAGATGACGCCCATAACTCCGTTGCGCCAAAATTAATTATCGCGCGGGAACCGTACATTAGCTAACTCCACCCTTATCTACTTCGACATAGATAATACTAGATGACGCCCATAACTCCGTTGCGCCAAAATTAATTATCGCGCGGGAACCGTACATTAGCTAACTCCACCCTTATCTACTTCGACATAGATAATACTAGATGACGCCCATAACTCCGTTGCGCCAAAATTAATTATCGCGCGGGAACCGTACATTAGCTAACTCCACCCTTATCTACTTCGACATAGATAATACTAGATGACGCCCATAACTCCGTTGCGCCAAAATTAATTATCGCGCGGGAACCGTACATTAGCTAACTCCACCCTTATCTACTTCGACATAGATAATACTAGATGACGCCCATAACTCCGTTACGCCAAAATTAATTATCGCGCGGGAACCGTACATTAGCTAACTCCACCCTTATCTACTTCGACATAGATAATACTAGATGACGCCCATAACTCCGTTGCGCCAAAATTAATTATCGCGCGGGAACCGTACATTAGCTAACTCCACCCTTATCTACTTCGACATAGATAATACTAGATGACGCCCATAACTCCGTTGCGCCAAAATTAATTATCGCGCGGGAACCGTACATTAGCTAACTCCACCCTTATCTACTTCGACATAGATAATACTAGATGACGCCCATAACTCCGTTGCGCCAAAATTAATTATCGCGCGGGAACCGTACATTAGCTAACTCCACCCTTATCTACTTCGACATAGATAATACTAGATGACGCCCATAACTCCGTTGCGCCAAAATTAATTATCGCGCGGGAACCGTACATTAGCTAACTCCACCCTTATCTACTTCGACATAGATAATACTAGATGACGCCCATAACTCCGTTGCGCCAAAATTAATTATCGCGCGGGAACCGTACATTAGCTAACTCCACCCTTATCTACTTCGACATAGATAATACTAGATGACGCCCATAACTCCGTTGCGCCAAAATTAATTATCGCGCGGGAACCGTACATTAGCTAACTCCACCCTTATCTACTTCGACATAGATAATACTAGATGACGCCCATAACTCCGTTGCGCCAAAATTAATTATCGCGCGGGAACCGTACATTAGCTAACTCCACCCTTATCTACTTCGACATAGATAATACTAGATGACGCCCATAACTCCGTTGCGCCAAAATTAATTATCGCGCGGGAACCGTACATTAGCTAACTCCACCCTTATCTACTTCGACATAGATAATACTAGATGACGCCCATAACTCCGTTGCGCCAAAATTAATTATCGCGCGGGAACCGTACATTAGCTAACTCCACCCTTATCTACTTCGACATAGATAATACTAGATGACGCCCATAACTCCGTTGCGCCAAAATTAATTATCGCGCGGGAACCGTACATTAGCTAACTCCACCCTTATCTACTTCGACATAGATAATACTAGATGACGCCCATAACTCCGTTGCGCCAAAATTAATTATCGCGCGGGAACCGTACATTAGCTAACTCCACCCTTATCTACTTCGACATAGATAATACTAGATGACGCCCATAACTCCGTTGCGCCAAAATTAATTATCGCGCGGGAACCGTACATTAGCTAACTCCACCCTTATCTACTTCGACATAGATAATACTAGATGACGCCCATAACTCCGTTGCGCCAAAATTAATTATCGCGCGGGAACCGTACATTAGCTAACTCCACCCTTATCTACTTCGACATAGATAATACTAGATGACGCCCATAACTCCGTTGCGCCAAAATTAATTATCGCGCGGGAACCGTACATTAGCTAACTCCACCCTTATCTACTTCGACATAGATAATACTAGATGACGCCCATAACTCCGTTGCGCCAAAATTAATTATCGCGCGGGAACCGTACATTAGCTAACTCCACCCTTATCTACTTCGACATAGATAATACTAGATGACGCCCATAACTCCGTTGCGCCAAAATTAATTATCGCGCGGGAACCGTACATTAGCTAACTCCACCCTTATCTACTTCGACATAGATAATACTAGATGACGCCCATAACTCCGTTGCGCCAAAATTAATTATCGCGCGGGAACCGTACATTAGCTAACTCCACCCTTATCTACTTCGACATAGATAATACTAGATGACGCCCATAACTCCGTTGCGCCAAAATTAATTATCGCGCGGGAACCGTACATTAGCTAACTCCACCCTTATCTACTTCGACATAGATAATACTAGATGACGCCCATAACTCCGTTGCGCCAAAATTAATTATCGCGCGGGAACCGTACATTAGCTAACTCCACCCTTATCTACTTCGACATAGATAATACTAGATGACGCCCATAACTCCGTTGCGCCAAAATTAATTATCGCGCGGGAACCGTACATTAGCTAACTCCACCCTTATCTACTTCGACATAGATAATACTAGATGACGCCCATAACTCCGTTGCGCCAAAATTAATTATCGCGCGGGAACCGTACATTAGCTAACTCCACCCTTATCTACTTCGACATAGATAATACTAGATGACGCCCATAACTCCGTTGCGCCAAAATTAATTATCGCGCGGGAACCGTACATTAGCTAACTCCACCCTTATCTACTTCGACATAGATAATACTAGATGACGCCCATAACTCCGTTGCGCCAAAATTAATTATCGCGCGGGAACCGTACATTAGCTAACTCCACCCTTATCTACTTCGACATAGATAATACTAGATGACGCCCATAACTCCGTTGCGCCAAAATTAATTATCGCGCGGGAACCGTACATTAGCTAACTCCACCCTTATCTACTTCGACATAGATAATACTAGATGACGCCCATAACTCCGTTGCGCCAAAATTAATTATCGCGCGGGAACCGTACATTAGCTAACTCCACCCTTATCTACTTCGACATAGATAATACTAGATGACGCCCATAACTCCGTTGCGCCAAAATTAATTATCGCGCGGGAACCGTACATTAGCTAACTCCACCCTTATCTACTTCGACATAGATAATACTAGATGACGCCCATAACTCCGTTGCGCCAAAATTAATTATCGCGCGGGAACCGTACATTAGCTAACTCCACCCTTATCTACTTCGACATAGATAATACTAGATGACGCCCATAACTCCGTTGCGCCAAAATTAATTATCGCGCGGGAACCGTACATTAGCTAACTCCACCCTTATCTACTTCGACATAGATAATACTAGATGACGCCCATAACTCCGTTGCGCCAAAATTAATTATCGCGCGGGAACCGTACATTAGCTAACTCCACCCTTATCTACTTCGACATAGATAATACTAGATGACGCCCATAACTCCGTTGCGCCAAAATTAATTATCGCGCGGGAACCGTACATTAGCTAACTCCACCCTTATCTACTTCGACATAGATAATACTAGATGACGCCCATAACTCCGTTGCGCCAAAATTAATTATCGCGCGGGAACCGTACATTAGCTAACTCCACCCTTATCTACTTCGACATAGATAATACTAGATGACGCCCATAACTCCGTTGCGCCAAAATTAATTATCGCGCGGGAACCGTACATTTTTTCGGGATAGAAAGTATCCTTTGTCCTTTCCCGGGACTCACAACACAAGCCTCCATACCAAATCTCTCAATAAACTTTATCTTGCATCACGTCTTTGTAGGTATTCCAGCACGCGTAGCATGGTCATCATAGAAACGGTTTCTTTCTACGGAAGAATAGATAATGTGACAGTTAGACAATGGAAATCCGCCATTTTGTCGATAAAATCTGTCAGTATGTTGATTCATAACCATGTCTACTGTCGTTATGCTAGCCCTGCAGCTGTTCTGTGGGATTTCTAGCTGTATTTTTTATTAATCTGTTTCGCGGCTCAAGGAAGGAATCGACCAGGGGCCGGTCCAAGAATGAGCCGCGACTTTCTGTGGCACTGTTCGACACCGACACAGCTAAATACTGCTGTGCTGGCTCTAATTAAGTGCAGTCTAGATTATCCACACTAAATACTAGTAAATTAAAAAGTTATTTATTTGCTCAAATTACATAAGTTTCGTTATAATTTTAACATGATACTTGATATCAGCTAATAGACTACAGGCCCACGTCGGAAATGGATGGGTCAAATGAACCACCTGGGGACGTATATAGGACGATATATACGTACACGATATATACGACTACAAACCTTTGGACCAACAAAAATGTACGGCGTACAAAAAAAATATGATCTATGCATAGCATACTTTCAAAATGAATTAATTTTATGTTGGTTCAAATGACCCCCCGGACCCCTGAAAAACAGGGGTTTGTAATCCTCGATTTTTTTCTATTGTCGCATTGTTTTTGTACGGCGTTGCGGAATAATTGATTCCAAGCTGTATCCAAACAGTATGAAACGTATGCCGTATTGAATCAAATGACCAAATTTACCATGGAAATTTGCTGAAAATAAAATAAAAATACCGACTTGTTGGCGCATTATTTTTGTACGGCACTGCGGGCTTTCTTATTATTTTTCATGTGTCTATCGATGGTAAAAATGCCGTACAGGATCATATGACCAAAATGTACTCACCCTACATGCACTTTTGAATTCTCACCAGCACTCAGTTGGACAGCTTACAAGTGACGGGCATAGTGCTAAATCTTATTATTTTATCCTCTAATATCGTCCTATATACGTCCCCAGGTGGTTCATTTGACCCATCCATTTTCGACGTGGGCCTGTAGTCTATAACAATCAGTATAGGTTTTCCAAATTCATAATACTAATGCGAAAGTGTGTCTATCTGTTACCACTTCACGCCCAAACCGCTGAACCGATTTTACTAAGGTATGGAGATACTTTGCGTTCCGTAAAAAGACAGGATAATTTTTTATTGCGGAAAAATGTACGGTTCCCGCGCGATAAACGAATTGAGACGCAGCGGAGTTGCGGGAGTCATCTAGTACTTCATAATCAAAGGGAAACCTATTCAAAGAAAATTTTCTGGGCGAAGCCTTAACAATAGATTTTCATTAACAGAATGACTGCGTAGGAAGAGCTCGACTTTAACATAAAGCCTCAAGTTCGTCGAAAATAATGTAAGAGTCGTATCAGACTAAAAGATGCTTTCAAGATAAACAATAATGATTTTTTATGTTAGTCTCGCTAAAACTCGAGAACGGGTGAACAGATTTGGCTTATTTTAGTATTGAAATATTCGTGGAAGTCCAAGGAAGGTCGATATCAGCAGGATTAGCATGGTCACCACTCACCATAGAAAGTGAGAGACAAAAGAAATCCACCATTTTGTCAGTATGTCTATGTCCACTTTCCCGTTTCTAATGTTATGCTAAGCCTGCAGGAGGGAAGTGATACGAAGTACACCATCTAGATTTTATACATATGCACGCGTTAGACGAGTAAAGTCGAAGTTTAACATTAAGACGACGCCTTGATAATTTGGCTGTAGCGATGCCGATTTTTCTCAGCAATGACTAAAGCTAAGAAATTGAAGTTCATTGTCAGTATTCATCATGTCTTTGTCTTTGAATTGCCCATAGCATAACACGATTGGACAACTTTTATAGCACAGAATAATCAATCGAAAAGACCTCTGTAAAAAAAGGGATTCCTATTTTTCCAACAGAGGAGAGTGATTTAAGGCTCCAAAATTTGTACATAAATTGATTCAAGCATGCACTTTAATTTGTGCATAGCTTATATGAAATGTATTTATGGTTTTTAAATTATGCGACAAAAACCATTTTGTCGCTTACGCCCTTTCCATTTTTTGCTGTTCCATTGCTTGTTTTCTATGAGAGGCCGGGCCGGCCTCTCATAGAAAACAAGCAATCTAAAACATATCCAACACGGTTTCTTACTTTAACGCTGCGTCACCTTAAGAATGCAATTCAATATAAGGAGTCAAGTGGTCGTTTCTCGTCGATAACGTTTTCCCGTTCTATTTATACACCGTGTCGCCATGAAAACGCGCTCTCAGTGACAATACTATCAACAATCATAATAATTACTCACGCTATACCATTGCAAAACGATTAAATTATTCGATATAAAGAATGGAACATAAGAATAAGAATAAGAATCATTTATTTGCAGAAAGTACCGTACAAAAGATGTTATAATTATACAGGGTTTCAGTCTTTCTACCTAATAACTATAGGCATGCAAAATTTATAGTAATCAGTGATCACACACAGAATAATTTAAATAAAATATATAAAAAAAACACATTTCATTAAGATAAAATTTATAGAAAGTGTTCTGTTTGAATAAAATTGTATTATAATTTTTACTGTTTACTTAGTCAATTAAAATTTAATGTAATAGAATATAGTATAGATAAGAATCTTAAAGAAAATAATAATACATTTCATTCAAACCTTTCATTCAAATTGTCAATTGGTATTCATTATGATCAATATACATAGCATAAAATGTAAGTCATAAAATATATACTTAAGTCATTCATTAAATTTATTTACATTCATTTCATTCAATTCCATATTATATTTCATGTCATACATTAAAATAATTTTTAAATTTTCAAATGTAGTTACAACCAACAGTAATATAAATATAATTGATTTCATACATAATGCAATAAATAATTTATATTATTGATTTTTTATCATTCACATAGTCTAATAAATTATAATAACATTTTTCTATCAGAAACCTTTTCAATTGTTTCTTAAATTTTTTAAGATTCATTGCTTTTAGGTCTTTTGGTAATTTATTATAAATCACAGGAGCCATATGAAAAACACTTTTATGCATTAGCGTGGTATTTGTCATACGATTACATAGGCGATATGTGTCACGTTGACGCCTGTTGCTCGCTATCGATGCTAGCTCAAAAAGATTTGGATTTTGTTTAACTAATGTTGCAACTTCATAAATATATAGACATGTAAGAGTGAGAATTTTATATTTCACAAAAAATGGCTTGCAAGTATCGGTTTGTGGTAGCCCAAACATAGCTCTTACACATCGCTTTTGTGCCTTAAAAACTATTTCAACATCTGTTGAGTTTCCCCAAAATACTATGCCATACCTTAGTATCGAAACCACTAATCCATTATATGCAGTTACTATTGTACTGACATTTGAAATTTGAGTTAATTCATGAAGGGCATAAACCGATTTATTAATTTTTTTACAGAGTAGTTCGATATGAGCTTTCCACGATAGTTTACTATCTATTGTGAGTCCGAGAAATTTGGTAGTTTGCACTTCAGAGATTGACTCAGATTTATAATTAATATCAAATTTGGGAACATTAACACGTTGTTTAAAATGCATAAGCTTTGTTTTTTCTAGATTAGCTTTTATATTATTTGAGTCTAACCATTTAATTATGTCCCTTAGCGTGTTATTTATGTCTAGTTCATATGTTTTGTTATCTTTACATTTGATTGTAGCAGTACTGTCATCAACAAAAAGTGTTATTGGGTTGGAAGTCGCTTTAGGGAGATCATTGATATAAATAATAAATAGAAGTGGACCTAAAACACTTCCTTGTGGCACACCGTACAGTAATTTTAGGGCTTTTGAGAGGTATATTTGTTCTATTTTTGTTTTGGCGTTAATTTTTACTATTTTTGTATACTGAGTGCGATTTTTTAAATAGCTTTCTATGAGTTTTAATGTATTACCTCTTATGCCATACGCTTCAAGCTTAAATAGCAGAATATTGTGATCTACAAAATCAAACGCCTGCGTCATATCCATAAATAAGGCGCAAACTGGTGTCCTTTTATCAACATTCGACATTACTACATCTAGAAATTCATATATAGCAAGGTTTATGGTTTTATCTCTTCTGAATCCTTTTTGTTCCTTAGCAAGAATATTTTGTTGCTCTAAATAATTGTAAATAGTATTATATAAATGTTTTTCGAACACCTTGGAAAAAACAGGTACTAGAGCTATAGGCCTATAATTTTCAATATTTTCTTTATTATTTTTCTTAAATATTGGTTTGATTATACTTATTTTTAATTTTTCTGGATATATCCCACTTTCTATAGATAAATTTAAAATGTGGCTAAGTGGTGACTTAATGTAATCAACTACATATTTAATGACTTTAGTCGAGATGTTATCATATCCAACACTGTTAGTGTTTTTTAGACCTTTTATTATTTGTTTAATGTCATCAGGTGTACATGGTTTCATAAAAATGGAATTAAGTTTTGATGTCATATATTGTTTGTAAAAAGTTTGATTATTTGAATTTATTTGTGTCACTTTATTTATATAGTACTTATTAAAAACATTAGAAATGTCATTAGGATTCGTTATAATATTATTATTTTGTTTTATATATGAAATAGTATCTGTTGGTTTATTTTGTTTTGCGGAATTTATGATTTGCCATATAGTTTTTATTTTATTGTATGATTTTGCTATATTATGGTTATTTTGAGCCCGCTGCGTTAATTTTACAATTTTTTTAAACCTTTTAGTATACTGAGTTAATTTTTGCTTATTCACTATAGTAGGACATCTTCGATAATTCCACAATAGTTTACGTTTTTTTGCACTACAAATTTTTATACCCCGTGATATCCATTTAGGTTTTTTGTGGATATGTATAGTTATAGTTTTATATGGGAAGCACAATTTATAAAACAATGTAAATATATCAAAGAAAACATTGTAAGCAATATTCGGATCACATACATTATAAACATCTGTGAATGTAAGCTGACTAATACAATATTTGAACTTTTCAAGGTTTTCTTTGGAAAAATCATGCCGTTTCTTTCTCCAGTACTTAATTAAGCAAATATTTTTTACATTGCACCTTAACAATTGAGAAGTGTGGTCGGATAATCCTAGCTCGATTACTTCAGATTTACACTGATTTTTGAAATTGTGGGCAAAATTATCAATACATGTCTGGCTTACATGTCTTGTAGGTTCTCTTATCTGCAATTTTAGATTATAGTTAAGAAGAATACATTCAAATTCTAGCGTTTGATTATTTTGTTTAAGGATATTAATATTAAAATCACCAGCTATGATTATTTTGTGCTTACGATAATTCATGTTTAAGTAAGCCAAACATTTATTTAATCTATTGAAAAATACATTTAAGTTACTTAGTAATGGTACTCTATAGAGGCAGACAACAACAACTTTGTAATCTGTAAGTTCTATTGCACAACATTCAAAAGAAGAGCATAAGGAAAGACCTAAAAGTGTTGAAATAACTTTGAAATTTAGTTCTTTTTTTACAAATATACATGAAGTATAGTTTTACAGAATGGAACATAAGTAGTAGAACGTATGTTCCATTCTGTAAAACTATACTGTACTCGGCGAAACATGGCGGTAGCGGTCATTGACTCCCAAAAACTTGTCATTTTCTATATAAACCGCGATTGACAATGAAGTGTCAGATGTTGTCAATCGCGGCTTTGTATAGAAAATGACAAGTTTTTGACAGGGAGTCAATGACCGCTACCGCCATGTTTCGCCGAGTACAGTATAGTATTAGGAGATTTTAATACTAGAGACAAAACACTAAAGAAGAAATCATTTATAATCCCTAAGCGTGTACGTCATAAGCATCAATTACTTTAAGACGGTGTAGACCTAGCCTTTGCGTAAGGTTGTTATTTGACTTTGAAGCGTTTTAATCTCATTTGTGTTCTACGCAGAATGGTCGATGGTGTTAATGTTACAAGTATTCTAGACAGATAGCAATATGGTTTGTGGGGTATTTGAACCTACATTTTTGTGAAGAAAAATCTATGAAAATTATTAAAGAGAAACCTCGTGCATATTGAGGAAAATTTATAAGAAAAGATTGACTTTTTAATCCGGAAAGGAAAACAAAACCAGCTTCTTCTCCCCAAACTAATATTCCAAATAAACTTTCTTTGCACCTCATAACTTTAATTGCTGACTTCCAATAATATGCTGGTGAAATCTCACACTGATGAGTCAGAGTGACCTTTGAAGTTTGAACAGTCGGCCCGTTGACCTTACAGTCCTCACCGATAAAGGAAATCTATGTGCCAATACTATAGTTTCACATCCTTTAATAGCCGCACTCCAAGACATTACATTGCCTACTTAGAGAGTTACTAGGGCCCGTATTTTTTTTCAGTACCTACTTAAGATGCGACCCAGTCTCAAGACGCGGTTCGGCTCTTATGATTGGTCCAAATTTTGACAACCAACCAATCACAGAGCCTGAACCGTGTCTTGAGACCGAGATGCATCTTAAGTACTGACCAAAAATACGGGCCTAAGTAAAGATTTGAAAACTATTCTACCTGTGATAACAATATTATAATGTTGAAACACGGTATTTCTCTATTATCAAAGCAAATTAAAATGCCAAACTTCTAATGAAAAACCTGAATAATTTTGTGAAAAAAATGGACAAGAGTCAAGACAGTTAATAACATTCACTGATGTCTGATACTAAGGGCAAATCTTTAGCTAGACACGCATTATGTTCAAAGCTGTGTGTCAATACAAAACATTAAAAAGACAAAATAAGTATTGCCTCACATTCAGTAGATGAGAAATAAAATGAATATGTAGTAAAATGTGTAGTAGAAACAGTAGTAGCATTCTTGTATCATGCACAATGGAACGTAAATAACAGTTATCTTACACAATTAATATTAAATAAACACTTCCTATGTTCAACATAATTTATGACTTCAAATACGATTAGTAGTATTGTTGTAGTAGCTATTGAGAATAATTTATTAAAGACATGATAATGAAGATGATTAACCTATCAAGCCCCATAAGATCACCGGTGACCGCAACGACAATAGAATAACAATAGATTTCAAAGAAGCCGCGATCGAAGGATTAAAGTGTTATTTCTGAACGACTATCTTGTGAATATTATTTTATTACATTGTTATAGGTACCCTGAGTATAATATTCTGACTGCTATCACAGATAACAGCCATAGAGTATATTAATTTAAAAAATGGTTGTTACTATGACATGTCTGCTATCACAAGACCACAATTAATTTTGAATGATATGAGATATATCTTCGTTTGTTAATCTGCTTCCTACTTAGATATTATGACGATTTTTGACTAAGTGCTTCACGCATTGCAGCTATAGAGGTTTTTAGTAAATTAACTATAATGAACTAAAAAAGCTATAATGTATTCAGAATATGTCATAGTAGCACTGCTATCCCCAACCCGCGGCCCGCGGGCCGCCGGGACTTTATTTGTGGCCCGGGTGATGTTCAAAAATTTTGAAATTAACGCCCACCGGCAAAATAACGTAGTCTACGTGATATTCGATAAATTTTTTTCACTTTAAAATCGTTAATTTTGAAGAATGTTATTTTTTAACCCTAAAAATTTTTGTTGCGGCCTGCGACACCAAGACCAAAACATGTTTGTGGCCCATGAAATGCCGCAAAAATGGCCCGCATGAAAAAAGGTTGGGGACCACTGAAGTAGCAGATTCAACCAGATGGGTTGAATCTGCTATTTGACAACTAGCTTCATTGAATGAAACCGTTTAATTTAACGACTAAAGGCCAACTCGTCAAGTCTTCAACTGTAAATTAAATGGGTTCATATTCATATACACCGCTGTAAATTGTGTGAGCCCTTATAACTCAGTATTTAAACTTAGAGATATGAAATTGATGTGTAAAAACAAAAACAAGGTGATGTAATATACAGAAACAAACAATACATGTTTCACGAATTAGCACCTTACAAAAGGGAAAACCAGGAAATTTGTTATCATTTCTTGTTTACGTTATAGCTTTAATTTAGCATGTAGACTAATATAGTTTATTGTCTTACACAACTGTTTTGATAGAACTTTCTAGATTTGTCTAAAAATATCAAGTAACTTCAATTATGCAGTTAAATATAAACAAAAAGTTTATCCCGCCTTCGCAGCAGTTAAAACTATCCTATATCCTTGCCCTGGCTCAAAGTATAGACTGATAAACTTCATTAAAATCAGTTCAGCCGTCAGCGGTTTAAATGTAAAGATGTGATAGATTGCAATTTGCATTCATAATTGAAGTGTGGATATGAAGTATACTAGTATGGATGTCAAAGTTCTATGTACTTACTAGACCTAGTCAAATGTATATTGTAATGATGTATGGTACATTAAACATGCATTACGAGAGTATTTGGCACCGATACTTCCGCTCCGGCTGATCAATCGCTGCACTTGACCTACATAGCGGCGGCCAATCTACTTTCTTTTGTTTCTGCATAGGGCATAGTGCAGGCGAAATGTCAAATGTACAAACACTCACCTCTTTTTCTGGTCTTGATCCGTTGACCCGATAATACTGGTTTTTCTACCTTCTGACTCATACAATATATTGCTGAAACAAAACACACGTGGCAGTTAGGACTGAGGTCCAGCGAGGGTTCAACAACCCTACCCTACAAAATGTTCTCCCCACGGCAGATATCCTTCGATATGAGGATATCGGTCAACTTACTAGTTGGGCGAGGAAAACTGCCGAGAGAACACAGACAAGTGTCCCCCAGTTAGGTTTTGGAGTTAATACACGTATGACTCAGCAGAGAACGAATATCGCGTGATTCAATTAAAATCGGCGCACAATGGACCGAAATGTGTAAAGTATGCGCAAAGTACACTAGTGTGCAACGATACTTACGTAGTTACAGGTTATGTAGGAGCCTTTTACTCCTTTTGCGAGTTCTCTCGGACTGCGCTTGTTCAGAAAAGAAAGAAAAGCAGCTACGGTCTCTGTCCCTTCGCGAGGTAAAGACAACGTGTATGGAGCCGCCGGATATCCGGTACAGATGGGGCTGAAATATTGATTTTATGTGAATTTCGATTGTAATTAGTTAAATAGAGCGAAAATGCTATCGTTGTTACGTTGAAATGGAGGACGTATTGATAAATATTGAACATAAATGAAAAAACATAGCAACGAAAACCAAATAAACTGATTAGAAAAAAATATGCACAACACGAAATATAATATAAATTTTTAATTTGTTACAAATAGCTAAATTTGTGTTACCTATAAATTAAGATATAATTTTAAATTTTCGAAACTATAATTTTTTTTGTTATAAAAATTCTAAACCAAAATTTGTTATTTGAAAGAAGTCTTTTTGGCTCAAAATCAAAATTGGCATATTTTGGCATTACGATCATAGACAACTTATTATATTTTCTAATTTCTATTTTTGTTGGCAATGGCAATATACAGTTCGACAAGGCTGTTTATGAACGTGGCGAGAAAAGGAACTAACGCTTCCATCATACAAAAACGTCATTTTTGACAGTTCTCCTTTACAAGCAGGCAGCAGCGCCAAGAGATCTTTGGCAGCGCCCAATGCCCATTAACATCATTGACATAGGTACCTATTCATTTGAGTAATTCTCCGAGGCCCCTAAAAATGTGGTCACACCTATGCAAAGATATGATATTCTATTATAAAAAAAAGGTAGATATCGCACTAGCGCGTACAGTCTGACACGGCCAAATGAAGGTAATTGCCTTCTTTTGAATTAGTTGCATGTTGGCAGCGAGTGAGCGACGACGTGTCACGTTAGAATATCATTGTGTCACGTTTTTGACTTAAAATGGATGAAGGAGTTCTGTACCACACGGAAGTACATAAAAACATCTAGTAATTTACATTTTAAGTTAATATTTTCCAAAATTTTTGAGAAATTGTTTAATGTTCATGTTATACTGAAAAAGGATAGAAAATACGGACGACAACTGTAGCGAGATAAGGACAGATAATACTATCTAATCTAATCGCGACAAAGATCGCGCATGCGCGCCGATGCGCCTGTCAAGTGCAACTCAAAACATATATCTATGCTTTTCTATACCATTTGTTACGTAATATTATCTGTTGCATTCATTGTTGAAACCTATAGATATGACAGAAGTAAGTACGTATATGTCGTATAGGAACAAAATCTGAGGACCATTTTGTATGAACCTACGCCATCTTTATTAAAACATCATTGGGTCACACGCTCTTTACTACTACCCTATTAAACATACAGCCTTAGGACCAAACACATGTTATTCTTCATTTGTTTAAGTATCTGATTTCTATTTATAGTTTTTGTTTAATTGATAATATTTAATGTCGAAATCGGGGGCAAAATCGGTGTTCTCCGCGCGTCACACTCTGTTCGCGCTTACGGAAAGCGTTAATAACTTTTGTATTCTAGTCATTAGCATAGAGTGAGATACATCAAATTAATCTAGATTAACTGAACTACCTAATTACTAAACTAAAAGAATGTTATATCTTAAGAGTCCGTATACGAAATTTTGCCGATTTCGCTCATTTAACAGACGTGATTTAACAGTTAAAATACAGTATTTCTTTAAGTTTTAATGCACAACATGTAAGATCATTTCAATTATAATCTAATGTTGCAGCTAGATTTTTTATTTTTTTAAAGTATCTTTAAATAATCCAACTCAAACCCGCGACAGTTTTGTAATTTTTGCTGTAAAAGGTTTAGAATATCACCTTTTTATGGATTGTATTGACGTCTTAACGGTATGAAAAAAATACAATGTACTGTTGAGAAAGTCGTCTATACAATGTTGGAATTACTTTTTACCACTTTCATATAAAAAACTCTTTAAAAAACAGAATACCTATAACTGCCCGCTAACTTGGCGATCGTCCTTTTTCACCTGGCATATGAAAGACGGGCGTGAGTGTGAAGAGAGCAGTAGAAAAGATAGTACGGGCTCATAAGTTAAAAAAGTTAATAGGCATAACGTCTCTGTCACACGATTTTGCTAGTTTCACGGGCGGGTAACAAAACTGCACCTATCTTCCAAACGCGACGACTTGTGGTTACACATTTTGGCTGCACCAACGCTCAGTGCCGTTCCGGCATCAGTACAGGGGACACAAACGCTCGTCGCTTAAAAACAAAGAAAATAATATAAGATAAGATATTCCTTAAAAATTATGAAGTGGCTGTAGTCACGTAACTTTTGCGAGCATGTTTTGAATGATAATAATTTATATTTATTTATTTATTTATTTATGTATTTATTTATTTATTTATTTATTTATTTATTTATTTATTTATTTATTTATTTATTTATTTATTTATTTATTTATTTATTTATTTATTTATTTATTTATTTATTTATTTATTTATTTATTTATTTATTTATTTATTTATTTATACTTTTTGCACAATGTTGGTACATAGGCATTATGACCATAAAGTTAATATACCTATCGGAATAGAGAAACAAAGGCCTGAGTAAGCGAGATGTCGCTATCAGTAACACTGCGTGGTAGAAAGAGAAGCGTGATTTGAGGTTGCATAGCTTTTTTTTCATCTGTTTGACAGTCTGTCTGCCCCTGAGCCGATCGTTGTCAATTTGGGCTCTCAGAAAAATTGTGATTTTAAGTTAAATAATGAATTTACCTTAAAATCACAATTTTTCTGAGAGATGGACCGATTTACATGCCTTAAAGATTGTATTTATTATCTTTAGAGCACCTTAAAGGTATTTGCATTTATTTAAAGATAGCTCGAAAATAAAAAAATCCCACGAAAGTGACGCGGAGAATCATTTTTGAAGAATCACTCATTTATAAAGCCTCATGGAGGCATCATGGAGGTACACTCTATAATTAATGTGTGTAAAGCCTTGTCGAACTGTACAGTGTACACTGTGCTCCAAGGCTTTACAAATTTAAATGAATGTGGAGGCAAAGATATGGAGGTCACGGGGCGCTGCTGGTAAAGGAGAACTGTCAAACACATGTAAAAAAAGCCTTGTCGAACTGTACGGCGCAGTGCCTACCAAGTACCACCAATATATTATCTATACATATAATAAAACTGTAGAAATGAAGATTCTGTACATTAAAGATATTCAAAAAATAATAAGCGGAGGGTGTTACTACATCGCTATGGAAGCCAAAAATGTGGCCAGTTTTTTTGTCTGTCTGTCTGTCTGTCTGTCTGTATGTTTGTTCCACTATCACACGAAAACTACTGATCCGATTTGAATGCGGTTTTCGCAGATATATTTGTCTTCTTCCAACTTAACATCTGGTGTATAAAAAAATTTCCCCCCACCCCTCTAAAGGGACGAAAGAGGGGGTCAGATTTTGTATAAGACTTTTGCTTTAACACGAAAACTACTGGTCCGATTTGAATGCGGTTTTCGCAGATATATTTGTCTTCTTCCAACTTAACATCTAGTGTATAAAAAAATTCCCCCCACCCCTCTAAAGGGACGAAAGAGGGGGTCAGATTTTGTATAAGACTTTTGCTTTAACACGAAGACTAATTATCTGATTTGCATACGGTTTTCGCAGATATATTTGCCTTCTTCCAACTCAACATCTGGTGTATAAAAATCACCCCCCCTACCCCTCTAAGAGGACCAAAGAGGGGGTCAGATTTTGTATCAAACTATTTTCTTTAATGAACTTACTTCATATTATTAACTGTTTTTCCAACTTAGCATCTGGTGTATAACATTTTTCCCCCCACCCCTCTTAGGTTACCAAAAAGGGGTAAGATTTTGTATCAACTGATTAAGTAGAAATACTTTAAATGGAAAACAACGTTTGCCGGGACAGCTAGTATTATAATATAGGGATTAGGGAAGTCAAGTCTAGGTTTTATAATTTATTTTAATGAAGTTACTGACCAAGTGACCACAAAAAATAGCTATTTTGCGTTGGCCTTTTTTTGAAGTCGGTGAAAGAAATTATATGACAGTTATTTTTCTTTTTAAAAATAAAGAAGAACTAAGAAGAAGAAGAAGCAGTCATAAATTAAGGCTATGTTCCTAAATGTACTGCGACCACTGCACAGTGCTATCACAGTAGAAAAAATCGTTCCGTAATGGAGTTGCAGACTGCAGTACACTGCCGCAGTACCCTAGTGAAATATATGACGTCATAAATCGTCGCCATATTGTACTGTGAGTACTGGCGTTTTCGAGGTAAGGCACTCGCAGTACTTTGATCACGTGATCAGTCAACTGTCGAAAGTCAACTGTCAAGTGTCAAAACCACTCGAGTGTCTAACGTTTTAAAACAATACCTACAGTTTAATCCCGAAGTTATAAATTTCTGTAATTAATTTAGATTAATAATAATAAAACACTGGAAGAATCGCAAAAATTAACCATAATAGACTGTGTTGAAAATGTTCAATACGAGCTGTCAAAAATGCGGCTGATAGTATACCTATACTGGATTGCGTTCCGTTTTAAATAGTAACCAGTATACTAACTATAAAGGAACGACTTCGCAGTATACTAAAATGACGTCACACTCTACAGTGGTCGCAGTATATTTCGGAACACAGCCTAATTGAGATTTGAACATAGAAATGGCTGTATGGGCAACGCTCCCTTTGCCTGTCCCGACCGGGACGAATTAAAAAAAAAATAAAAAAAAATTGAGATTTGACGTAGACTTCCTTGAGATGAGAGATTTGAGGTTAAGTTTTGTAAAAAAGAATAATTAAAGTCTTTTTAAAAGAATTTAAGTAAATTTATAATATTTATAATACTATTCACGTAAAGTAATGGTGCAATAGAAATATTTAGGACGCACAAATTCGAAAGAAGAATGGCAAATTCTATAGCCATCAAGGTGATATAAATTTTTGTTGTTTACTTGTAATATTAGTTGGTTTTTTTAGTTAAAAATTGTACTAATTGCTGCGCCTACATAGGGCTGCCATCACCCAAATTGCCTTCGCCGGTCAGGCACGACATAATTCCCGGACATTTGGCCGAAATGTGGTTATTTCCCCGGACACCTCTTAAACAGTAATTTACGATAACGTCTTGCCAATTTTTGCATTTTTAACAAAAATTTGTAAAAATCTGACTAACTCAAGTCCGTGCAAGAAACCGTGCCAGTTTTCATCTTTCGTTTATTGCTGCTGGCTCCATGACTTGAAAGTTAAATTTCTCTCAACAAAAGTGTCCGGATTTCACCCGGACACTTTTCAAAAACCCGGCCGGACGCCCTTCAAACTAGGACAAATCCGGGGAAATCCGGATGGATGGCAACCCTACTAGTACATGGAATTGGTACATTTTGGTTTGCATCAAATGGGGTAGTTCTGATTTTTTCATATGTTGTATGTGATGAGGTGGTAATGTCAAATATAATTTTTCCACCTCGAAATCCTTCCGGAACATTGGAAAATTCATGAGAAACCATTAAATTTTTGATCAGTTTTCAGTTTTTGCCATTTTTTACCACCAAGGACCTGTTTAATGGTAGAAGTCACCAGAAATTACTTTAAAGTAGACTAAATTTGCAACAAAATGAGAATAAATGGGTCTCGATAAACTGAATAGTTTCAAAGATACAACTTTTCAAATGTTTGCAAAATCTCAAAAAAAAATTAAAATTCACTACATTGTATGTAGAAAACATAATATTGGAAATGGCTGTAGTTACTATTAGTCGGTCAGCATCCTCCTCTGCTTGTAGTGTAAGAATATTGTTCCTCTCCAGTTGCACCTTCAGCATGTTGATGAATCTAACCTTGTTCCTGTCATTCAATAGGAACTTATCGTAAGCAACTGAAACAATGGTTGTCTCATCAAAGATAACAGAGAGGACTTTGCTCCAACTCTATGGAGACGTTCAGAGCTTTTGGTGTTTTTTTCCTGAAGCGTCATAATGGATACCCGTCGAAAACCACGATAATATAGGAGCCGTAATGACTTCTCAAGTATTGGACATATCTGGCACCATTTTCTCTAAAAGACACATTCCGAGGCCACACAACTTTGTGGAGCAGATGTCCACTATAATAAAATTCCTGTGACGACCTCAACTTCAACCGCCACATGCAAAGTTAATACGTATAACATAGAATTTGAATTTTTAAACTCTTATTAGCTGTGCCCGCGACTTCGTTTGCGTGGAATAGTAATTATGGGCATTATATTTATTTTGGCGAACAACTTCCTCAGCTTTATAGATTACAGCTGTTATCCACGGCTTCATCTGCGTCTATTTCATTAATGCATTCATTTCGACCAACGATTCTTAGACCATAATATAAAAACAATTATTTTGAGTTAATCTTAAAAGATAGACATGTACTATCACGGATATTTTTTAGATCATTAAAGAGGAATAATTCTTCCATACATATTTTTGGGCATCTTGGGCCGTTTCTGCGGCGCACGCAACGGAAGCTCTCAAAGATATAATAATAATTTTCCCTGCTTAGCCAGTAGTTCCAGACTAATCTCAGGAACTACTGGTCCAATTTGAAAAATTCTTTCAGTATTAGATAGCTCATTTATCGAGAAAGGCTATAGGCTATATTTATCACGCTACGACAAATAAAAGCGAAGAAATTGAGGAAAATATTGAAAAAACGGGTTAAATTATTTGAAAGGGCTTATTTGAACGCGCTAATCTCAGGAACTACTGGTCCGATTTGAAAAATTATTTCAGTGTTAGATAGCTCATTTATCGAGAAAGGCTATAGGCTATATTTATCACGCTACGACAAATAAAAGCGAAGAAATTGAGGAAAATGTGGAAAAAACGGGGGAAATTATTTGAAAGGGCTTATCTCACAAACTACTGGAGCAATTTTTCTGTTATTTGGCACAGATAAGAAGTAGAACACGTAAAGGATCATAGGCTATTTTTTGTGGACTAATTTGTCTGTGAAATATCTAATTTACGCGGGCGAAGCCGCGCGGAACGTCTAGTAAGTCATATTATTTCATTTTGTTTACTCACCTCAGCAACTTTGAACAGCTGTAGCTAGGGAACTATCAGATTTTAATAGACCAAATTGGTCTCGTTCTTTTAAACGTATAATAATTTATGCCGTCAAATAGATCAATAATTGACCACATTGACGAGAACTTGTAACAACTCGAAAAAAAAAATGTTTTTTTGGAAAATTTACAAACATTTGAACAGCTATATCTTTGAAACTATTCAGTTTATCGAGACCTAACTATTCTCATTTTGTTGGAAATTTTGTCTACTTTAAAGTAATCACTGATAACTTCTACCATTAAACAGGTCCTTGGTGGTAAAAAATGGCAAAAACTGAAAACTGATCAAAAATGTAATGGTTTCTCATGAATTTTACAATGTTCCGGAAGGATTCCGAGGTGGAAAAATAATATTTGACATTACCACCTCATCACATACAACATTTTTTTTTTAACTTCTCATTCTGCTAGCGATCTGTCTTAGACATTGAACTAGTCCTTTTGAAATTCTTCTTTGTAGGCATGTATGGCACGCATCCATTGATGCGTCCATGTATTTGCTATTTATCTTTCAGAAGATCTTGTGGGGCTCGTCTTTTTAATCTTTTGAATGTTTGATTTGGTAGAGTTTTCATCAATTTTTTTGCCAATATATTGGGATGTGATTTTATCCTTTTACAGTAGTTTTGGAGGGAGGTTTTAATTTCCTCTTTTACATTCTTGATTTTCAGATCATTGTGGATTTGGCTATTCGTAACATAATATGGGGCTCCAGTTATTGAACGCAGAGTTTTAGATTGGAATCGTTGTAGAATTTCTATGTTTGATGTGGAGGCTGTGCCCCACAACTGCATCCCATAGGTCCAGATGGGCTTAAGTATGCTTTTATACAAAAGAAGTTTATTTTCTAGTGAAAGTTGTGACTTGCGGCCTATCAGCCAGTAAAGCTTTCGTAGCTGCGTGTCTGAAGCCTTTCTTTTGTTCCATTTATGTGTTCTCCATGTTAAACGCCTGTCGAGATAAATTCCTAGGTATCTAACATCGTTTGATTGTGGTATTCTTATCCGGTTAAGTTCTACTTCTGGACAGGTTTCGTGTCTTAATGTGAAAGTTACGTGGACAGATTTATTCCCGTTGGCTTTTATCCTCCAATCTTTTAACCACTTTGATATTTCGTTTAAGGTTCTTTGCAATTTTGCCGATGCTCCATGGGCTGTTTGGTCTACTGCGAGGATTGCTGTATCATCTGCGTATGTGCCTGTCAGAGCTTCATCAGTACTTGGAAGGTCAAATGTGTTTAGAGGGTAGAGATTAGGGCCCAATATACTGCCTTGCGGCACTCCTGCTTCGATTTCGTGGAGACATGTGACACTATCTCCGTACTTAACATAGAAATATCTATTGCTGAGGTATGCCTTTATAAAGAGATAGAAGTTTAAGGGTAGCTTTTTACGTACTTTATACAACAGACCGTGATGCCATACTCGATCGAAGGCCTGTGATATATCCAGGAATGCGGCTGAACAGTAAGATATGCTTTCAAAAGCTTTTTGAATTTCTTCTACCAGTCTGTGTACCTGCTCAATAGTCCCATGCGCTTGGCGAAAACCTAATTGGTGATCGGGTAACAGTTTACTAGCTCTGATTTCTGGCATCATGAGTTTCAGGAAGAGTATTTCTAAGACCTTGGAGGGCACTGGCAGGAGACTTATAGGCCGGTGAGATTTTACATCCGATGGATCTTTTCCGGGTTTTGGGGATTAATATAATCTCTGCTACTTTCCATTGCGGGGGGACAAAGTTTTTTAAAATACACGCGTTAAAGATTTGTGTGAGATATTTGATTCCCTTTTCTGGTAGCTCTTTTAGTATTTTTGGCGTAATAAGATCATAGCCCGGCGCCTTGTGGATATTTAGTTTTTTAATAGCATCTCGTACCTCGTTTTTTGTAAAAATTTTTAGCGGAATATCTAGCTGGTAAGGTTGACTAAGTAAGGAGGCAATTTCCTCCGTTTTTGTAGATCCCTGGTCTTCATTTGCAGTAAATACTCCTTTCAGGTGTTCAGCAAAGGTCTTTGCTTTGTCCTCGTCGGTTCTTGCCCAAGTTCCATCAGGTTTTTTAATAGGTGGACAGTGTGCTATTGGCCTTTTAAGTTTTTTAGTGGCCTTCCACAATGAGTAATCGGTAGCCGCTGTAGCATCTAAGCTTTTAAGATACTTTTCCACACCATGATTTCTATGGGTAGCTAGTTTTAGTTAGTAGTTTTTAGTTCTTTTGTAAGGTTGTTATAAGTCGTCTTGTGTCTTGGGTACTTTGTTTTTAGCCACAATTTTCGAGCCTTTCGTTTTGCGTCCACTAGATTTAGTATATCTTTTGGGAAGTACGGTTCAGACTTTTGTATTGTTTGGTCTGGTGTTGCGTTCCAAGCAGCTTGTTGAATTGTCAAGTTAAATTTTTCAACGGCCTCTATTATGTCTTCGTCAGATTTTAGTGGTATTTGACAATCTAATGACTCTGTTACTTGGTCTCGAAAGCGCATCCAGTCTGTATTTCTTGAATGCAGCTTACATTTGTTAGTAATGTTGGCATCACAGATAATTTGGATTATAACTGGTGAGTGGTCTGAGGTTAATTCTAAGCAGGACTTACAGTGTATTGAACTGCGAGTGAGGCCCTTCCCGATAGCAAAGTCTACGAGATCTGGCCTTTTATTACTGTCCGTGGGCCAGTAGGTTGGCTCCCCAGTAGAGAATACATCTAGATGTAAGTTTTTGACACATTTTAAAAGTTCTCGCCCCTTTACTGTAGTGACTCTCGATCCCCATTCGATGTGCTTGGAATTGTAATCTCCTCCGGCAAGGAAGCGTGGGCCCAAGGTCTTAAGAAAGCTTGCGTAATCCTCAGTTTTCATGTTATGTTTTGGGGGGATGTATATGGCTGATATAGCCAATTCTCCAATATCATCCTCAATAACAATGTTAGTGGCTTGTATTTTTTCTGTGCAGTGAGGTTCGGTAACATAGTGTTTAAGTTTTTCTTTGATCAATATAGCTGATCCGCCATGAGCTGTGCCATCTGGGTGCATCGTATGATACATTTTGTATTGTGGAATGTTAAAATATGTCTTTGTAGTAAAATGGGTTTCTGAGACTAGCAGTATATCGATGTCATTCATTGTCAGGAACATTTTTACTTCTAGGAAGTGTTTTGTCAAGCCGTTGGCATTCCAGAGTGCTAATTTGAGCTGATGGAATGTTTCGACATTACTGTCATTAAATTTGTTAGAAGATTTGTCATTATATTAGTCTAAGATCCCACTGCAAAACTGTGCAGGTATCGAGTACACGCTTAAAACCACATTTTTACAAATATTTATGATAAGGAGAACCTATTTCTACTGGGGTGCCAGTCCAAATGTGGCCGCAACTATTTTTAAATATTTTTAGAAAAATTGAGTTTGCGGGATAAAATGTTTTCATCGGGTATTGAAAGCAAACATGGTTCATTTCACGGCAATGAGTATAGAGATTTAGAAAAATCCGGTGTGCCGTTAGGCACCCGGCCGCAACTCTGTCGTAACCAGGTGTGAACAGGTACCATTCCGAAACATTTTTGCATCCATAACGTATATTGATCTTTTATATATCAAATGGAAGCTTATTTTCCTCTTATTATTATAATAAAGGTGTGCCTAATTAAATCTGGCCGTAAATAAGGGGTGCCGGCTGCCAAAGATGGCAAACTATCGATGGTTGAGGGAAAGGGAGCTAGCGCGTAACATTACGGGTTTAACGAGGATAGTGATAGTACATCATGTTAGTGTACTTAACCATCGGTTCAAACAATAGTAATAATCAGCCAAGTGCGAGTCGGACTCGCGCACGAAGGGTTCCGTACTACATATTATAGAGCAAAATTAACATTTTGTGTTTTTTGTATGGGAGCCGCCCTTATATTTTAATTTTACTTTGATTGTATTACTGATAATTAAATTGCACATTTAATTGAAGATTTCGTGAAATTTAAAAGTGCCTATATTCTGTTGCCATTATCGACATAGAGCGAAAAAGGTAAGAAAATCACGTTTATTGTATGGGACTCCCCGTTGAATATACATTTTATTTTGTTTTTAGTATTTGTTATAGCGGCAACATATTAAATACATAATCTGTGAAAATTTCATCTCTCTAGCTATTACCATTCTTTAGTTACAGCCTGGAGACATAAAGACAGACGGACAGACAACGAAGTCTTAGTAATAGGGTCCCGTTTTTACTCTTTGGGTACGGAACCCTAAAAACGACCAAATAAATTAATACTTCAAAAGAATTTAAAAGTTTATTCAAGTGTTCAATAGTTTGTTACATAAAGATTACCGGCTCCATCAAATAATCCCAAAAAATGCTAGAATCTTAATTTACAATGCCTTAGTGAAACCACATTTACTTTATGTAGTCGAAATATGGGGAAACCCTGCCAAGACAAATACAAAAACCATTCAATTTCTTCAAAACAAAATTATAAAAGTCTTATAAATACAACTACAATTACCTAACTCCATCAGACACTATTTATAAAGAAACTAAACTTGTAACTATCTCTCAACTATTCACATACCAAGCATGTATTCTTGTTAACAAAATAAAACACCAACTAATACACACACAACTTAAATTTACAACAAAAAAACAAACAAACAAGACGTACATTACGCGACGAGCAAGTAACATTGTACTCGTATTACCTTGTATACGAACCAATTTCGGTAAAAATAACATTACTTATAAGGGAGCACCGCTGTTTAACAAACTACCAAAATCTGTAAAAGAAGCGAAATCTTTGAATACTTTCAAACGATTATTACGCAATTACATTAACGATAGCTAAATCATCAACCTTATTATAATAATTATTCAAATATAACCAGTGATAGCGTTTTGTACTTGGACCACCACCCAAGATGTATAGCAAAGACATTCGCTTCTTAAATAATTATTATGTTTTTTTTAATCTACCCGCACTGTCGAAATTTAAAACGTAGTAATATATTATGGTCTCATGTAAGTGACGAAATGTCTTAATGGGAAATAAAGATTTTTAAACCGAAGATTAAATATTCATTAAATGATCTATATCAAAGAATGAGTGGCTTTGTTGAAATCCTCTTATTTTTTTTGACATAATACATTTTTACATACTTGCATTTATTTATATAATTTTGGTGGAAATATTTGTATCCACCAAAATTAGAGATTTAGAGTGGGTTGAACCCACTTACTTTAACTATAACTTTAACTTTAACCATAACAAAATGTCTAATGAACTGTCAAATCCCTAGTAAAAGTTCATAATGGACGCCGTATTTGACGATAACCTTAACCTTAACTTAGAACAATAAAATTCAGCTTCCATTTGATATATAAAAGATCAATATACGTTATGGATGCAAAAATGTATCGGAATGGTACCTGTTCACACCTGGTTACGACAGAGTTGCGGCCGGGTCCTCGTTAAACCCGTAATATTACGCGCTCCCTTTCCCTCAACCATCGATAGTTTGCCATCTTTGACTGCCGGCACCCCTTATTTGCGGCCAGATTTAATTAGGCACACCTTTATTATAATAATAAGAGGAAAATAAGCTTCCATTTGATATATAAAATATCAATATACGTTATGGATGCAAAAATGTTTCGGAATGGTACCTGTTCACCACCTGGTTACGACAGAGTTGCGGCCGGGTGCCTAGCGGCACACCGGATTTTTCTAAATCTCTATACTCATTGCCGTGAAATGAACCATGTTTGCTTTCAATACCCGATGAAAACATTTTATCCCGCAAACTCAATTTTTTAAAAAATATTTAAAAATAGTTGCGGCCATATTTGGACTGGCACCCCAGTAGAAATAGGTTCTCCTTATCATAAATATTTGTAAAAATGTGGTTTTAAGCGTGTACTCGATACCTGCACAATTTTGCAGTCGTATCTCGTACTATATGCATTTGGTTCATGATTTGTTTGAACATTTCTAACAGTTCTTTCATATCGCTAGAATTATTTGAAGTACTTTGTGTGGCGAAGGTATTTTCCTCTTTATGTCTTGGTTTCGTAGCATCTGCATAAGTTTTGTCGTGTTGTTGTGTGTTTGCATTAATTGGCATTTGTATGACTGTCTTAGTTTGTATATTTTCATTGTGTTTAGAAGTCTTATTTCGTAGTAGTGGGAACTTTTTATTCTGAAGTTCTTTGTATACACTGCAACCCTTGTAGTTTGCTGGGTGATTTCCATTGCACAGTATACATTTCACTGATGAAGATCTTTCTTTTCTTGTACAGTTTGCAGATGTGTGATTCCCGGCGCATTTTATACACTTTGGTGTTCTGCGACAATAGGCTTTAGTATGGCCATATTGCTGGCAGTTAGCGCATTGTGGAATGCTGCGGACGGGTCCTGGTGGTTCGACTTTAATTCGACAGTTAAGGATATTTCGGATGTCATATATTTCCTTATTGTTGCTTTTTGAGATTAGCTCGACAATAAACATGTGCAGTGGTTTTTTGGTAACTCTTTGCTTAATATTCCATATATTTACAGTGTCGTGTCCAATTTCTTTTAGGGCCGTTCGAATATCTTCTGTATCGGTTGATAGGTGTAGGTTTTTTAAGATCACTTTGAATGAACGTTCTTGTTTCAGTCTATACGTATAGAATTCAGTAGCTTTAGCTTCTAATTGTTTGACTACCTCTTTAAAGGTTTCGGGTGTTTTTGTTTGAATTTTAACTTTATCACCATTTAGTACTTTAATTTCATAGTTTCCTGGAGCATGTTCCTCGAGTAATGCTTGTAAGGGTTTTAGATTTTCTACTTTGTCCACGAATATTGGAGGAGGTTTTGGATCGTTTACAGTTTTAGTTGATTTGTTTTCTGAGTTGTTTGTATCGGTTTCCAATTCTAGTGTATCGAATGTATTTGAAGTTTTGACGGGTTGGCTCAACCAGTAAGTGCTGAGTTTTGATTGTTTTTGTGCTTGGTTATGTCTACTTTCTGGACTTTCTCTAGGACGCTTTCTTCCACATACTTCTTTCCATGAATCTGATGCTTCTTGTGTGAGATCGATATTAATATGGTTTGGACTTTGGACTTCTTGATCTTTTGTTTTCGACAACAGAGATTCGTCATTTAATGAGTTGGATCTTGGTCTGTTATGAAATAGTCCTTTGTGGAATGCTTGCTGTATCAATGGTTTGTTTTGATTTTCTGATACGTTTTGTTCTGTAGTTTTTGTTTTTGTTAAATTGTCATTCATTTTGGTTCCCACGAGTTGGGTCGATATAAAAGGTCGCTAGAGGGGTGACGCCCATTCCCCCTAGAAGGCTACTCAACGGTGTTTGCCAGGTCCACCGAGGTTGTCCGCTAGAAACTGAACCTTTCTAGAACTGCTAGCCATGCATCCTATTAGCGCGTGACTCACCGTAGGATTAGAGTGAATTTTTATTGAGGCTTTCTACCTCTTGGCCCGGGCGATGAAGCCAGGGCCCTCGGTCTCGCGACCATACAACATAAAAAAAAATCCGAACTACCCCATTTGATGCAAGTGAAGACCCCTTTTATTGTACGATTTCCATGGACTATACACCTACATAACCCTCGTACTAGGTCATTACAAATATAAATACTGTAAATAAGACTGAACAGAGTAATATTTAATATAAACTTAAAATCACAAATTCATTACTGTAAATTAATTTATTTCAGCTCTCCTCTCTCCGTTTGGCCCCACCACTGCCATTTCTTCAATCTTACCGGACAACTACATCAAAGCATTGGAACCCTAAATGGAAAAAGGACAGGGCCAAGAAATACCTGAAGTTCCCTCTTCCGGATTTCAATGAAAATGTCAATGAGTTGCCACAGGAGAAAATCAAGCAGAAGATGAAGGAGAGAGGAATCCTGCCGCCCCGACCGTGGCAGGAACGGGCCTTCTATATCTCAGCTACTGGTGAGTTTATATTATTTAAATATATACATGTTCAGGGCCCCCGCTAGCATATGTGCAATGTGTGCAATGCACACGGGCGCCATCCTCTAGGGGCGCCAAATCGCCATCTTTAGGGGCGCCAAAACCAAGGACCCAAAAAATTTGCCTAAAGGAGCGCCAAAATCCTTTTTTTGCACACAGGAGCCAGTAGCCTTTACAGGGGCCCTGTACATGTTTTTTAGTTATCCATCTAATAATTTGTTATGATAAAAGAAAAAATAGTGACATTTATTATCACTGAATTTGGCCAAGTGGTTGAATAATAATTTTGTTTTTCCCATGCCAAATTTTAATCTTTTAGTATGCTGAAATTACTTCAGCTAGTTTTGTACAGATGTTGGGATTTGGGAAATATCTCACATAGGTTAAATTGTTTTCACTTTAAATTTTACTAAGAAGTTTATTACAACATAAGGTTAGGTTTATAATTTATATATTACTAGCTGTTCCGGCAAACGTTGCTTTGCCATAATGTAAAGCATTTCGCCCATATTATTATTTTATTGAAGTGAGTAAATAAGTATGTCGCCATGGCAACGTCGATCGCTATCCCGTCGCACAAACAATGGTCGCCGTCAGTCTCAGGTTGTAATAATTTACTATTATTTATTCAACAAATGCACTTATCAATATATAAAGTACCCATAAGCCGATTCTCAGACCTACTGAATATGCATATAAAATTTGGTAAAAATCAGTAAAGCCGTTTCGGAGGAGTTCGTGGACGAACATTGTGACAAGAGAATTTTATATATAAGATGTTAGTTTAGGTTATTACTAGATATTTTTGGTTATTTCTTTCAGGTGGTGTCTTTGAGCCGTATGTCCCACCGGAAGGAGATGGTAAAGCGTCTCTCGTATCTACCACAAGAGCCAAACAGACTGTGCAACTCCTGGAGAAGAAATCCAAATCTATGATGGCCATACGGAAGATCAAATCCTACGAAGAAGATTTTGATGCGAAAGAGTTCGCTCTCAAAGCACAAGATATCTATATCAAGGCACATGAAAGTCTAGCTAACGGTGATAAACATGCTCTAAGAACCTTTGTTACGGAGAAAGCGTATCCCGAGTTCAGACACAACTCCTTCTGTAAGACTATAAGATGGAAGTTCCTAGACTCTTTGGAGCCTCCACGAGTCGTTCACGCTAGATGCACAGATGTTATAAGCAAGGAGAATATTTTTGGTCAGGTAATGATTATTTTAACCTCGTTATTATTATTAAGGCTATTTCTTTCTTCTGAATACCACACCTTAGTTTGCATACAATTTGGCCCACACATTATAGAAAAGACCATAGGAATATCTACTTATTATCATGAGAAAGTGCATGGTGTCTGTTTTTTTTTTTTGGATTTTAAATTGTACCCTTTTTGCTTTTGAGGTGACTGTCCGGTTCCACACTCGGCAACAGTTGGCGGTGTACGACCGTTTTGGTCGTCTCCTCCATGGCAGCGAGATTCTCGCCAAGGATGTGCTGGAGTACGTCGTGTTTGAGAAGCATGTGGCCAACCTCTATGGCACATGGAGGGTCCACGATAAGATCATACCCGACTGGGCCCCACCGAAAGACCCCTCAAAGCTCACCAGAATCGCCCCAATTGAAACGGCAGTGGTGGAGGCTGCTGCAGAAGAAATAAAAGAAGAAAAAACAGCAATAGATGCTAAATAGAATAATATATAACTTGTTGTAGATAGATTTTTGTCTATTATTTAGTTTTTTAAGTTTGAAAATTTTTTTATAGAGTAAGGGCCAATTCACACCGGAATGGCAGCGGCCGGCAGAGGCGCGGCGAGGCCGGCAGAGGCGGCTCGCGTCGCCGCGGGCGGACGCTCGCGGCCGCTTGTGGACGCTAGCGGCCGCTTGTGGACGCTAGCGGCCGCTTGTGGACGCTCGTTGTCGCTGGCGGCCGCGCGCCACCTCCAGAGCATGCGTGCCTTTTCAGTTTAGATTCTTCATTCGGCAAGGAAACTCGTGTCGTGTGTTTGCAGCAACATGATGGAATTGGCTATTATTGCACTTATTGCCGAAGAAGAAGAAGAAGAAAAAAAAAAAGAAAGAAAAGAAAAAAATTAAAAGAGATATGTGGGTCCATGACTTATAGAAGAAACGACAACACTTTGGAGAATTTCACAAATTTTTACAAACTTGCACTCGTACCCAGACATATATTACGATTATTATAGAATGCAGTACGATCAATTTATAAACTTAGTTAATATTTTGGAGCCCCATCTTAGAAAACAAGAAACCAATTATAGAATGCCTATTTCTGTTGAAGAACGGTTATCTATCTGCCTTAGGTTAGTGAAACAACATACTTAGTATTTGTAATTCAATATATTTATTTAAAAAAAAAAAATCAATATACTTACTATGATATCTTCTAATATATATAATTCTCGTGTCACAATGTTAGGCCGCGTACTCCTCCGAAACGGCTTTACTGATTTTTACCAAATTTTACAATGCATATTCAGTAGGTCTGAGAATCGGCTACTGGGTACTTTTTATATTGATAAGTGCATATTTTGTTGAATAAATAATAGTAAATTATTACAACTCGAGACGACGGCGTAGTGTATTTAGAATCGCGAGCTCTAGGTATCGATCTGTATATTCGAAATGTTCAAATTCGCAAAAAAATAGTCTTTTACAGCATTTTTCAAAACATTATAAACCCAGTTTTGTTATTTGAAAATGTAATGCGCAATTTTTTGAATGAATTTTTGAAATTTATGTACCTAGTAAGCGACATTTTTTATTTAAGTCTATTGCAAATTTAACAGTTACTGTTTTTTTTAAAGTCGGAAATGGTTCACTGTGTACTACCATAATATGTACACAGTGAACCACGGGGTTAGCCTACAGTGAACCAACACCTAAATTTTATTAATTTGGAGGTGATATAATTTGTTTAATAAAATTATTAGTGATATAATTTGTTATAGTAAAATTATTAATAATAAAAACATCAGATATGGAAATAAATGCTTTATTTGCGTAAAAATTAAACAACATTAAAATTAACATATTTATAAACAATTTAAAATCAAACATTTAACAATAACATAAAACAAATATAAATGCTGTGTGTAGTGTATTGATAAATAAAGATGGCCGCACTACCAAGGGGTGGGTACTTAGAGAATATGGCCGCCAGACATGAGAGCTGTCGTCCACTTCTTACCGAGCCACCGCCGACAGTAGAGCGTTCAGAGATACAGTATTCTGTGTTTAATTTACTCCTTCAACGATAATGTACCAATGGTACACTGTGCTTAGAATGTTTTTATTATAATAAAATAAAATATTAAAATAAAATATATAAAATTGTATTTTTCCGATAAACTTTAATAAAATTATCAAAATAAAATCAACTTTACCTCTAAATTATGCACACAGGTAACAGTATTTTGGTGGAAATACAGATGCAAATACAGATTTTAAACTACGTTTTTAGGATTCCGTACCCAAATGGTAAAAACGGGACCCTATTACTAAGACTTCGATGTCTGTCCGTCTGTCTGTCTCCAGGCTGTAACTCAAGAACGATAATAGCTAGAGAGTTGAAATTTTCACAGGTTGTGTAAATTTGTTGCCGCTACAACAACAAATACTAAAAACCAAATAAAATACATATTTAAGGGGGCTCCCATACAACAAACGTGTTTTTTTGCCTTTTTGAAGTGAAAACTTCTTTAGCGGCGTTGAGCACTTTTGTGGGATGTGAGATGGGTAAAAACTGTGAAACTCGGGTCAGATTCTCGTGCTGATCGAAAAACCGTAAGACGGTTGGAGAGTAGTGTTGTAACATCGAAATCGATTAATCGAACAATCGATTGTTTTTTTTCGATTGTCGATATTTTTTAATCGATTGTAAGGGTTTCGATTAATAAAAAAATCGATTTAAAAAAAACGATTAAAAATGGATAAAAAAAAAATGTACACCGTTAATAATCAAGTTTTCACTTCTGCCGGCACTCCCGGAGTGCAACCCGTCTTTTTTTTATTTTTTATTAACAAAATTACGATTTTTGTTGTTTGGAATTTTTTTGGCTGGACTGTAAAATGGCCATTAGCTTTGTCCACATTGTGCCTTTTTTTTGTTCAACAAGGGCATGCGTTATAACGCAGTCAACAGCGAAGGTGTGGCATGCCCGTGACGCGCGTCAAAATCCACCCGCGTTGAAAGAAAAGTGTCATAGTGATTTCAACGCGTGTTACGGGCATGCCTCACGTTCGCTGTTGACAGCGCTATAAGGCATGCCCTTGATGAAAGGAAAACGGCACAATGTGGACAAAGCTATTTGGCTTTTACGACGTTTCTACCTAGAGGGGTCGATATAATATTATAATACAATATAATACTCTTATTTTTTAATAATCGATTTCACTGTCAATATTACTGTCGGAAGATTGTTGCCTGGAAATAGAGCTTGGAATGTAAGGCGATGGTGGGTCCATATATAAATAGTTATTAGCTACATGAATTGTCTCACAGCTCTTTGTTGTAGAATATAGGTTGTTTGTAGATTTATTCGTGCTAATTTTGAATGGGGTGTATGTAAATGTTCTTTTAGGTGCTGTGATAATTTTTGTGAAATTTATGGTCGTTGGCGGAGCAATAGATAAATTATCATTAGGATAGCTGCTGTTAATATTGTCAGGAGGTGGTGGTCGTAAAGGTGCGACAGATAAAGTCTGATTAGAGTAGATATTATCGACGGGAGGTGGTGGTTGTGGAGGTGCGACAGATGAAGTCTGATTAGAGTAGATATTATCGACGGGAGGTGGTGGTTGTGGAGGTGCGACAGATGAAGTCTGATTAGAGTAGATATTATCGACGGGAGGTGGTGGTTGTGAAGGTGCGACAGATGAAGTCTGATTAGAGTAGATATTATCGACGGGAGGTGGTGGTTGTGGAGGTGCGACAGATGAAGTCTGATTAGAGTAGATATTATCGACGGGAGGTGGTGGTTGTGAAGGTGCGACAGATGAAGTCTGATTAGAGTAGATATTATCGACGGGAGGTGGTGGTTGTGGAGGTGCGACAGATGAAGTCTGATTAGAGTAGATATTATCGACGGGAGGTGGTGGTTGTGGAGGTGCGACAGATGAAGTCTGATTAGAGTAGATATTATCGACGGGAGGTGGTGGTTGTGAAGGTGCGACAGATGAAGTCTGATTAGAGTAGATATTATCGACGGGAGGTGGTGGTTGTGGAGGTGCGACAGATGAAGTCTGATTAGAGTAGATATTATCGACGGGAGGTAGTGGCGGTGGAGGTGCGAAAGATGAAGGCGTATCAGAATAGCTGTTATCACCAATATGTTCTAGAATGTTTTTACCCGGTTATCTGTGAAAGTTGGTCTCAATAGGGTTGTATTTTTTGTACTACATGGCATGCCATAATTAATATTATGATCTTCATCGGACAGCAACATCTCGGCTTTTCCTGGGATTGTAAATACTTCTCGTATAACATTTTAGACACTTTTATAGGAGGTTGTTCTTTGTGGGAAGTGGAGGTACCGCTTGATAGTGATGACTGTGGTCGCGGTGACACAGGCGGCACAGGCGGCGATTCATTACTCTGCTCGAATTGAAATTCAGTATCTGTATAAATATCTGAATCCTCAGGTGAACTCATCAAATTGGAAATTTGTGGCCTATCTTGAATGAATGGTTTGATAAATTCCAATTCTTTTTCAAATTCAATGGGTCGATCATTTTTCCTTGCAGAACCACTTCTATTTTGCTTCGTTCGAAGACTCTTCCGGTAGCTGTCTCGAATTTTTTTCCAAAATTTTTGACAATCAGCCACTGAAAAAAATTGAACGTATTAATATTTATTGTTTACACTTTACATTATGGTCTGTCTCATACATATTTGCCCAAAATGTAAACAAAGACGATAATATAATGTGCTTAATTGCTGATTATTATTAGTGAATATAGTATATAGTGAAAATAGAATATAGGCGGCCATATTATTGCAAAAATAAGCGCATCTGTGGGGCTACTTCTAGATGTCCTCGCGTGACGCGTTAAAATGACGATAACTTTAAAATGCCTTTTGGGGGATGTATAACTATTTCATTGGAATCTGTATGAATTAAGGCGGGCATAAACCCCAATTTGTTATTCCGTGACTCCCGGTTTACCTAGTTCCAATATAATAACGAAATGTAAAAAAATATGAGATATAAAGCACAATATTGAAAAGACTTTAAACCATAAACATTTTTATAAAACGTAATACTTTGGCTGTAATTAATTTACAAACTCACCTCCGAAAAAAATCTAATTCATCGAAATATAAGTATTAACTAGGAGAATTATACATTTTATTTGAATAAATTGTTAGTAAATCTATATTAAAATATCCTTAACCGAACAATTTTGTTTCTTAATATTTATTTCCAAAGATATTTCCAAAAAAACATGAAAAATAGAGAAGATCCGCCGCGAGTAACTACAGTTTTATGCTAAGCTAAAATGAATCTTATTGCGATGCGTAATGCGTATACGCTTGGTCTTTGGTTGTGTGCAAGGTTATCGTTTTGGATTGAGATTGATCCCTGCCTTAAGCTAAGATAATAAAAAATAATGAATCCAATATTGCTACATTGTTTTATTAATTTGAAATAGGAATTACAAAAAAAACCTGTCCAACGACACCCCACACGATGGGGTGGACGCGAAAAAAAAAATCATCCCCGCTTCATGTGAAGGGAAGGTACCATAAAAAATTTTTTTAAAGATTTTTTTAAGACATCTTGGGCAAATACGAATGGAACGAGGCATACATATCTATTTGTTTTATTTTCTAATTTCCGTATCTATTTATCCAATTAGTTATTGGTGATTAATTTGTTATCTTTGTTTTGTTACAGATTTTTGACAACTGCCATCAGTTGCAAAGCTCATGATTATCGGATGGGATACACATACAGTACTGTAAATACGATTGTTAACGAAACTTGTGCTGCTATATGGAAGCATTTACAGCCACTTTATATGCCAAAACCAACACCTGAGCTATGGACCAAAATAGAAGAAGAATTTAAAACTCAATGGCATTTTCCTAACTGTCTAGGAGCAATAGACGGGAAGCACGTTAATATAAGAGCACCCTGGAATAGCGGCTGTATGTTTTTTAACTACAATTTTTTTAGTATTGTTTTATTGGCTGTAGCTGATGCAAATTATAAGTTTGTTGTAGTTGATATAGGAGCATACGGACGTAATAGCAACAGCGGCATTTTAAGCGGATCTAAATTGGGGCAATTGCTACAAAACAATTCACTAGGCATTCCTCCTAGTAAATGTTTGCCTGGCACTTCAGAGAAAATGCCTTATGTTTTCGTAGGAGACGAAGCTTTTCCTCTATCTAAACATATGATGAGACCCTATTCAGGCAGCCAAATAAAAGGGGATGAAGAGAAGAAAATATTCAATTATCGTTTAAGCCGCGCAAGGCGTATAGTAGAAAGCAGTTTTGGCATACTCACACAAAAATTTTAAGGTTTTTCAAAAAAAGATCAGGATGCAACCAAAATACCTGGATTACATGATACTTGCATGTAAATGTTTGCACAATTACTTACGCACTCATGATCAATTGAAAAATAACCCTATTCATGGTGAGGCAGAAGAGATCATACAGCCAAGTAATAGTATTTTGCAAGACATTTATGTTCAACATGAGAATGATCATGACGTAATAGAGGGTGCTATAATAATAAGAGACAAATTCAAGTCTTATTTTAATTCTCAGAATGGAGAGGTGCTGTGGCAAACTGAAATGATTAGACGTGTTGAGTAGATTTTGAAACACTAATTTAATAAAATATGTAAGGTTAAGGGCGAAGCCAAACGAGCGTAATTTGTGAGTTGTGAGTTGCAGAATTTCGGTTCGGCAGAATTGGGTATTTGTTAATTTTTTTCTTTTGTGATAAATGGAAAGATCATAATATTAATATAAGTTTTATACTTAACAAAACATTTTTTTTTCGCAATAATAGGGTATTTGACAGATTTTTTATTTCTATCTTGAATTACTTGGTTGCGATTAGAAGTTCATCGAAAGTATTTTTTTATTTTAAAATACGTATTTCGTAAGATAAGTAAAAAAAGATAAATAATTCGTATTTTCATAAGATATGTAAATAAAAATTCAAAATTCAAATAAGCCGCCGAAACACTTTCAATATGGCATCGCGCTTTGTAAGTGACGTCACTAGCGTGTAAACGTAGGTAGGTGTAAACCAATATAATATATTGGTTTACACTAGAGTTGCCGCGAATAGTTGTAATTATAGCGAATAGTCGAGTACCGGTTAATCGCCATTCCCTATGGCGAATAGTCGAATAATTCGCTATTATTATTCGACATTAACAAAGGCTTAAAGGAATATAAAAAAGTAGATTATTTGCTATCGAATATACCTATCACACTTGTAATATTTCAATAAGGTACAGTTTCTGGCAAAAGTTCTGCCATCCCATTAATTTGTAGTTGGCAAGCGCGACGTTCTTTTTTTTTTTCTTCTTTTTTGGCAACTTGACACAAAGGATGTGTATGTTGTGCCACAGACAAGGTAAAAAGGTAAGGAATATGGCGGGAAAACCATATTCCTCCTATTATAATTTTCATCATCGTTTTCATGTATCGTCAGGTCTAAAGTCTAGTCAAAGTCTAAGTAAAAGTCAATACAGTCACAGGAGTCAAGTCGGTCGATTCAGTAAAGTGGTAGACGCTTTACTGAAACTTTCGATGGAGTTTTGGAGGGAACACAAAATAGCACGTTTCTGGATATTACATCACTTTCCTACACTTGTGCATGAACACGAATATCTAATGGTTAATATTCTACCAATATTACACATTAAAAACCCAGCTAACACAATTTTAGGAACATAATACAAAAACACAACAGCACTCTTTCACATGCCCGCCAAAACTCCCGCGACGTTCTTCTGTCTCTTTCATTTTATTATCGTAACTGTCAAAACAAAAGACGCGCGCGGCTACTGACTGCATTCGAAATGCAGTAAAAGTCGCAACTATAGCCCTTATGTTTTGTAACTATTATTGTTATTGGTCGCATTTCGTAACGCAGAATTAGTGAAAAATGTTGTAAATGTACCGAAAATATGCATCATAACTCGATCTTAGGTAAAACATGCTATTACCACTGAGAAAGGATAAAATATGCAAATGCATATAATCCGGTCTCTACTTATTATAATTCGAAAACATTCGCGTTTATACTTCAGAAACTGTGTTTATTTACGTGTTTCACGTGATTTATATTAATAAAACTAAATATGTACATAAATTAAAACGGGCGACGCATCACGCAAGTCAACCTGACAATCGACAATCAATGTCGATTGTTATTTGTCGGGTTTTATTTTATTATTAAATTTTGCCCGCGCGCTCCCCGAACTCTCTCGGAACTCTCGCGTCGCCATCTGGCGAAAAACTAAAGATGGTTACCGCGGTGGCGGATGGAAGTTTGCCTTCCGAGGCAGTAGTTTGCGGCAACGGAATTATAGGTGGCGCTACAAAGTACGAAGTATTTTTTTACTAATTTATCTAATCTAATATATATAAATCTCCTGTCACGATGTTTGTCCGCGATGGATTCCTAAACTACTTAACCGATTTTAATGTTTTTTTTTAAATGTGTGCTTTTTTCCAACTTGAGAGATAGGATAGCTTAGTTCTTTAATTATAGTCGCAATTTTATTTTATTGCAAATTATTTGTCTTTAAGAGCGACCATTGTTTATGCGACGCGGGTCACGGGATAGCGATGGACGTTGCCATGGTGACATACTTATTTAGTCACTAATTCAATAAAATAATACGGGCGATATACTTTATATAATATTATGGCAAAGAAACGTTTGCCGGGACAGCTAGTATCTAATCTAATTATATCTATGGACGCTTTACACCACGTCAGTCTGGCCCAGTGCTAAGTAACCTAAGTACCTGAAGGACTTGTGTTACACCCTACATCTACTCTGCTACAGGTACCAGACAACGGAACTGTAATATTTAATACTTTTGTTGTTTTTAACTTGAATCATTTATTTTGCAACAACATTATATTATTATTAAAATCGCTATGAAAAGTACAAAATTAAATATAATAAGGACATAACGTGATGATAAAATAATTGTGGTGTTATATCCATATACGGGAGATCGCACACGTCACACTTTTTGTGTGATCGAGTCTGCGACTTTCATACAATCTGCATGGCGCGCGCCATCAGATTGTATGTAAGCCGCAGACTCGATCACACAAAAAGTGTGACGTGTGCGATCTCCCTACATTATACACATAAACAACCATGTGACATTGGTGACCCTGATGTGGTAATGATGATGATGATGATGATGACTATATTATGCAGATGATGATGATGAATATAATTTGCATAGTAGCATAATATGCTTTCAGTTTTTAAAACAGCGTCTAAACCCCCAAACTTGTATCTATAAGGAATCCGGAGTTCTCTAGTATCTTCGGAACCATAGTATACCTCGGTGCAAAATCTTGCGTTTTGGTAGCATATGCTTAGGATACTTCTCATGAAACTAAAATCACCATATGTTTCCATATAAATTTTGAGGAGTTCCCTCGATTACTCATGGATCCCATCATCAGGTCACCACTTTTCAAATAAGTATATGATTTTTTTTTTCAAATAAGTACCCAATTCTGCTGCATTCAGTTTCATACAAAAGTCCAGGTTTTGATTCACACGAGCGTAATTTTGTGAGTCATGATTTGTACATGAAAATATAGGTATTTACGCGGCAGAAATTCTGCGACTCACGACTCATAAATTACGCTCGTTTGACTTCACCAGTGGGGAAAAGAAAATCTAAAATGCATAATAAAACATTAAGTACTTATCTCTTACCGGGTATCTTCATTTCGGCGCTAACTTTCTCCCAGGCATTATTCTTTGCGTGCTTATCACTGTAATATCTTGACCTTGTGTTGTATAAGCACTGGTATTGCTGTACCATGGTAATGAGCCTCTCCTCAGTATCCATTTTTTGTTTTTTTGCAATACGTATTTTCGTTTAATTTGCACTTTCCGCCGACGGACGCGCGGCGCCTCGAGGCGCCGCGCGGCCGCCAGCGGCGCCTCGAGCCCTTTTAGAAGTTTTGAAGCGATACTAGTACTTATAAGTATGTAAATAAAGTTTAAAATTATTTCACACTAAAAGTGCTCTTCGCGCCGCTGCCGGCCGCTGCCATTCCGGTGTGAATCGGCCCTAAGAGCCAGCAACAGCCAGACTCGTAATTTTATAAAAGCTGAAATTTTTCCTGTTATAGTGTCTAAACTCTAAACACACTAGGCCGAAAATACGGCGGCTGAAGTGCGGCGTGTTACGCCTGCAATGTATTTTAAATTACCGATGACACACCATGGCGAAATTACGTGGCGTTATATTGTAAACGCTATCATTGCCATGCGCTATCATTGATGACGTAATCATGCCGAACTTCGGCTGCGTATTTTCGGCCTAGTGTGTTTAGACACGTTGTGACACAGCAGTGTATGTAGGCCCTTATACAGGTAGAAACAACCAGCAACTAGTTTTTAGTTTAGTTTTAGTCTTCCAGTGCCGGACATTTTGAACAGTTGTTTTCCACTGCCAGACCACCTCAAAGTCTAAAAACAATTAAAACTGATTATTATCCCAAAGAAGCATTGAAACAATTACAGATAACGAAAGCGTTATTTTACATCAGTTTCCTAATAGTAGATGAGGTCGTTCTCATTTTGAAAAGTCATTTCATACCGAGCGAAAATCGTAACAATAATAGTATTCTATTAATACATACGAGTTTTAATCGGTATGTATCAGCATGGATGGAATAAAAATTGAGAGCATCTCAAAGTTGTTGTTGGGAATCATATTGAATTCATTAAAAATATCCCAATCCGCACCCAATAAAGGTTCATAATATCTAGATTATACACATTTAGGTTCGGTAGGTGTAATTTTAGTTTTAGTATGTAACAACAGATGGCGCTTTACAAGTAAAATCTATATAATTCTTGATTATTCCTTGCAAATCTACGAATAATAAAAAACTAAGGAAGAATAACTCCGTCAAAAAACATGCTCCAAAATACTTGTCCAAAAAGTGTACCTTAGGTTCACTTTTCATACATTTGCAATATTTAGGTGACCTTGAGAGGTACAAAGGCTGACGTTACATGACAGTTCGAATGGAACCAAATTTAAAACTGTATTAGTATGGGAGTTATGTTTCCTGGTTTTATTATTCGTAGTTGCAAATATTGACTATCGAACTACGATAGTTTTTTATTATTCGTAGCTATCGAATTAATTACTTAAAATTGCTATGTGAGACAATTTTATGGTTAATGCTTAGCACAAACCTACGCGTCAGTGACGGAGCGTCGAGTTGCGTCAAGTTGTCAAATGTGTGTTTTGTATACAAAAAACGAATTATTTATATTTAATTCAAACGAAAATCACCGCCAGCTGAATGTTTGTAGGTGAAAATGTCGTCTACGCGACGCCCTAGGATACATTGAGCGCGAAGTATGGTTATATTGTTTATATATAACTTATGTCGCTGGCTGACGGTTTTTCCACCGTCATATTAACGACTGCGGTTTTCTTTATTATTTACAAAGTAGAAACATTCACCTGTATAAATTTTGTACGATATAAAATGACTTTATATAAAAATTTTTTTTACATAATTATATTCAGTAACGCGACTGATGTTGAATCCCCCGTCTGCAATACGGCTGACGGTGATTTTTTGGTTAAACATGACCTCAATAATCATTAATCATCCATCAAACTCATATTATGTGGTATAAAATTACTTTTAGCAAAAAAAATTTCGACAACTTTGAGATACTCTCAATGTACAACCCACCACGGGTGCCGCGACTGACGCTTATTATGTTAATTGATAAGTATTAATCTATTACTGGAGTCTGGACAAAAATTTGGTCGGTATGAAATGACTTTGCAATAAATAGCATAACCTTCCCTACTACAAAGGATATTCTATTATTGTTAGTAACAAGTAAGGAAATAAAACTATAATTATTAAAGAAACAAGTTTAAAGTTTATTTTTGAGCTTAAAACACAATAAATTACAGTAATGACGTCACAAGCGACAAGACATAGTTGCCATCTTGCTTACACACTTTGGGATATTATGTCCATCTGGCAGACCTATAGAGTTGTAGACAATCATAAAAAAAATATAAAATGTCATACAAAAATCACCTAAGTGCAATTTTTATTCTAATCGTTCTGGTGGCCCTTACATTGTGGAAGACTTTTGTAAAAGATCGAATTAATAATGAAGATGTAAGTAGAAAGCCAAAGGAATGTAATATAACATAAATTCATTCATTCTCCATTTTTGCTATTCATTTGCTATCTTTTTACATTTACCCTTCCAAATACTCATAAAGGATATTTATACAATAGTATGTTACATTCAACATACAAATAATTCTAGCTTACAAAGCCATTATCTCAGACCAAATAAAAAGTCTTTATTTGGTCTGAGGCCATTAAATTTTGAAATCACAAAAATTCTGGTAAAAAAAAATTGTGATAATCGTTTTTATGTTTGCGGTGTCTCATTCGTATAATATGTGTCATAAATATTGCAAGAGAGTGACACAACCTGAAGATCAAAGTTCAAACGGCAAATCTAGGTAAATACTCCAAATAAACCTTCAAAATTAGTATAAAATTTGGTACCTCGTTATTTTGATTGACTTTAGGATTATCAAAAACATTTATATGAGACTTGGGCGACTTGGTCTATAAAAATAGAATATGGTTATGAAATATTCATTTTTGATTCTATTTCTTAGTGGGAGAAATCTTTCTTTTTTAATGCGGTTTTCAGAAAATCAAATGATTCAAAGAAATTGTGAAAGGATTAAAGATATGTATTGAAGACGGATAGTTCGTGTAACAAATCTTCATTAATTTATTAAGTAGGAGATTTTTTACACTTGATACAAATTACAATAATTTTATAAGAATATATATTTACAAATTATAAAAGAGCTCCAAACATAATATTTTTACTTTACTAAACCTATAATATCATGACTATATGTATTTACAGATATAATAATATGGTCCAAACGACTTTCTTTGTTTTATAAATAATTTACAAAAATATATTTTTGTTTATGAAAAAGTTTTTATCAATAGTTCTCAATGTTGCTAAATACTTTAATTCTTATATATAAATTATATATAAAAACTCAAAGGTGACTGACTGACATGGTGATCTATCAACGCACAGCCCAAACCACTGGACCGATCGGGCTGAAATTTGGCATGCAGGTAGATGTTATGACGTAGGCATCCGCTAAGAAAGGATTTTGATCAATTCTACCTCCAAGGGGTTAAAATACGGGATCAAAGTTTGTATATAATAATACTTTTTAACGCGAGCGAAGCCGCGGGCAAAAGCTCGTAGGACATATTACTGCAATGTTGTCACGCCAGAGACAGCACCAGCACAGACAGTTAACAAAAAGTTTTGTTCGACGTTTGACAGCGATCCTGCTAATATTCTGATATGACGTGTGCAACATGTCTACTGTATTTGCTAGTAAAGCCCTCTGTTACGACCTTTGCGTAATATTTCTTATGTTATAATAATCATTTAAAGAGATTTAGGCAGTAAACACTGACATTTACTTATGTGTTATTTCACAGTTCTCCACAACCAAAGAATCTACATATTTGGTATGCAGCACAACATTCGCCTTTCTTCTTAGCACACATACTGGGAACCATCATTTTCACTCATACCTTTAACAGTGTAGCATTATGTTTTTGGTCACGAAACCTTCACTAGCAGGCTTTCCCCTCTCAATTCTATTATAATTTACGACAAGATTTTTCACAATCTCCTCTTTCTTGATGACAGTTTTTGTATCCTTAATGAGAGTTTGTCTCTCTCTTTCTTTCTCTCCTACCCGCATTGCAGTGGGCGGTGGGCGGAGTCACACGAGCGTGGGGGCGGTGCGGGGCGGTTTGGGTGGGAGGGGCGGCGGCGTGCGCGCCGTTAGCCGCTGCCGTTGCGTTTCGCGTAGATTCTCTAGGAAATCTGAAATGTTTGTTATGATTACAGTTAGTTTAGTTTTACAGGAATATTGGTGACTTGATTTTGATGGTTTTTATATAAAAAAGAGACAGTGTCATGAAAACTTAAGAAGCCATTTAAGACTTTTTCCACATTTGTATCATGATCGACGCTTCGATGCTACGCGACGGAGATCTGATACGCGATCATGATACAAATGTGGACGAAGCCTAATACGATTAAACATTCAGTATTTCAGTTTTAAACAGGGTCCAAAGCGTTATAACATATCATGGTCTTTCAAGCCGTATCAAATGTTCTATCAGAGAAGTTGATTCCTAGTCAGATGGGGGACCTACGTAGTTTGGTCGCGTTATGTCCAACTCAGCCGACATATCACAATTAACATTGAATTGACATGATCTGACCAAATGCCGTTGGTCTGTCAATTGCCTAGGAATCGACTTTCTCGATGGTATATTACCTGGGGGATGGTTGTGCAGCGCGGGGCCGGGTCTGAGCGCGGCGCGCACGCGGTCTGGGGCGGGCGCGGGGGCGGTGAGGGGCGCGGCGGGGGCGGCGAGGGGCGCGGGGGGCCACGACGACGACGCGCCCGATATACCCGACACGCTGCTGTGAGTGCTCGCCTGGAAATGTTCAGTTATCACTTATCAGGTTACTTAAAAGTAAATGGGCGAGGAAGTTATAGATAAACTACGATAACATGGCGCGCCCCTCCAAAATTCAAAACGTTTGAAGTGCGTTGTCTTGCGCGGTCGGCTAGGTAGTTATGAATAAATTAGTTGACCAACAAATCTTGGTAATATGTGACATTTAGTGAAATATTACGAGTACTGGTTGATTGGTTGAATACTAACTATAGTCCGCGCGGAACTAGTTGGCCGCGCCTTAGGTATGTGAGCGGTGGGACGGAGAGGCGGGGACGCTTGATTTTGACAGTTCTGGCTAGTTAAGACAAAAAGCACAAGAGATTGCAATAGCAAGATGAGTCCGCCGATAAAAAGATAATCTAAGGAAATAATGTTTAAAGTGCATACGTTTCTAAAAAACGGAAAGCCGATGTCAATAGTTTAGAATATAAAACTGATCAATTGTCTTTTATTTATTCTTTTCAATAATTAAATTATATTTATATTGTTCACGATATCTTGAGATTGGTCGTCACTGTCTAATCTCATGTGCATTGCGAGCAGCAAGCAACCCGCCCCCTCACCCCCGTCCCTACCTAAGGCGCGGCCAACTAGTTCCGTTCGGACTATACATACAAACTCTTTCATAAAGATGTGACTACACACATTGAAACAGTAATATGGAGGGGCGCGCCATGTTATCGTAGTTTATCCATACTGTGCGTTACTACAATCCATATCCATACTAATATACTAATAATATTATAAATGCGAAAGGGTGTCTGTCTGTCTGTTACCTCTTCACGCCTAAAACGCTGAACCGATTTTGCTGAAATTTGGTATGGAGGTACTTTGAGTCCCGGAAAAAGGACATAGAATACTGCTCATCCCGGAAAAATGTACGCGCGCGATAAACGAAATTTGGCGTATTTATTAATAATATATTTTATTCAGGGTTATTTTTCATTGAAAAGAAATTGTCCTCAACTTCTTGCGCGTCGTCTCCTGTCTGCCTGCCTCATTAATGTATTACGCTTCATACTATGTTGGGTACGGGGTACCAAGTGTCAAGTGTACATACATCATCATCATCGTCCTGCAGGCGCAGCGCGAGGTCTGACAGGTCGTCATCGGTATCGGCGGGTGCAGGGCTCGCGGCGTCTGTCTCCAACGTTAACACCAGGCGAGCACCGTCTAGCTCTGAAATATAACACTTTTTATTAGGAGACTAGAAACTAAAACTTGAAAAAACGGATTATCTCGACGGAATAAATGCCACATCTTCATGGGAAAGCAGCGTAAAAACGCTTATCGTGTTGCTCCTGCCCGTGCGACCTCACAAGAGACGAGAGAGAGAGTAAAAAAAATTTCGTCTCGGTCTCGTCAATCCTCAAAAAATTGAGTCTCGTTAAGTCTCAGTTTCGTCTCGTTACCAGTTGTCTCGTCTCGTCTCGCTTAGTTGTAAATAATTATTTTTTTTCTATTATATAATAAAGAGAATAAGGAATATTTTATGACTAACGTAAAATTTATATGATAAAATGCAGTTTGGATGGTTATCAGATTTTATATTTTGTAAAATATAAAATCTAAGTAGACCTTTTCTGATTTTTCGAATGAAAACTTCATTAACCTTTAGAAGGTTAAAAAAAAATTACGAGACCCGAAACGAGACTCTCGGGTTGCCCTGTGTGTGGTCTCGGTATTGCCGAGAGTATTTTCCAAAACGTCTCGACGAGAAAAATCTCGCTCTCGCGTGAAGCCCTACCTGCCCGTGCAGCTTGTCACACTTGTCTCCTCACTCGCAATAATTAAATCTCGTTTCTAATGCTATACTAACATTAATTATGTTCGTGAGTGAAAAGATGGCCATACACGTGTCATATACATATCTCGTCACACAAAATTTTGATTTTTCGAAATGAATGAAAGGGGGGGGGGGGGGGGTTTAACCAATGTATGTCACGCTTTTTCGTCGGTCGTGGTATGGTGGGGTAATGTCAACTCAAAGTTAGGGTCAATTTATATATGCGCAGAGTCGAAGCGCATCGAAGCGTAGTATCAAAACTGAACATAGCAAATCCAACCTTAACTCTAAAAAAGATTTAACGCACATATTACATCTAAGAATTTCAAAAGGCGCGCGCGCGTCGGGCGCTTCTGCGCGAATTCGCGCGCATGCGCCCGACCAACGCTGGTTGATCTCGCAGAAGTAATATCAAATGTGTGCGTTACGTTCTGGAGTTAAGGTTAAATTTTCTGTGTACAGTTTTTGGGAATTCGCTTCGCTGCGCTTCGACTCTGCTCTATTATAAGTTGACGCTTAGTCCTGGACCCTTCTCTAACGGCTGGGTTTGACAAAACGCGACCAAATTACATAGGTCCACTATCTGCCTATTCCGCGTACTAAATTGTGCTGTCCCCCCTCGATCACACATGTCCCCCGCGTAACGCGTTCTATTTGATGTTAAAAACAAATAGGAGGCATTTTGAGCGTTTTGACCGTTTTTAACATCAAATGGAACGCGGGGGTCACGTGACACACAAGATGTCCGCCGGCAGTCGGCAGTCGGCACTCACCTGCGGCGGTGGTGTCGGGGTGTACGGGGCGGGCGTCGAGCGTGACGCGTGCGGTGGCGGCGGCGCCGGGGCAGTAGCGCGCCAGCACCGGCCGCAGCAGGTGGCGCAGGCGGCGCGCCGGCCGGCACCGGACCAGCAGCGCCCGCCCGCCGAGTTGGAGCCGCAGCACCTGTACACACATGTAACATAACTTATAGTGGTCTTATAGCGCAATACACACTGAGCCCGCCGGGCCGCCGACAAACCCCGGCGACACAACCCGGCGGCCTGTATGAAAATAATGATGTCGGCAACATGCACCCGCGCGTTACCCGCCGACATGTTGGCGGCTTGGGTACGCCTGCGCCCAGTTGCCCGGCGACACAACCTTTATAGGTACACGCGGCAATCACTGACTGCCAAATAAATTTCTCATCTCAAGCCGCCGACCTCCAACTTGTATTATGTAAAGCCGCCAACTAGACCGCCGACAAAAAGTTGCCGACATATGTCGGCAGCCCGGCGGGCTCAGTGTGTATTGCGCTTAAGACGTACTATTTGCGTGACAGATTGATAAAGAAGCTTTATGTGGCGGTACCCACAATTCGCCTAACATTCCTGCATCGCGCTATCGAAGTTTTCTGAGCGCGTCGGTATATATACGGCAGCTGAAATGTATCACGTGGGCTTCGGCCTGACCGAGCATAACACCTCGCTCGGTCGGAAGATGTTCCTTTGTGGCGGCCACGCATAATATATCCCACACTTTACAAGACATCCTTTTTTTAAGACAAGCCATCAGAGATCGTGTAAGTATTCGAGTTAGGGAAACATTAATCGGCGCCAACTTAGACCAGCCGGGCGTAACTGTCTTTTCTGCCCCGTAGGATTGCTACTTAACGCTGCCCCATGAAAAAACTCGTATCACTAGAACTAGAAAAAACGTACCGCTCTCCGCTCGACCGCAGCGGTCCTCCCCCCCAGCGCGGAGGAGGGGGCGGTGGGGGGGACCGCGCGCGGCTCGCCCGGCGCCGCGTCCGCCAGCAGCACGTCGTACGCGCGCGCCGCCAGTCGCCGCCGCGCCAGCAGTCGCTCCACGAGCCGGCCGACGGGCAGCGCCGCGGACACGCCCACTACCGACGTCGCGCCGTCCGGCAGCACCACGCGGCATAACGCGCCTGACATCACCACCTGGAAAAATATAATTATAACCTTTAGAAGAGGCAATCCATACATGATACAATCGTCAGCGCGAAAATGTGTCACCCTCGAAATGAGTGAGCTCACTCATCTGAGAGCAGTGTGCCATAGGACGCGGTGACAGTCGGACATGTTTAATGCATTGATTACGTAAAATATGCATTGAAAGCCTAAAATTACTGAAAGAGAAAGTAGTATATATGCTATTACTGTAAGACAAAAAAGGACGACAATATTTTCTGGATGCACATTTTGCATGCAAAACATTGCTACAGTTTTGATGGCGTATGCCATATCCTTAAGTATTGACATCGTTGCCTGGAAACATATTATTAGTGTTACAATAAGGGTTTGATCAAACTAATAGCGGTTGGCGAGCGGTTTCGGGGCGGGGTGGGAATGAGGCGAATACGTCGCAGACTCATAACGAGATAGTAACGTTCAGTGCTTTGTAAACACGCGTTGAAAACTCTGCCTCGTGTTCGTGAATCGTGTCATTTTGTGGATCTTTCGCACATTCAATTGATTCTTTTATTGCCTTAGCTACGGATATGTACTTATATAGTACGTCAGTTAGTGAACTGAAACCTTATTTGAGCGGTCCAATGCATGAAACTAATATTTCATTATATTTCGCTAAATATACCACACAGCCACTCACAAGCTTATCTCATTATGTAATTGATTATCTTTAACTATGTCATATACAATGTACAACGTCATAATTGTCTTAATTAAAGAACATATCATACGATATCAAAATAACATTACCGTATAAATCTTCATACAAAGTCTAGATGGGTGTGTATGAACTATGAAATAACAAGCAGTGAACAACAATTCAGGAGATAATAATAATTATATTTTATTGCGCAACGTTTATTTCTGTATATATCGTGATATTTGTTGTAGACTCAGTCTGTTAGCGGAGGCTCGCGAGTTTTGTCTAGTCATGATAGCACACTGCTATCATTTAAAATCATTGATTACTTTCTTCATTACATTATCTGAATAACAACATTTACTTTGCAGGAGAAAAGCAAACTGGGCCTTGGGAATTTCCTTCTCAAAACTTTAGACGTTTTATTTATTTAAAACAAAAACTAAAGCGTATAAAAATTAAGGCAATAAATGGTGGTCTTTAGGGTTCCGTACCTAAAGGGTAAAAACGGGACCCTATTACCTATTACTAAGACTTCGATGTCTGTCTGTCCGTCTGTCTGTCTCCAGGCTGTCTCTCAAGAACGGCTATAGCTAGATTTCTGAAATTTTCACAGATTGTGTATATCTGTTGCCGCTATAACAACAAATACTAAAAACAAAATTAAATAACAAAATTAAATATTTAAGGGGGGCTCCCATACAACAAACGTAATTTTTTTGCTATTTTTTGCTCGACATCAATAATGGCAAGAGGTAGGCACTTGGAAATGTTCACAAAATACTCAATTGTATTTATAATTTAATAAATAATCATAATATTTAAATAAAATAAAAAAAATAAGGGGGGCTCCCATGCTAAAAACACATAGTTACCTATTCTTGCTCTATAATGGTACGGAACCCTTCGTGCGCGAGTCCAATCGCACGTCTTGGCTGATTTTTACAAGAAAAGGAAAAGAAAATAATACGATATGCTTTAATTTTTTGTATATTTGATGTTTTTTTGCTTTCGTTTTTTACCCTTTAACGCCAGTATAATATCATCATTTTATTTACGAAATAGAAGAGATTAGAGAAGTATTTGCATAAACTATTGGCAGTAACCCAGACATCTAAAAGGTATCTAATAAACATGGCAATTATAGGCAAAAATGTAATCACTGTAGTACTATTTGGGTACCTTTATTTCGTATAAAGTATGAGATTGAAGTGGACTGCGTATTTTTTAACAATGAAGATTTTTTTAGTCAGAAAGACAAATATTTGACTGAAAAAATATATAATACTAGATCAGTAGTCCCCAACCTTTTTTTCATGCGAGCCACAAACATGTTTTGGTCTTGGTGTCGCGGGCCGCAACATACACTTTTTAGGGCAAAAAAATAACATTCTTCAAAATTAACGATTTAAAAGTGGAAAAAATTTCACGACTATCACGACGATACATTAATTTGCCGGTGGACGTGAATTTCAATATGGTTTAACGTAACGCGGGCCACAAAATATAAAGGCTTTATAGAGCGGGAGCGGTATAGAGCGGGAGCGGTACTAGATGATGCCCGCAACTCCGTTGCGCCAAAACTCGTTTTAAATCGCGCGGGGACCGTACATTTTTTCGGAACAAAAAGTATCCTATGTCCTTTCCCGGGACTCAAAGTATCTCCATGCTAAATTTCAGCAAAATCTGTTCAGCGGTTTGGGCGTGAAGAGGTAACAGACAGACAGACAGACAGACAGACAGACACACACACTTTCGCATTTATAATATTAGTATGGATATCTTGAGTTTAGAAGTTTTTCAATACAATAATTGCTTTCATTTCAGCAGTAATCTCCGGTGATATTGACACAACTGATGCAACATACACATCGTATTGCGAGTGTTTGTGGTGGTCTGTTTGTGCGCTGTGTTTGTGCCGAGTTGTTTGTGCCGCAAACACGCCACGTCGACAAAACGCCACGTCGACAAAACGCCACGTCAGCTAGTGTAGACGTGTCAGTAATACAGATAGGTCATTGTTATTTCAGGTCATTCGCGGGCAGATTAAAGGGTATTGAAATTCATATAAGTGCAAAATTTCTAGCACCTTTGAAATTATAATACAATATTTTTTCTGTTTGAAAGTGCTGTAAAAACCGTAATTCATTTACCAGGAAAACAATTAACTTTTCCATATTTAACGTTTTATATGACGTCGTTTAATGAGATGCGAACGTCATAAACGTAACCGTGCGTACTTAGTGCGTACATTATACGTAATTCGTGATGTGATAAAAAGTGTCGCACATATCAAGCTAGTGTGTGCGTGTCTATGCACATTACAAACATTATCAACATTAAAAGCGGGAATAATTAAAAGCCATAATGTTAAATTAATTAATCTGTGTCCTTGCTCTTTCGTCCTTTGTAAATATTGTGTTGTGTGATGTGCAAAATAAACTTTTCTTATTCTAATATTATTCTTTGTATTATAGCTTAATCAAAATAACGTAAGTACAATAAAACAACAATGTACCATACCACCGGTACGAGTTACGACACTTTATTACTTGAGTTACTTCGTAACCTATTCAGAAATATAACATTTTTCATTTCATTATTATATATTGTGTGCATGCGTCCGTACGTGCGTATACCTGAGTTCTCACATGAGTAACTTGCGGTTTCACCGGTAGTGCGAACTATATACGTCCCTGTCTGTGCGTATACATGCGTTGTGCGTACACGTCCGAGGTGCATACTCACATGAGTAAGTTGCGGTTTCACCAGTAGTGCGATCGTATGTGCGTCCCTGCGTAAGGAGGTAGGAACGCACAATACAGTCTGTCAAGTACACAGTACAAAATTTTCTAAACGTAATCACGCTGAAAATGTGTTTTTTTTTTTCTCTTTGTATTTCCATAGAGATTGTTATACACTTTAAATATTATATATTATCATCTTGCACATTTTTATCTCCATTTAATAAGGTTTTCATATTTTTTAATAATTTCAAAATGGTGTACAGTTTCTCTTTTTTGACAAGCTATACGTTTGTATAATAAAGTTAGTATACCTAGCGGAATAGAGACACAAAGGCCTGAGCAAGCGAGATGTCACTATCAGTAACACTGCGTGATAAAAAAAAGACGTGTGATACATGACAGCAGAACCAATTTTTTTCATCTGTTTGACGTTAAGTCGGCACTTATCGGCACGTTGACAATTTAATCTCTTAGAAAGATGCTTGTGTAAGTATATCTACGTACGTACGGTTTCGTTTGACAGCTCGGGATTGTTGCTCTGTGCTGTGTATTAACTTTGGCTATGTTCCGATATGCACTGCGACCACTGTAGCGTATGACGTCAATTTAGTATATTGTGAAGCCGTTCCTTAAAGTATAATTTACACAGAGCCAGTACTGGCTGCCAATAAGACTGGCAGCCAGTATTGGCTTGACATACGCCGCGTGTGAACAGTTTGGCCTGGCTTGAAAAACTGTTCACACGCGGCATATACCAAGCTAATACTGGCTGCCAGTCTTATTGGCAGCCAGTACTGGCTCTGTGTAAATTATACTTTATAGTTAGTTATACTGGTTACTATTAAAAACGGAACGCAATCTCGTATACTGTCAGCCGCATTTTTGACAGCTCGTATTGAACATTTTCAACACAGTCTAATAAGGTTAATTTTTGCAATTCTTCCATTGTTTTATTATTATTAATCCAAATTCATTACAGAAATTTAAAACTTAGGGATTAAACTGTAGGTATTGTTTTAAAACGTTAGACACTCGAGTGGTTTCGACACTTGACAGTTGACTTTTGACTGATCACGTGATCTACTGCGAGTACCATAGCTCGAAAACGCCAGTGCTCACAGTACAATATGGCGACGATTGATGACGTCATATATTTTACTAGGGTACTGCGGCAGTATACTGCCAGTCCATAACGGAACGATTTTTCCTACAGTGATAGCACTGTGCAGTGGTCGCAGTGCATATCGGAACATAGCCTTTATGGTTTGTATACGAGCGAGGTGCGTACTCACATCAGTGACTTGCGGTTCCGGCGGCGCAGGCGGCGCGGGGGCGGAGCCGGGGGCGGGGTTTGCGGCGCGGTCCCGCGACGCGGCGCGACTCCGCCACGGCAGCAACGACGCGCCGCCGCTCCGACGACGCTCAGACGCATTCGACGCTGACTTCTTTAGCTGTAACATGTTTCAATTTAATTAAAAATATATAATAATCGGCCAAGGGCGAGTCGGACTCGCGCACGAAGGGTTCCGTACCGTTATAGAGCAAAAAAAGGCCAAAAATTGTGTTTTTTTGTATGGGAGCCCCCCTTAAATTTTTATTTCATTTAAATATTATTACTAATTATTAAAGTACATATATAATTAAGGACTTTGTGAAAATTTCAAGTGCCTATCTGTTGTCATCATTGATACCGAGCAAAAAATGTTTGAAAAATCACGTTTGTTGTATGGGACCCCCCCTTAAATATTTAATTAATTTTGTTTTAGTATTTGTTGTTATAGCGGCAACAGAAATACATAATCTGTGAAAATTTCAACTCTCTAGCTATTGCCGTTCTTGAGTTATGCCCGGGACACACGAGGCTAGTTTTTCAAGCTAGGATAGCAAGCTAGTTTTTTACCAAACTGTCCTGGCTTGCTGACCTAGCTTGGAGCATGCTAGTTCTGTTTTATAAATGAAGATAGTTTTGTCTACACGAAGCCAGAAGTACTAGCTTGCTAGCTTACTAACACTAGCTTGCTATCCTGGCTTGAAAAACTAGCCTCGTGTGTCCCGGGCATTACAGCTTGGAGACAGACGGACAGACGGACGGACATCGTAGTCTCAGTAATAGGGTCCCGTTTTTACCCTTTGGGTACGGAACCCTAAAAATGAACAGCTGATAGTGTCACTAAGCGCTAATCTCGAGAATAGTTAAACCGATTCCGCTAATTATTTTTTCATTGTATTTGTCAATGTCAGTGGAAGGTAGATAAAAAATTTATAAAATTATGTATTTGTATGGAAAATTAGAATATTTAAAACACTTTTTGGTCGCTTTACGTCAAACCCATCAGACCGATCACAGCTAACATTGAATTGACATTTAATCCGACCAAATGACGTAGGTCCGTCAACTGCCTAGGAATCAATTTCGTCGATGGTACAATAATAATCATCAGCCTGTGACCAACCTTGGTGGCGTCGGCGTCCTGCGGCGCGTACGGCGGCGGCTGTCCGCGCAGGTCGGCGCGCGCGCACTCCGCATGCACGCCCGACCGCAAGAAGCGCGGGTAGCTGTCGAACTTCATCACGTTGAAGATCTGCTTCTGGGCCTGAAACAACATCCACACTCATATATTTTTAGGGCTTTAAAACTACGCTGCGGAGCATTTAAAAAAATATTAGAGACAATGTAATCTTCACGCGGACGAAACCAAACTGGCCAGCTAGTCTACAATCTAGGTATTCATACTAATATTATAAATACAAAAGTGTGTCCGTCTGTCCGTTACCTCTTCAAGTCCGAACCACTGAACCGAATTTGTTGAAAGGTATGGGAATACTTTGAGTCTCGGGAAATGACAAAGGATACTTGTAAATCACGAAATATGAACGGTTCCCGCGCGATAAACGAATTTTGGTTCACGTGGTTGTCGGTTGAACAGATCGTCTGACTCCACATGCTCTGTGACTTTGACAACGGCGGCGTTGGACTGCTATCCTGCTCACACACACCGGAACCAGCATGTCAGACAGAGACGCACTCTTACCTGGATGAACAGATCGGCCGGCGGCTCCACGTGCTCTGTGACTTTGACAACGGCGGCGTTGGACTGCTATCCTGCTCACACATACCGGAACCAGCATGTCAGAGACGCACTCTTACCTGGATGACAGACCTGCCGGCGGCTCCACGTGCTCTGTGACTTTGACAACGGCGGCGTTGGACTGCTATCCTGCTCACACATACCGGAACCAGCATGTCAGAGACGCACTCTTACCTGGATGACAGACCTGCCGGCGGCTCCACGTGCTCTGTGACTTTGACAACGGCGGCGTTGGACTGCTATCCTGCTCACACATACCGGAACCAGCATGTCAGAGACGCACTCTTACCTGGATGACAGACCTGCCGGCGGCTCCACGTGCTCTGTGACTTTGACAACGGCGGCGTTGGACTGCTATCCTGCTCACACATACCGGAACCAGCATGTCAGAGACGCACTCTTACCTGGATGACAGACCTGCCGGCGGCTCCACGTGCTCTGTGACTTTGACAACGGCGGCGTTGGACTGCTATCCTGCTCACACATACCGGAACCAGCATGTCAGAGACGCACTCTTACCTGGATGACAGACCTGCCGGCGGCTCCACGTGCTCTGTGACTTTGACAACGGCGGCGTTGGACTGCTATCCTGCTCACACATACCGGAACCAGCATTTCAGAGACGCACTCTTACCTGGATGACAGACCTGCCGGCGGCTCCACGTGCTCTGTGACTTTGACAACGGCGGCGTTGGACTGCTATCCTGCTCACACATACCGGAACCAGTATGTCAGAGACGCACTCTTACCTGGATGACAGACCTGCCGGCGGCTCCACGTGCTCTGCGACTTTGACAACGGCGGCGTTGGACTGCTATCCTGCTCACACATACCGGAACCAGCATGTCAGAGACGCACTCTTACCTGGATGACAGACCTGCCGGCGGCTCCACGTGCTCTGTGACTTTGACAACGGCGGCGTTGGACTGCTATCCTGCTCACACATACCGGAACCAGCATGTCAGAGACGCACTCTTACCTGGATGACAGACCTGCCGGCGGCTCCACGTGCTCTGTGACTTTGACAACGGCGGCGTTGGACTGCTATCCTGCTCACACATACCGGAACCAGCATGTCAGACAGAGACGCACTCTCACCTGGATGAAGAGATCAGGTGGCGGCTCCACGTGGTCCGCGGGCTCGGCGGCTCGTCGCGCGGTGGCGTCCACGTTGACGGGCTCGGGCGCGCGGTCCGCGAGGTGGCGCTCCCAGATCTTCGCCGCCAGCTCCCGTCGCGCCGCGCCGTCCGCCTGTCGGTATTGCTCGCACGACCGCCAGAACCTAAGGGAAAGAAAGAGAGATTAGATCCAGGTTTTGGAATCTAAGTAAAGCTTTGGAGCAGCTCCTAACTTTGGGCTAAGATTTATTACAGTGCAGGCAGGTCACATTTTTTTAACGGGTTTTGGCCCACCACACATTCCCACCACTGTATCTCCTGTATCGCCAGGATCAACAGCGGTATCCAAAGACGTAAACCCTTTGATATGATCTCAGGGAGCCCGAGGGACATGCTAAAGCTGTTTGGGACCCGCAACTCCCAAATGGTCAGAAGAAGATAGGAGTATACAGAAGTATACAGTTTTCCCTCCCCTTAAAAAACGGGAGACAGCTGCACAAAGTTGCAATGACCGAAAGTCAAAGAACTAAAGAGAAAGCACCACAGGAATAAATGTTAATTATGACTAGTAATGTAGAGGACGGTCACACGATTTGTGTTTTGTGTTGCTGGGTGTGTTAAAAGTAGTTAATAGTCAACCTAATCTCTGGCCAGTCATTTGAATAATATCGCACTGAATAATTCTTTTGGCGCTGCTGAATGATGAAATGAACATTGCAAAGGTTCAGGGCCCGTACCATGAAACCGTTTTGAGACTCAAACGCGCGACATTCAAAATTTGAGACGCGACATTCTCGTTCGATTACAAATAATTAAAAGAACAAAGACTCAAAAGTCTCAAAAAGGTTTCGCAGTAGGCCTCCAGGTTCCGGGTGCTCACCGTATATTCTCAGCGGCAAACTCCTTGTCTAGGAAGTGTGTGAAGGCGGCATCGCCGGCGGGGTCCGCCAGCAGCTGCTCCAGGCCGAGCGACCAGCGCGCCACACCACCGTTACTGGATAACCCCTGGGCACCTTCGCTCATTTGCTGCAATCAAATACGAAGTGATATTATAAATAAATGCGTCTGTCGGATACCTCTTGTTAAACAAACCGCTGAACCGATTTTGCTGAAATTTGGTATGTTGACACTTTAGAGTCCCGGGAAAAGGACAAAGAAAACATTTTTCCCGAAAAAAAAATACGGTTTAAGACGACCTCAACTTTTTGCGGCAAAATTCGGGAACCGCACATTTTTCAGGATAAATAAATATCCCATGCCTTTTCCTGGGACTCAAAGTATCTCCATACCCAGCAAAATTGGTTCAGCGGTTTGGGCGTGAAGAGGTCACAGAAAGACAGACACTTTCGCATAGGATAGATGAAAAACTTACAGCTAAATAATATCGTGTACATTTGTATCAAATTGTTTTCAAACAGCACAATTACTAATCAGCCGTCAGCTGTCATGAGTCACTCTCCCGGGAAACACAGTTCCCACGTACACTCCAGCTACCTCGGAGCTCCTGTCGTCCTAAACTGAACCCTACGTCCTCGGCATAGAGGTCACGGCGGCCGGGGTGAACGCACTACTGATGTTATCCTGATGGAACAATTGAAGCCGAAGCATGTTAATCTGGCGACATGCAAGCGTCGAATTGTGGTACGACCATGAGTTAGGGTGAAGCCAAACGAGCGTAATTTGTGAGTTGTGAATTCTCGTGTGAATCAAACAGGACTTTTGTATGAAACTGAATACAGCAGAATTTCTGCCAGCTGAAATTCGCGACTCACAACTCACTATTTATGCTCGTTTGGCTTCACCCTTACCTTACGCTTACGTGGTAATATTTTATTGGATTGTACAGTCAGACATATGTGTAGTCTGACTTCTGAGAGTAGTGAGTACAGAAAAGTTGGCGTCAAATCAGGGTTAGCAAATATTATGACTGCCCCGCCATGCTAGTTAAGCAAGACGGTTTTAAGACAGTTTCAAGAGAGTTTCAAGACAGTTCCAAGACAGTTTCAAGACAGTTTTGTCGCAGGTGAGCGGTAGACCCTAGGGCAGCTATACTCAACTTGCAGCCCGCGGGCAGCGTGCGGACTTGATCAATGGCCCGTGAAGTTAAGCCATTTTGAAATGCAAGCCCACTGGCAAAATAGTGAAGTCTTAGTGAAAGTCGTGAACATTTTTCCACTTTTAAATCGCTAATTTTAAAGATCGTTTTTTTAACCCTAAAAAATGTTGCTTGCGGCCCGCGACGCCGAGTCCCAAAACGTGTTTGTGGTCTGCATAAAAAAAAAGGTTGAGTACCAGACTGCCTTATGCTCTTTACTATCGAGTGAAATCAACTATGATGGTGGTGGTACCTTCGCGAAGAGCTGCCGGTGGTCGTGATGGCGGTAGCTGCTGCCGGCGCCGCCACCCGTCGTCCAGCGGCGGAACGGCGAGCCCTGGTCGCTCTGCAACAACACACATCATCATGAAGGTTTCATTTTTAAATGTTGAAATTTATCATGGCTAGAGACCCAATCATGGTCAGAACCAATATTCCTCGCCAATCAAAAAAAAAAAAACATTTGAAATGTTGGCATTCGTTGTTGTCTGCTGAAGGCTGGATTTTTTGCGGCGGTGCGAACGTGCGGTTCGGCAGCTACACCGCGAGATCACAAGCAAAATATATGTATGTTACGATTCAATTAAGAGCCTACTGTGAAAACGCTAGCCCCGCCTACACACAATTACGCTATCTTTCAATCGTGATACAATAATTCTATGAATCGTGCTCCCGGGCAATGTGCTTTAGGCTACAGCTAATAGTAACAATATCGCGTAACAACGGTTCCCGCATTATAGCACGAAAGTAAAGGTCGTAAGTCCCAAAACTGTTTTTTGATGATTACTTAAAAACCAAATACAATAGAAATATTTCCTTCATACCTTTTGATATTTTTGTAAATTCCCCTAAAACAAGAGATTCATACAGCTTATAACTATTCAAGACCCGCTGTCTTTGCCTGTATAATAATAATTATTCGCTGTATAAAACATGATTTCTATACATAGTTGTAATTGCAACATGTAACATTTTGTGCAATTTGCGGATTGGGATACACGCGTCCGGAAACTCATATCCGGATAACTTTGTAATTGTTTATCCGTTATTCGTGTTGCTATTACAGTTTATTGACTTTCATCAATTATACAAAAACATGTTGAGATTTTAGCGAGACGGACTTAGTTTATTTTAAGATTCATATAAATTTAATTAGCTTAATGTTGATTTGGAGTATTTTTAATCTTATCGGCTAATGGTTACTAATACGAGTGACAATTTTTTATTTTTACATAATGATAAAAAATAAAAATTATGCCATGGCCCGAACTATATTTTTAACAACTTCCACATTTAACAAGAGTGTGATAAATGGTGCATATATTTGGGTTGTAAGATAAAAGATTATACAAAGTTAAATAAGAGAAAAACTTATTTTAAACTTTTTTTAACTATTGCATAACTGACAATTAGTGTAATTTCGTCCTTATTATAATAGCGATAGAGTTCAAGCAGCAGTAGTTATGTATTGAATATACACAATACCTCCTTCCACTCCGGAATGTACCACACGACCATGTCTAAATGAATACAACCTTGCCGGGTATTCACGCACACGGATCCACAGATATTCAGTTATTGATTATATTTTCACACTTGTAATTTTCTAGTCTTGTCATTGAAGTACAAGTGTATTTATTAACACTTGAAAAGTACAAACACAATAAGGTTCAAGTCAAACACTTCAACAGCTAGGACTAAAGAAAGCTACATTTGGACAGAAACTACACTTAATTAGTACACTTGCGTCCAAACTGCACTTTGCGAGTACACTTGCGACCAAACTGCACTTTGGGAGTACACTTGCGCTCAAACACTTTGCGAGTACTCGTGCAGGAAAGTGTATCTGCACCGAGCACAGGACGCGCGGCAACGCCAGCGCCAAGTCGCGGACTGAGCCGGCGGGAGGGTTTCCGATCCGTCGCGAATCACAATGACAATACGCAGTACGCCTTCCGGTGACGCGTGCTCCAAACCACGAGCGAAAACCTTACGCGACCAGAGACTACAGGGAAATCGGAAAAAGGCAGGCAGGCTGCTGCTGACTTTCTACTGAAATACAATGAAACAATGGTGACTTTAGTTAGTAAGACTCGAAAATTATTGCCGTCTGACGCTAGCTGTCCATACTGAACATCATAAAAGCTAAAGTGTGTCTGTCTGTCTGTAACCCCTTCACGCTTAAACCGCTTAAGGCCGTCCCCCGAGCAAACGACCTTGGCCATACATTTGCCGCGTTGCCGAGATCGCACCAAAACCATATTTTTTTTACTTATCTTAGTTCAAAATTGTCCTAAAAAAATTTAAAACGGGGAATATGTAGTTTATGATATTGTCGATCTATTGGCGTGTGTTTCAAATAAAAGTAATTTGTAAATCCTAAGGAGATGCTGAATGTATGCTTGAATTTTAATAAATTTGTTTTACTTTGGAAGCTGATATCATGAGTATAATAAACAAAAATAGAAAATTTAAAACGGGGAAAGGAATGTTGATATACTGAAGATTGTTGCTGTATTTTTATTATAACTTTGTAGCTTACAAATTATGAGTTTATAAGGCTATACGGTAAATTACGGTAGGTATCTCCGTAAGGAACGCCCTTAACCGGTTTTGCTGAAATTTGGTATGGAGATACCTTCGAGTTACGGGAAAGGAACTTTTGAGCTCAAAAAAATGTACGCTTCACGCGCGATCAACGAATTTTGGCGCATCGGAGTTACGGGCGTCATCTAGCCAGTCGTAAACACAGGAACAGCTTTTAAACCTCACCTTCAATGAGCGTAAACAATTTGGCAATGCCCTGAAATCGATATTTTATCTTTAGATCAGAGATATCCATTATCTGAGCTATACGATCGAGGCCGAGACGCGTTGATGGATGCACATATTATTGTGTCAGGGTCAAGTTAACACTCAAACGTTTGGCCTTAGTATCATTTCAGGGTTTTACAGGACATGTAAGAGTTTTGATATTAAAATAGATAACCATGGGAGAAATACTCGTAATAAAAATGAGCTTGATATAAGTACCGGTGGGCGATGACTAGACTTAAGTTAAAAATTCATTTATTAGGTCATTACGCCTTTACAATAGGGTCCCAGAAAGCGTTCAAATCTTTCATTTCATAATTTAAATCAGTTGGTAAAGAATTGGGATGATGACAAGGTCAAAGATTAGCGAATTTTGTTATTAAAATAAAGAAATAATGTAAAAAATAAGTGTTTCCAAAATTTCAGCTTGATAGCTTTTGTATTTTTTTTTGTTATGCGCCTTCAAAGTTGGATGTTCAAGTCGAATTTTTTTTCAATAAAATTTCTTAATATTTGTATACCGTTCGATAACTTATGTAATTTAAAGCAACTTTTGTTATGAAACCACTTTCATAAACGCAATAATTAATATAGCTACCGAACAAAAACCTCCCGCGATGCCTACAAACAGCTCTAAGGTGACGTCATAATCGAGTTGCATTTTGTATGGAGTGTTTCGGGCAGGTCCATTTTATGAGATGTTTGAATTGTCATATCTTGGTGAATTTTTAAGCTATCAGAGTAATTCTTTCACCGATGTTTCCATTTTTTAAAGGTCTTTCAATTACTAATAAGAAAAAAAATAGTCATCATGCCAATTGTACCTATACCAAAGCATACCATAAAGTCATTGATTTCATAATGATACTGCACAAGCCACAAAGTTCCCGAACTGGTGGTATGCACCAGTATCGAGGTTTACAAAACATTTTGTATAAAATATTATATACTGAATAAGAAACTCAAGGAGTATAACAACCGCAGAAACAGTCTTGCAGCAATCCGCCAGCAGTTCACACTTGGACCACGCGCCTGACATCCCCGCTCTGGCAGTGGTCCAAGTGGAAGCGAGCGGCGGCCAATAAGGACATCCCCGATTATGTGCGCGGGCGCTGACGCATGTCGCAGGGTTCTGTATACAATGGATGCGCCAATTTCGGAGTACCGTCATGAGGATTCGATCAACGCACAAAAGGTAGGGTTCCTTTATTTTATTACTTCTAAAGCTAAGCCTTACGTTTTGGAATTACTTAGGCAACTAATTTTACATAATATTAAGGTTTATCTTCGAGCAATCGTATTTTAACTTGTGGATGTCATTAATTTTTATAATCCTTCTAAAGTCAGGAAAAGTGATTTTACTAAAATGTGTTAGATGTACGTAAGAAATCCTGCGCGTAATTTTTTTGCCACTCGTGTCGATCATCCGTCCCCCTGACCAACTAAGACAGTAAAAGAATATGTTGGGTATAAACAGACAGACTATGGTATAAATAGACTCTTTGGAAATAACTTCTTTGCTTAAATCAAAACAAAGATGGACGTAGAAGAAAATGTTCCCCGTGTGGAGACCAGAAAGAGAACAGTGGATGCTGGTGATCAGATGATCATCCCAGACCTTAAGAGGCCAAGAATTAATATAAACACAGATGTGAAAGATGTAAATATGATAAATTGCACCTAGGGAATGATTTACCCAATATAACGGTTGCACATCAGGTAATGAGCATAATACAGGGCGCCCATAACATAATGCGCAAAATGGCAAACTCTCGCATTTCTACTTACCCTAACCTGGAATTAACTGCAACTGTAACAATGGAAGGGGCCCAGTTTTCAACACCTTATAAGGATATTATAACTATAATGAGAGAAACAGCAACATCTGTGGGACTAGAGTACACTGCCTCGAATCGAATTGACAACAATCATTGGTATGGTGTTGCAAACCCCATCTTTAACATCACGTCGAGGTGACCAATGTTGGGTCTTCTTTGTGGTTTACTGAACATCACTAGCTCACCAGCGACAGGAGTTTGCCCATCAAAAGTTTAAAATAAAGTTACTCTTTCAGCGCTATGGTGACACAATACACAATCAGTATTATCAATTTATCACTTAGTTTTATTACACCCTGTATAGAACCCACAACTATTATATCCCGACACACTTGGCTCTACAATGACGCCTGGCGCCTACTTATGACTGAACTGTGTCATTAATTCAGGCCTGTCGTGACGTCAGGACTAGAGTGGGTGACACAATTATTTACTCCAGAAATACATATAATGAGTGTAAACATCAGTAGCAGATATATTTTTGTTTTGTGTTGTGTTTTGATTTTGTTTGATCCGAAATTTAAAAAAATACATTAATTAGACTTGGACTTCAGAACAGAAAGAAGAAAACGAGAAAAGAGACAAACAAGTAAGTGAGAAGTTGGATGAAGTTCTGCAAAAAACTGGAAAGGGAGACGAGGCATTAGGAAAACGAAGAGATTGGGAATAAGGATCTATAGAATATTATGTAACATATTATACAAGACAACGGAAATATAACAAAATTGCTCAAGTGGGGAAATAACTCTTTTGCCTTGACTGCTTGCAACAGTAAGGAGACACCCTACTCCCAACTGGACGCTGTTAAGCATTTGTGTATCGACCCACAAACAATTACGTATTGAGTTACAAATGCAGTACCATTAGAACAAGACCTGCATTTATAACTCAACAAAAAAATTAATTGTGGGTTAACTTATAATATATGCTTAACAGCGATCAACTGATGTTACTGTTTATGGCGAACTAATTAATAGTATAATATGAATCAACAGCTACGTACTACCTATCAGCAATACGTCAACTCGTCAGCTCGTTCGTCAAGTTATCACAGCTCGTGACTGCAGCTGTATGCTGTATATTATGCAATTGTTTCACAGCTATACACATTGTAAACATTTAAGCTACCTACTTATCCACGATTAGCAAAGCATCAAATTAGATACTATCGTTCTCTGCCACTGGCGCTAGTTTGATGTAAAACAAATTTTAGTTTACGTCTTCACGAAAAGAAGTGACAAAAACTCAAGCGTTCTGAAATCATTCATCGTAACCTTGAGTAAAACTTCTACATAGTTAATACGTAATATATTTATAAATGCAAATGCCTGAATACATTTCGCTATACATAAAGTATTTATTTTCATCGAGTTCCGAGAAGTTGATACAAAGTAACTGCGCGAATCTGATATGTCGTATGTTTTCCAACGGATCTAGATGAAGTTTCATACTTTCTACTCGATTTCTATGACACCAGTGACTGCTAGTGTTATATCAATAACACAACCTATCATCTTACGTCCGTATTTGTAGTACACGTTTAAAAAAGGTTGGCATGTGTAAAATAATTTGGGGTATACAATATATTTGCAGTGTGTTTTAGTTAAAACTTGTTGCGAAGATGCTCTGTGGGTTTCAGAAAAAAAATTAAAAAATACCACAGCTGAACATAACCTCCTTTTTGGAAGTCAGTTAAAAACTCGGATCCATTTATTTATAGGCGTCCCGTCATGTCCTTTCCCTGTAAGGGTCAATGCTGACATAAGCTGGCTGACCTAAGCATATCCTATAAAAGTCTGGGTCTTAGTCGATAGAGGCCCTGTACGCGATTCCGCAATTTAGAATAACCATACACGGTTATTACTTTTTTAATGGGCCAAACGCAAGTATCCAAGACGTCATCTGGCAAGATTAGAATGTCAACGTCACTTTACTTTGGTCACGGATTCCAACAGGGAACACAACATCTACTCTTCTAAAAATGTAATTATTTTATTCATCTTATATTTTACCTTCATCTAACATCTAAATACAGTCCACAAGTTAAGTGATAAGTTTGAGTGATAAACACAAACAGGTCCAGTTCAGTTGGCTTCCAGACTTCACCCGTTTCTAATTTCCACAGAAGTGTCCGAAATATGTATTTAAGGATATCAATAATCTTTTCGACCAGTAAAAAAAATATCTACAGCCGAACATAATAACCTCCTCCTTTTTGGAAGTTGGTTAAAAATCAGACAACACGTCTAGCCGATTTTAGGATTCATGACTACAATGATAGTGAGTGACCTTGATTTGATAAAAACTAAAAATAAAGGTGGCCTTACTTTCCCATCTAGAGATGTCATAAAAATATGTATACGAACCGAACGCAGTATTCGTTGTTTTAAATCGCAATCTTTGAATACTTGGAAACTTTCGTAAACATAAAATTGTATCGAATACATTAAAATCCCTTTTGGACAAGATTGCTTCAAACAATCAGCTTCAGACATCACTAGCCGATCTCTAAGAAATAAAAATAAATTATGTGTAGCAACAAAAACACGGTACTAGAAGTTTACAAAAAAAAATGCTTTCTGTATGGAAATTTAAATTAAAAACCATTTACTTACCTGACATAATAAAAAACAACAACCCTAGAATGTATAAGAAATAACTAATACATCAAACAAATCATTGATAAAAATATTTTACTACTCTGTAAAATGTAAATGACTATATTAATGATAAAGAATTGAATTGAATAAATTATTATTTATTTAATTCAATTCAACATTACGTTAACAAAAATGACTTACAACGACCCGCACCACTTTCACCAATATCGCTACATCCAGTGTCGGCATCTCGAAACAGTAACCCTAAGGTACTTTGACACGTCAAATCTTGTTACATTTCTGTTGTTACCGCAAGACAGTATGCAATATGTCCTTTAAATTCCAAAACGGTTAAAAACACTTTACGAGCAAAACCTTTCTTCTTACAAGTTTAAAACCAAAACTGACGGTGTAGTTTTATTTTTATACCTTTTATAATATAATGATACAATAAAATTTGCTGAAGTGGAAAAGTCTCGAACTTTTCCAGTAGCGACAATGGCGTGCCGCGTGAGACCGAACGAATTATCGTCTATTAACCACAATATGTGAGAACACTTCGCGTACCTTTGTAAAGAAATTGCGGAAAATCCGTTCAGCGGTAAATAATTGGAATGCTGTTCGCGTCGTTTTTAAAAGATGGCTAAAACATGTCCCCTGTTGTTGCTAAACAGTTCACCATCACCCTCACAATCCTGCGAGGATCTTGCCCGCAGGACCCTCGACAGAACACGCCTCCTTCATCATCATCACTCCCCGCTCCTCCGCACCGTGCCAGCCAGCATCGCCTCATCGGAACATCATCCATCATCATCATCAACATTAGCCAGTATAACTTCTTCCACCATAATGAAAATTTTAATGGCAGTGTTGAAACCAGATATACATTGGAGGTCTTTCTCGTGACACATTGCTGCTATAAAACATATCTAAGGCGCTTATAGAGTTTCCCACAGAATCCGTCAGCATGCAAAAGCGACCAATAAACAAGAAGAAGACGATTGATCTTCAAAAATTTAAGACATACCTGCCAGAAACAAGAAGAGTTCAAAAATTCTATGAAACCATTTTTAAATGGCCAGTTATGGATAGGGAATGTGAAGAACATTATGGAGGTTGAATTCTGCATTGAATAAAGTACATTTTCTTTAATAATCTTATAAATAACTTTATTCACAGCTAAAATAAATAATCGTTTTATTTATGTATTCGAGAAACTCCACATGTCGATTGACTTAAATCCTTTTTTTTAGTAGAAGATGTATGATTTTGAATCTTGTGTTATGTTACTTAGATGTAGAATGGTCCTAGTAATACTTTAGTTTAATCATCTTAATAACGTTTATAAATTATTATTTTTTAGTAATTATGTTTTTTGTTCCTCTTGTACAATAATATGGTCTCATGGGGTTGGGGTTTCTGAAATAATCGATTCTGTTGATCTCAAATGCAATTTCGTTGTGTTCGACAACAATCAACATAATCTCGATATGTTTTGTTATCGGTCTCATAGACATCAGAAGCTAGGGCGTGTCTGCATTGTGACATTTGTAAACAAACATGTCACAATATATTTGGGTATTAGGGAGATTCTGCTATCTTTACTGTTGTTTGGTGAGGGGTTACTGAAATGTGGCACGCGTTACTGCCTTTGTATTGATACACGACCACAGCTCACATCAACATGCATAATACCCATTTTCGCTTCTATCGTGGCCTCGTATCATATGGATTGTTGTCTGAAGTTTAATGGAAGATCGCGCTTATATACGCATGGCAACTCTTTCTTTTCTGCAGTTTTTTTTTGTTTTTTTCGGGAGTAAACACTGTCAACACAATGCACCTGACGTGTTCTGTTGACACAAGTGTCGCCGCCATGCTGTGACGTCACCGCGCACGAACCAACAAAAGACAGAGCAACTGTGTCCATAGCGAACCGAATTGTAGCACTAGATAAACACGTGCTATTAGGTAGACAATACTATGTATATTCTTGTTGACGGTGTCACATAAACGTGAGAGCTTCGCTTCGGCACAAATGGCCGATTTAGAAAAATACCACGGCATCATAGAAATGCACAAATAAACGAAGCTAAGTGATGTGAACGGGGACCCTTTTGTCAGCAAAACCACTTGTAGTACTCGGGGCCCGATTGCACACTATTTTATTTACAAGTGAAGTGAGATATAACATAGGATCGCAACGACATATTTTCACGCTTGAGAAGCGGGGTTCTGTACGGTATCGGCAGGCTGTAGCGGTGCGCGTGGGAACCACACCTCTTACCGCATCTTGGAGCGAAAAACTGTTGTTACTGTTAGAAATACGTCAGTCATGAGAAGAACAATGGTTTATGAAGTTTGGTGCTTAGTTTTACGTTTTAGACTAAAGTCTAATCTAATCTAAAGATTAAAACTGTATAATTATTATGTTTATGTCTGACACTGTATCGTTTTCAAGATGGACAAAACCTCATTGGGAATATTACTATATTGTTGTATTATAACATTCAGATTAGAATTTTTAGTTATTTTTATTCAACATCCTACAAATATTTAATTAAGTAAATGACGACCAAAACGAAGCTAATACATCAACCGAAAAAGACTCAGCTCAGATAGAGCGTAGAAAAACGTGCAATCATAATATATTCAGAAACTTAACACCAGACTTTATTACTGTGTCAACACTCCTGCAGATGTGAGCGTCACAAGTCACAACTCACATACACTGTGACGATGTACCTTCTAGCTAGAGTCACCTTTCTCGGTTCTTAGGTGCCCACAAAAGCCTTTCAGGGTCAAATTGGACGAATTACTTGGTTCACAGCCTGGGCTTTCAAATTGAGAAAATTTCTATTGAAGCGAAACACAATTTTACTGATTTTTTACTATAATATGATTGAATTGATGAAGTTTGTGTCTCACATGAATTCTCATCAAGAACCAATAGTACAAGTTACAACCAATATATTATATTTAAAAAGTATTTAATACCAAACAACAATATAAATAATAAAATAATAGTATCCAAAATAAAGTACCTAAATATTATTTATAACATAGCGAACGCCAATTTCGATTGCAAAGTGGATCAAGGTTGGCATTGGCCGCAATTCCAACAAAGTTAGGACCATAAAATACAAATAAATTATATTTTTATGTTAATAATCATTGCTGTTGAACTAATTACGGAACCCTAAAGAGTGGGAGCAGCTGACTCTGCGACTAACCAAGTTCCTTATCGATGGAGGCCAGCTAATTCTTCGAATACCATACAATAGTCAATAGGTCATTCTTTTAGGTCCCCATTGCATTAATTCCAGAATATTACTTTTACTAAATAATTGATCACTTTTTAATCCTACTTCGATTCAAATAGTCACTTGTGGCCGGGTGGCTTTCCAGCACCAGTTCGAGTCCACCCAAAACATACGTTCAAGGTACATAATCCAGACAACGATTCGACTAGAGACCAAAAAAATTACGGAAATGTGAGTACACCAAAATAATTATTATTGTGTTGCTCCTTTCTAGCCCTAAGTCTATTTAAAGTTTCCATCTATCATCCCGGACACATCTTTACTCAGTGTTTTCAAATGGTTGCCTCTCTAGGATTGGAAGAATTAAAAAGCCTACCAGCATTTCCTGTCAAAAGAAGGGTAATAATCACTTCTAACCGTACCACTACCGTCTAGCAAACTTTTTTATGAAAATTATTCCGGAATATCGCTTTGCATATGCAAAAAATACAAATGTATTGTAGACAAATTAACTCCAACCACTTAATTACAGCAAGTGCTTAACCTCAATACTATTATTAGTTTTACAAGTAAGTCGTAGCATTTTTGTGTAAACACCGAGCACATAATAATAATGTATACAGTCCATTCAGTTTACCTAGTACCTGATGATATTGAGCCTTATACAAATGACATAAAAATGCTGAGAGAGGCAAAATAAAGTGTTTATGACAGTTTGTGGCTATTCTACGAAGCTCGTGTGGTTTAACCCCGTCCTTGTATTTGAGGAATATTGTTCGTGGCGAATATTATGATTGTTTAAATTACACAGTTCGATTGAAATTTGAAAGTGAGATCATTTTATTAATTTAGAATGTTATGCGGACATAATGGGAATAAGGGAAAAGTGGACGAAAGCCTTGACAAATATCCCTTAGCTTAGCAGAAAAAAAATATCCAGAGCCGAACATATAGGTATACTTTTATGTAAAATTTAATTTTAACTTAATTTTATTTATACATATATAATTATTGTTGTATGGGTTTATTGCCTGAATAAAAATGATTATTATTATTATGTTTGTGTAAAGCACTCCTTGCTCACGGGCAATAAAATGACCTTTGGAAGGCATGCGTGGGGCCGAAGCCAACACGTAGAGGCCCGTTACACAGTTTTAATCTAGATGTACTGTGACACTAGCCGGCGACTCTCCCTGTCCGAACTATAGGAGTACGACCAAGGAGAGCCAGCGGCCAGTGTAGGTCTATTGCAGGGAATGGAATTAAAATGATATCGGGCTATGGGGGTGAGGTGCTAGTGGACTGGGTAACTGGGACTATGGAAGGACTATGGCGTCTGCCGATACAATGTTGTAACATGTATAAAGTTGGCAGACGGTGACTCGCCAACTCTTTGAATGGGCCCCTCAAAATGGTCGCACGCACGGTGCACCGAGGCGGCAACATTGACAGAGCGGCTTGAGGCAGGAGAGGTGTCGCTGGACTTTAAACGCCGATCATTTGCACACTCAGAGGGTCCCATCCTATATCCTCCTTTTTTGGAAGTCGGTTAAAGACTTTGATTTGGAATGATTAACGCTCTGGAATACCAAGTCATAGGAATTAGGAGTGACATTTAACGGGACTCCTCAACAGGACATTAGGAGTAGAGAAAAATCGTTTTAATCTTTAAATTTCCATTTTGAAGCCTAGAAATAGTACTCGCTTTTAGCATCACAAAATGTCTGAGACACTGTCGTGTATTTGTTTATGTAGACAAGTCTGGATGTCTGGTAGTTTTATTGGTTTCTTGCAGAAACCCTGTTTCCGTTGCTGTGACATTAAACAGTTAATTTTATAAAATGGAGTGAAAAAAAATGTGTTCACTAAACGCTATCCGTTTTATTTTGTTCATCCATGGTCATTAAGAGACAAAGCACGAGCGCCATTGTATGACAGTCTGTGTTGACCGGTGAGATAACCGGAAGTCAACCACGCAACCGGAAACACAAACTATTGTGAGGTGGTTGGTACCTGTTGCGTAAGGATATAAGGTGTATCAACATACAATAAGAAGAATTCAAGAACTTTCGGCATCCCAAGTATAACGAACATTCCAACCGAATTAATATGAGATAATTTATGGGAACGCCATTTTTCTTCTACAACTAATTGCAGAGTTCAATATTGTTAAATAGTACATTACGCACCCAGGGCAGGAAAATAAGAAATGTCTCAGATCACATGTATGTGAGGCTTTCTTATTTACTGCCCGTGGTGCGTATACTATTTTTCTCATCGATGGAGGCGGAAAACGGCAACATCGGTAAGCGCAGCGGGAAGAAAGTTGACGCTTTCCGCCCGGAGGTGAGAAAAATGATTTTAACTGATACTTAGGTAGTTTACATTTAAAGCCAAAAGCCGTATGTGATCAAGGTTCAATTGAGGAGGTTATTTTCAAACCGCATCATTTCCAACTTTTAATTTTTTTAATTTTATCGCGTCATCCGATTCTTAATACTAAATTATATAATTAAAAACAAAGTATTTTTTTCAAATCGAAACAATTCCTGACTAAAATCGCCATTAAAAAGAGGGATTTGTATCAATTTGTATTATTTCCAATCAGTCTTGATACATGCAGACACGGTGATATTCAATTGGTTACAAACCGTATCATTTTCTATAAGTTATTATTTCTGAATTTCTATTTCTAAACAAACTATAACATTTCCATTGAAAATAATTATTTTTATCTGGCAACACTAACTTTCGTGAACTTTTTTCATGTCGCTGTCATTGTCATGTTTCATGTCAATGTGAAACGAACGAATTTTCTAAACTGTCGATCTGCAAGTTATTATTGAAAATATTATAAAGAAGTGAAGTTCTTTTAAGATTTTATTAGTTTAGTGAGTTTAGATCTGTTTTCTAACAATGAGTGGTACTCCTACACAGACTGTGGCAAGCATTAATTCTGGTACGAGAAAAAAGCCAAGGGTGAATGTTGAAAGCAAAGTTTACTGTGATCGTGATCCACTCTGTCCTTGAAGTTACTTTAAATCATAAAGGAAAGTCAGTGTACAGATGCAGTAAGTTATCTGAACGAGAACTTATCAGAAATAGAATACTGTTTTTCAAGAATAAACAGAAAACAGCTCAAGATTTATTTTTGTGTAAATTTCTGGCCCCGTGCAATGTAGAAAGGCACAAATATACACCAACAAAAAAACCCAGAACCTTTTCCACGAACTATTTCTTAATGAACCGGAAAAAGAAGATGGTTAGAGTTTGTAGAAATCTTTGTTAACCCATTGATCCCCAACCGGAACCCGGGTGCCGGGCAATTTTATTGCAACATTCCGTCAAACCCCAAGCGGAACCCGGGTTCCGCGCTCTTTCATTCGATCGAGATACGTATTACGTCGATTTAGAGACTACTTTTGTATGAAGAAGTTTGGTTAGTTACGATCTATGATACATTTACCACATTCTAAATGCAAAACATTATGACAATCTGTGGTCGACGAATATTTTTCAGTCATTAGAAAATCGTGAATTTTTTCGTGTGTGTTCTGTCATATTGTGTGTTTTTTGTGAAATAATTGATGGATTTAACGAATGTAAGTAGGAAAATAGTTTACTTTAGTAATATTAAGTAATTTAAGATAATCATTTGCAAGAAATACATCGTAATAACTTGTGAAAGTTGAGAAAAATGTTGTGTGTGTAATAAGTGTTTTGAACGAAATTTGCTTCATATATTAGTAAATTAATTACGTAAAACGCATATAGAAGTTAATACACAACGTCTACAAGACTATTTCTATCGATAGTATTTCTTACGTTTCTAAAACAAAGAGTTAAAAGTTCGCAGGTAACCGCCATATTCTGCCGGCCGCGGCCATTTTGAACTTTATTTGTAAAGCTCTAATGACGAAGTTTGCTTGTAGGTAATACGAAACTCATTTTTTCGGGTTCGGGACGATAAGATTTATGACCTGTTTTTATAAACATCTCGAGTAGTAACGATGGGTTTGTTTATGTAAGAGTCTAAAATCAGGGTTCCATTGAGTAGATTAAAACAAAATATTAATTTATTTCATGTGAAATAGTCAGAAAAACATTTTTCAAAATATATACTTCTGAAAAGAATATTAAATTAGACTAAATACTATATTATGATGGCTTGATAGATTGAAAATTTATTAGATATTATAAAATTCTTTACAAAAACATAAAATATGGTTTGGATGTAAAAATATTATATTATTTGTAAAAGGGGGGTAGGGCCAGGCGCCATTTTTTTGCGATTTCGGATTCCTATTTTTGACAGATTTTTTTTCCACGATTGAAGGGTTAAAAACATTTTCAATTGGGCTCTCGAGACTTAACCGTATAAATAAGATTATCAAGGAAGGAAATGTACCCACTGAAAGAAGAGGAGGTGATAGAAGATCTCACAAAAGTGTTATGAAAGTTCAGAACCTGTGTGAATTCATTGGGAAGTTACAAGCTAAGGAAAGCCATTACAACAGAATGAAATCTAAAAGGATTTACCTATCTTCAGATCTTAATATTAAAAAACTTTGGAAAATTTACAATGATTCAACTACTGAACAGCTTCAGGTGAAGCAATCATTCTTTCGCAAAATATTTACTACAAAATTTAACATAGGGTTTCCTCACCAGCGTCAGATGCCTGCAATTTATGCGTTTTGCTGACCAATTAAATAAAAACTGCATTAAATAGTAGCGAAAAAGCTAAGCTGATGTGTGAGAAAAGAATACACAAGCTTCGAGCTAACGAATTTTATAAAATGACTAGACAAAATGAAGATGACCCTATAAGTTTTTGTTTTGACCTTCAGCAGGTGCAACCCTTGCCGAAGACCCCTATTCAAGACGCTTTTTACATGCGACAGTTAAGCTTTTATAATTTTTGTATAGTGGACATGCAATCAAAATCACCAAATTTTTTTTGCTGGGTGGAACATCAAGCCGGCCGAGGTTCAAATTCAAAAAAAAAATAGTTCTGCTCTCTATACTTACTTAAAAAACCTCCATATCTCAACCAACATCAAAACATTAAAGTTATTCTGCGATGGGTGTGGAGGACAGAATAAAAATTCATATGTTATTCTGTACTCTGTACTTTGATGTACTGGTTGAAAAACGACTCGCCTCCAAATGTTCAAGAAATAAGGATCACTTACCCTGTCCGGGGCCACAGCTTCTTGCCAGCGGACAGGGTATTTGGTCGCTTAGAAAAAGATCTGAAAGTCAATCCTGTTATAACCAAACCAGAAGGTTATATTGAAATCATGAAAAAAAATGGATCTGTTAATGAACTTGGAAAGGATTGGTTTCTGTATGATGTCAAAGCTCTGAGCTCTTATTACAAAAAGGTGGATCATATACAGAGCCTTAAGCGAATTCACATTTTGAAAAAAAATAACAAAAATAAAATTGAAAGCAAGCTAAAACTTTATGAGAACTTTCGTTTTGAAACTGGCACTGAAAAATTGCTTAATCTTGTGAAATCTAACTCTCCAAAGTCCTATACTTTGCAGCTGAAACCTTTGGGAAACGTAATAAAAAATGCAAAAAAAAGGACATAACAAAACTATTACAAAAGCAATTTGGGGATGATTGGGAAAACATGGACCGAGTTACAGTGGTACAGAAAAGTTCTAAATAATGTGAGTGAAACTGAAGGTGATAATGAAGAGAATTTAGATGAATGTGGCTGTTTGGAATTTGATTGTGGTCTCAGAATTTGATATATAAATAATTGTTAATTTTACTTTAATTCATGTTTTATTTCATATTATATAATTTCCAACTAATCAGTTTCTAATTGAATCTTTTCCAAAAACATTTGTTTCAAACTGAATCATTTCCAATAGTTTCAAACAAAATGCATCATTTCCATTTTTCTTTTTTAAATAATTCAAATGGTTTTGCAAAAAGATTCTAAATATTGGACATACCAACAGCTGGCAAGTCATATGACAAAATGAAAAAAAAAATCAGCAGTAATAATATAAAGCCAAACTATTAGGCTGTTTTCCTTGAATGATCTCAAAATAATGAAATGTGGAAATGATGCGGTTTGAAAATAACCTCCTCAATTGCTACTTAAGTTATCAATAATTATTATCAGCAGTACCCACGTGTAAGTCGTCAGCGCACGCATCGCAACAGTTAATTAGAAACCCGAATGCAGCGGCACGACAGACTGTCACAAGAGAGAGTAAATATCTGTCGCCCGCCGAATATGGACATACGTATCACTGAAATCACACGCACGAATACTTTAGCTATTAGTGTAGAGTCGTACTGACACTTAAGGCCCTTTCTAGAGTTGCCACGATTAGTGATTTGACCAAATACAGAATATTCAGCGATGATGACGGCTGAAGCGCCGACGCAAGCGGGAGCAAAGGGAAGGGGGGATGCAGTGTGTTCTGTGCGGCTCTTTTATAACCAGCAGTGGCATACTACACATAAGAAGGCGCCACCCCAATTATCTGAATGGTGAAACCAGGAGCCACCCTTTTCACCCACCAAACCATTGCGGATAACAATCCGCAATGGTTTGGTGGGTTTTTCTACAAAACTCCGTGTGTTCAATTTTGTATTTTTATTTAGTTATTAAGATCTAAGCCGTTCATAGTCGCCAGTACTTGTTTAACCTTTTTTTTATGTAACTTCTAATACTGGCACATTTTTATGATCGAATGTTTAATTCGAATTTTGTCATGTTCTTTGATTTAATAACATCGACGGCCTATATTATAAGGCGACTGCAGTACTATTGCATTTTAAATTAAAATAAAGTGATCAAGAGAGCAGAAGCTCTGTGTGTTTTACTCAGTAGCCAGTATTGGAGGTTTTTCCACAGTGCCCCCGCAATAAATGCCCAAAGGAAAACTTACCCCCAGATGTACTATTGGGAGTGAAGGGAATCAGAGCCTAATTTCTGGGGTTTTTAACCATTTAGCACAAATATTTTCACAGTTTAGCATAAAAGAACAAGAGTCTCTTACGAGCAGAGACAGAAAATGCTTGAATATAATAATATGTTGGCGCATCCCGATTTGGTGCGAAATTGTGTGACAGGTCTAACCTAACGCTGCAGGAGAGCGAGGAAGATCACGAAAATAAGCAGTTTTTGAAACAGTTGTGCAGTTTTTATCTATTTTACTAAGCATGTCACCAAGGTGCGGTCACAGAGACACGCTCGAGTTGATCTACATTATGAATAGTATCAACAGATCTATTTTTATGGATCGAAAGTGTAAACTAGCTACTTAAGTGATAATTGAAGACGCACGACATAACTACCTAATCCTTGACAAATCCTGAACATTCTTAGTATTTGGTGAAATATTGTTTTCACCCTATCTTTAAGTGTCTAAGATGGATATAGTCGAAATAAAATCGTGTGAAAAACAAGAAAGAAAGAAGACGGAACTTTACATTGTGATTTAAAGTGAGTAACCGCCATCATCGCTGAATATTTATCCAGCGCCAATGGACACTCGGAATGCCAGAGAAGTGTAAGTATACTTCTCTGGTATTAAATTCAAGCTAGTAAGTATAGACTTCGTATGCACAAATTTTACATAAAAAACTGCGGAATATTTGCGTGCAAGACATTGAAATATTGGCTATTGCCACTAAATGACTGGTACTTTAGTGATTTTCAAAGAACAGTATTCTCATTATGTTTGAAACAAAGACCGCTGAGTTATTAAACGCATACCTCAATATTTATTTCTAAGAACCAAAATTAATTTACATTTTGAAAGAAATAATTAGCATTTGCTCACTTTTGGCTTCTGAATTGTTAATTAATATTGATTTTTTAACAACTTTGCAATCCACACAAATTTTGCAAATTAGATAATATTATAAACACTAACTCAAAATAAAATAAAGAACATTAAAAAGCTTGAAGATCCCTCTTGTTTCCATGAATAGTTTCTCAAAAGCTAATTGTTAAAATTTAAACTTTTGGAATAGTCTCATTTCAAAAGGGATATAATAACCTGTTTATTGGGCAGATGCAGTATCGGATATAGATCCTGCAGCCTCTGGTAGAGGTGCGCGGCAGAAGTCGCCAGGCGCGCCATGTCTAGCTCATAACACACAAAAAATTCCACCAGTTGTCACAACTTCACACAACTAGTCACAAATCCCCACAACTAATCACAAATCCCCACAACTCCCACTACTAGTCACAAACCCCCACATCCACAACTAGTCACAACTCCCCACAACTAGTCATAACTACACACGAATAGTCACAACTCCATACAAGTGACAACTTTACAAGTCACGAGTCCAAGCAACACCTAACTTCTTCACACAACGGCTCCTCAAAGTGTGAGAGCTCACGAAAGACGCGTGCGATACTGCCGGCTGATAGCAGCCTACTGTGTTATAGAAATACTGACAACAAGCCTAAACTACACACTGAAGTAGCTGTAAATGAATTTGAATAGTATTTCAGACAGCATAGAGTATAATTTGCAAATGAAATTCTTTCAGAAACTATAGGTACACATAATATGGAAGATTCCTTTACAAATAGACAAAATGTTCAATTACAGCATTATGCAGTCTTAAATGAAAAGTCATGAAATCCGGACATAAATATAAATTCGGCAAACCAGAGGTTTGATTGTTTTTATCGGTTCCACATACTTCAGTAGGAGAACTTCTGAACGGATTCTGCTGAGACATTTTGTATTATTTATATTATTTTTTTAATTCTTACTTAGTATATATTTTGACTATTATTTTATAGTGCTACTTAAATTAATTTAATAATTTACCGTATACGCGTAATTACTATTTCTATACTTTCGCTAAAAATGATTACACATCGATCAATGGAAAAATTCTGCGAATATTTCAAGAGGTGAAGATATTTATATTTATAGAATTAGTAAATATAGCTACCGAGAATATATTTTACGATTACATAAACTATTTCAGACACTTCAAGGACACAATCATGTGGGAACCAAATTTTAACCAATTTTTAAAAACCTTTTTACATTGTTTTGTGAAACAATTTATGTTCTTTGTGGATCGGAAATGAAATACTACTAAATCTCAGTGGATTTCAGACAGATTTAACTAACGGCTGCAGACGAAATAAATGAATGCCTAAATGCATCACAGCATCACAAAAATACTAGTAAAACTCCTATCTGAATTCTCAATTTCACTTAACGAGTAAGGTGTCAATAATTCTAGAAACTACTGCTAGTTGAGTAACAAAAAACAACCAAAGAAGCTCAGTAAGAAAAGAGCTAAAGAACAGGCGGTATCAATACATGAGAATGTGTCTCGGTACATTACCGTACGTTACAGTTAAAGTTGAACCTCCAATAAACCGGTTCACCGCTAACTGCGCGTGCGCCGCTCGCCGTAATTACACTTATGCAATCTACATGTACGATAATATATGCATACTTTGTGTACTAGAACACATTCACACGAGTCAAGAAAATACACGTAGGGAATTTGAAGCGAAAAAACCGTAAATTAATGGACGAAATATTTTGAGTTGCGATCAGTTTATCCGAAAATTTTGTTGCTACCTAATCAAAGCGAACAGAGATGAAAATTCTGGGCAAGAGATTCATGTTAAATAGGTACAATGTAATAAGGTAAGAGTGGGATAGATATTTTAAGGTTTTTTGTTGTCTCTGTCTGACTCATGTTTTATCTGTGTAAATTGTAAAATTGTCATGGCGAATTTTACCTGTGAACGGAATGTACTGTATAGACTGTGTCGCTAATAAAAGGCTATAGTATTCAAGTACATATAACTTTATTTCATTTATATTTTTACTCACCTACAAGAAGATTGTAGTGTTTCACCTCCCTTAAGTTAGCTGTTAGGATAAGTATTTCATAAGTCAGTTAGTTAAGATCCTCCACTACAAGCACATATTTTTCAATCAAACTCCCGAAGCCTGCACATTGCATGGCGACCCTGCCAGTGCGGCGGTGGTAGCGCTGCGCAGATGGTGCAGGGAATTTAGAAGTATCCCAATTTAATCTACGCCGAACGCTAAAGAGATTATCTTGAAAATGCAATCAAACGCAAAAGAAACACTAAGTGCAACAACAACAAGCACTCAAAAACAAACAAGCTCGACGGGTGACTCATCAAGCACCGAATCTACGAGCATGACGCCAGAGGAACAAAGCCTCTTCGCGTTCGAAGGCGTCTATCCCATACCATTCTGAAGGTGAAGGTGAATCCTCGGACATAGAGCCACAGCTATATCTTGAAAGTTTAGAAACAAGAGTAGCAATGGCACTTAAAGCTTTAAAAGGTTTCACAGATTTAGTTAAAATAGCTGAATCGTATGATGATGACGCAAAAATTAATATTAGACTACAGACCTCACCAGTCTCGTCTAATGACTTAGACACCTTGATATCGGGTATCTAGCGTAAGGATGTAGCCAGAATATCGACAGATATCGGAGAATTCGAGGTTCCACTACCTACAACTCAAGCGATCCCAAAGTATCAAAAGGTGTTAAGGGCCATTCCGCTACAGACGGCCCTTAACGAGAATTTTTAAAATGTGGCGTTAGTTACATTTTTCAATTGGACTATGCGTAAGAATACAGATGTGTATTCTTACGCATATTCCAAAGATGAAGAATGAAAGAATGAAATGAAGATGTGTATTTACTAACAAAACAACTTTTAATCGTTACAAAATGGAATTCGAATAATTTAGAGCGTTTTTAAGCAATATCATCTAAGGGACGCGATGTTTTTTCCCATATTTTTTAATTAAAATAGCAAATATTTCAAATTAATGTATAGTTGTAGTATAGTTATACAGCAATACGTCGAAATCTTTTGTATAAATTACACTATTCAATCGTTATTAGTGATTTAGACGATTAATTTTGTCAGGCCAATAAACAGCTGAAAATAAAAAAAAAACTACAATTTGGTGCAGTTTTATTACAAACTTACTAATATAATTAATATATTCCATATCGAAAATTTTAAAATTTGTTAGAGAATTACGATTTAATTCACCTTTAAAAGATTTGAGAATTTTTATGTTGCACCCGCGATCGTAAAAAAATGGTTAATAATTTCTAGTACTTATTACTATAATTACTTTTATCTAGTTACAAAGTTTCTTTGTTTTATGCTATTTTTAAATATAGGCAAGTTATTTTGTAAAAGTTTCGCAATGACCAGTATTCACATAATATAAACTCATCACAGATGTTAATGGAGGGTCAAATTTGTTGCACCCGCGATGGCACTTCGGCCTGTTTTGTGGCCCTTCATACATTTGATGAAGGTTTTCATTTATAAATCATTGTTAAACTGGTTATAATGTATCCCTTCAAGGGATATTTTATTAATAAATATGCTTCATTTTGCCTGTAGGAAGCTTTAAGTGTGTCAAACTGTTGCACCCGCGATAACGGAATCGCCCTTAAACAACATCGCAGCAGCGAGCGTCAAAACCTTAATAGATACATCTTTATTGGTGTGTCCAAAAATGGCTGATGTTAGCAAACTTGCTGCAAAAGTGACGCAAATATCGAAGGACGCTGTGTCAAAACACTCAAAGAATATTGATAGACGAGAGATTATGGAATCCATTCTCGCTATTTTAATAATTCAGAGAATTAAAGACCGGCAAATCCAGGACATAATATGTGATCATTATTCCAAACCGGAAAATCGATCCACTTACACAAGGGCTATGGGTTGTAAATCCAGAGGAAGGCCACCCCGCACTTGCGGCTGCAAGAGAGCAGAAACTGGTGTCAACTTACGAACTACATGACAACTAAACCCAAAGTCTAATCGCGCTATCATTTTCGCGAAAATCAAGAGAGACGGCAGCTGCAAAGCTAAACCTCTTTTCTAGGTTGCGAGGTAGCAAACGCGACGACATAAAACTAATCTAAAGAGAGTACTAGGGATCACCTAGCTTTGAGGAGGAGGAGTGAAAACTTGCATTAGTCTTACAAATAAATTAAGTAATCGATGATGATATACAGTCGGTACTCGGTATGTGCGTGCACCTGGACTCGCCCGTCACCGTATCAGTGCGCGATTGTTCTCCGATATGGCGCGGGCGGTGACTGGTGGTATTCGTGACGCACTTATAGTAGACACCGCTGTTTTGGTGGTACCACCTGGATATAGGCTGTTCGATAAAATATTCAAATGTGCATGAAGCTTACGACTAATACTATAAAATAGGTATGTAGACTAAAATATAAAATTCGGTCAAAAATAAATTGCAATTGAAAAAAAATACTTTTCCAAGAAGACCATGTATAAATAATAATGAATGACTAAATAATAAATTAATAATGCCCCGACAGGCAGACAATCATTTTGAAAAAGTTACAGTAGTGTAGCAACTAGCAAACAATCTAACAAAAACTGTTAGATTGAATATTACTGATTACATAATATTATTAGTATGTTTATAATAAATTAATAATTAAGTATTATCTGAGTCCTTTTCCTTAGTCTTTATTACATAATTTACCATCTATAAAATCTCTCATCACAACATTCTTTTTTTGAGACACAGACCAGGAAACTAGCAAGCTTTATATTTTGAGTTTTTCAATGCCAACAGAATGTAAACGCTCAAAAAACTCAACGAATAATTTAGTAGTAATCCAAACAATGATTTTTTTTATAAGCCACAACGAATTTAAGGCTGAAACATGTCTCAAGACTCCAAATTAACACACAATGGGCATGTACGTTAGTTTTAATAATCGACCAGTGACCCAAAGAATTACGTGCGATGACGTCATAGATAACAGGCAGTCAGGCACTCACAGCACACAAATAGCCAAGCTCCCGTGGGCGGAGATGTGTGAATGAGCGGCGTAATCCGCCGCCCACCACGAGGTTATCAGCTGATACGGTGATGGGATATTTATCCATCGATTACGAGCACGGTACTCCATCGATTCTAACAACAAACATGTTTGTTTGGAGTGGCGAAACATAATATTTTTCACGTTTCTGCGAGGTTTTTAAATATTACATAAATTCAGTCTATAGTCTAGACTCTAGACGCGTGGAACTTAGGGCGACCACTGACAATAATTTGCTATAAATCATACCGACCCATTGTAGCTGAGTAGCGGCCCTTATTATACAGCAAATCGCAAAAAAGGCAACGGCTACAAATTTTTCCTTTTTAAGCATGAGGCAGCCTATATTTATATCAAATTAATTATTTTATGCTTTCCATCGAATTACATAAGTATTCTCTGATGTATTGAAATATACAACTGAATTATTCACGTTCACACCTATATTCCTAAAATATTTGTTAACATAGATGTAATCCACTCGGTAAACAATCCGACGATCTAGTCTCATTTCGTGACACAGCCTTGATACACAATGGCGAAGCCGACGACCAAACCACTACGGCAAACAAGGACGTGTGAGAAAAATATTTAAAAATATAATTCGCGTGAGCAAACAGCGGCCGGTAACCGTACTAAGCATCGATGTATCATGAGGTTTAAATAATTACTTTTATCCCCTTAATAACGAAAATATTTACAAAATGATTACACGAGATCTGCTTGGCTGAAGCTTAAAAAACTTGACAGAAAGACAGCCAGCCTCCTATAGTTTTTTAATAAAAAAGATGTTACCGCTACGTACGCTAATATCTTTATTAGTTAGGCTATTAAATCGGGCTGCCAAAAAATATCAAAACACGCTAGCCCCGCCTACATACCTACTCCGCTATTCTCCAACCGTGATATAATGATTCCATGAATCGTGCCCGCATGAATTGTACTTTGAGCCGCAGCTAGTAGTGAACAATATCGCGTAACAAGGGTTCCCGCATTATAGCACGAAAGTAAAGGTCGTAAGTCCCAAAACAGTTGTTTGATGATTACTTAAAAACTAAATACAATACTAATATTTCCTTTAGCTATGATTTTACAAAGTGTATGATTGTAGTAGTGCAAGTTATTTAATGATAGTAACTGAATAGGTGTAACAGATATTTGTTGAAAAGCCCAGAAATATTCATTATTTCGAAAAATAAAACTATCGAGTCAAAATAAGTGAATCGTGTTTTCCGTTAGGCTAGTGTCAGATAAATATACAATGATTAAATAAATCTCAATTTCATTTAAGTCAATCGTCTTCCGGGATCGTAATACTTATTAGAAAACACAGCAAAATTTGACAGCTCGCTCTTAAGGTCCATTGATAAGAATAAATACAAACAAAAATACTCCACAAAAAATAGGATACGTCAGCCATATGCGGGTCCATGATCGTAAAGTCGACGAGAGAGAATATGTAGATCTTTGAACAGTTCATATTGGTGATAAGCCTTGTACATAAAATAAAGTATCAATATCTGATAAACATAATGAGGAAGATATTAACAGAAGTAGTAAGCCACCTTCGAACACATTGCAATAAAGTTAAAGTTATAACTTAAACCTAGTATTAAGTTGGTGCAACTCCCTTACAAACGCTATACCATCGTAACGCCCTAGTTTAAGAGGTCGACTAACCCAAAAAATCAAACATCGTCCTTCTCTCTTCACACTCACGCCCGTCTGTCATATGCCAAGTGAAAAAGGATGACGCGGATTCATCGCCAAATAAGTTTTTTCTCAATAACTCGATAAATATACAACATTTTAAAAATCCGCTAGATCAGTTTCTCAATGATAGAATTTTATACAATGTGTTAAAATATTAACTTAGTTCAATGCACGGTTATGGCAATAAATGAAAAAATCGTGAAAATATGATGCTTTTTTGCGATTTTTTTCAATCGAGAAAATTTTAAGATATCGTTTTTTTGCTCAGTTCGGATTCTTGGTAATATAATGTAGTATCTAATTAAAAAAAAAATGGAACAATTCGGGGCTTATTTTCAAGTATAAAAATGAATTGCAAAATCGAAAATTTGGGGTTAGTCGCCCCCTTAACGTCGGTATAACTTGGGTTGACAGTTCACATTTCGTAACATTACTTGAAAAAAATACTGTTTATTCATTTGTGGTTCAATAATAATAAAATAAGCATTAAATATGCCCTTCAGATCAATACAAGAAGTGGAAAATGAATACAACACGACGAACGACATTCTTTAAGAAAAAGGAAAACATTTAAAACAAGCAAAATCATTGTCATTTGTCATATTGATTAAGTATTCGTTTAAAATATCGCTTTTCTTAACATGGTGTCCAGTTTTATAAATCGGTTATTTGATGATGTAATAGCAATGGATAAGGGGGAGATAGTTTATCAAATTATCACCTATCCTTCAGATACATATTAATAGCACTCAGATGTTGGGATCGTAACCAAGTATGTTGAATTTGAGTAGATAGCTAGTTTACATATTTTAAATATCTAAAAAAAAACTAAATTACAAGTAGGTACTACAGCAACATCCTTTTTTTTAGATGCTGCAGATATTCAGGGCTTACATCAACAGTCCATTAGCAGAATATGCAAAGAGTAGCAAAGGCTATTTAGATAAGATATTTGATTATATTAAAATTCCAAATTCCATGAATGAACAGTTAAAAACCATACAAGAATTTGAGGCCTTAACAGGTTTCAAAACTGTTATTGGTGCTATTATATAGACTGCACACACATGAGAATACCTAAAGTGCAATGGCCTAGCTAGTGGTCAATTTTTCATTATCCGAAAATGAACTTCGAAATTTGTTAAGGGAACAGTCTCTTCTGAAAAATTAGTATTAATGTTTATGTCGCATTCGACAACATCGGAAAACTACGTCGATGGCGTAGCGCCATGCTTTAGCTCACGACACTCCGATTATCACCTCGGTCACGACCAACGGTCGTACCAGAGCACACACATGACAAACATCATCAAACCAGGCTAAGTCGCAAGTCCAAAAATAGAATCAAAAATATTGTGGTATTCAATTTGCCTCAGTTTTTTCGACGACTTGAAAATTACGAGTGTTACTGAAAGAACTGGGGACATTCTGAAACGAAACGTGGCTGGTGACAAGAATTTCAGAAACCGTGATGGTTATTTTGAACAGCATTTAACGTAATGTTGGCGCGCGTTGAAATCACCGTCTGTACCTTTTTGGGAGCAAATCCAACGAAAAAAACTGACGTTAGTAACGTGCAGCTAGCTTTCCCTGGCTGTTGATGATGAATACGCAGTCTACGTGACCCCAGCTCGGTACGCAGCCGGCCTGCACCATCGATGGGCACAAGACCATTGTGCCATTGACGTCAATGCGGCCAAATACAGACGGCACGGCGCAGCACGGACTTCTGTGGTGCTGACTGCTGCCGTATACGTCTGTCATTGACTTGATATCGAAAATATCGACAATTGAGAATAGCTTTCGTGATGTCACTTCGAAGTAACCCCAGGGTCCAGTCATACGCAAGTGGTTCTTTCGCCTAATATGGAATCATATACGGCGGAGGAACTACTGAGTCAACTTGATGCATAAATTGATAAAAATTTGTTTATTTATTTCACCACAGGTACAATACAAGACAAGATGTTTTACAAACTCTACAAAGTTAGCACAATTTATGTGGGAGACTGGTGCCTAAACTAGGCGTAGCCTGTATTTCAGGACACCAGGATCTCTCTCCTTTTTTCCAGCTAGTCACACAGAGTAGTGAAACTTATTATTATTGTGTTGCTTATTGGGGTGTGAAATTATTCAGAAAAATATTGCTAGTTTTTAAAATAATAATTTCTCCTTGCAAGAGAGAGCTGAAGGAGATTAATTCACAATACACAGGATAGAAAGAATACTGTGTTAACATACTCTAAATTTCAAACTTATTATAATTAAGTAATATGTTAAATAGGCAACGGATGTATCAAACAAGTGTTTTCTTGACTTTTATTAATAGTTGGAGGAAACGGGACTTTGCGAAACCATGTGTTTTTATGTTATTGTGGATTTAGGTTATTTTTCACTTTGAACTCTGGAGTCTGGAGACTCCTAGGTACTGACATTTAGCCGCATTTCATTGTTAATAGAATATAATGATTTATTGCATAAAATGTGGTACAAAAAGGTCTTACAATTTTACTGAAATGGTTCCAACATTCTGCCTAATAAGTGGCGTGCAAAATAATTTTAAATAATTGTATGGCATTAACATCATAATTATTATAAAAGTACTACAATAAATAATAACTCATTAAATTAAACATAACATTAATTAAATCCATGAAATTATTGAGAATTAATGAAATATAAAAGTCATAGGCATTAAACACAAAATAAATGAAAAAAGAATAAACAAACAATGTCAAATGCGGAGAAAAAAAATAAAAATAAATGTCATCATCAGTCATGTCACATGTGTCACTGTCATACAAGTTTGTAAACATAATATTATGATTAAAAAAATAGAAAATATGAAATTATGTTGAAGAACAATTCGTTTTGTGACAATTCATTTGCTCCAGATTTGCTCGACAGCAAAGGTATGCCTTTTGTTTCCATTTATACTACCTATAGATTTTTGTTAACAATAATATTACCGGGTTGTCCTAAGCTTTGTTTATTATTTCAGCATCCAGATTACAAACTTTACATGACATATTATTATGTAGTTTATGTATAATAATAATATTATATATATTTGATAGGATATGTCGTATATTATTATGCAAATGTTTCAAACGTAAATGTATCAAAATGTTGCAAAGAATATAGAGAAACTCGTTATCATGCTAACCTTATCAGCATCCATGTTTGGAGTGGCTAGTTGGGTGCTAGTGAAAGCGGTGACGAAACCGCGTATGTAACTGCACGCCAGTTACATACTCATGAGCTAATAATGCTGATCAGCAAAAAATTAAATATATCGGCCCAACACGTAAAATCCACATTAGCATACAGTAAAAACATGTCATACAAAAAATGTGAAAATTGCTCCGAACTCCCTAAAGAGTCAAGCCAAACATGCGAAATTACTGCGCACTGTTAATGAGCCAAAGACAATACCAAGACTACGGGTATTTAGTTGACAACAAAATCACTTTCTCGAGTAAGAGACAGGATCCGTCCACAAATGAACGATTATGGTTCAATTGTGGGTACAATTCTACCATCTACGTCATTATTTCAAATGATACTCCTACGGAACGAAGGCTGGTGCAAGCCGGCTTAGCCCTTGATTTAAGTAGAGAACAGATGTCCGGAGGAGCAAGCTTCTTTCATTATGCCCTTCATAGGTTGACTTCTCTTGATGAACGCATCTCCTTAAGTAATCAAATACGCGAAAAACTGTCCATGCGACGTCCACTTAATATTGTGTTGACACTTCACATTGTCAACTCATTATAATATAAAAAAAATTGTATCCCTGCATGCCGATTGCCGACATTAAAATTTAATTTTTATTTGGAAAATAATGGTCCGTCCGACGCAGCTACAAATGGAGATGTTTCTGAATTCTGAGATTCCTGGAAGAAAATCCAGGAATCGCAAAAGGGTACATGCGGACGAACCAAGCTAAGCACGACACAAAACTTAAATGGGACCGTATAGCTTTAGAGCTTAACTCCATTGGAGGTACCATCAATGGTCAAAGACGACAAAGCTTGGGCAAAATTAGGTAATGACTTACTTTGTTTTCCTTAAATTAAACCACTTGACTTGAATATATTATTAGGTATGGCCTTTATCGCCCTGCTTTCTTAGCATATACAACATGTCCCAAAATTCAACGATAAGCCGACACCGGAGGATAGACCTGCCCCGGACTAATCGGGAAAAAAAGAAAAAAAATATATCTCAATTATATTTTAAGTTATATAAAAAAAATTAAATTCTTCAGAAATTGAGACCGTTTATGATATTTTTCACTACCATGACCACATTTTTTTAAATATTTGTTTAAAAAAATGTGGTCATGGTAGTGAACGAAAACAAAATAGAGTAATTGTCAGTAATCACTTTTACTACATGCCCAAAATGGCTTCTTGTTACAATTTCTAGGAATTTGAACGGGGCATACCTTAGATGTTAGAGAGAGATGGATAGATAGAGATATTTAAGTTAAAAAGAGACAACAACAGGGCAGGTAGAGAAGCTGTTATTATTCTCAGCAAGTCAGTTCAGTACGCTCTGCTCCTTTGTTTACTGCGCACCGTTCCCAATTCGTCTTACGTGGCTCTCGTACATACTATCGACTTTTGGCTTGGCTTTTTGAACTGGAATCGACCTGCAAACTTAACTGACCTGGCATTATTTGGACTGGAAGTGATCTGCAAACTGAACTGACCTGGCATTATCTTGGACTACGATTGTGTGTTAATGTGATTTAGAGTTCTGGCGCATTTTGGACTGTTTGGCGTTTAACATGCCGCAACCGTACACACCACAGGAATACGCTAATATGCATTTAATCTATGGAGAATGCCGATGTAATGCTAACGCTGCTAGCAGACTGTATCGAGAAAGATACCCAAATGCTCAAAGATATCCTGACTATCGAGTGTTTATTAATGTGCATCAAGCGTTTTCGGAGGGTCGTATGCCATCCAATAGGAGAAGCGCTGGAAGACCTAGATTGGATCGTGATGAAGAAGTTCTGAATGAGATAGAAAATGATCCGTCTACTTCGGTACGTGCCATAGAAGAAGCTACAGGAATCCCGAAAAGTTCTGCACATCGAATATTAAAACGTCACAAGCTTCACCCATATCACTACAGGCGTGTGCAGACGTTATTACCGCGGGACTATCCGCTACGAGTCACATTTTGCCGTGTGATGCTGCAAAGGCACAGTGAAGATCCCGAATTCCTAGACAAAATTCTATGGTCGGATGAAACAACATGCAAGAAAGATGGGTATTTAAATCTTCACAACCTACATAGTTGGAGTAATGGAAATCCGCACTTGATGAGACAAGACAAATCTCAATATCAGTTTAAAGTTAACCTATGGACCGGCATATTAAATGGAAAAGTAATTGGGCCCTTTGAATTACAAGGAAACTTAGATGGCAATAGTTATTTAAACTTTTTGCAAAATGACTTGCGAGAATTGTTACACGACGTGCCCTCAAGTGATCTCCAAAACATGTGGTTCCAAAATGATGGTTGCCCAGCACATTATGCCCGACCTGTGCGAGAATATTTAAATCAAGAGTATCCAGGGCGTTGGATCGGGCGACTTGGTCCTATCTTATGGCCACCCCGTTCACCCGATTTGAACCCCCTGGACTTCTTCTATTGGGGTTGTCTTAAAGACAGGGTCTACTCAAAACCCATTGCGACATTGGACGAGCTTCGTCGAAATATCACCCAGACTGCTAATCACATTAATAGCAGAAGATATGCAAGACAAATAAAACGATCATTTTTAAGGCGATGTCGTGCATGTATTAATGCTGGTGGCAAACAGTTCGAACATTTGCTATAATGTTAATAATTTAATAAATTACACGTGAAACTATTTGTACCATTTGTTTTGAAATATTAAACATTTTTCAAGAACTAATACTTTTACTACACCCGACCGTCATTTGGCCCCTGTTTAGAAATAATAGGCACATATTTTTTTTATAACTTGTTTTCCTAGAGTATTATACCATTTTGGAATGTTGGTTAGTTGCGTCAATTTTTAAAAAAACTTGCCATACTAGTGTTCATACTTTTTTTTTACACCACGATAAGTTAAAGTTGGTTAAAAGTAACAGTCTTCAAAAATTTAGGAAATAAAATAAGTTTCATTAATTTTCGTGATAAAACAAGAGTTATTCTGGATTTTTTAAGAATTGTGGTAGATAGCAGTGCTATTCAGGTTGCCTATAAAAAAAAAAGAAACAAATATTTAAAAAAATGTGGTCATGGTAGTGAAAAATATCATAAACGGTCTCAATTTCTGAAGAATTTAATTTTTTTATATAACTTAAAATATAATTGAGATATATATTTTTTTCTTTTTTTCCCGATTAGTCCGGGGCAGGTCTATCCTCCGGTGTCGGCTTATCGTTGAATTTTGGGACATGTTGTATACCAATACTTGAAATAAAATTTTTTCAGGTTTGGACTGATAAAAAATACACATTAAAAAAAGTGAAGTAGCTCAGCTAGACACATTGGTGGAGGGGTGGATAGAGTTCGAATTCTAACAGACTTAGACGAGAAATTACTAGCAATACTCGGTGGAACAAGTTTTGCAGTGGGCAATAGCGACGTAAGCGTCCCATTGGGTGCTCCCATCGCAAGTGCATTATGTTAACATTATTAATAATTAATATTATAACTACAATTATTGTAGTTATGATGTATTACACTTTTTGTCTCCTTTTAATAAGACTTGAATTTACAGGAACTGGAAGGTCCACAAGACGACACTTTACCTCAAAAACCTGAAGTAAACGCTCACGCTCAGGAAACATATTTTGAAATCCAGCCTAGTAAGTTGACAAGTATAAAATTTTATCTACCACAAAATATAACAATAACAATACTTCCATACTTAACATGGATATACTTTGAGTCCCGTTAAATAACATAGGATACTTTTAATCCCGGAAAAATGTACGGTTCGCGCGCTATAAATAATGTGACCATACGTCCCGCTTTGGGCGGAACAGTCCAGCTTTCAGGCAGTTTGCCCCGGTGTCCCCCGCTATTTGTCCGACCGACCGAAATTGTCCCGCTTTTGCAAACAGACCAAACGATAATTTAAAAGTATTTTTATGTTACAAATGCCCCTGTCATACTCAACGTCTGTACAAAGAGAAAGAGCGTCTTATGCGCATAGAACCAGACAACAATTGGCATTTTAATGTCCAAAATATAAAACCCTACACACCGGTCCAGGGTTTTTCTACGGAGTTTCTATGAAAAGTACCACAACTATGAACTTGGCATCATGCGTTATCAATTATCAGTTATCACTTATCAGACAATATTCGTGCAATTATCGGCGGATCTTCGGCCTTCGCCCTACATAAGTCAGCGATAGCTAACACCGTCTGAGACGTTGATCCCCGCTGATACCCCCACACTTAACCTATAACTGGAGGGTCAACTTTACGAGGATATCGGACTCATTAATTCGTTCGGCATCTATCAGTTCAAGTGTCTGAAGTATGAACATAAACAAAACATTCATGGCGAATATTGGACGAAAAATGAAGCATTCACTCGAGCAATCGTAGAAAAAATAAATTTCTGAAATATATTTTTTTAAAGAGGTCAACAAGACAAAGGTCAAAATTTTTGGTTTTTCGTCAATAACTAAAAAACTATGCGTTATGGCAAAAAATATTCTATGATGACATTAAAGCTTATTAAATTCTCTATAAATTAGATTCTATACAGTTTTTCCAAATTCTCATCCGTTTTCGAACTACACGCTCAGGAAAAGTAAAAATTAAAAAAAAGCTTTATTTTAAATATGTAGGTATTCCTTTCTAATTCTGTTTGCAGCGACAAAATCTTTATGATACCAATTTTTAAGGCTATTTAATGTTAATCTGCATAAAAAAACCAGGGACTAAACATGGTAATAATATTCGGTATAATTGCAGGAGCTACAGCGTTGGCTGGATTACTAGCTGGGGGGATAAGCGCTTATTATGAGAGTGAACAGACACAGCTTCTTCAGAAGCAAGCTATTCTTGAGGCAGTCAACAAGAAGCTTGTTGAAGAAAATCAGGGCTTAGGAAGAGAACTTCAAAGAATGGATCAAGGCTTTCAATTAGCACGATTGATCGACTCTTCAAAGAAGACTACTAGCACAAGTTCGACAGTTGCACCGACCGAGCCATCATTAAACCCGTACCTTCATCAGCAAATGGATCAACAATCGCTGCCATATGGATTTGTTCGCTTCAACAATAAGCCCGCGGCTCAACTTAGAGATACACGACCAATAAAATCAGGGAAACAGAAGAGAGTAAGACGATCTACAAGGAACTCCCCATGGGTTGCAAATGAGCAAGGAGATCATTCTTTACTCACACCCCTAGAAGACAATGCCTCGCTTACCAGTCATGACATAAACAATGCTACATTCAAGACCCGTGTCTTGGAGTCCGGTCTAAAAACTCCGGAGTTGGGATTGGTTATGGAGCAAACCGGCTCCTACATAGAGTATGCGGGTTATATTATCTACATCCCCATAATTTACCATATGCCTCACCTGGCAGGAGGAGGGTTGAGAGGTCAAGGCATAGATATTACAGCAAACCCTGGACATCAAGAATTAATAATACAATTACTAAAAGATATGGTAGGTACTCTGATCCCGATACGTGATATCTCCAGAAGAAAACGATTTATAGAGACAGTGTTACTTGGGGGTGCAGTGGCCTGGAACAGAGCTTCGATTTGGTCTCTCCAGCCCCTCTAGCATACGCCAACGAGAAAATTTTGTCTACACATTTTCTCGATGTTTGATGGTTTTTCTCTTCATCTCTATTGACCCTAACATGACATATATTTTTTCTCGTGTAGATCTGTCGTCAAAATCTATCGACATAATGTCAAAAAATGATGTTGACATTATGTCGTTCCCGACAACGAGACACGACACGACACGACACGAGAGTGAGATATCTCGAGATTTTCTCGTTTGCGCATTTTAGGCCGGCAGGATACCGTATCGTCTCTTGAACATCAAATCCAGATAATGAAGGATGGACACCATATCGTAACGGATAGTATAAATACCCTTATGGATAATCAAAATGCTATACATCACTCAGTTGATAGACTGGCTAGGATATTAACCCTACATTCATAACCATTCGTCCCACAGACCGGGCGAAACGTAAATTTGTTTTTAGTGCCTCGAGTGAAAGAGATAGAATGATGACCTCTCAAGTACCTTCCTAGATAGCATGACCGTTAGTAACGCGGGTGCGCTTGCCTCGCAGTGACATCTTGTGCACAAGTTATAGACCCTTGAACGTCTGAGAAACGAATGTTTATGAATAGTGTTACATTTGACTAGACTGCAAGTTATTTTGAAAACATTGTTTTTATGAGTTCTGCGATTTTATAAAGTAAGTATATTATATTATTCTGTATGAGTTATTATTTATAGTTACATTTTATTATATCGTCCATAGTGTGTCATTGTGTGTATTTTATATAAAATCTTTCTATTTTATTTTAGGATGAATGATCAGCAAATTGAGGACTATTTGAATCGTTTATCTGATTCTGGTGATGATGATTCTACCAGTCAGAAAAATTATGAAGAGAGTGACGTCGAAGATCATGTGGAATTGGATGAAATGGTCCCGACAGATTCCGACAGTGAAAACGACGTCCAACCAATCAGATCACGACAGCAGGAACGCCGAAGCGGCGTCATTTTGTCTTCTGATTCTGAAACTGAAGAAATACCAGGTACTTCTGGCGTTTCTACACATTCGCGACGTATAATTATTCCATCAGCTCGTAAACTAAGAGGAAAAAATGGTCATAAATGGTCTTCAATGCCTTTTGAATCTTTAAATACAAGAACTCCAGCTAGGAATATCGTGCATGTAATTCAGGGTCCAGCTAATAACGCGAAGGATATAACGGAACCAGTCGATTGCTTTACTAATTTTATAAATGCTGATATGATTCGTAAGATACTCATATATACAAATGATGAAATTGAGATAAGAAGTGCGAAATACAAAGATAAAACTGCCACTATTGCTCCTACATGCGACAAAGAATTGACAGCTTTGCTTGGGTTGCTTTTATTATCAGCTGCAAAAAAAGACAATCATCTCACGAGCTTAGAGCTGTTTGACCCTACTTTCAGTGGAACTCGCTATATATCAGTTATGTCAAGGGAAAAATTTGACTTTTTACTAAACTGCTTGAGATTTGATGATAAATCAACCAGAGATGAACGTAAAGCTCAAGATAAATTCGCGCCTATCAGAGAATGCTGGGAAGTGTTCATTCAGATATGCAGGGACAGTTACAAAGCGGGAAGTTACCTTACTACAGATGAACAACTCTTGGGCTTCAGAGGCCGATGTCCATTTAGGATGTATATTCCGTCAAAACCTAATAAGTATGGTCTAAAAATTTTAATGCTGTGTGACTCTAAACAAATTACATGCTAAACGCTATGCCATATGTTGGAAGAACTGAAACCAATGGTGACTCACTCGGATCTTACTATGTCAAGACTTTGACTGAAAATTTGTGGGGGAGCAACCGCAACATCACCATGGATAACTGGTTTACTTCAGTCCCTTTGGCCCTACAGTTACTACAGGCACCATATAAACGTACAATAGTTGGAACCCTTCGGGCAAATAAACGCGAAATACCGCCAGAGTTGCTTCAGATAAAAGAAAGACCAATAGGTTCATCCGTATTTTGTTATGACAGGCAGTGTACGTTAGTATCTTACAAACCTAAAAACAACAAGAACGTGCTCTTGCTTTCTACCACACCTAGTAACGGTACTATTGGAGCTTCTGGTAAACCGGAAATTATCGAGTTCTATAATTCCACGAAGGGTGCTGTGGATACGTTCGACCAAATGTGTGGAAGTATGTCTTGTAGTAGAAAAACGCAAAGATGGCCTTTATGCTACTTCTATGGCATACTCAACATGTCAATAATAAAGTCATACGTAATATACGTGCATAATAATGTGAAACTGGGGCGAAAACCAATAAGCAGACGATGTTTTGTGAAGAATGTTTCAGAGAAGTTGACCGAACCATGGTTACGTAAAAGACACGAAATGCCAACTTTGAAGAGATGCCTAAAAAGAAAAATCGCCGAAATTTTAGGTGAAACGCCTACCATTGACACACCTGGTCCAAGTGGTACTCAAAAAAAGGTTTGTGGCTATTGTGATTATAAAAAACGGCATATGACAAGGTTTCAATGCAAGCAATGCAAAAAGTATATGTGTATGGATCATCGTGGCCTCATGTGTGTGGAATGTGCCGATGAAATTTAATTTTGACTCAATTTTTTTTTGTTACCTTCCTAGTTAAACATATTAAAGACAGTCATACTTAATTTATTAATTTTATTTACAAGTACCTCAAAACCAGCCATTTAAATTTAGTCGTCCGTGGGATGAATGTTTATGAATAATGCTACTCTTACATAAGGTTATTAATCTAGGGTTAAGGGAGTTCATGGAACACAGCACGTGTGAGGAGCTTATAACTATTTTAGGGAGGTTTATTCTACGTGGCTGGCATTGGCTCCTAATGACTTTGCCAGAGTTGTAGAGAGTGCTCTTGCTAGAAGGATTACACCTGATCTATTACCTGCGACCGATGTCATGACAGTGCTGTTAAAACACCCGGCTATCGCACATACAGCTTACTGTAAGGATATGACGCTCCTTTACGAATTAGGCAAATTAGCGTTACATCAAGTTAATTATGACCCGTATCCGATGGTCTCAGGTGTCATGATTTTCCCCAAGATTCTTATAGATCGATCTGCTGCCCTAATGAGGGTATATACCACCGATTCCAAAACAGAACACGGATTCAGAAAACTGGTCCTGCCGGATGTGATGGCGTGTAAGGCAAAAGGAAACTGGTGAGTTGTTGGTTGAGAGATTTCTCCTACGGCCTGTAAAGAAATGTTGACACTCACATTATGTTGACGATAGTGATTTAACGCTCGGTGTGGATCGCATGTCGTTAGAGGTGGGACGTTCTTACTTAAAACAGAAAAAAATTTCTACTATGCAACCGGTACTTAGAACCATGATGCCGAACAAAAGACTTAACAGTCAAAAGGAAGCTATATTGGGCATTATTAAATGCAATCTCCCCGGCTAGCTGACCCAAGTCCCAACTAACACTCGCCATTTTATTGGCGAGTGTCTGGCTAAAAACTTCTTGCGCAGCGCCGTAGACCCTGAAAAAGAGTGGATGATGAGTGAATATAGAGATGATCCTATTAACTTAAATCCCGCTCTCGTGTCGAGGTGGCTCGAAACGCAGAAACCGCAAGTTGCGCAACAGGCGCAGTCGGATGTTGGTTTGGATAGCAGGAAACACAGCGATTTTTCCTACATGGTTAAACCAGACTTAAAACCTCCGCTTGAGGCGGCGGCCCAACACGAATACGCGAGCGTACAGACGATTGCGTATAATACAAAGGACGTGAACGTTGTCTTTTGTTCGGTTTTTGCTGAGGTGCGAGACAGGCTTTTGAGAGTAATGAAACCTAAACTTCAAATCTTAACAGGTATGTCTCCCGATGCTTTTGTCGAGCATTTGAATAGCGTTTTAGACTCCGGTCTACTACGCCATGGTAACGCTGCGGAAAACGATATCCGTAAATATGACAAATCTCAGGATGCAACAACCCTGCAATACGAATGCGCACTTATGCGCGCGTTCGGTGTTGCAGAAGAACTTATGATATAGTTTTGGCGTTGTTTGCTGGCGATGATTCCCTGCTTTTCTTTCGACGCGTTTCGCCGCAATGGTCGATCTTTCTGGTGCTCTAGCGTCATTATTTAATCTAGAATGTAAACTTCTCACTGGTTTTAGGCATGCTTATTTTTGTTCAAATTTTTTGTTATTAGGTGAAAACAGGATGCAACTAGTACCGGATACAATGAAAACTTTGTGTAAACTGGGTCGGCGTGACTTGAGAGATCCTGATCACGTCGAGGAATATCGTCGATCCATTGCCGATAATCTTGTCGCTCTCGGTAACGCTGAGTGGCATGATCTCCTTTCCGACGCGGTCGCTGAGAGGTACAAGCTTAGCGGTATCGAGCTGACAAAATTTTTCTGTGTTTTACACACTGTCCTTAACTCGCCCGAGGGTTTTGCAACATTATATAGGATGCCACAGTCCGGTAAGCTTTTAAGCGATCCGTCTCGTGAGACCTTTGTTAAAACTAAACGATCTGAACAGGCTGTGCAGTTGTACGTTGCTGGTACTCTTGAGTAGACAGTATGGCTGTTACTGAGTGACAGATGTTAAAGGTTGTTAAGGTGAGAATAATATTTTCCTGCGCCGGCCACCGGTTCCCGATGGCTGTGTCACAATACAGATCTAGGTCGACCACTGCTGATGCTGTGGAAGGCTTTTTGCACGCCTTTGATTTAATTCCAAATTCTATTATTTCTCTTTCTAATTCTTTGCTAGAGTTCTGTAAAGCGTTTCTTTCTTTGATTTGCGCTACTGTGAGGTTGGTCGCGTGCGGCGTGATCGACCTCTGTAGGTCGCGAGAAGGCGCGATCTTCGCGACCGGTTTTGGGGTGGGGTACTCTCCTGCTCTTTTATAAAATATTGGTACATGACCCGTGGCCCTGCCACGTGATTCATGGCCGCTGAGGAGGTCGCTACCGACCTGTAAAATTTCGCTTCACGACTTCCACCGCGCCATCGCTGACGCTCTAACCGCACGTCCTTCGTGGGGTTACAGCATCAGCGGTGTCGCGCTTCAAACTTATGTTGGCGGTAAAAGGGTTTTCTCTGTTAGTCTAGTGCCACCGACGCATCATTTCTCCCCTTGTACATCAGAAGAACTTGTTGCAGACTTTAATAGACTGCCTGTTCCCGGCTTCAAATATAGAGAAGTCGTCGTCTTGACTTTTGAGACGACTCATCACGTGCCCTCCCCTTCTTGGAGAGTGCAGGTGCATTACTCTCTGTAGCGAGTGTAACGCTTGCGATGTGTAAGCTACAGAAAATTTACACTCCCCTTTCCTTATCTTTCCTTCTTTTCACCTTCGCTTAACTGGCTTAAAGGACCGGGGGTCCACCTACTAGACACGTAGGCGCAGAGGTTTTCAACTCCCCCCAAGGGTGTAACATTGGTGACCCCGAGCCCGGAACCGAATCACAATAAAATTATTTTTGGTGGTGCACAGTGCAAGTGACTTTTGTGAACTATTTTCGGGACAAATTAAGTGCACATTTTTTGTGATGAATCCGCTACCAGGACAGTCGTCTGAGCCCGCCGCCCAGCAGGGGCCAGCGCAGGCCACGCCAGAGTTTAGTGACGTGTCGGCAATTAATTAACTAGTGGAAAATTAATTAACGGTAATTAGTGGATAGCCTGGCTACTGTGGCCGACAAAATCATGGAGACTTCGCAGCAGCCACAGATCTAATTGTAGATACAGGAAGATCCTGCAGATATTCAGGGTTTACCTCAACAGTCCATTAGCAGAATATGCAAAAGAGTAGCAAAGGCTATATATTATATAGATAAGAGATTTGATTATATTAAAATTCCAAATTCCATGAATGAACAGTTAAAAACCATACAAGAATTTGAGGCCTTAACAGGTCTGTTATTGGTGTTATTATGACTGCACACACATGAAAATACCTAAACTGCAATGGCCTAGTGGTCAATTTTTCATTATCCGAAAATGAACTTCGAAATTCGTTAAGGGAACAGTGTCTCTTCTGAAAAATTAGTATTAATGTTTATGTCGCATTCGACAACATCGGAAAACTACGTCGATGGCGTAGCGCCATGCTTTAGCTCACGACACTCCGATTATCACCTCGGTCACGACTAACGGTCGTACCAGAGCACACTCATGACAAACATCAAACCAGGCTAAGTCGCAAGTCCAAAAATAGAATCAAAAATATTGTGGTATTCAATTTGCCTCAGTTCTTTTCGACGACTTGAAAATTACGAGGATTACTGAAAGAACTGGGGACATTCTGAAACGAAACGTGGCTGATGACAAGAATTTCAAAAACCGTGATGGTTATTTTGAACAGCACTTAACGTAATGTTGGCGCGTTGAAGTGACCGTCTGTACCTTTTTGGGAGCAAATCCAACGAAAAAAACTGACGTTAGTAACGTGCAGCTAGCTTTCCTTGGCTGTTGATGATGAATACGGAGTCTACGTGACCCCAGCTCGGTACGCAGCTGGCCTGCACCATCGATGGGCACAAACCCATTGTGCCATTGACGTCAATGCGGCAAAATACAGACGGCACGGCGCAGCACGGACTTCTGTGGTGCTGACTGCTGCCATATACGTCCGTTGTATAGACATGAGCCAATCCTATATCCTTCCCACTTTCAAATATCCCGTGAACCGGGCGTATCATCACGTCTGGCAACACCGCGCGGGAAGAGACTCGATACATAAGAGTGGCAACACTGGCCGACGAGTCGAGAACTGGCCGTTTTGAGACATTGTGCGTGCGCGCGCGTGTGAATAAAAATTCTAGAACTTTAAAACCTAATATTCTCGCTATTGGTTTGCTGACCGAATTGTACTAAATCCACCGTGGTGAATTTGTAGTGCTATTATTTAACGCCACTAAAGGTGTCTTCAAAGGCTCTTCGTTGGCCGGCCGGCCCCATGCCCCGAGTTGAAGAAGAGAATCCTTTAGTCCAACCTTTCCTAGGTGAGTGTTTTGCTTTTCTACCCCTGGGAATTCACCGGGTATTGGAGCACAAGCTTCGGAGAAATGCAGCTGCCTTTCCAGCGAGAATCGTACATCCGTCATTGACTTGATATCGAAAATATCGATAATCGAGAATAGCTTTCGTGATGTCACTTCGAAGTAACCCCAGGGTCCAGTCATACGCAAGTGGTTCTTTCGCCTAATATGGAATCATATACGGCGGAGGAACTACTGAGTCAACTTGATGCATAAATTGATAAAAAATTTGTTTATTTATCTCACCACAGGTACAATACAAGACAAGATGTTTTACAAACTCTACAAAGTTAGCACAATTTATGTGGGAGACTGGTGCCTAAACTAGGCGTAGCCTGTATTTCAGGACACCAGGATCTCTCTCGTTTTTTCCAGCTAGTCACACAGAGTAGTGAAACTTATTATTGTGTTGCTTATTGGGGTGTGAAATTATTCAGAAAAATATTGCTAGTTTTTAAAATAATAATTTCTCCTTGCAAGAGAGAGCTGAAGGAGATTAATTCACAATACACAGGATAGAAAGAATACTGTGTTAACATACTCTAAAATTCAAACTTATTATAATTAAGTAATATGTTAAAAAGGCAACGGATGTATCAAACAAGTGTTTTCTTGACTTTTATTAATAGTTGGAGGAAACGGGACTTTGCGAAACCATGTGTTTTTATGTTATTGTGGATTTAGGTTATTTTTCACTTTGAACTCTGGAGTCTGGAGACTCCTAGGTACTGACATTTAGCCGCATTTCATTGTTAATAGAATATAATGATTTATTGCATAAAATGTGGTACAAAAAGGTCTTACAATTTTACTGAAATGGTTCCAACATTCTGCCTAATAAGTGGCGTGCAAAATAATTTTAAATAATTGTATGGCATTAACATCATAATTATTATAAAAGTACTACAATAAATAATAACTCATTAAATTAAACATAACATTAATTAAATCCATGAAATTATTGAGAATTAATGAAATATAAAAGTCATAGGCATTAAACACAAAATAAATGAAAAAAGAATAAACAAACAATGTCAAATGCGGAGAAAAAAAATAAAAATAAATGTCATCATCAGTCATGTCACATGTGTCACTGTCATACAAGTTTGTAAACATAATATTATGATTAAAAAAATAGAAAATATGAAATTATGTTGAAGAACAATTCGTTTTGTGACAATTCATTTGCTCCAGATTTGCTCGACAGCAAAGGTATGCCTTTTGTTTCCATTTATACTACCTATAGATTTTTGTTAACAATAATATTACCGGGTTGTCCTAAGCTTTGTTTATTATTTCAGCATCCAGATTACAAACTTTACATGAGGATAAACGACATATTATTATGTAGTTTATGTATAATAATAATATTATATTATATATTTGATAGGATATGTCGTATATTATTATGCAAATATTTCAAACGTAAATGTATCAAAATGTTGCAAAGAATATAGAGAAATTCGTTATCATGCTAAGCTTATCAGCATCCATGTTTGGAGCGGCTAGTTGGGTGCTAGTGAAAGCGGTGACGAAACCGCGTATGTAACTGCACGCCAGTTACATACTCATGAGCTAATAATGCTGATCAGCAAAAAATTAAATATATCGGCCCAACACGTAAAATCCACATTGGCATACAGTAAAAACATGTCATACAAAAAATGTGAAAATTGCTCCGAACTCCCTAAAGAGTCAAGCCAAACATGCGAAATTACTGCGCACTGTTAATGAGCCAAAGACAATACCAAGACTACGGGTATTTAGTTGACAACAAAATCACTTTCTCGAGTAAGAGAGAGGATCCGTCCACAAATGAACGATTATGGTTCAATTGTGGGTACAATTCTACCATCTACGTCATTATTTCAAATGATACTCCTACGGAACGAAGGCTGGTGCAAGCCGGCTTAGCCCTTGATTTAAGTAGAGAACAGATGTCCGGAGGAGCAAGCTTCTTTCATTATGCCCTTCATAGGTTGACTTCTCTTGATGAACGCATCTCCTTAAGTAATCAAATACGCGAAAAACTGTCCATGCGACGTCCACTTAATATTGTGTTGACACTTCACATTGTCAACTCATTATAATATAAAAAAAAATTGTATCCCTGCATGCCGATTGCCGACATTAAAATTTAATTTTTATTTGGAAAATAATGGTCCGTCCGACGCAGCTACAAATGGAGATGTTTCTGAATTCTGAGATTCCTGGAAGAAAATCCAGGAATCGCAAAAGGGTACATGCGGACGAACCAAGCTAAGCACGACACAAAACTTAAATGGGACCGTATAGCTTTAGAGCTTAACTCCATTGGAGGTACCATCAATGATCAAAGACGACAAAGCTTGGGCAAAATTAGGTAATGACTTACTTTGTTTTCCTTAAATTAAACCACTTGACTTGAATATATTATTAGGTATGGCCTTTATCGCCCTGCTTTCTTAGCATATATACCAATACTTGAAATAATTTTTTTTCAGGTTTGGACTGATAAAAAATACACATTAAAAAAAGTGAAGTAGCTCAGCTAGACACATTGGTGGAGGGGTGGATAGAGTTCGAATTCTAACAGACTTAGACGAGAAATTACTAGCAATACTCGGTGGAACAAGTTTTGCAGTGGGCAATAGCGACGTAAGCGTCCCATTGGGTGCTCCCATCGCAAGTGCATTATGTTAACATTATTAATAATTAATATTATAACTACAATTATTGTAGTTATGATGTATTACACTTTTTGTCTCCTTTTAATAAGACTTGAATTTACAGGAACTGGAAGGTCCACAAGACGACACTTTACCTCAAAAACCTCAAGTAAACGCTCACGCTCAGGAAACATATTTTGAAATCCAGCCTAGTAAGTTGACAAGTATAAAATTTTATCTACTACAAAATATAACAATCTCAATACTTCCATACTTAACATGGATATACTTTGAGTCCCGTTAAATAACATAGGATACTTTTAATCCCGGAAAAATGTACGGTTCGCGCGCTATAAATAATGTGACCATACGTCCCGCTTTGGGCGGAACAGTCCAGCTTTCAGGCAGTTTGCCCCGGTGTCCCCCGCTATTTGTCCGACCGACCGAAACTGTCCCGCTTTTGCAAACAGACCAAACGATAATTTAAAAGTATTTTTATGTTACAAATGCCCCTGTCATACTCAACGTCTGGACAAAGAGAAAGAGCGTCTTGTGCGCATAGAACCAGACAACAATTGGCATTTTAATGTCCAAAATATAAAACCCTACACACCGGTCCAGGGTTTTTCTACGGAGTTTCTATGAAAAGTACCACAACTATGAACTTGGCATCATGCGTTATCAATTATCAGTTATCACTTATCAGACAATATTCGTGCAATTATCGGCGGATCTTCGGCCTTCGCCCTACATAAGTCAGCGATAGCTAACACCGTCTGAGACGTTGATCCCCGCTGATACCCTACACTTAACCTATAACTGGAGGGTCAACTTTACGAGGATATCGGACTCATTAATTCGTTCGGCATCTATCAGTTCAAGTGTCTGAAGTCTGAACATAAACAAAACATTCATGGCGAATATTGGACGAAAAATGAAGCATTCACTCGAGCAATCGTAGAAAAAATAAATTTCTGAAATATATTTTTTTTAAAGAGTCTCTGTTACTGAGAGTCCCGGTAAAGGATAATATAGAATAATTTTTGTTGCGGGAAAATTATGTACCTACGGTTCGCTCGCTATTATAAACTTTCGCTATCTAGTTGTATTATAAACGAAATCGACAAAGGTCAAAATTTTTGGTTTTTCGTCAATAACTAAAAAACAATGCGTTAAAGCAAAAAATATTCTATGATGACATTAAAGCTTATTAAATTCTCTATAAATTAGATTCTATACAGTTTTTCCAAATTCTCATCCGTTTTCGAACTACACGCTCAGGAAAAGTGAAAATTCAAAAAAGCTTCATTTTTAAATATTCCTTTCTATTTCTGTTTGAATAATAGTTTTATCGCTTCTGTGCTTTGTTCAGTGAGTAAGAGGGCCTCACTCGACGAACCCTACATGTCTCATCCCCTCACCCGTCCCCTCATCACACCCCTTAAAGTGGCAACGCACCTGTAGCACCCCTGGTGCTGCAGACGTCGCATACGCACTAACCATTTCACATCAGGTAGAGCATACTCTAGGTTCCCGCTCACGTACTCTATACCCTCTTTTGAGTCATTCGTTAACCGGACTATAAATAATACTCGACTAACGTGCTCAATACTATGGCATTTAATTATACAAAGGGATATCACGTTCACAAGTGGAACAGGAAAACGGCAGACAAACAATGCGATCACTCCGAAACACAAAGCACGAGAGATTACAGGAGGTGTATTCTATAGTGATGACTGATGAATTAACTATTGAATATAGATCGTTGTAAGGTATTCATTACTTAGAGAAGTTTTGATGGCATTGAATCGTTCTCTCTCTTTCAAATAACATCCTGAAATAAAGGGGCTGTTTTGAATTGGGCTACAGTTGGCATTGAATCGTTCTCTCCCTTTCAAATAACATCCTGAAATAAAGGGGCTGTTATGAATTGGGCTACAGTAGCACCAGCTATAATAAACACTACAGAATATTATCTTGACAAATAGTGTAGTCTGTAGCCTGAAACTTTAATGCTACAGCTTCTGTAGCTTGCTTACGGAATAGCTTTAAAGACAACAAAGCCTGAATAGCACTTATGAATATACATATGAGAATCTGAACTTTAGTCTGCGCCAGCGCCGGTGGGGTGCGCAGGCGGGCGTAACGCGGGGGCGGTGCGGGGTGGGGGGTAGGCGCAGGTGTCGCCCCACCTGACCCCAACGGTCCCAGCATTAACATTCGGCAACTACGAAATTGAACCTGTCGTATTTTCCTATCGCAGGCTTAGAACGAGCACAGAAAAAGTGCGAAAGAATAGAAATTCTGACAGATTTTAGGGACAAAATGACTGATTTCCTGTGGTAATCTGTACTTTATTACAAACTATTTATATCCTGGCCATTACAATAAAAGTTAAGCCATTTATCAACGTCCATATCGTACGTTAAATAATGTAAAAACCGCGCCAACATCCGAATTAGGTCAATCATTTGATTACGCTTTTGCTTCTAGGTTTGCATTGCATAATATAAGGACTAACTGAACGTCTTGTTTAGAATTTAGAATTCTAAACAAGACGTTAGGTACCTACTGTCACAATAGACATAAACGTAGATTTGACTATTATTAAAAATAATATCCTACTGCGGCAAAAAAAAATGCAAAGATGTCTTACGTAGAATACGTACTTTTTTGGTATTCTTAAAAATCATTATCTAAGATAGAGTTGTATATGAATAAACTGTGGAAAAGTGTTTTTCCGAGTTCTCCTATCAATATCCGGACATTTTCACGTCAATCACGCTCGTTATTACGAAACAACTCAATAAAATATATTGTTATTAAAACAATTTTCTCATGTCACGAATCACAATCCACTGCAATTGTCACAAACACGTTTCAACATAAAAACATTGCTCAACACTATTAAAATATTCAAACACTAAACGTACTAAAATATATCCTAATTTGAATACACGTAATGAAGATCTATTTTGAGATCTACCTACCGACGATGGTAAAAAACGTTAATGCTAAAGTTGGACAGATTTTACGTATAATATGAAGTGATTATTAAATTAATATTAAATTATGATTGCTTTATTTCTGAAATAATTTAAAACAAAATATGTACATATATTTTTGTCGATTGTGCTACTCCTTGTTCTACCACCGCTGTTCCGATTCGAGAAGTAACCCGACCAAATTATAAAACGTCCTTAATATACTGTAGTACCAATATTAATACACACAAAATTAGAAAATAAATAAAATTTATTTGCGTAGACAATAATTATTATTGTCTACGCAAATAAATGACCTTGTTAACGAGGCTAGGTTAAATCCTAGCCCTTTTAAAGTAGTTAACATGAAGAGCTCGGACTTCATAGACATGAAAAATTCATATTTTTTTAAAGTACCAAGGCCTACACTAGGTCTTCGAAAATTAAGAATGATTGAATTAAAGGCTGACTGTCCATATTATGTGAACAAAAAAGATGATTTCCATGTATGCTATTATACAAGTCGCACCGTTCGCAACAAAAAAAAAAATTAATGAGATTGAACTCAAGCGACTATACTTTGAAAATTTTGCTATTCCTTTAGCAAAAGCACAAGATTTAGTACGTCTGAGTGCCTTTGTTCATAGGCCTGACAGTAGGGCCTAGACCGATGCCAAAATGTCCTCCCAAATACCTGCCAAAGTAACATAGATGTTGGTGAAGATGACAACAGTGATGCTTGCGAGTCTTAAATAACAAATTGTTTGTTAAAACATTTAAAGTGTCCAATAAAAAAGAATTAGTACTTAAAGTAAGAATTTATTTTATAAACCATCCACTTCCCTAGTAATATTCCAAACTTTACAAATTTTCATAAGAACAGCCAATGTCCAGGACTTTGGCTATTTTTGCTGGAAAAAATATGTACTCGTACTTACATATTGTTTTATTCTTACTTCAATAAGTATATGATTTAATTCGAAAAAATAACTATCTAATTTCTCATAATATTATGTGTTATTATATAGGTATTTTAACTAACTTAAACTTCAAAAGATCTTTTTATTCACATATTTTCATTTTTACAAGTTTTACTTAATCCCTGGAAAGTTTGATCAATTCGACATTGGTGGTTTTTCCAAAATACCCTTCAATTTTCTTCACATCCTTTGTATATTTGCCTTTCAGTTAATAACGACTCAGATCTGCAGCCTTATTCCCGAAGCTGATATCAATCTGATATCAGATTTTTGTCACTTTAGATATCTAAAATAGTTGTATTTTAGATGACTAAAGTGTAAAAAATCTGATATCAGATTGATATCAGTTTCGGAAATAAAGCTGCTGGTCTTTAAAAAAGTTACGTAGACATGTTTTGGTATTTTGATAGCTGATAACTCCAAATTTTTTTAATATGTGCCTAGAATTAAACATTTGAGATGACTCTTAAAATGAAAAGGTTCTATGTTGGGCTGCGGATGTTCCTGATCTGCAAAACGAACGCGTTACGCGAGTAATGGTAACTGAGCAAATTCCACTAACAATGACGACACCTATTACTCATCTAATTTCTCTGCGTGTGTCTTATGTGGAACTCCGTTAGGTGCATAATCCGTATTCATTGTGTTAACCTACTCAGCGCGAGGATGAAGCGATTTGTTTACTGTATTGGAGTCAGCAATATGCAATAGGTCATCATCACCATCGACGTTACGCTTTGCCAAGTATTCAAACTAATATTATACAATCCATACTTCCATATCCATACCTCCATACCAATATTATAAATGCGAAAGTGTGTCTGTCTATCTGTCTGTCTGTCTGTCTGTCTGTTACCTCTTCACGCCCGAACCGCTGAACCGATTTGGCTGAAATTTGGTATGGACATACTTTGAGTCCCGGGAAAGGACAAAGGATACTTTTTATCCCGAAAAAATTTACGGTTCCCGCGCGATCAACGAATTTTGGCGCAAAGGAGTTGCGGGCATCATATTTATATAAATGCGAAAGTGTGTCTATCTGTCTGTTACTTCTTCACGCCCAAGTTGCTTAGCCGATTTTGCTGCGTATGGAGAGCCTGTGTGTCCCGCCTCCCGGAAAAGGAAATAGGATGTACTTTTTATCACGGAAAAATGTGGTTGAAAATGGTTTCCGCGATAAACTAATTTTGGCGCAACGGAATTGCGGGCGTCATCTAGTTTTACAACTTTTTGAAATGCAGTTTTCGATATTCACTACTTTTACACACTTAAACCGCGTGTGTGTTATACATTATAATCGTATAGTTTTTTAATCAATCTTTCAAAAAGCATTCCATCTTTGGACGATACAAAACTGGAATCTGGAGCGTCTATATCAGCGACTTATCTGTATGTCACATAACCTTATGTTTGGGGATCTTTAGGTCACTCGCCGGACTGATAATTTGCATCTTGCAATCGCAAACTTCTTTTTGTTTTTGATGTTCTAACTAATCTTAGTTCAATTATTAATTTTAAAAAATTACTCAACTTTCGTTTTTAAAAATTTTGGATAGTAAATTTATAGAAACTTAAATGTTATTTATTAAAAAACAGCAAATTGCATCAAGATATAGAGGGCAAATCTTTCGTATAAATAATAAAAGACTACAATTACAAATCATTAGAAAACCATTAAAATTTACTAAAGCAAAACATTAAAATTTACGCTTGCACTTTGCGATAAACATTTTCACAGAAGAAAATGCAAGATCAATTTCTTTAATCTCTAGACATAATGTAAACATTAAAGATGGCATTATATTTGATCGGGTAGAGTTTGACCTTTTCAACTTAAATTCTCAAGATCCCTAATTATAAAATATTGTGCTGTTATTGTTTGATCCACTATAAAAAACACAATTAAGTACAGTTTATTTTTTACATTTTCACCAAAATAGGTGAAAATGTAAAAAATAAACTGTAATTGGTAGATAGAAAACGGAGTACAAAAATGTATTGGCGCAAAACGAACCATTAACCGAATCCCTGGTTTCAAAGGGGACTCTCTGCAGACTTCACACATTTGCGCGAATTACACAGCACTAATATGTATAAACAGCACTTGTAGATTTACATCCTATGACCTATCAGCAGGAACGGAAAATTCGATGAAGAATTGCAACGTATAAATAAATAATCTACCAGCCGTATATTTCATGTCCTACCCTAGATTTTAAACTCCCATTGCCCCACATCATTATTAGACGTGAATGACGAAAATCCAGGAGCGAACCGGCCTAGCCGATTCTTTAACTGACAATACAAGTAACATTCATAAGATCAACACACAGATTCACACCACGTTTACGTTTGGGCTAACGATCGCGATACCTCGAGATTTTTCTAACACATTTCACAGGAGCTTCATCGAATAAACCATCACTAACCGTAGTCTTGTGCTGTGGTTTCCTCGCTCGCAGTGACATATACGCCCGGTCCATGGCCGCGACGGCGCCGCTCGGACACAACATGACGCACGGCTGCACGCGCGCGCACGCACCGACTCACTGAATGAGTAGGGCGAGCCGCGAGGACTGAGGAGTCCCCAGCCCCCGCACACCTGTCGTAGGGCTACGGTAACGACCGCTCCACTGTTTTCCGGTGCGCTAGAGCCTCTACGTTCGTCTACGAACGTCTACGTTCTTTTCCAATCTTTCGGGAAACTTTCGTAACAGACGCGACCGGACTAGTTTACCTGTGGATTGTCAGATTAAAAAAGGGGTTCATAATATTATGCATTCTGCAGATTCTAAGGTTTTGTAAGAGTTTATATTTTCAAAGGCGTTGATTGCCCAATGGATTTGACGAAGCCAATCAAAGCGTAAGTCTATTCGATTAGCTTTGTCCACACTGTGCCTTTTTCTGTTCGCCAAGGGCATGCATTATAGCGCAGTCAACAGCGAACGTGAGGCATGCCCGCGACGCATGCCCTCTGAGTCTCTGACCGTATCCAAAACTTCAAAAATAACAATGTTGGCGTTGCGTTCGTTGACGCATTCAATTATTGAATGCGCCAAAACGAAAGTTAAATGAAAGAAGATGACTAAAAATTTAAGACAAAAGCGCCTATTGTGGACATAGCTATTGGTCATCAATTATCAGGGTTAACTGTGAAGTCTTGAGGCTGAGGCTGGTTTTTTCACGCGGCCACTAAAAGCAACATGAATACTAGCTGACAGTAAGTGCATGCTTTGCTACATATAATAATTATTAGCTGACGTCGAGTCAAACTAGATCACACCAGCCTGAGCCGCAGCGAGTTTAGTGCAAACCGGACTAATTGCAGAGCACTAATTAGTGTCATTACACCGGACGTCATTGTTGGTGGTGGCGGATATGTCACGGCTTGGTGAAGTAGTGCTCGCTTCAGTGAATCCCTGGATGGTGTTTCAATTTCCACCCCTTGATGCTAAGGCCAGTCCCGCGGCAATTCGACAAAAAGTCTACAATGAACTCATAAAACAACGAGGAAATGTAAGAGGTCGATTAACACAATTTAAAATGATGGACGTACTGTCCTGGACATTTATTTACATCATTGCCTAAATCCCACATCAAGTATTTATACTTCCTTCCAGTGTTTATATCAGTAATTGTAATTGCATGAAAAGTAAAATGAAACAACAAAATCTAAAAACGATAGTGAACTTTCTGAGTTACTAAAACAGCGAGGTTCCATTAGAAGTAGTTTAACTACTTTTAGTAATTTTTTACTTCCATTACAGTCAGGTAAGCTTTCGGATGTTACATTACTACAAATTCAGCAATTACAATATGACAAAGACAGCCAGAAAACAAAAGAAATGCCGTGAAAAAATAAAAAAAATAATAATTTACGAAATAAAAAATATCGCAAGAAAAACTTGATTCGTACCTTGGAAGGTTCTTTTGAAGAAAGAAAATTAGACGAGGAAATAAAAAAGATACAAAATAAATTGCAACACAACGACTCTGGATGTACCGTCCACTTCAAATTCAAACTCAGTTACCTCCGAAGATTTTGATAGGAGCCAGCCAGGCCCAAGCCAGAGTGAACTGTGAAAATTACAACCATGATTGCCGATGCATAAATACGATAAATATCAATTATTACGCAGAATTTGCCTACGGGATTTGTGGCCTGGTTGGCATATTTTTATGGCGGGGTTTTCGTTAAAATCGACTTCAAAATTATCCTATGTGTAGTGTATGTGCTTAGTGTAGTTATACCTCCACATACCAATTACCATGAGCAAGTGATGAGCACGAGACCGTGTTATAACTATTATCATAGTTATATGATAATAGTTATAAGACATCATTACAGCGAGAGTCTTGGACGAGAGCGGATGTGTGCCGGAGACTTGCCAGTATCGTGTTGTCGAGCCTGTGTAATTATGGAGATAAGTAAATAATCCCATACACTACAGCTACACTATGCACTCTATTATATTTGATATATTATACCAAATATACACCGCAGACCTGTTAGCACTGAGCACATAAGGCAATCATACCTGGACTAGATCACTGGCCCATAGATTATGACACCCAGGCTCACCGCACCAAGTATAGGTTCTTTCCATCTAAGCCTCCAAGGCAGAGCACAAACGTGATAATGCAATACCTAAGCAGGGAGGAGGCGAATGTGCGATCTACTATAGAGACGGTATCGCGTGGGGAGGTCCCTAGAAATTGTAAGGTTAAAGTTGGTGTTCCGAAGGAAAGAGAGATGAAAAAAGAAAAAGCCCGGTTCTTTGGTAAATTAACATTAGAGATGCGCTTCTTATAGGTTGCCACTGAAAATAATATTAAACATATTATATTTAAATATATACCCCACCAAACAATGACTAAGTCGGAGAATGACCTCTTCAAGCACCTGCTAAAGATGTCAGAGACATCCTCTCAAGACAACGGAGGATATGTGTTCATGGCGATGGACTTCTCCAGCTGGTGCACCAGTTTCAGGCACGAAGGAGTTACACCCTTATTCGAGGAATTGGACAGGCTCCTTGGTGTTCATAACATCATGGCATACACTCAGAAGTTCCCTTTAGAATCCATCTTGTTGTTTCAAGACAGATTCAATCCCCCTAAACAAGGTCCAGGAGGGGATCCCATCAATGGAGAGAGGTGCCTGCATGGACCCGAGGCCTGGATGGAGGGCCTCAGGCAGAAGGGCTGGACGCTGGCAACACTACTTATAATGCAACCCTCACTGGACAAGGCGATAATCAGGTGGTGTACCTAAAAGTCCCAAACACCCTCACTCTGGAGAAACTAAGACTGACAAGATCACAATATATACGGTGGTTCCAGGAGACATTGAGAGCCTTGTGCTCCCAGGCTGGCATTACCCTCAAATTAGATGAGACATGGGTGTCGTCCTCTTGCCTCTTGGAATATGGTCGAGTTTTTCTTCAAAGGGGGCTCAAGTCAGCTCCGCCTTAAAACGTGTTTCCAGAATGGCGAGTGAGGCTAATCAAACAATCCCCTCTTTTAATGGGGATATAGCGGGGATGTTCTCTGCTGGGATGGGAGCTGCCCAGAATGACCATGTGGTCTTGTTGTCAAACCTATACCACAACACATTGTACAGTAGTCAACCAATTTTGTTGATTACAGAACCCTAAAACGGAACCCTATCCAGCTGATTCTTTGTAAATAGGTAGGTTAATAGTTATATACGGTAATTTAAGAGTAACCTTGTCCTACAAATAAAACAATCCATATTTTAGGACCATCAAGTCAAAGTATGAAATCCTTTCTATCTCTGCTAGCTACCACTTTCGAGATTTTTCAAAAATAAAAATGTTGTTCGTCTTATCATTTATCAAAATGTAGCTACTCACAAAAATTAGCTTGTTAGTAATCACAAAAAAAATTGTTCTAGGGCTCCCGTACTATATTATTAAGTTCCTAACATTTTTATAATACTGTTATTATTTTCTTATTATTTAGAATGCGATGTAAAAATATGTTCACAAACTTGAGCCGCCTAGAGAGAGTAAAACTAGACTCCAATCCACATAGCTTCACACAAATCCTTAAAAGTGATAAGTAATAACAACGAAGCCAAGAAATACCTGCCTTCCAACAATGAAAAGCACGTTTCTTATATTACAAAAAAAGCTTGGAGGGCGTCATCTAAGGTGGTGTGGCCCAAGTAAAACGCGGTGAGCGATTATTATTTTTTGTATAATACATTAATCATGTCTGTCCGAAAACCCCGATGCACCGATGGAAGAGGACAACTTTCCTGATGTTGGTGATTAAGTAATGAGAGTATGTGGATATAAGCGTGCCACCATTCTGGCCCGAGGAATTTTATATACACAGAATCACTAGCGACGAAACGGAATTAGGTTTTACTTGGTATCACAAATTGGCTCATCAATATGCCACAGAGTTATAAAATATATTTTTACCAATACAGCTGCAGTAAAAAAAATTAAAACTTAACTTATTAGAGATCAACTACGATAACATGGCGCGCCCCTCCAAAATTCAAAACGTTTGAAGTGCGTTGTCAAAACGTTTCAAGTGCGTAGTCTTGCGCGGTCGGTTAGTTGACTAACAAATCTTAGTAATAAGTGACATTAACTGAAATATTACGTGTACTGTGATTGGTTGAATACTTACTACATACAAACTCTTTCATAAGGATGTGACTACACACATTGAAACAGTCATTTGGAGGGGCGCGCCATGTTATCGTAGTTGATCTTTAACTACTAAGCGACTATCGGCATCTTTCGTAAATCACCTTAAGCAGTTTGTTATGCATGAAGAAATAGATGTGATCACTGATCAGTGATCACATCATAGGTTACCTCAACACAAATTGTAATTGCTTCACAGATTAAGCTGCCATTGGATTCACTTACAAAGTTGGCCGATAAAATTTACGAAATTGCCCCTCCTGTGCCACAAGTGGCAAGCACTTCTTGGTTAAATTAGTGACGGTTAGTAGAGTTAAGAGTGTATCTAGCTGGGGCGTTATCAGATGAATCTTATAATTAAGTTACGGTTCAGAGCGGACCTTGGACTACTTTTATTTCCTGGACGGAAGGATACTGGTGACTTCCACGTCTGATAAGAAAACCCACTGACTGAATAATTGGACGACTTGCATTCGATAATTTCCATAACGAAGTTAAAGTTAAAATATATGAGATTAAACGTATTGCGTCGTACCCATTTTGTTCTTTACATCGATCACCTTATTTAGACTGTGAACAGTCAAGTTTTATTTTCCATTTTTTCCATATTTCAAGGTAAAGTACATATTTTGAAAGAAAATGTCACGATCATCTATTAAGTATATTCACAAAAAATGGCCCTTTGCCACCGAAGCCATTGCTGACGCGCTGGGATACATGGCTGACAGCGGTTCGATACTGTGCTGAGCATTTTAATGAAATCAAAGCAATTAATCAAAAATCAATGGCATGATAATTCTGCAAGTGTTTTAGTCTCCAAAGAACTTCTTGATGATGAGACTCTCTGTAACGATATGGTCTATATAAAAGTAATTATTGTTTTTGTTCCACAAGATACAAGCATTAGAAAATCCTTTAATGTCAGTAAATGAAAATAGAGATAATTGAAGAAATAAAAAATTACCTCAAAAACATTTTGAAGGGGCTATTTTGTCAATTTTAACGACAAAGTAGCCCCGCCGATTTTGTATGAATATTTGCAAAAAGTGATATGCTATGATTGGCTTTTTTATCGACATAAGCATAAAGGTTGAGCAACTGACATAAAATATTTGTGTTTTGTTATGAGTACGGAATCGAAAACGTGTGAACCTATGTTTTTTACGCCCAAACATCTAAACTAATTTAGTTGAAGTCTAGTACAGAGTTTTCAATTTATTGAAACTGTCTACTTTATTTTTAATGCTGTTCGAGTAGGTATCAAAAGTTTGTGTGGATGTAAGAATGTGTGTTTGTTAGTCTGTTATGCAAAAACTACTGCACGAATCCGAATGAAATGGTACACCGGTAGATAATGACAGGAAATAACACGTAGAATACCTACACTTTAGGCTGCTAAGAGCGCATGAATGTTTCATGTGTAATATTTTTAAATGCTGATTCTTTTGTAATTGCTTGTTATGTACTTAAAGTTTATAATTGTTGTTTTAGATGGTCCGACATTATAAGAGGATTAAAGAAAATAGTTATCCAGACCGGCAACTAGAAGAAGCAGTTGACGCTGTTAAAGAAAATAATAATATGACGCTTAGCCAAGCGGCACAATTATTTGGATTACCAAGAACTACAATTTCTTTTAGATTAATTGAGTCGTATAGTATCAAAAACAGCAATCTGTCATTTTTACGCAATTCGGGTTATGAATATGGTAACACTGTCTCGTTAAAATATTTTTTACTTATGTAGTCACAAAGTATCAAAAACAGAAATATTTCATCAAAAACCAGACTGTAAAACCCATATTAGTATCAAATACAGCAATCTGTATATGATGAGATTCAAAAGCAGCAATCTGTTAGTCTCGACCAATCACAGGCCTTCAAATGGTCACCTGTCAAGATGGCGTGTGCATTGATTTCGTCTGAAGATCCGTGTGCGTATTTTGTTATTTTATTGTTAAAATATTGTTAAATAATTCGTTTGGAGGTGAAAAAAGTTAACATGGATGTACATCCAACACGCGTAAACAATAGATTTGCGAGAAAAAAGAAAAGAGATCCAGCAAATTGGAAAGCACATGTTGCCAAACGTGCAAGGTAAGGTTTTGCCATTTTTAACTCTAGGGTTGTCAGAACAGATCACACTAAATTTGTTGTATTGATTGAAATTAGTTCTTTTAACACTATGCATTATATTTTGATACTCCTGCAATTCGTAATTTTTTGACGAGCGCCATAGCCAAATGGTTACTTGATGCCTCACCAAGTACCCCAAGTTTGATCCCCAGTAAGGTCAAGGTGAAAAATTACCATTTTAGATTGGCTTAGGTCTTGGATGTTTTTTTATATATTTGTTACTAGCTGACGCCCTCGACTATGTTTGCGCTTAAATAATAGCCTATGTCTCATTCTGATATCTGAACTACATTACTAGAAAGTTTCATCAAAATCCATTTAGTAGTTTTTGCGTGAAAGAGTAACAAACATCCATGCTTACATCTATCCATACATTCACACATCGAAACAAACTTTCGCGTTTATAATATTAATAAGGATGAAATATAGTAGTATAAAAAATAAAGGTGCTTCATATCGGATTTTAGCTGGCAGTCTTCTTTGAGTTTTAAAAGAGTTCCTTTAAGTTTACTTTCTTATCAAGGTTGTCGTAGCAACAACTTACCTACCTACTACTAATTTTAGTAAGTGCAATAAATATGCAAATTTATAATGGTTCTAATGATTCCTTTTTTTTTCTAGATATTCATCGAAAAGTTTGCCAGATCGAGTATGTGCACATAACACAAAAGCATTAAAATGTACTACTCTCACAATGCGTGATATACAATCAATACATCAGAAATTTTACAAGAAGCCTACAAAACTTGATCAAGATATTATGCTGTTCAAATTATGTTCAATACAAAATACAAAGAAAAGACCGGATTTTAAAGGCAAGAAAAAGTTTACAACTTACTATTCTGTATTTGTTAACAAAAAAAGGTACCAATTTGTCAAAAATTCTTTCTTAATATTTTTGGAATAAAGAAGTATAGAGTACAATATTTAATGAAAAAATTTTATGAAAACGGAGAGTTTCCCCGCGAAGCTCGTGGAGGAGATCGCAAGACTATAAAATATGCGGATAAAAGAGAGTCTGTTCACCGCTTTATTCAAAGTCTAGAAAGTATTGAGGTACATTATTGCCGCAAAACCAAGCATGCTGAAAGAAAATACCTTTCTTGCGAATTGAATATAAAAAAATTATACCTCATGTATAATACGGACCAGCAAAATTCACAAATGGGGGTAAAGCTATCATATTTTCGGCACATATTCAATACCGACTATAATATAGGATTCGGTACACCGCAAACAGACGTATGCTCCAAATGTTTGGAATTAAGAGAGAAGATAAAAAGAGAGCAAGACGAATCTAAAAAAGCAACATTGATAGCAGAGAAGAGAGTTCACACATTACGGGCTAAATCATTTTTTGAAAATTTGCGAGAGACCACACCTGGTCTAAAAATTATATCCTTTGATTTTCAAAAAAAAACTCCCTTTGCCTAAGGTACCTGATCAGTCCTGTTATTACAGTCGTCAACTATATTTTTATAACTTAGCCATCGTGGAAGGATCTTCTGATTTGCCTTTAAACAAAGATCGTGTTTTTGCGTACCATTGTACAGAAAACGAATTTGGCTTGTGGCGGCCAGAATAAAAATAGTATTCTAATTGACATGTGTTGTAAATGGTTGTTAGAAAATGTTGTCATCAAGGTTATAGAAATCACATTTCCCGTCACTGGTCACTCCTTTATGCCCGCCGATCGTGTTTTTGGTATAATTGAAAAGAAGTTGCGAAGAACTGAGGTTATATTGGACCCAAAAGAAATTTCAGACGTTATATCTGAAAACGCAACATTAAGAAAAATCGGCACTGATTGCTTAGTGTATGACTGGAAAACAGCTACCAAAGATGTATTGAAACCAACTAACTACAAGTTGGAGTATACCATTCAATCAGTGTAAACGATTTATTTTACGTCGTTCTAAGCAACGGGACAACGTTCTTGTAAGGGGCGAACTTTTTTACAAGAGTGATATTGCCAAGCCTCAAAATATTTGTAAGCCAAGAAAAAATATCAATATGATCAATCAAGTCACCATACCGAAAACAGTTGCAGTTAACAAGTCAAAATTGAATGACGTAAAGAAATTACTAGGAATACATTTTGGAACGGAATGGGAAAGTTTACCGGAATTGACTTTTTACAAAGAAACTTTGGCAAGCCAGGAGGCTTTACAGGAAACACCTGATACAAACGAGATTTACTGTAGAGAGATTGTCGAAGAGTCCGAAGTGTTACGTGTGTAATTTTTTTTAATATGAAAAGCTCTTTCTTCTTTGTTTTTTTATCAGCTATCTATGTCCCACCCTCCTCTCTTCTTTTTTATTAACTAAATAAAGAGATTATTTAAAATTATGAAGTTTTATTTAGCGATATAAGATTTAAGTTGACAACCCTATGTATCTTTCATTTTGGCTAGAATCAAAAGCAGCAATCTAACTATTGTTTAGTATCATATTCAGCAATATTAGGAAGTCAATATCAAAAACAGCAATCTGATAATTTAAGTTATTAATTATAAATTTAATTCAAATTTAATGTATTTAAATCTTTAAATAATGAATTCAAAAATCGAAGAACTATATAATTATATACACGGAAAAATAATTATTTGTTGATTATAATAGTGGAACTACTTTTCATAATTACAGATAATTAGTGAAAAGTCAGATTGCTGTTTTTGATACTATACGACTCAATCATTGTGTGATGAAATTAGAGCTGGACACCTAATAGTTTTAACTCTAGAATTTGAAAAAAATAAATGGCGCATTGCTTGCACATAATGGAGAAACGCGGCTTCCCAATAACAAGAAAGGAAGCCTCTGTATTGATATCAGAATACGTGTGCACCAAAATGGCTTGGTCACACCTTTTAAGAACCAAATTCCAGAAAAAGATTGGTTTCACTCCTTTCAGCAGAGAAATGAACTTTCTATAAAAAAAAAAACATAAAATGTAGAAATTGCAAGAAAAACGCTTACGACCCTTTCATTATTTATGGTTATTTAGATTTGTTGGACAGGGCACTACAAGAATTAGAGTTGAAGGAAAAACCCAAACAAATCTACAATTTGGATGAAACATCCATTTGCAATGACCTAACTAAGGGTAAAATTATAGAAAAAAAGGTTTTAAGGCCACTAGAACAACCAGCGGACCTAGAAGCAATAACACAACCGTTCTTTTATCTACAAATGCTTACGGTGACAAAATTCCTCCACTGATTATATTCCAGGGAAAGTATCTCTGGAATCAATGGATTTACTCCGATGAACACGTTAAAACCTCTTACACGGCAAGCGAAAAGGGCTGGATGGAGACTTATATATTTGAAAAGTATATAAGAGATGTTTCTGTCCCCGCGATAGGTACAGAGAGACCAGTCCTCTTAATATTTGACGAACATAAAACATGTGAGTTTGGGTGTGATAAAATACGTGGCTTCTTAAGATATAACAATAATTAATTTTGTCAATCACACACAAAGACGATGCTTCTTAAACAAAATATAGAAAAATAGCCTTCCAATTATTAACTAGATACGTTATTGGATTCACGTGGGAAAGAATTCAAAGAATCATCAGCAGGTACAGCTAATAGTAGTATCAGAGAATCCAAGCAGTTTCACAAGTTGAATCATGAGAATTTGATAAACATGTCTAGCAGCGATATTCCGCCGTCCAGCAGCCTCCAGTCGACGACAAATGAAGACTATGGGATATAAATATAGGTATGGGAAATACTAACAAGCCACACAGAGAAGGTTGCCGGCTCATCATTAGAAATATGGCAGCAAGTAACAGACTTGCTCTCAAAGTTAAAATCAGACGAATCTTGGGTGACAGGCTGACAGCGGTCATAGGTTACGCTGGCTTTGATGTCCTCGCATTTCGTAAGAACAAGAGATTGCAAAAAACGGATTTTTTAAAAAATCCGGATTTTCGGATTTTTTCATCCTCAAATCCGGATTATCCGGATAATCCGGATTTTTTGTAAATTTTTAAATATTTTTGGTAAACAGCTCTAAATGTGAGTTATTTTCTTATTATTTCTTTATTTCACATTAATTTTAAAAGTGCAAAATAAAACGTTTTAAAAATTATTTTTTCTAAACTTAGCGATGTGAAAATGGTGGTTATGTTATGACTTATGAGTGTTATGAGTGGTTATCCTACTATTATTATAGGCCTAAGAAAAGATAGCGCTATGCTCTGGAGGTGTTTTTTTCCTCCGAAGGCATATCACTGTAATCCTGACGTTACGACGATCCTTGAGGATTTATTGTGACTCCTTCGTATTAGAGTACCGTCCCCAACCCATGTGCTGCTCATAAATTTAACGATGTGATTTGGATTGGTGGCACAAATTTCCTCTTTAGTAAATTAGGAGAGTTTCGCTCTCTAGTAGAGCAGTAGAGTCAAGTAGAAGGTGAATAGGTGTGTCACAGAATCTGCAGGTCGTAAAGATATTAACATCTATTCTGTAAATATGCTTGTTTAACTTACATTGTCCAGTTAGGCTTCTGGCAAGGATTCTATTTTTTTTTCTTACTAGCCAACTCATCAGCGGTTACGTTACCAATGAGGAACCAACGATTGCGAACACTTTAGTCTAGAACACGGTTATAACTTATAAACTCCCCACTGGAGGCATATCAGCTGGGCAGTGAAAGATTCGGGCGGCTCCCTTGCGCAGCAGTTGGATAGTAATATAAATAATAATTTTAATATAAATATATTTAGGCTATTGCACAGAATAATGACTTAAAATAATTATTTAAAATTTAAATCAACATTTCGTCATATTATAAACTTACTTTATTCCTTTATTTAATTAGACAGAATCACAGATCGGCAATCGGCATTGGTTACGTAAACAATTTATAATTATAACCGCAATGTAAACAAAAGCAAATACTTTAGAAAAAAACATTGTATTCAATACTAAAATATTCTAAAATAATTGTAAATTTATCATAGTTGCATTTATATTATCATAATATAGAAAACATAATAAATATAGTAAAATAAGAGCTAGGTTATAAGAAATTAAAACATGTCATAATTTCTTATAACTAAAATGAAGAAATGTAAAGAAATGTAATTATAACCACCAAAAAACTACACAATGGAATGTTAGACATACGGAATTCTGACTTTGGTACGTGTAGACCAAGCAAAGTTGTGATAGCGCCTTTAAACAAATGTGAATTTGTAAGTCAGATATCACATAATACATTTAAATTAATTTTATATTACGTAAAAGCTTCTTTTTCATAATTTTTATCTACTATTCGAAAAAAAAAACGAAAATCCGGATTTTGATAAATAAAAATCCGGATTTTTCATAGGCCCAAATATCCGGATTATCCAGATTTTTCGGATTTCTAAGTATCCGGATTGCAATCCCTAGTAAGAACATAATTGGGGAAGATGTTGGTGACCTGGTCCTGCTGGTGATGATTTTCCTAGTAAGGCTTCTTACAGATGAACGGGACGTGTCGACGGCACGTGTCAGCGGCAGTCGACGGCAGTCGGCGGCACGTGTCGGCGGCAGTCGACGGCAGCCGTTGACAGTTTATGACGCTTGCAGGGGGCCTACCACGACCTTTCCTAACACTATCATGTTTTCAGAATACTTTGTTGTAAGATTACAATAACATTACCGTACTCACTTTTTAAATATAATTTTACTAAAAAACAGTAAAAAATGCAAAACAATGTTAAATCCGCTGTGAAATATCAACTTTTTAAGATCGCTAGCTTGACGTAAAAGTAATAAATGTTTATCTGTCTAACGGTGTCGCTTAGGAGAGTTGGTGGTAGGCCCCCAGTTGTGACGTACCCCCGCAAGGTCCACAGGTCGGTATCGTACGCAACGGACGTCACGCATCAAACGGACATTTTTTTCACAGTACGTCCGTTGAATCGGCAGTGTACGGATTACCGACTAGCCTAGTAAATGAATGCTCAAAAGGGGGGTGTGGATGGAAAAGTCGAAAGCAGAAATTTTTTATTAGGAACTTTGTTTGGACTAATTTGAAAATAAACATACTGGCTAGTCGGTAATCCGTACGCTGTCGATACAGTGGATCTACTGTAAAAAAAATATCCGTTTGATGCAAAACGTCCGTTGCGTACGATACGGACCTGTGGACGCTTACCTTTATGCGTTACGTCACAACTGTAAGCGTGATAAACTGTCGACGGCTGCCGTCAACTGCCGCCGACACGTGCCGTCGTCTGCCGTCGACTGCCGCCGACACGTGCCGTCATCTGCCGTCGACTGCCGCCGACGCGTGCCGCCTACACGTGCCGTTCGTCTGTAAGCGCTCTAAGGGGCAACAATATCAAACGCATAAAAGAGTCGACAAACACCAGTGAGGTGGTGTCTGGATAGTAGAATAACCACACTGGTGCGCTTACTTAACCCGGCGAGCGTAAGGTTGGGTGTGATACACCCAGACCTAGAAAAATCGATTCATATTTTAATAACGAATTGTTGTTACGCTACGAGAGATACAGAAGCGTCCCTTGCCACTGTTTCTGGTGACCGCCGCCCGGTGTATGGTGTGGAAGAGTTTGAAGTTGTCAGCAGGTGCGTGACACCCGCCTTACGCTACTTGTAACGATTGAATAAACACATTTTATGTTATTTTTGTTATTTTATGGGTTTTTTTGGGTTTTTTAAGACTTAAAATCTAGAAAGGTCATACGACGATAATCAAAACAGATAATTACGTCTTTTTGAAGAAGCTGAAGTTGGTTCACCCGACGAGTCCGGTTGTGACCAAGATATTGACGAAAGAAGTTTTGAAAGTGACACAGAGTAGGAAATGGATGATGAAAGACAGCATAATGAGTTGATAGAGAATAATGGTAATGGCAATAATAGGTATTTGTTGGCAAATTTACTTATTTCTAGGATGGCCATCTCGTTCCCAGAAATAGTGGCCCCAATCTTGATAGCAATCCTGGAGATTCCCGGACCAGTCACCTTACATTTTATAACTTTGTGGCATATTGATGATCCAATTGTGATACCAAGTAAAATACCTAATTCCGTTTTTTTTTATTAAATAAGGGGGCAAACGAGCAAACGGGTCACCTGATGGTAAGCAACTACCGTCGCCCATGGACACTCGCAACATCAGAAGAGCTGCGTTGCCGGCCTTTTAAGAGGGATACGCTCTTTTCTTGAAGATTTGCAGGTCGTATAGGTCCGGAAATAATGCTGGTGACAGTTCGTTCCAGAGTTTTACAGTGCGCGGCAGAAAAAAGTTTTCGAGTTCGAGTTTGAGTTCGACACAAAACACTACTCTCCAACCGTCTTACGGTTTTTCTATTGTTTTTCGATCAACACGAAAATCTGACGCGAGTTTCACAGTTTTTACCCATCCCACAAAAGTGCTCAACGCCGCTAAAGAAGTTTTCACTTCAAAAATTAAAACTGAACTTATTAACTACTAAGCGACTATCGGCATCTTTCGAAAATCAGAAATATGTATATGTATATGAATATATAATATTATGTATATGACAGGAAGCCGTCACATTTCGTCTCTTTTATTAACAAACGTGCTATCACCTCAAAACAAACTGTGATTGCTTCACAGATTAAGTTGCCATTGGATCAACGACGGTTAGTAGAGTGTATCTAGCTGGGGCGTTATCTCATGAATCTTATAATTAAGTTACGGTTCAGAGCGGACCTTGGACTACTTTTATTTCCTGGACGGAAGGTTTCTGGTGACTTCCACGCCTGATAAGACGTGGAAGTCACCAGAAACCTTCCGTCCCCACCGACTGACCCACCGACTGAATTGCATTCGACAATTTCCATAACGAAGCTAGTTAATAATAAAAATGTATGAGATTTGACGTAACAAGGGCGCATTAGGATGACCTACATAAAGTATATGTAGGTATGATACTCATGGATAATCAAGGACAAAAATATTGACTATTACTAAGAGGATTTGTCAAAAGGGTAATGTGATAAAATTAATACCTATTAAAATATATACCAAGTTTTTCAATCAAATGAATCGGTGTCTGAAATTTAAGGTTCGATTAAAACGCTCGGGTGAGGAATGTATAATAATTAAGTTACTTTTTTAGGTGTTCTACCTCTTTTGGGCGGTAAAAAGGAAATACGATCATATTCTTCAAGTCTTATTACATTATTCATCCAAATGAGAGCCTATTTTTAGACTTGTAAGTTGTAACCCCAATCCGTATTTAGTTTGACAGTCGGGTGGAGCCGCACTGAGTCAGCTGGCGCGTCACACATTCCGCCATTGTATGAATCAATTGCACACAGATTAGGACGATTGCTAGAATTGGGGAGATAAGATTCTCGCTAACTTTATAGTGTATGTTAAATAGTTTTATGTAATCCCTGGTTCGAATTCGATACGGCGTCGCTGTGGCACGTTACTTAGCTATGGTAATCATTTTGGGGTCTTCTGTAATATTGGTGGATTATAAAAACTTTTCAACTTTGTCAAAAATATAATTTATTTGTTATTGTTATAATATTTAATATTTCCAAGCCGAAAATTTTATTAAGCCTCGCATGAAACAATACATTAATATTCATTTACGTATCTTTTTGTTTTTAATTAGTTTTAGTAGCCAAAAAATAAAGCTTCATGTTTCTAAATTAAGAAATGACGGACTTTCATTTAAACTTTCAACCCCTATTTCACTATATATAAAATTTCCGAAATTCCTTCTTTAGTGGGTGTCTACTTAATAAAACAACCCTACTCACCAAATTTTGTGGCTGTAACTTTAACAGTTTTTGCTCAGCGATAAGGAATCAGTCAGTCAGTCAGGACATGTTATTTTATAAGTACATAATATAGATTTTACATTTATATTTATAAACAATGAATTTTTCTATGACAGGATTGTAATTATAAATAAATATTGCCAGAAATCGAGATAAACCGTTTTTCCCCCTTAAAACCTCCCCCCCACACCTTTCCCGAACTCAGATCGCCCGTAAATTATTTTTTCCTTAATTTTTATAATATTCTCCTCATTTTCTAATGGGTTTCATCCTACTGTATTTTTTTTTTTGTTTTAAAATTATCGGTCATAGTCTATTATGATGAAACCGAAGTATCACAGTCAAAATAATATTATGTAATCGGAGAATTGTATGATAAAGGTGAAGATGCTTATATAGATTATAAGTCATATATGAAAGTACCTTTAAATAAACTGTTGATGATTGATAAGTAAGTTAATGTCGCGACGGACTCGTCCGGTGAATCGTCCAATAAATCAATGGTTAAATTGCCAAAGATCTCAATTCCTGTATTTTCGGGAAAGTATTCGGAGCGGACTACATTTCGTGATCTCTTTTTATCTCTCGTCTACAAAAACACTTCTTTGGATGGAGTGCAAAAGTTGCAATACTTGAAAAGTCATTTGAGTGGCGAGGCAGAACAACTTATCAGACAGACACCAATAACTGACGCCAACTATCTCCCTTGTTGGAAACGGTTAGAGAATCGTTATGATAACAAGAGATACTTATCTAATTGCATTTTAAAAAGGTTATTTGGCCAAAAACGTTTAAATGTTGAGTCTGCCTCGGGGCTCAAAGAATTATTGGATACCACTGTGGACTGCTTAAATGCTTTATCTAACTTGGAGATAAACGTGACTACATGGGATGTGTGCTGCATTTGCTGCAAATCAAAAATTTGAGTTTTCACCTAAACTACTACTACAGAAATGAAAATGTTACGATGGTCTGGAGGGGTAACTAAACTTGACAAAATTAGAAATGAATATATCCGGGGAAGCTTCAAGATAACTCCAGTGTCCGAAAAACTGACCGAGAGACGCTTAAGATGGTATGGCCACATTATGCGCAGAGACGACAACTACATTGTCAAAAAGGCGTTGAGTCTCCCAGAAGCTAAGAGAACTAGTGGCAGACCCCCCAGCCACATGGTGGACCAGTATGACCAAAGCACTAGCTCAAAAAAAAAATCAAAAAATCAAAATATTTTATTTCCAAATAGGTTAACAAAGTTAACACTTTTAGAACGTCGTGTCTACATGAGGCCTACCACCGGTGCTACACATGAGCTGTAAATAAATTGCCTAAATCGACAACCCAAGATAGAATTTCTTGGCACAAATGTACTAGGAGAGCCGACCCTACGTAAAGTGGGAATGAGCTAAGAAGAAGAAGAGTTTTCACCTAAATGTGCTATGGCTATTTCGTTGGGTCTTGAAGTTACAAGAGATAGAGTTCTTTATTATAGTGCTGCACCGGGCGCTGAGCACTTCACGCATGTCTTTGGATTTCAAACATTATTAATTATGTGCTATTAAACAACTAGAGGCAGGTAAGGTAACCAAAGAAAACATAGCACGTATAGCTGCTGTGAAGGATGACCATGGTCGTACTCTAGGTGAGCTCCTATGCACTAGTAAAGCTGTACTTTCTGCAAAGCTTGGTAAATTTGGTGTAGGTGGAACCAGAGAAATAGCAGAACTCGAAAATGCACAGCAATCTAGGTACCGATGACCACGGAGACATTCAGAGTTTGATACTTAACACTTAAAAGTTACTCACATTTCATTTTTTTTTTCTAGACGTGTTTTTCATTAAACGTGTTAACATTTCATTTCTAGACGTGGGAGAGCCATGCTTCGGCATGAATGGGCCGGCTCGACCGGAGAAATACCACGTCCTCACAGAAAACCGGCGTGAAACATCGCTTGCGCTGTGTTTCGTCGAGTGAGTGAGTTTACCGGAGGCCCAATCCCCTACCCTATTCCCTTCCCTACCCTCCCCTATTCCCTTCCCTTCCCATCCCTACCCTCCCCTATAACCCTATTCTCTCTTAGAAGGCGGGCAACGCACCTGCTGCTCTTCTGATGCTGCGAGTGTCCATGGGCGACGGAAGTTGCTTTCCATCAGGTGACCCGTTTGCTCGTTTGCCCCCTTATTTCATAAAAAAAAAAAAATTAAACTGGATGTTGCTGCTTTTGCTTTTATTTGATTCGACTATATCTAAGCTGCATTTTAATTTTCTTGTAGATAAATAAATCGCTGTATAAAATATAATCTATCTTGTATAATCTTTTCCATTTAATGGGAATCAAATAGCATTTTTGATACTGGTGACCCAGACAAGAACGTAATATTTATTATTGTGACTATGGATTATGAAGTTATGACGTACGAATTTATAGTTCAGTGTTCCAGTATAGGCTAATGTAATTCGGGGCAAATTAATGAGTTCAACGACCGCGAGATGGAAGCGGGTACCGCAGTATAATTGGAGCAATGACTACTCGCTACTTAAATTGGTATTTCAGTAGCGAAGACTTAAAGCTTAATAAGATATGAAAAACTCATCTATAGAAATAGATACGAAAGAAAGAAAAAACAAATTATACTATATAGCATACTGATTATTATAATTATAGATCAGTATTAAAATGGACACCCGTTAAGTGGCACACCCGCTGTCACGCCGTTTAACATCAATGAACGGCCAATTAGACCCCATTATCTGTGACCGCTCCTGACCTCCGGCCGAAGGGGGGTGACGGTCGCCAAGGCCGCTGGACGCTGGTCTCGCGGAGGCCAGTCGGACGTCCTGTGACGTCAAACCGTGGTCATTACTATTTCCGCATTATATCAATTATTGGACCGTCGGAGACCTTGATGACCAAAGCCAATGTAATGAAATTTTCCAACATAAGATTGTAAAAGAGAATTTAAAATCAAACTTAAAGGCTATTTAAAAATTCTTGTTACTCATAAACGTTAATTAACTTTGATCGTTTGCTTAGCTCTAATTTAAAAACCTATCAAATCAAGTAGCGGAGGACCCTTGTTTAAGAACGTTAAGTCATCAGATGGCGGTTATTTACCAGCTGATTGTGATAAGCTATTAGCGCTGTCATCACAATCTTGGTTTGTAGTGTGTTTATGGCTAGTTCGTGTGGTGTTTTTCTTTTTATTTATGGATCTTTTGGAAGACTACAATATACTACGTACGTTTTGTAATGAAATCGAGGAGCTTGAGAAGAGCGACGGGGATGGTTAGGCGACCAAAAGTGTATAACACAAGAATAAAACCCATGCAAGAATTAAGTGACGGTGATTTTAAAAAAAAGTATAGATTTAGCAAAGAAAAATATGCTAAAAATAATCGAACTTTTAACACGTTGCTCGCTTTACGACCCACCGGTGAGCCCAGCTTACTTTTCCATTCGAGCCAAGCCGTAATCAGATAATCGGTAATTTTCATCAACTTAAAATTTTAATCCCAATGTTCATAAAATTAAGTAATTCGTATGATAAATCAAAACTAGCGACTTTTACCGTCTAGTTTTTAAGATATTGTAAAAGGCTCACGGGTGAGTCCCGTGGCCTCATGCAAAGGATTTTGTATTTTCCGTTGGCGGGGGGCCGCGGGGTCACCGCACGGCCCACGGCGCCGCACGCTCACGCGCGACACTTCCGTGCGCTACGTCGAGTAGTGAGGATCGGTTACGCTTTTTTCTTCAAAAATGGATGATTTTGATGATTTTGAACTAACTCAAGAGGAGCTAACGCAGTTAGAAAGCATCGAGATAAATCTTCTTAACCAAAGTTTACAAATAGATTCTGATGATGATGAATATGAAGTTCAACGAACAAATAGAAGATGCCGCCGAATTATATTGTCAGAGAGCGATGACAGCGACACAGAAGTTGCAAGGATTATTGCTGATACTGTTGGTAAGTCATTTTAAATCTTAAATGAGCTACTGCTCACGGCTTTACTTGCTTTATATTCATTTCACATACATATACATTATACATACCTATCTACAACCGCGTTTGTTTGGTTCTCATGACAATTAATTTAACATATTTACATTCAGTATGAAGTTGTTATTATAACATTGCAGACATGATTTTATTTACCTACTTATCTATACCAATATATAAAATTGAAGTGTCTGTTTGTTAACAGCATTAACAGCTTATTAACAACACTAAATGCATAATATGAAAGTATTCTACATACGGTATTTACTTACATAGTTTATTTTGAATTTTTGTCTTTCTTTGGTCTGATTTATTTATGAAATGGCTGGACCAATTTTGATGAAACTTTATCTATCAGATAGTTGACGTTTTAAGGCTTACAAGCCTGTTATTTAGTAAAAGGGATCTAAGTGTGTGCAACGTATGCATATTTATTCAATTATTACTTGTTTATGAGTAGGTTCATTAGTTACAATACATTTTTTGGTTCAGGTAATACATCGCCATCGACAACCTGGTCAAGACCTAAAGGTAACCAACGCCATATAATACCTTTCACTGAACATCCTGGCCTTTCCACTAACCTATGCTATAGGATGCGCAATAAATATCCAGCTGATTTCTTCCAATTGATGGTGCCTGATAGTCTTTTCCAAGAGATTGCTGACCTTACAAACCAATTCGCAATAAAAAAAATCGCTGTTTCCGAAGAAAGTTCACGCTTTGCAAGGCTTCGGAAATGGGCTCCAACAAATCTAGAGGAAATAAAAAAGTTTTTTGGGCTTATCATCTTTATGGGCATCACAAGGCTTCCTAGATTGGCGGAGTATTGGTCAACAAATATTATTATAGGTCATCCATTTCCACGCTCAGTAATGCCACGAAATCGCTTCGAATTGCTACTACAAATGCTTCATTTCTCTCAAAACGATGAGGCAAATACAGAAGACCGTCTCCATCGTATTAGATACCTTTTGCAGGTATTAAATAACCAATTCCAGATGCATTACACACCTGGCGAAGACCTATGTATAGACGAAAGTGTTGTTCCGTTTCGTGGCAGAATTGTCTTCCGACAGTACAATAAACAAAAGCGCCATAAATATGGAATTAAAGAATTTAAGTTGTGCTGTGTGCCGGGATATACTTATAAGATAAGTATTTACGCAGGAAAAAACAACGAAGTCACAAATACCACTCCGTATAATGTTGTAATGTATTTACTTGGCAATCTTCTTAATAAAGGCCATACTCTTTATACCGATAACTGGTATACCAGCATTAAATTGGCCAGGGCTTTGCTAGATAATGAAACCCATTTGGTGGGAACAATTCGAAAGAATAGGAGGAACCTACCCAAGAAAGTCGTGAGTACTAAACTCAAGAAAGGAGAATTTATTGCCAGGGAGAGTCGAGATGGTATTACTGCCATGAAATGGAGAGACAAAAGGGACGTGTTGGTATTGTCAACCAAACATTCAGATCAATTTGGAATGATAAAAAAACGTCGGGGCACTATGGTCATGAAACCGCAGATCATAATTGATTACAACAAAGCCAAAGGAGCAGTCGACTTATCGGATCAAATGGCAGCATACTCCTCCCCGTTGCGAAAATCTGTAAAGTGGTACAAGAAATTGGCTGTTGATTTATTACTAAATACTGCGATGGTAAATGCTCGACTCTGTACAAGTCAGTGACTAAAAAAAACTTACAAATGGTAGACTTCCGGAGATCCATAATGATGAATCTTTGCAAAGCCCGAGAAAATCCTGTGGCTGAGCCTAACCAAAGACCAAAGAGAGAGAAACACTGCTTGGAAAAAAAAGAGGGTTTGGCTAGAAAAGTCAGAAGGACATGTCGCCAATATGTACTGGTACGTTATGCAGATAACGTACCAGTCATGGGTAGCAAACAGGCTAAAACAAAGTCGATAAAGGTCTCCACTTATTGCCAAAGCTGCCCAACTAAACCATTCCTTTGTTTGCCTTGTTTTAACAAGAACCACAAATAATTTTTTTTCGTCGTAAATTTAGAATAAGAGTGTCGTATTTTCATTATGTGTTTTATTTCAATAAATATTTGATTATTATTATATGTTTTATTGTCTTAATTAAATCTAAATAATATTTTCTACCATATCGTTAACAACAACCCTAGCATTCTTACAAAAACCCGGATAAAACTAGTAAGTTTCCATCGGATTTGAAAACCACGCAGTCCGTACCGGCTACTGGGCCTCGCGGCTCACTTCCATACGCGTTTTGTTTCATAGCTGCAGTCTGTGGCTTGTGGGAAGCGTTTACGTTGGACCTGTCACGCGGCTCACGGGTGACCACCATGGCTCGAACGGTCCGGTATGATAAGGCTCACCGATGAGCCTTGTGGCCTGAATGGAAATACTCGATTTTTCTTAAAGCGTTTAACGTGTTAAGGCGGGATTATAGGCAATTGACATTTTAGAATTTGCGCAAAACAAGCTCAATAGATGGCGCTCGATAGGTACATATTTAGTTTTCAAGCCGTCGTTGATTTCAATAATTTTCAGAAATAATGTGATCACGTGGTAAACTCTACATACAGACTAATGATTAACAGAGAGGCCATGTTCACAACTTAATAAACGAAATCTTTTATGAATTTTGTATTATAATAAAATTATGTATTATTTTAATATGTTTGTTCTCTACTCACGAACATGAAAAAAAGTATTTCCTCAATAATCTATACTAATATTATAAAGAGGTAAACTTTGTTTGTTTGTTTGTTTGTTTGTTTAATTGTAATGAATAGGCTCAAAAACTACTGGACCGATTTTAAAAATTCTTTCACCATTCGAAAGCTACTTTATTTACGAGTAACATAGGCTACTTTTTATTGTAGAAAATATAGGGTTCCGTAAGATATTTGGGGTTTTCTGACACAAGGTGAAAAAAATCAACCGGAAAAGTTACTTATTTTGCGTAGGTACGCTGCCTAAACTATAAAAGATAGAACCATACAATGTTCTAAGTAAATGTAGATCTTATAAATATCTACAAAATTGTCTGCAACACACTATACCTAGCTATGTCAAGTGAGGCACAACAACTATTTTTTTATTTAAAAAGCTTGATTTTTTTTGGACCACATTTAAACGCATTTATTTTACTCATGCTGATAATCCTTATCAAAATAAATTATTTCATTACGAGCAATATGGTTTAAATATTTTTTGTGCTTGGGTTTATTGCAATACCTTTAATAAATAGGATGTACACCCATGACGATTATTTGTACCTGACGCTGCAGCATCCTCTGGAATCTATATTATAACACCCTCCACAAGTTCAATTATTATTTTTAACAAAAAATTTAAACCGACTTCCAAGGTGATAACAATAGTAATATGAACTAAAAAGTATTAAATACGAGGGCTGCTATTTATGTATCCGGAATTAAAAAAATAAACAAACATATATCATTTAATATGGTTTTATTGCTTTTCAAAATATTCGCCACGATGATCGACACACTTTTGCATACGCTGGAACCAATTTTCATAGCACTTTTTCCATTCTGATTGAGGTATCTCCAAAACGTGCATTTTGAACGCATCAACAGCCTCTTCGCGGCTCGAAAAACGTTGACCACGTAATTTGTTCTTCGCGTATGGAAATAAAAAGAAATCGTTAGGTGCCAAATCAGGGCTGTACGGCGGATAACCAGTCAATTCGATCTTTTGACCCTCCAAAAACTGAGTTGTTTCAGCTGAGGTGTGACAGCTAGCATTGTCGTGATGTAATATGATTCTGCGTTGTCGGTTGTCCTTTCTTATTTCTTCAAAGACTTCTGGTAAACAAATGGTCGTATACCATTCAGAATTAACCGTTTTACGATTCTCTAATGGCACTGTAGCCACATGTCCATTAATTCCAAAAAAACAGGCGACCATTTGCTTCAAAGTACTTTTTGCACGAGTAACTTTTGTTGGTTTCGGCTCATCTTGGAACACCCACACCGTTGACTGTTGTTTAGTTTCGGGGTCATATGCATAGATCCAAGATTCATCACCTGTGTAGATATTATAAACGGCTTTTGACGTACCACAGTTGTATTTTTTTATCATTTTTTTGCACCAATCGACACGAGCCCGTTTTTGATCGATTGTCAAGTTGTGCGGAATCCAACGCGAACATATTTTTTTTACAGCCAAATGTTCGTGTAATATCTTATGTATGCTCGTCATACTTATGCCTAAGGACGCCTCTATCTCGCGATATGTAACATGACGATCACGCATTATTAGTTCCCGCACAGCATCTATATTTTGTGGGACAACAGCTGTTTTTGGGCGACCTTCTTTATTTTCATCCGTGAGCATAGACCGCCCACGATTAAACTCACTGTACCAGTGATAAACAGTGGTTTTTGATGGTGCTTCATCTCCAAAAGTTGCGGTGAGTTGAATAAAGCACTGTTGTTGATTTAGCCCACGCCGAAAATCGTAGTAAATCATTGCACGAAAATGTTCACGCGTTAAATCCATGGCAAATGAAGACACGCAATTTTCAAAATGACGCCACAATGGAAAAATAATTGACAGTCACATGAAACAAAATGTATTCTTCAACCAAAGAGTTCTATTTTCAAATGTTGTAATTACTTTTTAAATATTGTTCTTTTAAGTGGCCAGTTCCGGATACATAAATAGCAGCCCTCGTAACTCTTACTCTTTAATAGTGCCTTTTTCAGAATTCGTCTAAATCTCAACTATTTCTGTACATACCTACTACAGTCTTCATTATTTTGAAGTCGGTTTTCATTTCATGCTTAAACTAGTGAACCATTTTTTATAAAATTTGGTGAAGAAAGGACAAAGGATACTTTTTATCCTGAAAAAATTAACGGTTCCCACGCCATGAACGATTTTTGAAGAATTTGCATCGAGATAGTGGCTATCAATTTGTTCTAGTAGCTGTTTGACACGAAAGTCTCTGCGACTACATAGCGTCAAACATTTAAATTAAGAATTTGAAAGATAAAATACATGGGGTTTATGTCAAAATCTTCATTTATGATACATTGAAGTTATAAATATTCATCTCTGTGTACGGCAGTTACAATATTATTTTTTTCATGTTTATTTTTGCTATGGGTCCCAACAAAATTAGAATGAAAAATAGTAGTGAACAAGACTTATATTATGCCAACTTTCCAATAAACCAGTACATTACACCAGATTGTCGTGAGTAAAAAATTAATAATTGCATAAAATGTAAAATTTCTTTGCTCTCTACTTTTAAGTGTCGTCGTGATTTATATTCACAAAATATCATGTTTTTGATAAAATCAAATAAGGTTTAAAGGTTTTTCATTTCGATTAATATTATTTTTTGTGTAAAGAATGGAATTCACATGTTCGATAAAATTGTAGTTTAACATAATATCGTATCAAAATCATGCTGTATCTATCCGCTTGATAATATTATTTTTACGATTTTACTCCAGTGCTAATAGTCAGGGAGCCCTAGAATATTTTTTTCTACTACTAACAAGCTAATTCTTGTGAGTAGCTTCATTTTGATAAGACAAACAACTTTTCTATCTGCGAAAAATCTTCCGTTTTAGGGTACCGTAGTCAACCAAGTTTTGTTGATTTCAGAACCCTAAAACGGAACCCTAACCAGCTGATTTTTTTGTATATTGGTAGGTTAATAGTAATTATATAATTTAAGAGTAAGATTGTTCTATAAATTGAACAATCCATAATTTAGGACCATCAAATCAAATTATGAAATCCTTTCTATCTCTGTTAGCCACCACTTTCAAGATTTTTTCGCAGATAAAAAAGTTGTTTGTCTTATCAAAATAAAGCTACTCACAAAAAATCGTTTGTCTGTAAAGTCGGTTTACTGACGATAGTTGAACGTGACAACGTCATAGCCTTAACCCCCCAGTTCCGGGAAAAATCTATGCAAAAAAGTTGGCAGGTCAATGTGCAAAAAAAATGGCGCCCGGCCTACCCTCTTTGTAAAATTAATGTAATATTACAAAGAGGGTAGGCCGGGCCTTTGTAAACTTAATATAATACAATCCATATTTTATGTTTGTGTGAACTACATTATAATATATGTTAAATTTTCTGTCTATCAAGCCATCATAATATAGTATTTAGTCCGATGTGATATTAGTTTCTCAATTATAAACTTTCGAAACAATAATTATTGACTTGTTCAGAAGAAATAAACGAATACTTTGTTCTTCATATATTAAGTCATACCTTGACACGTAAGAAATAGAGCACAATTTTGAATAGCCAAAATAATACTAATATCTCACAGATTGTTTATTTATTTTTCATTCAGAGTAACTTCTTCATACAAAAGTATTCTCTAAGTCATCGAAATACGTAATATAATCGAAACAAAGAGCGCGGCCCAGGTGGGCCTTACGGTTGTTGAGAGACTTGAAAGTGTAAATGGAACGCCTCAGAGCTGTCAGCGAGGTAACGCCGCATGAACTGTCATGTTTTTCGAGCGCGCAGCCCATATCGAATTATAAGACGTTATCACGTCAAAAATTAGCTTGTTAGTAATAAAAAAAAATGTTCTAGGGCTCCTTGACTATAAGATGTTATATCTTTCTATTGCTATGGATTGGACATGTTCGATAAAATTGTTGTTTAACATAATAATATCATTATCATTTCACAATGTTTTAACACATCCCTCAAAGTGTGTCTCTGTGTTGAGGCACTCTGTTCATGCTCTGTTCATTATTATCCGACTTAGCTGTGATATTTGCACTTATGACTTTCAAACCTACCAAAAACGTATAAATGATCGTTTGGCGAATGTAAATTATCAAATATATATCAATAAGATACCTAATAAGGTAATATCAATAAGATACCTAATAAGGTAGTCTCTCACCAAATGTTAGGTTACAAAACAATATTGTAATATTTGTAAACCAAACATATTGCCTATGTTCTGAAATAAAACCCAGTTTATTTACCAGTGATCAAGACGTCATCTTACGACGCCGCACTGTATTGTAATGGTATTCCACTAGTAAGACAAGTGTAACGTATTATAATCACATTACAATAAACACGTTTAAGTACGACAATGCACTGGCAAATATTTCGAAACGAATCAATAGTATGGGATCACGGCGATTCTAGGCCTAAGGAGCTCTGGCCAGTATACTAGGATATATTTGTGAACATACTCTAGTTTTCTGTAATAGACAATCAGTCACTGAAAGACAGATTTCACTGATTTCATTCAATTATTATCCATCAAAACGCCTGTGGAATTGTTGTGGCAAATATTGAAAGCAGGCGTTGCATTCGAAAATCAATAAATCGTTCGAATTTGTGATCAAAACGATTTATCTTTATTATTGTTATTATATATCAAAAACGAAGCTGAACCTAACCTTCGAAATCATAATTTAAACATTTTTGTATAAAAATATTTTTTCCTGCGTTTATTTTCGCTGAATTCTAGTCGAAATAAAATTTTGAAAGGAGCATTCTTTATTACTCTTTTTTTAGTGGTAAATGGATTTAAATCAAAATTCTAAGCTAACTGGGGCCTTGGTAAGGAATGTAACAAACCTACAAAAAATGTTTAAATGCTTATAATTACTTCTGGTCAAAGTTCTAGCGAAAATAAAAACATGAAATTTCACTAGTCCTCGTTATATGCGGCCTTAATGACGGCGGATGACTTGCGTGTGGATAGTCAGAGCGGTGGTATATCTGTGGAATTACAAGTCACGGTTGTTATTAGGTACTGGGGCAGACATGAGGTAAGCCTACCAAATAGTTTATATTAATATAAGAACATACATAAAATATATGCTCTTTAAACACTCTCTTTTAAATCGGCTCTTAACAAGGACCATGTTCTTAATTTCAGAAGAAGACTGTGCTAATATTCATGGTATGAACCAGCAGACTTTGTCACGCCTATACAAGAAAGTGGCAATTGCTTTGGCGTCTAAAAGAACTACTTATATAAAAATGCCGTCTTTATAAGAAGAAACAGAGGCGATACAAAAGTTTGAATCCATTTGTGGATTCCCACATATTATTGAAGTGATAGATGGAACACATATAAAAATTCGGAAAGTTGTGGAGACGCTGGCCAGTACTATGTCAATATAAAAGGACACAACTCCATACTACAACTCCATACACTCTTACGGGCAGATGGAGTCCACTGTCCGCTGCACGGTCTGCGACACCCAATCGGTCACGTATGAATTATTCTCAAACCTGTCGCTGGGGCTGCCGCCGCGCGCGGGGCACTGCACACTGGAGGTACGTACATACACGCTGTAACGTAAAAAAACGTACGTCGCGCGACAGATGTCACTCAGCTCCGTGTTTTTATTGATTTTAAAATAATAATGTACATTTTTAAAAATATTCGAATTATTCGAATAGCAACTTTGTCGAATAATAACATTCCCTAATCGTGCTGCAGCAATTTTACGGGCAGATGGAGTCCACTGTCCGCTGCACGGTCTGCGACGCCCAATCGGTCACGTATGAATTATTCTCAAACCTGTCGCTGGGGCTGCCGCCGCGCGCGGAGCACTGCACACTGGAGGTACGTACATACACGCTGTAACGTAAAAAAAAACGTACGTCGCGCGACAGATGTCACTCAGCTCCGTGTTTTTATTCATTTTAAAATAATAATGTACATTTTTAAAAATATTCGAATTATTCGAATAGTAAATTTGTCGAATAATAACATTCCCTAATCGTGCTACAGCAATTTTACGGGCAGATGGAGTCCACCGACCGCTGCACGGTCTGCGACGCCCAATCGGTCACGTATGAATTATTCTCAAACCTGTCGCTGGGGCTGCCGCCGCGCGCGGAGCACTGCACACTGGAGGTACGTACATACACGCTGTAACGTAAAAAAAAACGTACGTCGCGCGACAGATGTCACTCAGCTCCGTGTTTTTATTAATTTTAAAATAATAATGTACATTTTAAAAAATATTCGAATTATTCGAATAGTAAATTTGTCGAAAAATAACATTCCCTAATCGTGCTGCAGCAATTTTACGGGCAGATGGAGTCCACTGTCCGCTGCACGGTCTGCGACGCCCAATCGGTCACGTATGAATTATTCTCAAACCTGTCGCTGGGGCTGCCGCCGCGCGCGGAGCACTGCACACTGGAGGTACGTACATACACGCTGTAACGTAAAAAAAAAAACGTACGTCGCGCGACAGATGTCACTCAGCTCCGTGTTTTTATTAATTTTAAAAAAATAATGTACATTTTTAAAAATATTCGAATTATTCGAATAGTAAATTTGTCGAATAATAACATTCCCTAATCGTGCTGCAGTAATTTTACGGGCAGATGGTGTCGGCGCCATCTATGCGGGCGCCTGCGCAGCTACAGGCTGCGAACTCCGCGACTACAGCGCCAGCGGAGCCACGGCACAACACCTACGCGACACCGCATCGTGAACATCGCGCGGGAGGGCCCCGCGCAATCTCTGCAACTTCACGGCACCGTCCCCGCACCCCTCTCACAACGAACATTTTTTCAATATACGCCAATTCATCGCCTGGACCAGTCGTTTTATTTCCTCTCCAAAATAGTCAAAATTTTGCAAGTCATCACCAGATGGAGTCCAATGGTTAGGCGACCAAAAGTGTTTAAAGCTTTTTTCTCTAGTTTCTTTTCTTCATTATAAATAAAAAACCAGTGTCAGTATGTTTGTTATTATCTTGAAAAATACTTCTTATTTAAATTATTGGTCTTAGTAAAAAATGAAAGCTTTGCGCGCAAGTCGCAACGAAGTGGGCACGGGAAATTTTTTATTAATAATATTGGTATTATATTATTATAAATATAAATATAAATATATATATAAATATATATATATATATATATATATATATATATATATATATATATATATATATATATATATATATATATATATATATATATATATATATATATATATATATATATATATATATATATATATATATATATATATATATATATATATATATATTCTATACGTGGCAGTATAGAAAAGCCAACGAAAAAAATGTTCAAATCGCAATGCGCCGTAGCTCCAATTTATTTAAACAGGTGGTGGTCCACCTCCAGAATGCCCGACACTGGAGAAAAGTCTCATAATGAATACAATTGACCAGAACACCAGAACTCCCTGGCGGGTCATATTTACTCCCAAAAATCATTAGCAAAAGTAATTGGTAAGATGCTATTAATTTAAATTTGCACCTTATAATCTTCCACAGCTATCACAATCATTTTAAAATTAAAATGACCCAATTACATGTTTAACCACAAACCTAAGGAAGATCTTTAGGCATGGGCGACTGAGCTTGTACGGAGCCACTGATGATGTGGCGATCAAAACATTTAACCACCATTTTGATTCTAAAACCATCTAGACACCTCAAAAGTTCAAGATGATGGATTGTGTTTTGATGATGAATGTTGTAATTTTTCGGAGAATTTATTTATATAATTTATTTCATACTTAGTAATGCGCATACGACCGCCAACTTGGTCAATACATACCATTGAGAATCGGTTAACCACAGCACGCGCCGGGGGCAAAGCCCTGACGGAGACGGAGCGATAAAATAGCGTGCTCGTGGAACAGAGAGAAAACATCACACTCGTGTGTAGGCATTAGATTTGGTCGTAACGCGAAGCCGATATCGGAAGTGATCGAGTTTAAAAAACAATAAAAAGGCTATTGCTTAAGTTATAAAATGAACAAATTTTTAGGTTTTATCATATACTTTTTCAGAAATAGGCAAAAAAAAGTATATTTCAGTGACAAAACAATTGACATAACAAAGCACATTATATACCAACACAAGCTAAAATTCTTTGCAATACAGTTTTTCTAATCTAAGGTACAAGGATAAAGAAAATAAAGTTTGATAATAGACCTTGACTGCAGAAACACATACGTTCTGTTTGGTATGCATTGCGTGCAACTTTGCGGAGTACGACACACTTCGGGGACGGAGGGGAGCAGCTTGACTACACCTTTGAAGAAGTCCGGCGGCTCATTATTAAGAGCGGGAAGAACGAGAACGAGGTAGCTGCCGCACTACACAACAAGGAGATGCACGCCACAAACGGAAACATCCACCTGACCACAGCGGCCGTGGACCGGTGGAACGCCTCAGATCAGTTTCAGAAAGGAGAGACCAAACCGCAACATGGGAGATGTGCTGCGCGAAGGCAAGAGCAAACTGCCGGCGCTGACTGTACAAACATCAGTCATTGGGGACTCTCAGAGCACGCAATCATGTGCAGGATAACGTTTCTGAATATAAACTTTAAGCCATTAGTTTTGTGATCACGACTGTTACTTAAAAACGCATCGTTTAAATTTCTCATAGTTTAGCAATTAATGGTAATTTAGGTTTATTTGTTATCGTATATTTGTAATATTGTTTGTAAAAATCTGTTTTTGCCTTAATAAATAAATAAATAAACTTTAGTTGAAAGAAAATGAAGCTACCGCAAGCAAGGTCATGAACGCTAAAACAGAAATGTAGTCATGTAGCTTCAAGACTTATTTCAAATTGTAAATGAATTTACAATTTACATCTAACGCTATGCCCAAAGATCCACGCTCGCTACTTGGTAGACCAAGAGAAATCACAATAAACTTCGTCGAGTCTGGAGCATATTGGTACAATAATTTAAAAAAATGATATCAATGAAAAAATTTTAGAAAATTCCAAAATTATACTGAAAAATATACCGATTGAAGTAAGAATATCGGAAGTACACTTTTAGAAAAGTTCCAGAAACAATTCTGGCCTATATTATGTAATATTTTTGAAATGCCAACAACAATTTTGGCCTATGTTGTGTAGAATTTTTTAAATGTCAACAACAATAATTCTGGCCTATATTATGTAGCGTTCATGTAGCGTCTTTGAAATTCCTCACAATCAAGCCATATTTTATAAGGTTAAGCTAAGCCAAAAGATTTTCATAATTTTTTCGTATAGTTACAAAATATGTAGTTTAATGTAGTTCAGGATTTTCAACGAATTCTACGGTTCCCTAACAAACAACTGTTTGTGTGGTTAGATACCTGTTACTACATAGTAAGTAGGTAAGGTAGTGTAACTACCTCACTAATACCAAATTCAAACTAACTAATACCAAAGAAAAAAGCCTCTCACACCATAAAAATGTGTCTAGGCCACGAAAGCGAAACGTAAAATTTGTCAAACAGACTGCAAAAATATCAAAACCGTTAAAAACGTCCTCCACCGATGAAGACTGGTTCTGCAGTGTTTGTAATGGTTGGTACTCACACGACGTTAAGATGAAAAATGGAGCTGATTGGATTACAATTTACAATAATATGTTCATTTTGTACTCATCCTAATCACACAAATTGCCAAAGTCAGGATGTTCATGACGATCAGCACGTTTTTATGTGCGATAATTGCAGTTTATGACAATTCTAGTAGTGAAGAAAAAAACTTGAGAGCTGTTAAGGGACACCCGAATGGATCGAAGTTATGCATAAGTTCAAAAAATCTGTATGTATACAGATTTTTTGAACTTATTGACGCCCAGGAATACTAACAAGGCGTCGCAGTTTATTCTCAAAAAACGCCATCTAGTTGACGCACAGGAATACTATCAACGCCCTCTGCCCCTAACATGCAGGCACTAATAATAAAAGTGTCGTTACAACTTTTTTTGGCTAGCCCCCACAAGGCGCAACGCGTGAAAGGAAACTGCGTTCCAATAACAAATCACATAAGATTCTTCTGTGCGTTCTGTGATAGAAATTATTGTTATTGTTATGTTTAATATGATAAATTCATATTATGTTAATTCTAATTATAATAATTATGAAATAAAAAAATAAAACACTCATCTAATTGTGTTAAGTATATCAGAATAATGATAATGCTATCACCAAATTAAAGTGATTATCACCGAATTACTTTTAACCTGTGATTTATAAAGTCATGTTCTAGTTCTTTGTTGTTAAACTAAGAGTTTAACAACAAAGAACTAGTAGTAGTAGAAGAATTAGCTTAAATAGTAAATAAAAGACTGAAGAAAGTTCCTACAAATAATTAAACATTTTGATAACGATTATCCTGGGTTTTATTGCTATTATCCAAATTATCACAGAATTAGGTGAGAATACCCTATGTTTTTTTCTCACTTTTTTTGGTAAAAAAAGTGGGCCCCGTGTGAGTTTCTTACGCCGGTTCTTCTCGCCGGGTACTCCCGAACCGGTGGTAGGCACCAGTAGTATCAACGTTCTGAAAGCATTTTTTGTAAAATCTATTCAGAAATAAAACAATTTTTATTTATTTTAATTTTATGAAATATAATTTACTGTAGAGATCTGATCCGCAAAAGACTTTTCATCTTATTTCGCGACGAAAACTTGAAAACGACGGTAACAGCTAAGATGACCAACGTTGAGACCAAACTGAGTGTCCAGGACAGAATATCATCCCTACAAACGGCAAGGAGAGATGGGTTCATCAACACATTGTCGGTAGACTCATCCAATCCCCAACCACTTTGACGAATTCCCTATAAAAAAAAACTATCAATCAAAATGCATTTCAACTAAGTACCCTTTTTCGTGTGACCTTTTCGGTGTACCGTATAACATTAAGGAGGATCATGGGCCGGATTATCTCATCTTCCTTATCTAATCTGTGATGCAACGAGCTCCTGTATTCCGACCACGCCCGGGGCTTCCGTTAGTTTCCTGTCTCCTCAAGAAGCCAATCGGTGGCATTACTCAACTACTTTTCATAGACTGTATGCTTCATTGTTTTTACGACCAATATTTTAACTATTGTAACAAACAAAAGACAATACAGGGGTTTGATAAGGCTTATGACAAAAAGCTAGCCAACAAAATAAAAAGGATTCATAAAGTGCAGAAGCAGAGAAAAAGAAAATAAGGAAACGATCAAAGGCCAAATGCTATCACAAATTAACTGTCATTCAATTTAAATTCTGGTATTTTATGCAACATTAATGAAGCTTTATTGTTTGTTCTATCCAGTCTGTTTACTATCAAACATTTGAATAATATTCTCGTACACGCCAAACAAACGTGTTGCTCAAAAGTAAAAAGGGAACACCTTGAAATGAGGAGATAAAAATAAAAGGTACCAAAAACAAATACAAATGTTTACCAGACAACGTAAACAGATGGGGTAACCGTGACTCATCCCTACCGAAATACTAATAAGGTGCGGTAGAAACAATTAAGGGTATTTTGGGAATAAAACCTACATATTGTGTGAGTTTTTAACTTGTAGATTATATTCCCTACTGCCCCTAGATCTGGACAAAATCGACAATTAAATCAACTGGATCTTATTTTTTTACACTTCCAACCACGACACTAGTGCAGAATCTTACTATTAGGCCGGAAATAATACTGTTAAAAGGAAAACGAATACAGCACTATCAGGTTTACAAGGATTGCACTGTTTTGTTTACTTAGACGACATTGTATTTTACTCCCACGATTTACCAAGTCATATGAAAAAAATCTCTTGTTTTCGACTGGCTCAGGTAATTTAAAACTACAGCCTGACAAATGCGAATTTCTCCGAAAAGAAGTAGTAAGGCCATATCATAAGCGACGATGACGTCGTGAAACCAAATCCTGAAAAAGTTAAGGACGTACTCGATTTTCCAACTCCTAAACGCCCCAAAGATATTAAAAGTTTTCTTAGATTAGCCTCCATTATCATAGTTTTATACCGCAAAATCCTTTAGAAAATTATTAAAAGAGGGTATACCTTTTGTGTGGACAGTTAGTTTATGAACAATTATTATTAGTATCGAAAGTTACTGCACCTGTCCTTATCTATCCCGATTTCACAAAACCCTTTGTTAACATAAATTGTGATGCAAATTACGCAATTTCCACTATTCTGTTACAAGGCGAAGTAGGGAAAGACAGGCCAATTTCATATTCCTCAAGAACAAAAATAGTTTTACGGAACAAAAGTATCCCGCCCATATTTTTTCGGTCGCCGTCTCAAAATAATAAACCATAAACCGTTAAATTGTATTTTTAATTGCAAATATCCTGTCAGCAGTTCTGCCAACAATCTAGTGATGTAACAGTACGATGCCTCAACAATTTCAGCGTCGAGAAGTTTGAAGAATGGACAATATTACATTGGGCAAACTTGAAACTTCTCAACTCGGATTTAATTCGAGTATGTTTCATGTAAGGAGACTAAGGACAACGATCGAAACGGAATCAAATCTAAATATAATCAAACTAGAAAATCGAAACCTAACAGCTTGAATAGGAGTGAGGACTCTTTTTAAATGCCTGCCTGTATTATGGGCTAGGACTTCTGCCTTAATCATACACCAAGTGTAATAGCCCCATAAGAGCACCGGTGATCCAGGTGACCAAGAATCCGCGATCGAAGGTTTAACCTTCGATCGCGGATTCTTGGGAATCTTTTGTTATTCTATTGTTGTCGCGATCACCGGTGCTCTTATGGGGCTTGATGGGTTGATGCGAACAAACAAAATTATTTCATTTTTAACCAAAGCACTCGATTACAAATATGTAGCAGCAAGCAAAGCGCAACTGTTTGCTAAGTAGAAATATTTTATTTTCAGTCAGTTAACAGTTAATACTTAATTATTACATTAATTTTCCTCAACGTGAACAATCCTGAATAACATTATTGTGTTAGCGGCACACAATTATTTAGCTCTTTACCAATTACCAGATAAACAACGTTTCGAGTGTTTCACATCATAATATACTCGGTATTATTTCAGTTATTAAAATGCTTAACATATAATAACAACATTATCTCACAGAAAAAAAAACCATATGTTCCACATGCATTAAAAATTTTATACGAAACCAACAATAAGGAAGAAAATTACAAGAAAATAAGCTTTCAGCTTTCAGAATACAGAAAAGAATTAAAAGCCTTAAGAATAAAAATAAAGAAATTGCGCAGAAAACTTCCTCCATATTACCACCAGAACACCGGAACCAAATGTTAATATGACACCATTTGCATTGTCGAAATCTTGCGCATTTATTTGCCAACATCACGGCAAGTTCTGAAATTTAACCCAGTACGCTGGCCAGTGCTTATGAAACCTAGAATCATCGCCATTCTCACAAGTGGCACACCAGTATAATAATATGGTGTCTTGAACACTGGCCACTGTTCATTGTTGCGGAACCTAGGTCAAATGACTTCAAAATTCAAATCTCTTAGGTTTTCAAGATTCAACGTCGCAACAAGCGATTCCAATTAGGCTAAAGGTTAAAGAGAAAACGTGATATTTATATACCACTGAGAATGTAATATGTAACAATTGATTCACAGAACTCGCAACAAGGACAATTAGTGAGCTTCGCAGTAGCGAGACATTTCGGTCACGCAATAAACAATATGAGACCTTCTTCCTGTCTAAAATTACAATTATCGCCAGTTGGGTATGTTGTGGTTGGGTCTCGGAACTACTTGGAAGAGCAATGCTATAATATAACGGCAGCCACTCATTAGCGATCGATCGTTTCGATCTATTGCAAAGGAAGTGGTATGAACTGATTTCTTAGAAAGCAAATATCAGAAAGCCTATTTAAACACAAATTCATTATCGACGAATCGCAATGATTTTAAATGATGATCAAAAACACTTCTATCTCATGCGAAAAAACGAAAAACACCACCCGTAAGTTACAACTTACAACTTAGTTGCTATAACTGTTAAGACTTCTATCGAATCACAAAGAAAGGTATGGAGAAGTAAACGATTAAATGCAAATTAGACGTGAGAAAATATTACGATACCATGGACAGAACAAACTTATACCTCCTATTGAACATCTACATATACTAATATTATAAAGCGGAAGAGTTTGTTTGTTTGTTTGAACGCGCTAATCGCAGGAACTACTGGTCCGATTAGAAAAATTCTTTCAGTGCTAGCCCATTTATCGAGGAAGGTTATAGGCTATACATCAGACACATCTATCACATCAAGGAGATCTAGAACAAGAATACCAAGGAGAACCAAAAAGTCAAAATCCCCCTCTAGATCAATCTTTGGAAAGATCAAGTTTCTTTGAAGACACTTCATCTGATTCCGAAATGGAAGAGTCTCCTTCAGTTGCAAGTGTCAAGAAAATTGACAGTGTAGAGAAGTCAATACTAGAAGCTAGGAATGTCACTGCAACTTCTGAAAACATTAGGGATCAGCTCGAAGAAATTATTCGAGGTGTAAAAGATGGTTTGGTGGACTGGGTGAATGCACATGTGGCATTCACTGGATTTGACGCTGTAGAAATGAGAAAAAGAATCATATCAAAAGTGAAGGTCGGCGATATATATTCATATTAATAATAGTTGGGTTAACACGGGGAAACAACATCCAGCGTATCTCATCCTCGATGAGAAATCAGCAGACCAAAAAGCAGTTTGATGCTATTGTCAAGCAGCTTAAAGTCCAGAAAAATGTATCTGGAGACTATGCAGCAATAACCTTATCAAGTGTTGTGGCATGTTTTCCAGATGCTGTGACCCAAATTCTTTCAGAACATGAGCTACCCATGGCTGTGGATTACACTTCTGTGCAGAAGATACACAGTGAATACCCCCGAGTAGCAAGACACCAAGTTTGCGCTTCAATATTTCCGGAATCCTTAGAGTCTGATGCCAAGGCTAGAGCCTTAGCAGTGATTATGGTGCCATACATGATGACATCAGAAGTGACAAACACAAAGAACAAGGTATGGAAATCAATGCCTAATAAACAAAAAGCTGAGGACTCAGAAGATCAAAGATTCTAACGGTTGATGGAAGGAAGCTTTTGTCAATGCAACTAGGAATCACTAAAAATGGGAAAACTTTAACCACAGTCTGGCAAGCATGCTCTGACAAAGCAAAGTCCTGGTTAGGGTCCAATTATAATTATTCATTAGAGTTAGAATAAATTTATTAATTTAAACTTATGTTATTGTGAATTTAATCTTAGTTAACTTAGTTTTATTATTTTGTTTTAGTTTAAATAGTTATAATAATTTAGTTATAACACCGTTGTCCTTGAAACCATCAAATGAACCCGTCAAAATTAACAACTTTTTCTATGAGAACAATGCTGGGAATTAAAAAAAATCTGTCTTCATACCCATACAAATTGCCGATCCGTGCATCCGTATGGGTATAAAGACGGCATTTTTTTTGAGTTTCCAGCATTGTTCTCATAGAAAAAGTTGTTCATTTTGACGGGCTCATTTGATGGTTTCAAGGATAACGGTGTTTACACAAACACACTGTATATTCATTATATTTTAAATGTTTATTCTAAATTAATCAATCATGTATTCCTATGTTATATTAGTTTAATTGTAAATAGGTCTATGACCACTAAAAAATATATTTTGCCACGCTGAGACTAATAGGAGCGAAGAAATAGAGGAAAATGTGGAAAAAAGTGGGGAAAAAACTACTGGAGTAATTTTTCTGTTATTTGGCACAGATAAGAAGTAGACCACGTGAAGGATCATAGGCTATTTTTGTGGACTAATTTGTCTGTGAAATATCTAATTTACACAGGCGCGGAACGCCTAGTAATAAATATACGGTTATCTCGTTGGCTGTAGCTTCGCTAATTTTTCGGTCTAGTCCGTTGCAATACTAAATCGTAATCTCATGAAATGGTAATTTCGTCGGTTGGACATTTCATAAGAATACAACTTTGCTTTTAAATAACTAATCCAGACTAAATCAAAGACAATATTTTCGATTCAAGATCAATATAATTTCATAATCCTTCGATCGCGGCTTCGTGGAAATCTATTATTCGAATTCGACCGCTTGGGTGTTGATAGGTTTAGTAACAATAATTAAGTATACTTATAATTAATAATAATTACAAATACAAAGTGCCGAGTTGTTTGTTTGAACGCCCTAATCACAGGAATTTTTCAGTAGATACTGGTTATTTGATAGTCCATTTATCGAGGAAGATTTTAGGTCATAAAACATCATGCTGCGATCAGTGGGAGAGAAGAATGAATAGAAAATGAGGAGAAAAAACGGCGAAAATATCTTTGTTCATGTGTTGACACGGACAAAGTCGCGGGAAATAGTTAGTGAGTGATAAAATAGCAAAATCATGGTAAAAAACTTTTAGTTTTCTAGACCAACGAACCTTCTCCCATCAGTATCTTCGGAGTGTACCTTATGCGGTCGGCATAAGGGTCATATTAACTCATAAGGGTACCCCGTGAGAAGTGTACACCGCCATGCGCCAGCAATTACTATGACAATCACGGCCGAGGCGTTTCCTGCCAGTAATTACGGCGTTTTCCTTGACAATACCACGTGGTACTGACCGTTGGTAGTTTTAATAGGAACACTTTCGAAAAAGACGAACCAAAAAAAAGAATTAAATTTTTGATGCAAAATAAAATAATTATAAACAAACTAACTATTGCTTTTACCTAGCAAATACACAAAATAACGCTTACAATAACATATCGCTTATCTACGAAAACATTGGGTATCTCCAGGTCCCAGATAGCAAAAAAAACAATAATTCTGGATAAGGGTCATACGAGCGACTTGCAGGAGCGGAAAACGAAGATAAGAGGGCGAACACGCTGCGGGTGCGCAGCGAGTTCGCGTCGTGCTACCCGCGATTTGTACCATTAAAGAAATTAAATCATAGTCACAGTCACACATCACAATCACAGTTGACGGACCTAGGTACTTATGGTCGCGTTAATTTCAACCCAGCCGACAGTTTACAACTAACATTGAATTGACATAACCCGACCAAGCGAGGTAGATCCGTGAACTGCCTGTGGATAAATGTTGAATGTTAAAATGGATAAATGTTCTTCGATGATTCAGTTCCAGAATGGACTACTACACTACTGTTAGCTTTGTTACTCTGAAGACTGAAACGAAAACAAAAGCAAATGTTCATATTATTATCAATTTTAGTATTAAGTAATAAATATTATTTTATTTTAAAGATAAATCTATGTATTTTAGTCGAACTAACAGAAGTCTGAAGAGCCTTATAGAGTTACCAGCAATAGAGAAGCCATTCCATGCGTTCAGGAGGAGACGTGTCGGCCTCAGAGCAACACCCTCATGGGTAAATTAATATTTTGAAATTTTGTTTACTTTAATGGAACTAATTATGCTGGTATGTTGTAACAAATTTAACTGTTTTTTGAAAATACCAATCGTGGGTCCTCATTAGACACAATAATAACAAGAGCAGAGGTACCTTCATGCTCGGCTCCACCTTCTACAGCCCTGCCACTGCCTACTACCACCAACCTAATTTCGTGCGACTAAAACTTTTCCATCTCTAAAATTATCGACCCTGCCCCCTTAGACAAAGTATCTTTTGTTGAAAACGATGACGAAATTCGTTGTCAAAATGTATGCGGTTTGACATAAGTCATCGCTAAATGACATTTCGCTTGCGAAGACTAATGTCAAATCCCATACATTTTGATAACGAATTTCGTCATCGTTTTTAACGAAAGGGACTTTGTCTACGGCCTCTGGTCTACAGAACTAAACATTCTTGCGAACCTGACGAGAACTAACTGCAAATCAAAAAAAAATGTACCTACTAATGTCCATAACAGCAGCTGTACCGTAGTTGTAACTCAAACGCTTTGAACTAACTATTATTGTGCGTGTGGTGAATAATAATTAAGTTTTTAAATATATCGGACGAAAAATGTATTCGTATGTAAATTTACTTGAAATTTCTGACGAATGTGATACAGCAGTGGCTCGAAGTGTATCCCGCCGGGAGAATTTCAGTGACCGTTTCAAAAGAAATTCCTTTAGGTTGTCGGATCGCATGTTTATAAAAAGGTACCGACTTTCAAAGGCTCTGACCAAAAATTTAATCGAAGAAGTAGCACCCCACATGCCGCCAACCTTGCGCTCGGATGCTTTGGACGTGGAGACAAATGTAAATTCTTAAAGTACTTCGTATGGCTTAAAGGTACATAGCATTTGTAAAGCTTTTTGTATAGATATTAGGTATATACAATAGAAAAACAGATAAACAGATTTGTTTTGATTCAGTTTTTATTACACCCATGACCCAAATCACCTTCATTATTGAAAATAAGCATTTTTTCTACTTTTAGGTTTTGGTAGCTTTGAGCTTCTTTGCATTGGGTGACTACCAGACAGAAACTGGAGACATAAGAAGACACTGCATCGCTCAATCTAGTGTCTCCAAGGCCCTGAACGAAGTCCCCATGGTTTTAAATAAACCTGAAATTTTGAATAAATATATTTGCTTCCTTTTTAAGCTGGCTGAGAGACAGCTAGTCAAAAGAGAGTAAGAGTACTTATTTTATTTATAACATTACAAACTTCTTATTTTTACCATAACTTTTCTACGAGTACCATTTATTTTTACCACAACATGATATTTAATATAATTTTTTAAAATTCTTCAAACAATTTAAGATGACAGGGTGCTTGGGTTGCATTGATGGAACTCACGTGGCTATTGTGCGTCCAAATGAGCATGAAGAACGAAAACGATTTTTTTTTGACGACGATTTCAATAGAAAAAAATATCACTCTTTAAATGTTCAAATAGTAAATATAAATTTGCACCCACAGAAATATATCAAATCTTGATATATTTCCGTGTTTGCACCAAATGTAATTTTACTAATTTACTGTAGGAGATCTAAAATAGGTGTAGGTGAACTAATAAACTATACTAAATTAAATAATTTTTCTGTTGCAGATGTGTGATACTAAACTGAATATATTAAATGTGGATGCAAGTTATCCTGGGTCTACCCACGATAGCGTAATATACCTAGGCAAATCATCTGTTGAATTCATTCGCCTTCACACTGTAGATGGGGACGACATAATATATATTTTGGGTAAGTTCGGACTTCGGACATACCTACTGTTGATTATACATAACTAGATGACGCGTGCCGCCCGCAACTGCGTTGCGCCTAAAATCGTGACGGAACCATACATACGGATAGGTCGATAGGACATAGGATAAAAAGTATCCTATGTCCTATCCCGGGACTCAAAATATCTACATACCAAATTTCAGCAAAATCAGTTCAGGGTGTGAAGAGGTAACAGACAGACAGACACATTTTCGCACTTATAATATTAGTAAGAAGTAAGATATTGTACAATATGACTGAAGTAAAACGTTTGAAGACCTTCAACCCAGTGGTTTTATAATATTTTAATGACTATTTTCAATTTTGGTGTTGGTTATCCACTGAGGCCAATTCTGATGACACCAGTATCCGATCCACGGCCTGACAGTCCGGAAGAGTTCTATCAGAATAAACACGCAAGTGTCAGAAATACAGTAGAACGCTGTACTGGAGTTCTCAAAGGTCGCTTTAGGTGAGAAAGTCATTAGTATACAGTAAAAAAATATTTATGGTTAAAAAATTATATTTTAATATGAGAATATTTTTACAGATGTTTAATGGGAGATAGGAAGCTGCACTACTCACCTACAGTTGCAGCAAGAATAACAAATGCATGTTGTGTTCTGCACAACATTGCAAATAGGTACAACTTGCCATTTCAGCATTTATCAGAAAACGAAGCCATGTTGGAGCGAGAACGCCAGGAAGGGGCTAATGGCAGAATGCCTGCAACTGTAGGTGGTAACGCTCTTAGAGACCTTGAAATGGGACGTGCTCGTAGAAGGGCACTAATGCAAAATTTGTGCAAAATTAAAAATTTAAAACATAAAAAAATATATTATTATTAGTAAGGTCAATTTGGGGATGTCCGTCTGGGGGGTAAGTCCATCTAGTGGCAATAACTTTCATATTTAATCCTTTATATAGAAATTCTGTTCACTTCACTAACAGTTTGTATACTTTCAGCAAAAAAGCGTAGCTGTGACGAAAAAAGAAGTAAAACTACTGGTAGATTTAGTTGAAGACAACCCTGTGCTTTTGAGTAAAGCCACAAATGCACAATGCACCAGTAACAATTAGCTCAAGGAAGCAGCTTGGTTAAAAGTAACCAACACTTTTAACTTAAGGTCCTTAGTATATTTAATTCAAATATTCAATTTCCATTGCACTTTATTAATTCACGTGAAAGATACGATTAAATTCAATCAATAAACAAAAGAACAGGGGAAAACACGAGCAAAAACGTGTGAAACGGTGCGTTCAAAGTTACGCCAAGATAACCCTTAACCTAACGACATAAAGGTCAGTATCATAGAACTAAGGCACCACACTATTCACAACAGCACTTTTTCGGAATAAAATTATGCTAATTATTTATCCAAAGCCACCACCATACCAGTCAAATTCTACCCTTATGTTTAAATAGGGCTTAATAGGGGATCAAAGTTTGAATATCAGCAATTCTATTTACGAGGAATTTAACATAAATGCTAGATATTTAGTAATATTTTACCGAGAAAGTGCACGAAACAGCTGTTATTTCTACTATGCAGTACGCAATCAGCAATGTCAATAGTCATATTTTACCGGAGAAAATGCCTAGAAAAATACTAAGCTTTTCTTTAAGAGCGATTCCTGTCCCCAGTCCCACTGCCTATCGATCCAACGCAGCCGTAGGCCAGCCTGGCCCGTTTTAGTCTAGCTCATCTAGTTATTTTAATTCTATTTAATTCTTTCACTCACCGTGAGATTATCGACCGAGTCGTATCCGCATATAACGTACCCCATCATCTTGTTTGCCATCACATCACAAACACCTAACAACAAACACTGCACAATGTAACACACAATCACTGTTTGTACCTCTCGAGTACCTCCACTACTAAACAACACGGTAACAACTGGAGTTTACTAATTTGGTAGTAATTTTGACGATATTTCAGCGCATGCGCATCGTTTCAGCGCAGGCGTGCGGCGCGCGCGCGTGCGTCTGCGGCACTGTGGGCGTGTCAAACGCGCGCTGCGGGTCAAACGATGGGAACCGTGCACGGTGCATCATCGAAGTACTCCGATTCTAATTACAACACAAATGCAGCTTCATTCCATACAAAAAGTAAATATTTTTTTAATTTTTTATTGCTGAAGAGATTGAAAAAACAGAGGATGTGCTCGCAAAGAAATTAGCTTATTGCACGGGAACAGTAAATTTTTCCACCATATATGCAATATACATACTACGTCTTTTCCCGTCTCTTAAAGTATGTCGATAGCGAATTTCTTTTAAATCGGTTCAGCCGTTTAGGAGAAGTAACAGAGAGACCAGCGTTGCCAGATTTTTTTTTGTGCCAAGTCGGGACTTTGGAACTTTTTGAGTGAAAAAACGGGATTCTTCAGTCAAAAGCGGGACAAAGTAAAAAAAGGTATAAAATCAAAAGTTTTTTGAATTTTTATCTTTTTATTTGCGTTAAAATAACGTTTACGTGACATAAGATGGTAAAAGTAGCCAAAGAAAATCCACCCCTTTACCTTCCACACTCTTATCTTCATTACGCACCTTTCTTCTCAGCACGCTGCACATACGTTCGGGCTTTCCCCGAAAAGCCGGACAGAGCCTGTCCCGCGCGGGACATTTAATTTTGATGAAAAATTGGGACGTCCCGCCAAAATCAGGACGTCTGGCAACGCTGAGAGAGACATACATTTTCGCATCCATAAGAAAGTAAGGATTTTCCTAGTCCGTTCTTCTTTCGTAATAATAATAATGAAACGAAGCACATCACGTTATTTTTATTCTAAAAATATATATAATTATATATTTTCAGTCCATTTTCCTACAAATCCAGTGTACAATTTTATCCTACAAGGCCGCTGACTCGTGTTATGTATACAGGTCACACCCTCAATACATACAGATGCATTTTACATCTAATATATATAAATCTCCTGTCACGATGTTTGTCCGCGATGGATTCCTAAACTACTTAACCGATTTTAATGTTTTTTTTTAATGTGTGCTTTTTTCCAACTTGAGAGATAGGATAGCTTAGATCTTTAATTATAGTCGCAATTTTATTTTATTGCAAATTATTTGTCTATAAAGAGCGACCTTTGTTTATGCGACGCGGGTCACGGGATAGCGATGGACGTTGCCATGGTGACATACTTATTTAGTCACTAATCCAATAAAATAATACGGGCGATATACTTTATATAATAATATGGCAAAGAAACGTTTGCCGGGACAGCTAGTTTGTTTATAGTTTTAACTAGACGACGCCTGTAACTCTGTTGCGCTAAAATTAGTTTATCGCGCAGAAACCGTAATTTTTTCCGGGATAAAAGTATCATATATTATGTCCTTTCCCGGGACTCAAAGTATCTCCATATTAAAATTCAGTAGAACCGGTTCAGGGGTTTGGGCGTGAAGAGGTAATAGACAAACAGAAAGACAGATCCAGCTTTTGCCGACAGGTCCGCTAAGATTATACTTATTGAACTTATCCCACGGAAAGTTAAGGCCGTCCCCCGAGCAAACGACCTTGGCCATACCTACATTTGCATTTGTTTTTAAGGCTCTAAATACGGTAAATTACGGCATCTCTGTAAGGAAGCGCCTTAAAAGGGTTCCACTACCAAAAAAGTTTGAGAACCGCTGCACTAGAGCTCTTGACCAGCTAACGTCAAAATTCTAAATAATCAACGCCGTTAAATAGATATCCTATCAAAAATCATCAGAAACAGGGCAAGTAGGTCCCCCGTCAGACAGGGTCACATATCAGACGAAATATTATGAAACATCGATCAGTTATCTAATATATAGAATAACTTTTTTTTATAAAATCTGGGGGGCAAACGGGTCACCTGATGAAAAGCAATTACCGTAGCCCATGGACACTCCTAAGTACGTGGCCGACCTTTTAAGAGGGAACACGCACTCATCATGAAGATTTGCAGGCCGTATTGGTCCGGGAATACTGCTGGCGACATACAGTTCGTTCCAGAGTTTTACAGGCGTGGCAGAAAGTGAAATAGCAAAAACATGAAATGCAATATCAAATACGTAAATTTTTATTTTTTAGACATTGGTACACAGTAATCTCTAATACAGTATCAGTATTTTGTCAGTCTTGTGTATTAATTTGACAGTGTCACGACTACTATTTTCTATTGTTAATCGAGTGTCGTGAATCGTGATCGACTACTCTAACACTTAATGCGCGTTCGACCTGAAGATCTAGTATATTCCGACAAAGTATTACCACTTTTTAGAACATCGTCGATCATCGGAAAATTGAGAAATGGTGCATGCTGTGAATTATGTTCAGCTGTGGATATTACGGTATCAGTTCAAAATATTTTAAATGGCTTTAGCAATTATTAATGAAGTTTATAAAAAGTCTAAATAGACTGCAAGTGACTCCATGAAAGCTGCAGCTCAAAAAGACAAGGAGATTGCTAAACACCTATGGAGGTACATGTGACTATAAATATAATAAAACAAAGTCGCTTTTTTTCCCTCATGTCCCTTTGTTACCTTTAATCTTTAAAACTACGCAACGGATTTTGATGATTCTTTCAGTGTTAGATAGCCCATTTATCGAGGAAGGTTATAGGCTATATTTTATCACGCTAAAACTAATAGAAGCGAAGAAATAGAGGAAAATGTGGAAAAAACGGGGAAAATTATTTGAAAGGGCTAACTTGAACGCGCTAATCTCAGGAACTACTGGTCCGATTTGAAAAATTCTTTCAGTGTTAGATAGCCCATTTATTGAGGAAGGCTATAGGCTATATTTTATCACGCTAAGACTAATAGGAAAATGTGGAAAAAACGGGGGAAATTATTTGAAAGGGCTTATCTCGCGAACTACTGGAGCAATTTTTATGTTATTTAGCACAGATAAGAAGTAGACCACGTGAAGGATCATAGGATGATTTTAATCATTTTTTCAGTGGCTATATGTTTTATAACCCGTGCGACGCCGGGGCGGGTCGCTAATGTGACTATAAAATATGTTGAAGGTAGGTTAAGCTTGCTGAGAATAAATCAATCTTGGTCTAATGCTCGTGTACACCGTACATGTCCCGTCTCAACAACATGACATATTCAAGAGCGACTACCATGTGGTGGGTGTTGACGTTGACGGGTCATGGATAAGGTGACCATACGTCAAGCTTTGGGCGGGACAGTCCCGCTTTCAGGCAGTCTGTCCCGCTGTCCCCCGCGAGGCCGAAATTGTCCCGCTTTTGCAAACAGACCAAACGACAATATTTTAAAAGTATTTTTATGTTTGAAATGCTTGTGCAATACCTGGAAGTAACGCATACATACAACAAACGTGATTTTACCGGCATATTATTGTGCCAAATAACATAGAAATAACTCCAGTAATTCGTGAGAAAAGCCCTTTTAAATAATTTTTCCCGTTTTTCCACATTTTCCTCTGTTTATTCGCTCCTATTTGTCTTGGCTTGATTAAATATAAACTAAAGCCTTCCCCGATAAATGAGCTATCTAAAACTGACAGAACTTTTCAAATCAGACCAGTAGTTCCTGAGATTAACGCGTTCATACAAACAAACAAACTCTTCCGCTTTATAATATTATAGTAAAGGTATTAATAAAAATGTAAGATATGCACATTAAAATACATAATTATTCATAAACATTGGGGGGGGGGGGGGGGGATTTGTCCCGCTCTGACAAAAAAATAAATGGTCACGTCAGTCATGGACCATGGTGCGTAAGATCTTATGGCACAAACTTTAAGAAGGCGACCTGACAGAAAAAAATCGGTTTTCACCCGCGCACTTCATACCCCCCGCACTCGCCCAACGCATTCAAAATGTCACCGCGGCTATAAATTTGTGTAATTACTCTCGTAACCACTTTTTGTACGAACGTAGTATAACCAAATATATCAGATGAAATTTTGAGAAGTTTGAGTCATATTTTCCATCTGCACTTTGAGAATCAAATTAATACGTTTTGCCTTATACACTAGTAATACTTTATGATATGTTTAGTTTAGTTAGTTTAGTGTCAGAACACTACTGGATCGATTCTGGTTAGAATTCCTAAGCTGTAGTTGTTACAAAAATATTATAACTTTATTTAATATAATCTACTAGGCACGTCTTCGTCCACGTCCGAATTTGGTTAGTTATTGTGTGTATTTGCGTAAAATATATTAACATTTGTCAGATTAAAATATACAAATACATACATTCGTTTGGCTTGAGAATAATTTTTTATCTGCTTTTTGATATAATATATTGATGCTAGAAATAATTCATATGGCAAACTGACGTTTGCCGGGTCATATAGTCAAATTTATATATAAAATTCTCGGGTCACAGTGTTTGTGCGCGAACACGTCCAAAACGGTTCAACCGATTGTATTGCTACGTACATTCGTTAGGCCTAACAATAGGTTTTTATATACTTTAATATTGATAATTTTTTATATTAAACAATATTTTCCGGGTCAGCTAGTTTTCTCCTTTTAGCTCCCCTCGATTTTTCATGAATTGCACCATCAGATCACCACTTTTGTTAACATGTTACGAAATTCGGACTACATCTTATACAATAACATAAGAATTTTGGAAATCCGTCAACAAACGGCGGGTAACAAATGGCGGAGTTATCCGAAGTCAAAACAGACCCCACCAGCAAAGTTTTTAAGAGAACTCAAAACCTTATAAAGAAGTACTCCGACTCACTGAATCTGGATCCCAAATTCTTGTTGCCTTCATGCCCCAAACCTCCAAAGTTGTATGGTTTGCCAAAGATACACAAAGCCAATGCTCCTCTTCGACCAATTGTAAGCCAAATTGACTCACCAACCTACAAATTGGCTCAGCTGGTGGCTAATGTACTCTCGCCTCTACGCGGACAGACCAAGGCCCATGTAAAGGATTCCTACCACTTTGTCGATGAGATTAAACATCTACGCCTCAGAGACAATGAACAACTGGTCAGTTTCGATATACAGTCCCTGTTCACTTGCCTACCAATACAGCAGTGTATCGAAATTGTTACAAGAAGGCTGAGAGAATGACTTACCGGTTGAATATGCGGACTTGTTAGAACACTGCCTTACATCTGGATATATGTTGTGAAATTATGACTTTTACAGGCAAGTAGATGGTGTTGCGATGGGCTCACCTGTTTCACCTGTGGTGGCTGATATTTTTATGGAAGACTTCGAGAAGTTAGCCCTTGAGTCCTCACCTGTACAACCCACATTCTACAAGCGGTATGTGGATGATACTTTCACAATATTACCATCAGACAAAGTATCCATATTCCTTGAGCTCAGGTGCTCAAAAATCTTTATTTCAAAGAGCGCGAGGAATCTGCGATGAACAGCATGTGGATACCAAACTTCATCATGTTGCACAAGTTTTACGCGACAATAAGCTTCGGGTACCACGAAAACAGAGCAGCAACCGAGTGAAGCCAGCAACAGTGGAAAGATTACCTGCAGTGTTACCATTTATAAAGGGAGTCACTGATAAAGTAAGCTACATTCTAAGGAAAGCTTCAATAAAAACATACTTTAAGCCGCCCAAAAAGATCAGCCAATGTTTACCATCAGTGAAATGCAACTTACCCCTTCAAGATGCAGGAATCTACAAACTCGACTGTGATTGTGGCCTCTCTTATATAGGGCAAACCAAAAGGGCCATCAAAACCCGTATCAAGGAACACATTGCAGATGTCAAACACCGTAGGAACACCAAGTCCGCAATTTGTGAACACACACTGGATCAACCTCGCCATTACATAAGATTTGATAAGCCACAAGTACTGGCAAAAGAAGCACGATACCTCCCAAGAATGATACGCGAGGCCATAGAAATTAAAAAACACCCTAATTTCAACCGCGAAGATGGTTGGGTGCTGCCATCTAGTTGGGATCCAGTGATAAACAAACTAAAGCACAAATCTATGGCTTCAAGACACTGTGAGTTCGTTCTGCGTAGATCGGAACGCAAACAAAAATTGATGAGTCGTCGGGTAGTTGGATAACTTCAAGAAATTGGACACCTGTCACCACAGTCCGCCCGTGACCACGGCCGGTGTAAAGTAGCCGAAAGTCGGGATTAATAAAAGTGCTCCGCGACAAAATCCGTAAGTGTTTAAACTTATAATATCAGAAATAAGTAAGTTCGGAATAATCAGCCAAGAGTGAGTCCGACTCGCGCACGAAGGGATTACCGCAGAGCTAAAAATAGCCCAAAATTGTAATTTTCGTGTGGGAGCCCCTTTTTACTATCCATAATTAAAGTACAAATATAATTAAGGACTTTGTAAAAATTTCAAGTGCCTAGCTTTATCCATTATTGATATCGAGCAGAAAATAGCAAAAAAAATCTGGTTTTTTGTATGGGAGCCCCCGTTAAATATTAATTTTATTTTGTTTTTAGTATTTGTTGCTATAGCGGCAACAGATATACACATTCTGTGAAAATTTTAGAAGTCTGGCTATAGTCGTTATTGAAATAAAGCCTGGAGACAGACCGACGGATAGACAGACATTGAAGTCTTAGTAATAGGGTCCCGTTTTTACCCTTTGGGTACGGAACCCTAAAAAGAACATTTTTCAAACAAAACGGCAATATCTTAGGCATAAAAGACCTTATAATATATGATGTAGTATATTATTATGTTGTATGTACTCTTCTAAATCCTTTCATAAATGTGCCGTCACCTTTGTTATTAACCCATCAAGCCTCATACGAGCACCGGTGATCGCGACACTAGAATACAATAGCATTTCCAAGAATCCGTGCAAGTGGATCTCTTCGTCTCTTCGGTAATTTTCTCCCAATTAAAACTAAAATTGCATTGGTTCATACATTGCTTATGCCAATATTGGATTACGCAGATGTCTGTCTCATTGATATTACCGAAGAACTTTTAGACAAACTTGAGAGACTGTAGAATGTTTGTATCAGATTTGTCTATGGCTTGCGGAAATACGATCATGTTACAGAATTTCGGAGGAAGCTTCGTTGGCTACCTATTCGCTTGCGTCGAGATTGTCACGTCCTCTCCCTTTTGTACAACGTCCTTTTTGTTCCATCCTCGCCGTCCTACCTTAAAAACCGCTTTAAATTTTTGCATGATACTCACCAGTTAACATTACGCTCTTCAAGCAATCTCACTCTCGAGATCTCTCTGCACTCTACTTCCTTATATTCCAAATCTTTCGCTGTTCGTGCTGCTTCTCTTTGGAACACTCTGCCTCTTAGATATCCGACAAGCCGGTTCAATAAATATTTTTAAACATATACTTAAATCTCATTTCCTTAATATTATGCACTAGCTCATTCCTGTCAATTGTCACATCTCTGCTTTGTCATCTAATAGATATCTACCAGCATAAATAGTTCTGGTTTTAGTAACAAGTAGTAATAGTTTTAGAATTTGTCTTAGTTTTAGTATTAGTAATACTTTAAGCACTAGGATTAGTTTAGTTTGCGCACCTACACGATTTTTACCTCATTCCAATTTTCAATCGTATCTACAAAAGGTTTACTGGTAGAGATTGCTTAGTAGCAATAAGTTCGCCTTTTGTACATCAATTAGTACTACTAGTATATATATTATTGTATCTTTCGTTTAAGTACTGTATTTTGGTGTGCAATAAAGAGTTATTATTATTATTATTTTATGGTATTCTCAATTTTCTCGGTTTTCACCGGCAAAATGGCATGTACGAGCCGAAGCCAAGTACACACCAGGTAAGTTATTTATGTATTAGGTGCATGATCAGCTTGTAATGTATGTGATGTATGAATGTGTGAGTTTGGATTATTATTATTATTATTAATCCGCGATCGAAGGATGAACGAAAGGAGCGAATGGTCGAAGTAGTGAATTTCGCATATAATATTATAATGTTATCACTGTTTGACAATTTAATCTTTTCACTTCAAGACCGTAGCGTTGTACCAAAGAAATTTATTCGATATTTTCATAGTATCGAGTACGACATTCATTGAAACCAAATCGATTTTCAAATCGCTGTCTTACACTAGTTTTTGTCAAAACTATATCGATTTAAAGCCGATTTATTTTTTCAATCTCTATTGCCGCGGCCGCTGATTTGTCGATCGTCACGAAGCTTGGAGCTATGAGAATCGTACCATTGGACGATACACGCAGATGTCCAATCAAGCACGAAGCACTACGCATGTGCGGTCGCAACATATGGGTTTGACAAATTATTTGTCATGATAATATTATCATATTTGTAAACAAATAATACATATTTTCCATTAAATTAAAAAGCCTTCTACAATTGTTCATCGGCTCCTGTTTTCTCCAGTAAATGTTGCTTTTAGTGAACACACTAAAATCAACATTTACAGGACTTAAAATTAAATAAACATATTTAATTTTTGTTTGTTTCCCATGGTTTCGATTAAATATTTTCTCAATCCGGAGTAAAGGCAAAAGAAGTATGTCCTCTCCTTAGGCGCGCGCGAACGCGACTGTTGGCGACTGAGAGGTGAGACAAATCTGGCGGTGAAGCGCCAATGTGGTTTTTCTTAAATATCTTAAAAAATATAGAGAATATTAAAAATCCGCTAGAACGAACACTCGGTGATAGAATTTTATATGATGTGTAAAAATATTAACTCAGTTTACTGCATGGTTTTGGGAATATAGGAAAAAAATCGTCAAAGTTAGATGCATCTTTGTGATTTTTTTCTATTGAGAAAATTTCATGATATCGTGTTTTCGCTCAGATTCAATTCTTGGAAATATAATGTAGTATCTATGTTTAGAAAATTAAACGATTCGGGGCTTATTATCAAGTACAAAAATGATTTATAAAATCGTCAATTTTGGGTTAGTCGCCTTCTTAAAGCATCATAAGTAACAGCTGCCAAAATCGGCAGAAGAACAGGTCAACTACAGCTTTACGTCGGAGTAAAAAATTAGTATAGCTTGGTATGTGCGCGTGCTGAGCAAAAAATACTCTACCAAAAGAACACAAATCTTTTAAAAACTATGAAGGGCTTCCAGTGGTGTGGAAACAGAAATTATTGTAGAAGGTTTCAATCCCAAATCCCAATGTACGGGGAATAATATACGAACGAATGATAGGGACTCTTCAACTTACACTGCTGCACTGGTCTGGCTTTAAGAACTTAAAAAGTTCTTAAAGCCAGACCATACGAGGCCGAAAATGTGACTGACGAAAAAATTTAATGCTGAAACCATTTATTACGCATTTTTTGTAAAAATTACTACAGAAATAAAAATACATCTTCTGTTAAACACATGTCACAATTTTTACGATGCGGAAAGCAATAGTACAACGTATAAAATACCAAAAGTAAAAGCGTCGGGAAGTCCTCAAAGTATTGCCATAACTTTTTGTATACAGGACATAGAATGTGTCAAGAAACTAACAGCGAAGAGCTTAAAAAGATTCAGACTTCACCATTTCCATTCAAAATAAATGCAATTGTCTCAAATATTGCAGCTAAAACACGCAGCTTAGTCGAAGACACAAATATTGTAGAATGTTTTAACAGTATCATCCCCAAAATTGGTGGAAAGCGAATTAATTTTGCGCTAAAAGGAAGTTACAAAGGACAATTCTTAGCAGCCGCTGTTTCTTTCAACTCCAAATGTACAATTTCTTCTGTTCAAAAAGTTTTTTATAAATGTATACAGGTAAATGCGTAAAATAGCCTTTATTCATTACCGTAGGGTTGATTAACAAACTTAATTAAACAATTCGACAGTCTATATTTAATTTAGGTTTAAATGTCTTAAACCTAAATTAAATATAGACTGTCGAACGTAGTATTTGTCATGTTTGAAGTAGTTGTTTACAAGACCTTTAGGTGTTTTCTTCGGAATGGACGAAATTTCAGAGTAATTATTATGAGTTATGAGTTAATAGCGATGGCGGTCCTTCAGAAGCTGGATTTAATATATGAACAGCTGACCTATGGATGATAAGTAATAGAATTTATAATTTTTTTGAGAAAAGAGTTGTACAACATGGAAGGTCTCATTCGAATTCAAAAATCTATTCAAGCTCAAATAACTAAGGAAGTAAGGACTAGATACCAACTTTAAGAAATCTCCCAAGGTGAGAATTGGCCGCCACAGTTGAAGGGATACTAATGCAAATAAATGTTTAGATGACCTTTAGGTATTATCTTCAGTGAGCATAAAGACATGTAATAATTGTGTATTTTTTTTTATTTTAGCTCTTAATCCGAATGGAAAACCCATCAGCAAGACTATGAAAAATACAGCAGCGGCAGTATCGTTTTTTGACGACTTGTTTGACAGTGTCAACGGAGCGAGCACAAACGAAAAAAAATCGAAGGGAAAATTTCAGCGCAAGGCTGTTACAGCAAAATCAGCACATCATAAGTTTTGGGATGAGGTAATTAAAACCTTGGAAGGTATTCAATTTACTCGCAAAGATTGGACACAAAAAGTGTCCCTTCTCTAAAAAATTGGGTCATTAGTCTCATTACTCCAAAAAGTTTTAAAAGGGTGTGGGAGCTAATGAATTCAAAAAAAAATTATGAGGCCCCGATATTTCAACTCTGATATTATTGAAAACTTCTTTGGCCAAGTGCAGGCCTATAATTATTATCGAAGTAATGACTAATGACCCAACGAGGAACAAAAATGTCTGGCGATTGGAATAAGGAAAATGCCCAAACCGAGCACCCTAATTAAGGCTGAACATTTTGATTCCTCAATCAAATAAAAAAACATCAAACCGAAGGCTAAACATTTTGAATCCTCAGCCAAAAAAAAAAAGAAATGTCATGTTCAATTCTTGCAATGATTCAAACAGGTGGACGAAATTTCCGAACAAAAAAAATTGGGTTCCAAATTTAAACATAGCAACTAAAGTAGTGGTGCTAATCTGTGCAAGGTCGACTGTGATTGGCTGATAAAAAAGACCATAGAGAATATAAACTACATGAGAAAAAAGACGAAGAATAAGTTTAAAACTCAAAGTTCGATTTTCATTTTGTGAAAATTATTTTGTAGCAACTCATACAAAAATTGTAAATTAACTGGATTAATTATTGAAAAACGAAAGGTAAACCATTGTAAAATGTAAATGTAACCGTAAATTGATAAATTGAAGCGAAACATAACTATGTCATATTGTCAGTAAGCAATTTCGGCATTCTAATCAACATATTTGAAAAACAACAAGAAACAAAATTATAGTAATGAGAACCATGACAGCTGCAGCCCTAAGACAAAAGAAATACAGAACCAAAATTAAAGAAAACAATAATATATATTTTAAGACGCAACAGAAAAATAAAATAAGAAATAAAAAATATAGAAAAAAGAAAAAAGATAAATACAAAGAACTATGCAGTGATTTAGAAAAAAATTAAAAAAGAAAAAAAAAACTTGAAGCTCAGCTGCAAATAAACAACATTCAGGATGATATGCCAGGCCCCTCTGAAAATTATACAGTAATTACTGAGAGAAATTCAAAATTTTAGTTATAGGAAGAAATACAAATTTAATTTTTACACAATAACAATCAATACACATTTTTTAAGAACAGTTTGGGGCCTGGCCGGCCGTATACTATCTTTAATTTTCCCCGCTTTTTTACATTTTCATTTTGCGTTCATTTTGACTTCAACTTTATAAATCCACTACAGGGTAACTACTGGCACGGTCTTCCCTCCCTCCTGTTCAGCATCATGGGGGTGATAACCGGTCTGCTGGTGCTGACGCAGCCGGAGACACTCGGACAGAAGCTGCCGGACACCATAGAGGAGGCGGAGGCACTCGGCAGATAGAACAAATAACTACTCTACTATACTTAAAAATTTGTGAAAGTGTTTTGTTTTCCCAACAGACCGTAGTCTGTGGAACTCACCACCCCCCGGACCACTGGAAAAGAGGGTACAACTCCTCGATTTTTTTCCATTGTCGCATTATTTTTGTACGGCGTTGCGGAATAATTGATTCGAAGCTGTATTTAAACATTATGAAACTTATGCCGTATAGAATCAAATGACCTAATTTACCATGGAAATTGTCAGAAAACAAAATCAAAATACCGACTTATTGGAGCATCATTTTTGTACGGCACTGCGGGCTTTCTTATTATTTTTCATGTGTATATCGATGGTACAAAATGTCGTACAGGATCATATGACCAAAATTTACTCACCCTACATGCACTTTTGAATTCTCATCAGCACTCAGTTGGACAGCTTACAAGTGACGGCATAGTGCTAAATCTTACTATTTTATCCTCTAATATCGTCCTATATACGTTACCAGGTGGTTCATATGACCCATCCATTTTCGACATGGGCCTGTAGTTTATAGGTAAGTAGTCTGTGGACTATAACCAAACATTGAAAGGTGAAAATAGTTTTCCATACATTGTTAGTCTGTTTGTTGTTAAACATTGTCTCGATTCTCGATGCATAATATTATAAATAACATACAGTAGATCATCCGTGTTCTCAAAATCTAACAGCTAACTGGCTAGTCACAGCTCAGTCACTAGTCAGAAACAAGTTTAACGTGATATTGCATTTTTTTTGCTTGAGGAACCTTAAATTACGCCTGTCACCTGTGTATCAGCGCCCAATTTTGAAAGTCTAGTAAGAAGATGCTGCACAATAGGCTTACAGCTAGCCTTAAAAACATTTATGTCCAGAGATGATGATACTTATGTACTACATATTGTTTTACTAATGCATTGTTTGCGGCTTGTTTCTATCTGATTAATACAAAATACACTAAACTGTGCAGTGTGCACATTATCTGACATAAGTCGCTGACGCGACCTTGAGCGTTCGGACGTCCGAAAAGAATCTGGCTAGCCGCTAGCGGGATGTTTTTGCATCCGCGGACGGTATGAACGGGGCGCGGGGACGCATTCGCGGACGTTTTAGGTTTTCTGAAATGACTGGCCAGACGTCCTGTTACATCCCTTGAAAGTTAATAGAAATGATGACAAGGTGCTGATGCAGCATCAGCACCCACTCATCCTATTCAGTTAGCCAGACGGGAGCACAGTTCAGTGTCAACCTCGGGCTAGCGCGGACGTTTTCTCAACTTCGTAATTTCTTAGTGTAATAATTTTTCAAAGTGTATTTTACAGAGAATAAATTTCCTTTTTTTTTTTAAAGGTTTTTGAAAATCCCGTTTTAACATTGGTGGCAGCGGTGGGATTCGTAAATCCCCGATCCGCCCGAATACGCGTCCGAAAATCCAAAAATCCAAAAAAGTGAAAATTTTAGTGCTAAAGATACGTAGAATAAACGTTGATCCGTATCTCCCGCTTGTTCCCGTGATCTGAACTCATTAATTTCCTAAAACATTTTAATTCCAAAATAAAATAAAGTATATTTCATAAAAAATAAAAAAATAAAAAAAAAATATCCAAATCCTAATCTCAATCGTGAGTGTGTTCCTGTCATCATCATCACCCCTGTGTCCACTGTGTCATAAGTGGTACCTAGCTGCGGGCCAAGTCAGCCCGAGAGCGGTATCCAGCACCGACCAGCGAGGTGACGAGTTTCCTGTCGACGATCCAGAAAAAGTGTGAAGTGGAAAGTGTTAAAAAATAAATAAATCCATAAGTGCATAGTGCTTAGTGATATTAATCCAAATATTCGTTATCTTGATCGAGACCTCCAGTGAGCATGCAACGAGTCGTCCCCGTTATCATCGCCGCCTACGCACTGTGAGTCAGCTTGAGTTATTGTTAAGGTTCAGTGAGACATTCTAATTTAATTTTAACTTTCAAAATGTCGAAAGCTAATAAAGACGGTCTGTCATTAGGAATAATATTCCTGAAGCCGGTACGTCCGACGAAACGAGACCTAGTTCCCCAAAAGGGGGCCGGAAAGGAGTTGCTCCGAATATAGAAAAGGTTGAGTTAGACCTCAGCACCTTATTTAAATTTATTAAAACATTCGATGGATCCAGAGAAAATGTAAACTCTTTTATAATTAATTGTAACAACGCCTATGATTTAGCAACAGAAAGTCAAAAACCAATATTATTCCGCTTTATTTATAGTCAACTACAAGGCAAAGCCGAAATAGCCTGCTCCATAAAAGACTTTACTAATTGGGGTCAACTTAAAGACTTTTTACGGAACCAATTTTGTGAGCGCAAACATCACGCGCACATACTTATGGACCTCCAAGAGTGTAAACAAGGCTTAAATGAAAGCGTAACTCAATACGCGTTACGAGTTGAGACTTACCTATCTCAATTGCTTACAGAAATAACTATCTCAATGCACCTTACGCGAACTCCCTGGTCGTTCAGCAGCTATGGAAGACTTGGCGCTCCATCATTTCTTGATAGGATTACATCCCCGTATCTCCAATATTGTTCGATGTAGAGATCCCAAAAATTTAAATCAGGCCGTAATTATCGCTATTTCAGAGGAGCGCATACAACAAAGCATTTATAAACGTCCTCAGACAACAAATAACTCTAATGCTCATTCGAACAATAATTATAGGTCATCATCATCACAATCCTTCCGACCATCAGATATATCTCGTAGAGTTTCTTTTAGGAATGATAATTTTAGGCCTAAACCACATTTTAATAATAATCAAAATCCTAATTCATCATCATCAAAAGATGCACCATTTTGCCGTTATTGCAAAAAATCCGGTCATGTACTAGAAAATTGTAGCCTCCGAGAGTATAACAATAATAGGAGGATGCAAAATCAGCCATTTACTCCGAATAATAACCAACGTCCAAGAGTTAATTATGCTGAAATAAATAATGATAACCAAGGTACAGACGAAGTAGACGGAAATTTAAACTAACTTTTGTCCCGTCTAGGTATCGCGCGGGGCAAGTTCCTTCAGCCAAAGTCGATACAAAATTTAAAAAGACCAATGGACAGGGTAACCAGCCCCAAACTCACGGTCTCTCTTCCCATATCGAAAAGACCAATGGACAGGGTAACCAGCCCCAAACTCACGGTCTCTCTTCTCATATCAAAAAGACCAATGGACAGGGTAACCAGCCCCAAACTCACGGCCTCCCTTCTAGTATCGAAAAGACCAATGGAAAGGGTAACCAGCCCCAAACTCACGGTCACTCTCCTCATATCGAAAAGACCAATGGACAGGGTAGCCAGCCCCAAACTCACGGTCTCTTGTCTGATATAGAAAAGGTCAATGGACAGGGTAGCCAGCCCCAAACTCACGATCTTCCTAACCTAGAAAATAAATCCTGCAAAAAAGAAACTAAAAAAATTTATGAAATCCTTACTAATAAAAGATACTTAGCTTATATAAAGCTGAAGACATCTGTAAATGAAAAAGAACTTACCTTCCTCGTAGACTCTGGAGCATCCTTATGTTTGATAAATAACAGCTCTATTATGCTTAAACCAAATATCTGCAATGAAGAAAATGTCACAGTTAAAGGAATTGATTCAGAAAATAATTCATTAAAAAGTATTGGTCACTTTAATTTACAATTACAATTTAATCCTAATGTAAAAATTGCACATACCTTTCATATTTTTGATAATATTGATATCCCTTATGATGGTATAATAGGTAATGATTTGTTCCTAAAATATGATTGCAAAATAAATTATAAATCACAGTCATTAGAAATTAATAATTTTAGTGCTAGGTTATTGTTTGATGATCCTTCTTATGTTATTGAACCTCGATCAGAAAAAGTCATTGAATGCTCAGTTGATAATCCAGAAAATCTAGAAGAGGGAATAATATGTGATCAGCACATTTCCAATTTACTTCTGATATCAAATTGCTTAGTAAAAGTAAAAAATAATAATAGAGTAAATCTAACAGTCCTTAACATGTCCGAGAAACCTGTAACTATAAAATCAAACTTGTTATTAAAAATATATAAAATTAATACAAACGAAATAATAAATATAAGCAGAGATCAAAGTAGTCTCGAAAGAAAACAACAATTATTAAATCTTTTACGAACTGACCATCTTAATTCAGAGGAAATAAATTGCATACACGACATTTGCAGCCAATATTCGGACATATCCACTTACCGGGCGATCAATTAACTAGTACAAATTTAGCTCAACACGAGATTCGTACATCATCTGACCAACCTATTAATGTAAAGTCATACCGTTTCCCCGAAGTACATAAACAGGAAGTTGAAACCCAAATAAATAAAATGTTAGATGAAAATATTATAAAACCTTCTAATTCACCATGGTCCGCCCCTATCTGGGTTGTGCCAAAAAAACTTGATGCCTCTGGAAATAGGAAATGGAGAATTGTAATAGATTACCGAAAACTCAATGATATTACCATAGGCGCAGCTTATCCAATTCCACAAATTAATGAAATATTAGATCAATTAGGCCAGAGTAACTATTTCACAACCCTTGATCTCGCATCAGGCTTTCACCAAATTGAAATGAAACCTGACGACGCAGCAAAAACTGCTTTTAGTGTTCCACAGGGCCACTTCGAATTTAATCGGATGCCTTTCGGCTTAAAAAATGCGCCTGCAACTTTTCAAAAGGCAATGAATACAGCTTTATCTGGTCTGCAAGGACTGCACTGCTTTGTATATATTGATGACATTGTAATATATTCACACGACTTAGCAAGTCACATAAAAAAAATATCTTTAGTGTTTGATAGGCTCAGACATTTCCATCTCAAACTTCAGCCTGAAAAGTGTGAGTTTCTCCGTAGGGAGGTATGCTATTTGGGCCATATTATCAGTGATGAAGGCGTGAAGACAAACCCTAAAATAATTAAAGCTGTAGTTAACTTTCCAATTCCTAAATGTCCCAAAGACATTAAAAGTTTTCTCGGATTGGCTTCTTATTATCGTCGTTTCATACCAGACTTCTCAAAATATGCAAAATCCCTTACAAATTTATTAAAAAAGGATGTACCCTTCGTATGGACTAATGCCCAACAATTAGCTTTTGAACAATTAAAATCGAAATTAGTTTCTGCTCCTGTCCTTATATATCCTGATTATACAAAACCATTTTTGCTAACCTGTGACGCCTCGAATTACGCCATTTCCGCCATTCTATCACAAGGTGAAGTTGGTAAAGACAGGCCAATTGCCTATTCCTCAAGAACATTAAACAAAGCAGAAATAAATTATACAGTAACCGAAAGAGTGTCTAGCAATAGTCTACGGAACAAAAGTATTCCGGCCATATTTACTTGGTCGCCGTTTCAAAATCATAACGGATCATAAACCGCTAAAGTGGCTCTTTAATTGCAAAGACCCAGGTTCCAGATTGGTCCGCTGGAGATTAAAACTTGAAGAATATGAGTATGAAATCCATTATATGAAGGGCAAGATGAATACCAATGCTGATGATCTTTCTCGGTACCCCGTAAATATAACCCAACCTAAAAATTTAATTAATGTCCTAGGAGATAATGAAACACCTGAGGCCCCTCCTGTTGTACTCCAACCTGAAAATATACCTTTAGCTGAAAGTCCTGGCCTACCAGAACTCCCAGACTTAGATGAATTCTTTGAATTACCTGATGAAGTCCTTCAAAATCCTGAAATTCCAAATGAAATAATCCCGAGTCCTAGTATAGACTTACCTTCACCCGACGAATCCTTGAGCCATAGGGACACGTACTCTGAATACCTGAAAAAGATTAATAACTCATTATCTACGTCCAATGTTAAAATCCTAGAATATAATGAAAATTTATTAAAAACAAAAGTCAAATCAATTATTATACCTACCTCCATAGATCTTGATGAGTCCAATACATACGTCGAAGAGATCCTTAGTAATACACCAGAGTCTGCTCTAAATCGAGATCGTGAAAGAACTTTACATTCATTTTTAAAATTTACCACTAATGATATTGATTATTATTTTCTATTTGTAAAAGTTTATTATTATGATAAAAATACTTACGAGGACATTTTCATGAATCTTCAAAACCTTAGAGATGAGTTAGTTGTCAAGGGTATAAAAGAATTAAGTATTACTGACTTTAAAAATCCCTTCGATAGTCATAATTTTTCCAAAATTTACAATATGTTAATGTATCTTTTCAATAATAGTGATATAACTATTCATATATACAAAAATATTTTGATCTATCCTACAATGTCTGAAATTCCTAAAATATTAAAAGAAAATCATAACATCCCTATCTCCGGTCACTTAGGATCGAATAGAATGCTAAAACGCATTCAAGAGAAATATTATTGGCGAAGTATGCGTAGTGACGTAGAAAATTACGTTAAAAGGTGTGAATTGTGTCAAAGTAATAAAGCTCTTCGTAAATGTAATCGTGCACCCATGCAAATTACCACTACATCAACTCAACCATTTGAAAGAGTAGCCTTAGATATAGTAGGCCCACTTCCTGAGGCCGGTCCCGCTAAATTAAAATATATACTTACCCTTCAAGACGACTTAACAAAGTACTCAGCTGCTTATCCAATTTTTAATATTACAGCCGAAGAAACATCGGAATGTCTAATACATTTTATTTCTCAGTTTGGCATCCCAAAATCTATCCTGACAGACCAAGGTACAAATTTTACCGCCGAATTATTAAAACAAACTTGTACTTTCCTTAAATAAAACAACTGTGGTCAACGCCATACCACCCGCAAACCCAAGGCGCCCTGGAAAGGAGCCATTCTACTCTAAAAGAGTATTTAAAATCATTTATTAATGAAAATCAAAATAATTGGCATAGATACGTTTATACTGCAATGCTAACTTATAACACTTCTATTCACTCAACAACAAATTTCACTCCGTATGAACTCGTATTTGGTCACAAAGCTATTATACCAACATCTATATTTGAATCATCTTTAGAGCCGACTTACAATTCTTATGTTAGAGTTTTACAACAAAGATTAAAACTTTCTAGAGAAAAAGCCATCGAAAATATCCTAAAATCTAAAAATATATCCAAAACTTATTACGATAAACATTCTAGACCGGTAAAATATAAAGCAGGTGATATGGTATATGTTAAGAATCATCTTCGTCTCCGTAAAGCATTATCACCAATCTGGAAAGGTCCATATAAAGTCGTAAAAATAAATGGTGACAATACACTTACCTTACTCGTAAATCGAAGACACGTTAAGTACCATTATGATGAGGTCAAATTGGCTGAAATCGATACCTTATAATAATAATAAATATATCTTAAAATATAAAATATAATTAGCCTAAAGAAAATTATTATATTCCAGGTTTGGCGTAGCAAGAGTTTGCGTTTTCTCATGGAACATGATACAACCAATAAATAAAAGTATCGGTATGTACTTCGATCCTGTCGGTACAGTTAAAATCTCTGACGATCAGCTCCATGTCTTGGTCCCTGTAGATATTGGCTATATAAAGCCGCATTTTGAAAATATTAAAAACTATTTCGACTCCGCTCAGACTTTTTGTAATTTTAATTATAGCTTTAATTTTACTAATTGTAAAAATCATTTAAAACCTTTGTTAGTTCGCTATGACGGTATTCTGAGAGATTATAGTGCCATCTCTCATTTAACCTCCGATAGAAATAAGAGATCAGCATGGTTTGCCGGTGTCGGTACTGTATTTAAACAAATAATTGGAACTATGGATGAAAATGATGCTATTCGATATAATAACGCCATTCAAACATTGAATTCTTCGAATAAAAAACTTGCTTCCTTATTAAAAGATAATATTTTAATTACTACTTCAGCCCTCGAAAAATATAATAAAACGTTAAAATCAATTGCTGAAAATGAGTTCCGTTTGAATAGCGCTATTGATTATTTAAGTAAAAATATGATAAATGTTGAATTAGAAACTAAGTTTAATGAATTGTATGAAGAACTGTCTTCTTCTATTTTTACACTGTCATTTAAAGTAGAGAATTTAATTAATTCTATAATGTTTGTGAAAAGCCACTCGATTCACCCATCTATCTTAACTCCAAAACAATTTTATAATGAACTTGGAAAAAATATTAAAAATCTTCCAAAAGATCAGGAATTACCCCTGAATCTAAATTTGAATAATATTCATAATATTATCGACATGGCAAAATTATCATGTTATTATGTAGAAAATAAGATTGTTTTCGTTATAAGAATTCCTTTAGTTTATAGAATAGAATATAGTATGTATAAACCGTTTCCACTACCAGTATCACATGATAATGACTCCCAATCATATGCTATGATTGCACCTACTTGTAAGTACATAGCCATAAGCAAAGATAAGAGTTTTTATATATGTCTTAAAGATTTTAGTAACTGTGTAAAAACCATTAATTCTTGTTATATATGTGATCATACAGATATAGCTTCAGTAGCAGATACACCTATCTGTGAAACCGAATTATTATGTAAAATTTATAAGACACTTCCAAAACAATGTGAGATCAGGTTTATTTATGGACAAATTGATATTTGGCAAGAGCTTGAAAACAATAAATGGCTATTTATTGAAACTCAACCAATAAAAGTAGACTTTGAGTGTCCATCTCAAATTTCCCAACATAAAATAATTGGAACGGGCATATTAGATTTACAGATAGAATGTAAAACCTATTATAAAAACAAAATATTTACATATAAACCATATTTAAATTTAACTATTAAATCAGTTTCACCAGATTTTAACCTCATTGATGATCCTTGCTGTAATTCTGAAATATTAAATAAATTAAAGTCTAAATTAGTTCCTTTAAAATTACTAGATGTTAATTTAGAAACACTTCCTGACATTGCTAGTAAACAAATAATTACCGAATTAAACAAAATTATAAATAAACCTGACCCACTCTTACAATATGACTCCCATTTACCTATCTTAACATACCGTATAATTTTAATTATTTTAATTTTTATTATTTTTAAGCTATATCAAAGGTTGAGAAAACGTTCACCCCGAATTAAAAATCGTGAAATAGAATCAAGTAATATACAGACAGAATCTCCTGATTCTGTCTCTGCAACTGAAGAAATTCCTTTGCCTCAGCTCAGAAGAGCCCTTTAAAACTTACCCTTACCGGTAAGTTTTATCTTACGCGGGGGGTTGTTACATCCCTTGAAAGTTAATAGAAATGATGACAAGGTGCTGATGCAGCATCAGCACCCACTCATCCTATTCAGTTAGCCAGACGGGAGCGCAGTTCAGTGTCAACCTCGGGCTAGCGCGGACGTTTTCTCAACTTCGTAATTTCTTAGTGTAATAATTTTTCAAAGTGTATTTTACAGAGAATAAATTTCCTTTTTTTTAAAAAAGGTTTTTGAAAATCCCGTTTTAACAGTCCGAAGACTCATCTTCCTTTTTTTGCATCCGCGGACGTCCGCGGATGAACCGAGCACATTGTTAAGTCGCATCCATCAGCCGCGACTTATGAAAACGTCCGATAATTCGTTTCTAGCTTTATTCGGGTCCTGTATGATCACTGATATTACAAACATAAATACTAGGACCACGCTCGCAACGGAGTTGCGCAGAAATTCCTTTATTGTACGAGAACCATAAATTTTTCCTGTCTCCATATTTTTTTATCAAAATCGGTTCAGCGGTTTAAGCGTGAAGAGGTAACAGAAATACAGACACTTTCGCATTTATAATATTAGTATGGATGACGGTTATCTACTATATGCGGTTATACTGTGGCCGAAGGTCCCCGCTATATATAGAAGACCTTACTTTGATAACGCGATAGCAACGTAGATTGTACTATTTATAGTTGCTAGTGAACGAGCAAAAAATCACCTGCTTGTAAGAATATTACGTCTGTCGCGAGAAAGAGACATTACTAGATAACACCTGCAACTTCTTTGCAGTGGTACTTAAATTCGTTTGTCGCGCTGAAACCGTACATTTTTCGCAACAAAACTATCCTTTTTTTTATGCGCAGGGGAAACCCTTTATGGGTGTCCCCGGGTTGGGGATGTGTCTCAGTTAAGCTGAAGCACCCCGGGGGTATGTGGGACTCCCGACTTCGGGTTTATCCACTAAAACCACCTGCGGTTTGCCTTCAGCCGTATACGGTGGGATATCCTGGATCTGTCTAACACAGGAAACAAAACTATCCTATATCTCAGAACTAAATCAGTTCACTAGTTTCATATCGTGGAGAAGTAACAGAAAGAAGTAACAGTAGACAGACAGTTTCGCAATAATGGGGATTGTCAATTTTTTTTTAATTTTGCTCATTACAAAAACATTTCGAGGAATAAGGTCAGTGATCGTTTTTCTGTATATAAACGAAAAAAATACCCATTAGTTACTTATATTTTTGAACAAATATGTTTAACCTTAGTTTGACCTTCAATGGCGTTAAATTAGCAATAAATTCGACCAAAATTACGTTTCGAACTTTTGGTAAGCTTCTCGTATCAGCTTTCACATAATGAGAACTTGCATTTGACGAACCAGCCATTATAAATAAGATTGAAAGGAAATTTAAAACATACTGCAGAGGTCAATTGGCCGCCGATGATGACGTCAGAGCGAAACTTTAAAAATTTATTGAGAAAGAACTAGCCAATGAATTTCAAAATTATTTAATTTATATTCTTAAAATACCCTATTTTAACGAAAAAAAAAAATAAAAAGTACATGTGATTTTTTTTGGACTATGCCCATTATACAAACCCTCGAAAAACACAACTGTCCTTCAAGCGCAGTCGAAAAAATGGTAAAAGTTATGCTTTGAACCTAATATGTATGTTTCCTATCGGCTATAACAGAACAAGTATCTCCCTATAAGACGACTAACCCAGACAAGATCAGATCCTCACCCACCCAATTCCGGTGAGGTCAACAGGTCGGCACCCAATTGTCCGTCTGTCGGCTGTCCGTCCCCCACCCACATGCACTAACGAGCTCAATGGGCACCTCCCCCCCGCCCCCTCTCGCTCCGCGCCAGCGCAGGAAGTGACTCAACTAATTGTCTTAACGCACCCTGACTAATGCAAATGGGACGATTGAGACGTATAGACCGACTATGATGCTTCGACGTCTGTGCTCAGCGGTTGGCGGCTCCAGCTGAGGGTCGCGGGTTCGAATCCCGCCAACGGAACAAAAACTTTTCAATGTTCCTGGTTCATGGATGTGTATTAAATATGTGTATAATTAAAAAATCTTAAATAAGTATTTTTTAAATAGTATTAAAGGAATAAATAATATATTCCCGTACCGTTGTAATCTCGCGGTTTAGCGGCCAAACCGCGCGTTCGGGCGGACGCATATTATAAGCCTTACATTAGGAAAAATATACGGTTGCGACGATTTTTGTTGGTCTAATAAAGTTCTAAACAGGGACCGACAAGCGGCTTAATATAAATACCCTTAAAATAGATAACCCTTTAACAAAATATCCCAAAATTAAGGAAACACTGTTTATAAGATAACCCAGCTATTAGGGTTACCCTTTTAAGGGGGATATTTAAGCAATATCGATAAACTAACCGCTAACCTTTTCTTGAAAGGGTTACCCCTTTAAAACAGGGTAAGCGCTTAATCCAGTTCGAGCAGTATTTGGCTTTTCGCTTTCCTTTGAAAGGGTTACCCCTTCAAGTAAGTTAAGCGCTTATCAAACCATATGAACTGGGAAACCCTAAGACAAACTTAAGCGCTTACCAGGGTTTTGTTTGAAAAGGAAAGCGCTTCCTGGTTTGGGTTTCCGCTATTCAAGGGGTTTTATCCCCACACGTCCGATTTTTGGTTCTAATTTGTGATTGGTATTTCATATTAGTTGGCAATTTAGTTTCTTCGCGTCTCTTGCAGATCGCTCAACGCAGTGCTTGTTTGCGTACTAGTTTAGCGATCGTGTGACGTATTGTGATTTGTGAATTGTAATTAAAGTGAGCATTTTTTTAATGATGGAGGCAACTGAGGAACTAAAGGAGTGTATTCGCTGTGCTCTTGAAAGTAAGTAATTACCTCACAGAACACTAATAATTACCTATCTACTTATTGGTACGAGTAAGCAAGCCGTAAAACGAGCATACATAAGTAGATATTTTATATTTATCTACTTATCTATCAGGAATTCAGGAGCTGTACTCTCAAACGGCATATTCAAATCTTCGGACTCGGCCGAACGCTGCTGTCCTACAGCCTACTCTAACAACGTCATGTCACGTTTGTTAGAATAGGACGCGGCATTCCGATTCGTTCGTTTGAGTCTCAAAACAGTTTAACTTTAGGCAATAGGCCCTTCGCTGCGCTAAGCGCGAGCCCGCGACGGTGGCCGCACGGCGAGCTTGTTTCATGTTTTTGACGGGTGGCCGCGCGACGGACGCGGGACGACCCGCTTCACGAAGCGTTGCTTTATTAAAATTTAAAAAACATAAAACAAGCACGCGGCGCGGCCTCGCGTCGTGGGCACAAGCTTAGTGAGTTCGCTTAGTATTAAACGGTTATTTCAATATAACAAACAGACACTCCAATTTTATATAGTGTATATATATGTATAGATATTATACTGAGTCACAGATTAAGTATTATAAACCTCATTGTACTGAGTACTTTCTATAAGTTTCAGCGGCTCAAATTCCCACTGCTGCCATTAGCACAGCTGCCAATCTAGGTGAATCGGCACTTAAAACAGGTAAGATATTTTGTTGGCACAACTAGTTACAAAGTTACGACAACTATCGACATTGTGTGGAAATGTTACCGAAAGTAGTCACAAAGTTACTGTATTTTTAAAATGGTATCTCCTTGATTTTCTGTTCACAGTTTCTCAAACTTTGCCTAACAAAAGAAAGCTCTTCCGAGTTAAGATACCTCGTACCAAGCACCCTATTCAAACGAAATAAATATTACATTATGTATATTCATTATTATTCTTTTTCAGATCATGATTCGCCAGACACAAAAAATATTGAATATCAGTTCTGATATTAGTTACTTACATTAACTTACTGTGCAGCAAGTACAAACATCGATTAGCTACGAAGATTCTAACAAGTAATCTTGATTCATGTCAAGTAGATAATTTACGCCGTCGAATTCGACTCGTAGAATAGTGAAATAAAAATAGTTTTTTCTTTAATTTTTATTTTATTACTACCCCTAACGTTATATCAGTACAGGAATAAATACATTTTGGGAGATGCAAAGCATGCATAAAAGCACAAACTAAAATCAAACAGACTAAGGAATCTAGCCAGAAATAACTAAATAATCGGCCAAGTGCCAGCCGGACTCACGCACTTAGAGTTCGTCTCTAGGATAGAATAGGCCAAAATTTGTGTTTCTAGTATGGGAGCCACCCTTATTTTTTAAAATAAAACTATTATTAATTATTGAACTAGACATATTATTATAGTTAGGGCTTTGTGAAAATATCAAGTGCCTACTTGTTGCCATTATAGAGCAGTATGGGAGCCCCCTTTATTTTATTTTTTATTTATTTATTTATTTATGAACTAATTATGATAACCAACAGTTTTATTATATTTTTGTCAAAAAGGAGGAGGTTCTCAATTCGACAGTTATATAAGTTCTAACGTACTTTACTCATCTTTTTATTTTAATTAAACGGCAAACAGGCAGTTTACACAACACAAAGTTTTAGAATGACTGGCATTTGGTGATATACATTTATCAAAGTTAGTGTTTAGTTTTTACGTAACTTTACTACACATGTTACAACCCAGTTACTACATATTGTTACGTCGTGTCCCTGGGCACCTCCCCCGTGCCATCGTGAGCTTTTTCACGGTGACACGGGAGGGGTGGCTGAACGCCGGTATTTGTCCGTGGGAGAGCCATGCTTCGGCACGAATGGGCCGGCTCGACCGGAGAAATACCACGGCCTCACAGAAAACCGGCGTGAAACAGCGCTTGCGCTGTGTTTCGCCGAGTGAGTGAGTTTACCGGAGGCCCAATCCCCTACCCCCCTAGAAATGCCGCAGTTGAAAAACAATTTGTTACCCCAGGAGGTTACCAACTGCGTTGGACCCCTCCTGGGGTAACAATTCCCTCTCTGGACGTCCATGCTCAGGAACCCCTGGAACTGAACGTGGACGTCCAGGCTGCCCCTCGTATTCTGGGGAGGGCAAAACTGCGCTCCAATCTGCTCGGGGCAAGAGCAAACACACAAAGGCACCCCCCTCGATATTAAACGTGGACTTTTGCAATATCAGGGGATTACACTCCAACCTTAATGCCGTCCATTACCACCTTGAGACGGCAAAGCCGGCTTTGCTCTTTTTAACTGAGACGCAGATATCATCTCCGAATGACACATCATACCTTTCCCACCCAGGGTATTATCTCGAGCACTCCTTTCTACCCAAAGCTGGAGTGTGTGTGTATATCATAGATGATATCAGCTCTCGCCACCTCAGCAATCTTGAGGTCATGGACCTGTCCATCTTATGGCTCCGCATAGATTGCGACGACAACCCTCGCGTCTATGCATGCCTATATAGGTCCCATAGTGGTGACCCCGAGACGGACCGACTCTTGGAGCACCTGCAAGCTGCTTCAGATTTTGTGCAGCAGCAGATCCCATCCGCAGAGATCATAATACTTGGCGATTTTAATGCCCACCACGCCGACTGGCTCAATTCCAGTAAAACTGATCATGCGGGGAGATCTGTCTACAACTTTGCCCTTGCGAACGACTTGACACAACTGGTCACTACGCCTACGCGAATCCCAGATGTGGATGGTCAGAATCCTTCCTTGTTGGACCTCCTGCTGACTTCAAATCCTGACGGCTACCAAATATCTGTAACCGCACCACTTGGTTCATCGGATCATTGCCTTGTTAGAAGTTCTGTGCCACTTACGGCGGTGTTAAGACAGCGTGCTGTTAAATACCGTCGTGTGTGGCACTACAAGTCAGCAGACTGGGATGGGATGCGGTCGTTTTTTGCATCCTATTCTTGGGGGCAAGTGTGCTTCTCGCCGGATGATCTCGACAACACTGCCAACTCTGTTGCCGATGTGGTGATGCAGGGGATGGAACTTTTCATTCCGTCCTCTGTAGTGCCAACTGGCGGCAGATTTCGTCCCTGGTTTGTTTCTTCCCCCAAAAAAGCTTCTCGACGGAAGCAGGAGGCTTACCAATCCTGGGCCAACGCAGTGTCTGCTCGGGATTTAAATACCAGCACATATAAAAAGGAGTACAACCTTGCCTCTAGGTCCCTCAAGAAAGAGATTACTCGGGCAAAGCAACAGCACGTCAATGGAATTGGCAAGAGACTTGAGCGCCTCCCCTCGGGAACCCGTGCATTCTGGTCTCTGGCCAAAGCTATTGAAGGAAATTTCTGCAAGCCAACCCTACCATCCCTACACGTAGGAAATGGGTCGTTGGCCCAGGACGCAAAAGACAAAGCCGATCTTCTGGGCAAGCTCTTTGCGTCAAACTCGACCCTGGATGACGGGGGGCAGAAACCGCCGACCATACTCCCCCAATATTTCTCGGCAAAATGTCACTGAGAGTCGAAACGAACTTGTGTCTAAGGTGGAGAATTCATTGGAGAAGGTCTCTGAATGGGGTAGACGTAACTTGGTCCAATTCAACCCTGCCAAGACACAAGTCTGCGCGTTCACCACTAAAAAGTCACCAATGGTCGTATATCCTCGTTTCGAGGGCACATCTTTAACCATCTCCCCTAGCATTGAGATACTTGGCGTCAACATATCGAGCGAAGTCTAGTTCCGATATCATCTAGAGGGTAAGGCCAAATTAGCCTCGAAGAAGCTTGGTGTTCTTAACAGGGCGAGACAGTACTTCAGTCCGGACCAACGCCTACAACTCTACAAGGCGCAGGTTCGGCCTCATATGGAATATTGTTCTCATCTCTGGGCAGGGGCGCCAAAATACCAACTGCTCCCTCTGGATCGTATCCAACAAAGGGCCGCTCGAATTGTTGACTGCCATAATGTTTCAAACAGCTTGGACCCCTTGGAATTACGCCGAGATGTAGCTTCACTCTGCATCCTCTATCGGTTGTATCACGGGGAGTGCTCTGAGGAATTGTTCGGAATCATACCACCTGCAACTTTTCGCCATCGTCCCACGCGAAAAACATACCATCCTCATCACCTTGATGAGTGGCAGTCTTCCACAGTGCGTTTTTCGCGTAACTTTCTGCCGCGCACTGTAAAACTCTGGAACGAACGGTCACCAGCAGTATTTCCGGACCTATACGACCTGCAAACCTTCAAGAAAAGAGCGTATTCCCTCTTAAAAGGCCGGCAACGCACCTGCAGCTCTTCTGACGTTGCGAGTGTCCATGGGCGACGGTATTTGCTTACCATCAAGTGACCCGTTTGCTCGTTTGCTCCCTTATTTAATAAATAAATAATAAAAAAATACCATACGCTACGTGTGGAAAACGTGTGTACACATTTTTTTGTAACAAGCGGACACGGTTACAACACGTAGAAGCAAACCCCCACACAGTCGCAAGGTGTCGTATCAGCTACGAAACTGTTACGACTTGTTACAGATTTACAAATCTGCGACCGAAAATGGCTACATGGGATGGCAACAGGTGGGCACTTGAAATTGTCACAAAGGCCTTATTTATATGTGTAATTTAATAATTATAATAATATTTAAATAAAATAAACATTTAAGGGGGGCTCCCATACAAAAAAAAAACAATTTTTGCTCTATAACGGTACGGAACCCTTCGTGCGCGAGTCCGACTCGCACTTGGCCGATTATTTCTATTCTATTTTTACTTTCCTTATCTGATTCTAATTTTAAATTGACATTTTTTTAAATAATATTTATAATGAAAAACATATGTACAACATATCATTATATTAATGAAAGTGTAGTTGTTAAGTTAATTAAAAAATTAAAACATTTTTTTTACGAGAAAAATAAAAACTTATTTTAAGCTGAACGGGATTCGAACCCGGGACCCGGGACCTCTGTAGACTGTAGTCTGTACTCTTTCTTATAGTGCGTGTGCTTCCGTGTTACCGGCACGCGACTACAATATTGTTATATTATTAAATATCTATTATCTGTGTCACAATGTTAGGTAGCGTACTCATCCGAAACGGCTTTACTGATTTTAACCAAATTTTATATGCATATTCAGTGGATCTGTGAATCGGCTACTGGGTACTTTTTATATTGATAAGTGCATTTGTTGAATAAAAAATAGTAAATTATTACAACTCGATACTGACGGCGACCATTGTTTGTGGGACGGGATAGCGACGGGCGTTGCCATGGTGACATACTTATTTAGTCACTTCAATAAATATGGGCGAAATACTTTAAGTACCTATATTGGCAAAACAACGTTTGCCGGGACAGCTAGTATGTATATATACCAGATAATATATTGAAAAAACGACAATGTAACTGTGTATAAGTGACATTTTTCAATTTCAATACAAAGCTAGAAACAAATTATCGGACGTTTTCATAAGTCGCGTAAGTATATTTATCAGTAGTGAAAATATAATGTACTTACCTTAATTTTCTTTTTACATAGCCGGCACTGGCTGTGATTATTAGTCTCTTCGTAATCGAAATATCTATGTACTGCATCTTTTTTTAGTGGAGGCATACTTAGTAAAATTAAAATTAAAATCTGAATGAAAAACCACGAGAAATAGAAAATATCTTTCGGATTGCGCCCGCGCGGAATTAATCAAAGAATGATGCAACAAAAAGTACACAAATAACTAACAAGTGTCAAAAAAAGCTGAATGAAAAAACCACGACAAAATATGAAAATATCTTTCGGATTGCGCCCGCGCGAAATTAATAAAATAATGATGCAACAAAATGTACCAAAACAAACAACCGAGTGCATTTTAAACAACAAAGATTGTACTACTATACCAATAAGGCATACTTTCGAATGAAGAAGCGGGGCGACGTTTGATGTGCTGTCTCACACGCGCCGACGCCGCGCCTTCGGGTACAGCACAAAGGAGTTTACCGCAGTACACATAAATACAAAACTCGCTTGAGACTTGAGGCAGGAAAGCGCTTTATATGTGTAACCTCTTAGTAAAGGGTTACCCCTTCATAAGGGTTTTTTTGTGAATTGGTAAAAATTTGAATTGTTTGTGGGTAACCCTAGGGTAACCCCTTGAAAAGGTTACCATTTTAAATGGTAAGTGGAACGAGTGGGACATCAAATCATAGGGTTTTTAATCAACTTAAAATATTCAGCCGTTCCAAAAACCCTGATAAAACCCTTTAAAGGGAAAGCGGTTCCGGTCCCTGGTTCTAAACACAACTAACGCCATCTTGTGAGAGTCTAAGTTAATTCTGAACTCCAATAGATGGCGCTTCTTATTTAAAGCTTGAATTATAATTGTTCTAAGTAACTGTATTTTTTTTTGTAATTAACGTTTAATACATCAAAATATACAAACGATAATGTATTTATCTATTTTACGCATATCTAATGTCTTCAAACATATATACAATTCATAATATTATGCATGTTCTCATAATGATGTTTGTAGTAAAATCCTTATTTAAATGTCCATATGACTGCCCAAATGCCCAAGCATATACGGCGTTCTCGTGCGGGTTTCCTCATGTTTTCGTTCACTGTACAAGTGCCCATATTGTGAAGTTGAGATAAGTCTTAGGGTCTATACAGACGGACCTCATTTCAACTGTAATCCAACCGCAAATTGCAGTTCAAGTGCAGTTTTAATGCAGTTGACACAACTGCAATACGACTGCAATAGAACTGCAAACCAAACAGTTCACACGACTGCACGCCAACTGCAACTGAACTGCAATCCGACTGCGTGTTTTGTTTGCAGTTCTATTGCAGCCGTATTGCAGTCGTGTCAACTGCATTCAAACTGCACTTGAACTGCAATTTGCGGTTGGATTGCAGTTGAAATGCGGTCCGTCTGTGTAGGCCCTTATTGGTAGACATCCACTTGGTATCGAACCTGCACCCTCTTTTTCTATAAAGCTAGGTCACTAACCTGGTTCCTCAGGTCGGGCTCGCTGGCGGCAGCCTGCAGCTCCTGTGAGTCCCCCGGTGCTGCGGACACGTCGCCGGCGCTCGCGCTGAGTGACCGGTCCCGCTTGCTGGACAACATGTGCTTGGTCTTGCTGATTATGTTGAGGGGCTTCGGCTTGCGGACCTGAATATGAAAGTTACAAGGGTTACTATAAGAGAAATGTAAGAGCATGAAATACTTACAAGACGTGCTTTATAGCATAATAAACAACTTAACAAGTGTTAAAGCTTATAAGAATATTAATATCTCTGGTAATATGAAATATGGTGGCGTGTGGAGTGTGGACCCGTGTTAATCTGACAAACATTTTGCAGGGCCGTGTCGGATTACTGAATTTGTCAGATTATAAAGTACTCCATACATTTTTACACATTACAATACCTTAAAATCTTGGTTTCATCTGAACTACAAATCATTTTTCTAAAACTAGGTACTCAATGAGCTGTAACCATAACTGTTGCATGCATTGTAACAAAAAAAAAAATACGTATAAAGATTGGACAAAATGTTTATGTACCTAAATTAACCAGTGATAAGTATGTCGGATTACAAGGGGTGCCGGATTAGCCAGGGGCCGGATTAGCGAAGTTCTACTGTAGTTCAAAGGCAGATCTATGTGAAGTCGGGTTCAAGAGCTGTCTGTTCGATTCCGCCTGTTCTCTGGCGAAGGCTTCTAGGAATTGGAGCAGACGATCTTCCCCCGGGGACGGAGCTCGGGTGTCCCTGCCGGCCGACATGTCTTCACGCGTCTCGTCGATCTCACAAACGCGTTCACCCGCAGACTTTGCTTTACGCGTCTCGTCGATCTCACAAACGCGTTCACCCGCAGACTTTGCTTTACGCGTAAGCGGCATAGTATAACAAACTGTATTAGGCACAACAAAAGTCACTGTTCACATTTTACACAAAGTTCACGCGACACTGCAACAAAGTTTCGTGTTTCGTGGCCAAAAATTGACGCGCCATTTATAGTGGTGATTATGAACTGAATCTATAAATTGAACTCGATAAACAAAAGAAAACACAATAATCCACTATTTACCATTATTTACTGAAGTTTATTCACTGTTTTTACAAACATATTAACGAATAACACGTAAATTACAGCGGATACCGGTAAAGTCTTTGAAAAATGGCGGCCGTGAAAAAATATTGTGTGGCGACTGGCGCGGGCTGAGCTGCGCTGTGATTGGTAGAGTCATTTTAAAATTAGAGTACGGTCATTTTAAAATTTTACGCGGGTCACTCGGGTACAGCGTTGCCAGACGTCCCGATTTTGGCGGGACGTCCCGATTTTTTCATCAAAATTATGTCCCGCGCGGGACAGGCTCAGTCCCGCTTTTCGGGGAAATCCCGAACGTATGTGCAGCGTGCTGAGAAAGAAAGGTGCGTAATGAAGATAAGAGTGTGGGTGGTAGAGGGGTGAATTTTCTTTTGCTACTTTTGCTATCTATTGTCACTTATGGCTGGTTTACACGTATTAAGTAGATAAGTAGTAAACTAAATTTTGTAGATCCACAGATCTGATATACGCACATACGTTATGTATCTTCTTCTTATACGTCGTGTTAGTCGCGCTAAAACTCGAAAACGGCTGAACGGATTGGGCTGATTTTAGTCTTAAAATATTCGTTAGAAGTCCGGGAAGGTTTTAAAGTGACACGAAGTTCACCGGGACAGCTAGTTTATATATAAAAATGGATTTTCAAATGTGTTAGTCGCGCTAAAACTCGAAAACGGCTGAACAGATTGGACTGATTTTAGTCTTAAAATATTCGTAGAAGTCCAGGGAAGGTTTTAAAGTGACCTGTGACACGAAGTTAACCGGGACAGCTGCTATAGTTTGTGCGTTTTAAGATGATATGGGTGACACATAATAATTGACAATAATAGGGAAGTTACCTAAAAAAATTAATCGATAATTTAAAAATATCGAATCACTTACCAGCCATTATGGCTGGTTTACATGTATTAAGTAGATAAGTAGTTAACTAAATTTTAACTTAATTTTAAGTTATTTATTGCATGTAAACACACGATTTAGTTGCAAGTAGTAAGTTAAAATTTAGTTAAGTACTAAACAAGGAAATTAGAATTTTGACTATTTTCTGTTGAGTTGGCAGGCGGGGCTTGTCACTTGACACATTTCGGGCAGGCACTTCAAATTAAGTTAAAATTTAGTTACTACTTATCTACTTAATACGTGTAAACCAGCCCTTAAACGGTATTTTAACGCAAATAAAAAGATAAAAATTCGAAAAACTTTTGATTTTATACCTTTTTTTTACTTTGTCCCGCTTTTGACTGAAAAATCCCGCTTTTTCACTCAAAAAGTTCCAAAGTCCTGACTGGGCACAAAAAAAATCTGGCAACGCTGCTCGGGTAGATCCGCTCCGTGGGTAGATCCACAGATCTGATATACGCACATACGTTATGTATCTTCTTCTTATCTATACTTATAAAATTACATGTCCTGACTGACTGACTGACTGACTGATTGACTGACTGACTGACTGATTGACTGACTGACTGACTGACTGACTGATTCATCATCGCTGAGCAAAAACTGTTAAAGTTACAGCCACGAAATTTGATGAGAAGGGTCGTTTTATTAAGTAGACACCCACTAAGGAAGGAATTATTAAAAATTTTACCCCGAAGGGGGTGAAATAGGGGTTGAAAGTTTGAATGAAAGTCCGCCATTTCTTGAGTTAGAAACATGAAACTTTATTTTTGGGTTACTGATTAAAAATGAATGGATACGTATTTAAGCGTTTCTGGTAATTCTACCCCCAATGGGGTGAAATTGGGGTTGAAAGTTTGAATGAAAGTCCGTTACTTCTTGAGTTAGAAACATGAAATTTTATGTTTGGGCTACTGATTAAAAATGATTATGTATCCAATCATTTTTAATTTTTTTAAGCGTTTTTGGAAAATCTACCCCCAAGGGGGTGAAATAGGGGTTGAAAGTTTAAATGAAAGTCCGTCATTTCTTAAGTTAGAAACATGAAAGTTTATTTTTGGACTGCTGATTAAATATGAATGGATAGGTATTTAAGCGTTTTTGGAAATTCCACCCCCAAGGGGGTGAAATTGGGGTTGAAAGTTTGAATGAAAGTCCGTCATTTCTTGAGTTAGAAACATGAAACTTTATTTTTGTGCTACTGATTAAAAATGAATGGATACGTATTTAAGCGTTTCTGGTAATTCTACCCCCAATGGGGTGAAATTGGGGTAGAAAGTTTCAATGAAAGTCCGTCATTTCTTGAGTAAGAAACATGAAAGTTTATTGAAGTTTGCGTTTGACGTTTGCTTAAATAGGGTCCCGTTTTTACCCTTTTTATAAGGAACCACAAAGAGGGGAAAACTATCCATCTTTGTTATTATACTATGTTAACGCGGACGAAGTCGTGGGCAACAGCTATTACTTATATAAAAATGGATTTTCAAATGTGTTAGTCGCGCTAAAACTCGAAAACGGCTGAACGGATTGGGCTGATTTTAGTCTTAAAATATTCGTTAGAAGTCCAGGGAAGGTTTTAAAGTGACACGAAGTTCACCGGGACAGCTAGTTTATATATAAAAATGGATTTTCTAATGTGTTAGTCGCGCTAAAACTCGAAAACGGCTGAACAGATTGGGCTGATTTTAGTCTTAAAATATTCGTAGAAGTCCAGGGAAGGTTTTAAAGTGACCTGTGACACGAAGTTCACCGGGACAGCTGCTATAGTTTGTGCGTTTTAAGATGATATGGGTGACACATAATAATTGACAATAATAGGGAAGTTACCTAAAAAAATTTATCGATAATTTAAAAATATCGAATCACTTAGTAAAGGAATTGTAATCGAAATTATCGATTTCGTACTGACGTTTCAGAGTGGCGAAGGCGATTTAAGATGGCCGCCCTTGTTACCCGACTGCCGGGAGGGTTATGTGTTTAGCGCGTATCTTCTATGTATGTAATATTCTTTATTACCTCGTATCTTCAGAACGGCTAAACGGATTTTCACATTTGAGATATCGTTAGATTTGTCTTAATAGTCCGAGTGTTCTTAGATAGGTGACATTAAAAAAAACCAAAATGGCAGATGTTTGACGCCATATTGTGAGGTAAAAAAAATAAAAATTCTACCAAGCATATCGAGTGGGGTATCAAAATAAAGGATTTTAAACACTGATTCTAAATATGTATATAACTTGCAGTTTTAATATTAAATAGAACAATAAATCTATACTAATATTATAAAGAGGAAAGATTTGATTTTTTGTTTGTTTGGCTCCGAAACTACTGGACCGATTTGAAAAATTATTTTACCATTGGAATTCTACATTATTTTTGCTGAACATAGGCTGAATTGTATTTTGGAAAAAAATAGGGTACCGTAAGATATTTGGGTTCTTCGGACGCAAGGTGTAAAAAATCAACCAGAAAAGTTACTTATTTTACGTACGCTGCCTAAACTATAAAAGATAGAACCATAAAATTCTAAGTAATTGTAGAACTTACAAATATCTACAAAAAAGTCCGCGACACACTATACCTATCTATGTCGAGTGAGGCACAATAGCCATTCTTCATCTTGAAATTTTTTTGGACTACATTTAGACGCGTTTATTTTACTCATTCTTTTAATCCTTATCAAAATAAATTATTCCATTACTAAGTACAGTTTATGTAGATAATATTTGGTCTTTGAATGAATAAAATTGAACATTTGGTTTTGAAATTATGGCGAAATTAAAATATTACGATAGTTGGCGTCACCAAGGCAGCAGTCACAGAATACATATTAGTTTAACAAGCAGGGTGCAGCCTGCGTATAATGACTGCGTCGTCGATGTTAGTGTCGGAGTCTGTGATTTGTGAATTGACCTGGGAATCATTTTGCTGACCGAGTCTTTCCTGGGTATGCTTTTTGCAGAGCTCACCGACAGGCGACATCCACGCGGGCGGAGCCGCGGCCGACCGCTAGTAATAAAATAAGAAAAAACCAAAATCCGCCTGCATGGATAAATCCAATATGTATTAAATAAAAATTAATTGACATTACTGAAAGAAGATGAAAATTCAATAACAAAGTATTAAAAAAAACCGGCCAAGTGCGTGTTGGGTCACGCGCAATATAGGGTTCCGTAATACCGCTAGGTTTTTTTTTAAATTTTTGTGTGGTCAATGAATGTACATTTATAACGTGTTTTACACTACTAACAACATCATCTCAGTTACTTTCAAAGGAATTTGAACGAAATTAAGTTCCTTTATACTTCGCCGAATACATTTTTTTTAGTTGATCGACTATTACTCAATAACTTATGAAGTCTTCTTAGCCGTGATAGTTTTCCTTTTAAATTCAGCATATTTCCTACTCCCGTGAATTTTTTCACATTTCCAGAAGCAACCGTTTAGCTGGTAGAAGGGGGGACACTAGACTCTAACGATTTTTTCCACTTTAAAACTTAATATTTCACAAACGGATCCCTAAATCGGAAAATGATCTATAAATGCTCATTATAGTTTTAAAAAACCTATCCAACGACACCCCACACGATGGGGTGGACGCGAAAAAAAATTTTCATCCCCGCTTGATGTGTATGGAAGGTACCATAAAAAAATATTTTTTTAAGATTTTATGTACCATTTTGTTGCCATTATTAATATGTGCATTCATGCCAAATTACAGCTTTGTAGGTCCTATAGTCTCTGAGCAAAACCGCGGACAGACAGACAGACAGACGGACGGACAGACCGAAACTATAAGGGTTCCTTGTTGACTACGGAACCCTAATAAACAATGATTTGGTACTTAAAACTAGAAACATACATTAAAACAGTACCAAACCTATGTACTTATTATAACGTATTGTAGGTACACTTTTCTAAGTGAACCTACGATATATGGTTATATCAGCACGGTAGTTTTTCAATTTTTTTTTAGATTGATTGTCGAAATGGTTAGATGACTACAACTAAAAAGTCGCAAATAAAATAAATTAATTAAAAATCAAAAAAACCCGACTGCAAAAAATGTTAACTAAAAAGAACGAAACAAGACCTAATTCTGCCGGAGGCATCGAATCCATGTTTTAATTGATACGACTCTTGCTTACGATTTTCATGCCAGGATAAATAGAAGGTTACATAGAAAAATGTAGAAGAAGAAAGTGGGTAATAAAATGCAGTCGGAGGCATGTCGCACCAAGTTTAACATTAATTCATAAATCATAAAGTATTATGCCTCCGACGGCATTTTATTATCCACTTTCTTCTTCTACATTTTTCTATGTAACCTTCTATTTATCCTGGCATGAAAATCGTAAGCAAGAGCCGTATCAATTAAAACATGGATTCGATGCCTCCGGCAGAATTAGGTCTTGTTTCGTTCTTTTTAGTTAACATTTTTTGCAGTCGGGTTTTTTGATTTTTAATTAATTTATTTTACTATCGATTTGATTTCGATTCAACAGTGTCAATCTCTATTGGCATAAGTTCCGTTTCATGCATCTGACATTGTTCAAATATTTTCGTAACAATAATTTTATACTCCTATTTCACAGTTAATATTTATAATTTTATATTAATAAGTAAGCATTTAGCAACTTTTCATTTTTATTCATTTACAATTATAGGAAACATTTGTTTTTGTAGATGGAATATAATTTATTACACTTTAATTTTTTTTGTTTTCTTGTTAAAAAAATCCGTAGCAAGGAATATGAGAACTGTCACCCATATCATCATAAAACGCACAAACTATAGTAACAGATTTAAATGTTATACGTTCTGTTACAATTTTTATTTTTTTAATGCATCTAGTCTACAACTTCATTTTATTAATCCGTAATAATATGTTTTTAATTTACTTTTAATATTTTTATCATTAATGTTTTGTTTGAGATCGGGTACTGTCAAATGTGTTTAGTAGTGTAGCTGCACCAACTACCATACAATTATTTCAACTTTGTATTCTATTTCTATCTACACTCCATACTTGTATGTGCTTGTATTGACTGTTGACATTTTAATGATTTTATTGACAGCCTCTGGCGCTGCTTTATTAAGAGCGGGCTGTCTTTTGCCGTGTTTTCTAATAAGAATTATGCTTCGTTCAAACCTACGCGACCAAGCGACTGCGAAGCGGGGCGGGAGGAGCGTCAAGTTACGTCAAGTTGTCAAATGTGTGTTTTGTATTGACGCTCCCGCTTCGCAGTCGCTTGGTCGCGTAGGTTTGAACGAAGCCTTACGATACCGGAAGACGATTGACTGAAATGAAATTGAGATTTATTTAATTATTGTATATTTATCTGATTTTATTGACAGCCTCTGGCGCTGCTTTATTAAGGGCGGGCTGTCTTTTGCCGTGTTTTCTAATAAGTATTACGATCCCGGAAGACGATTGATTTAACACTAGAAAGACCGGAATTCTGAACTTCCTAGAAAGACCAAGAGCGGTCAAATGACCCATCGTATGTTTTAACGTTTTTTTGTGTCTAACTATTTTCCTTTTGCATTTTATTGATCATGTAATTATTTATGAATGTAAGTAAATTAAACTATAGAAAAAATATTTTAAAAACTTATTTAATAAAGCATTTTATAGACCTACTACTGATATAATGACATTATAATGACTCCACAAGACTTATTAGTTTTGATCCTGTATTTGAGCATAAAACACAGTTTTCTCATATTTTATATTTTCTCATTTTAGCAATAGAATGTTAAAGTTACTTGTATGTACAGTAAATATCATGTCAAGAAGCCATGATCATCTTGATGAAAATACCCTATTTGAGGACAAACATTTTTTTTTTGTATAATATTTTTGGTCACATCATAAAAATCTATCATCATTCATCACTAAAGTTAAAAAAGCATAAAAAGTATGCTATAGAAGTAAAGTATACTTAATGTTTTCATAAATATAACATTTTTTTTCAAATTTTCATAGAACTACAATGCGTCACCTTTAGTTTGTTATTTGCTTCGTTTGTGTAGGTAAAACAAAAAATAAAATAAACTCAGTATAAATATTTTGTTTCAATTCGTATTACTAATAAACCCTGGCAGTGTTAGGCCAACTCAGGAATACTACGAAAAAATACTACGAACATTTACACTGATTTTTGTAGTAAAGTTGATGCTTTTCAATAAACAGGGTTTCATTAGGCAAAAAACTTGAAATACATTACAATGTTAACATTGTAATGTATTAGCACAGGCAAAGCAAAATGTTCTATTTGTGCACGGAATATATTTGCAAATATACTCCCATTATTTTTACATATCAAAATGTGAAATTTCAGACCATTTACGTAAATAAAAGTATTTATCCCAGTTTTTGTCCAATGAGTCATTCACAAGTCTATTTCAGTCGAGTTTTTTAAAAATTTCATATCAAATTTCATTTATAATACACAAAAAAAACATAACAATAATAAAACATTTGAAAGAAAAAAAAATTGCAAGAAAAACCCATTTTCTTTGGAAATTTTATTGAAGCGGTCAATTGACCGCTGCGGTCTTTCTAGGTAGGTTGTTATTTAAATATTATAATAATTGAGCCATCTTTAAAAACATGTTATCACAATTTAAACAATTGACAATTATTAAATGTCATGAAAGGAAAACGAATTTCATGCAACGGTAACAAAAATATCCCAAATTAAAAACGAAAATGCGGTCATTTGACCGCTCCGGTCTTCTAATGTTAAATGAAATTGAGATTTATTTAAGCGGGGAATTCACTAGCGGGCTGCCCGCGGGCCGCCCGGTCTGGAAAAAGTCTGCCGCTTGCCCCTATTGAACACACACAGAACAGGCAAGTCAGTCTAATAGATAGAGAGCTGCAGCTCGGTCGTGGTCTCGTGGACTCAATCTCCTTTGTAACAAATGATAGATCAAGTTGTCAAGTTGTCAAATGTGTGTTTTGTATTGACGCTCCCGCTTCGCAGTCGCTTGGTCGCGTAGGTTTGAACGAAGCCTTACGATCCCGGAAGACGATTGACTTAAATGAAATTGAGATTTATTTAATCATTGTATATTTATCTGATTTTATTGACAGCCTCTGGCGCTGCTTTATTAAGAGCGGGCTGTCTTTTGCCGTGTTTTCTAATAAGTATTACGATCCCGGAAGACGATTGACTTAAATGAAATTGAGATTTATTTAATCATTGTATATTTATCTGATATTCTGTAAAAGGAAAACACGATTCACTTATCTCGCTCTATTACAGTTTCGCATTGGTTTCGCAGATATTTTGCCGTTCGCAGCCTCGGTGGACTAGAGGCGTAATATCTAAGCTAGTGACATTTTAATTTACTTTTGGACCGAAGTTCCTTATGGCGCGTTGGCGTAAAGGAGGCTAGACAACGATATTTGACCTCGACATTTTTTTATTAGTACCTGCATAGTATGCAGAGGGCGTTGATAGTATTCATGTGCGTCAACTAGATGGCGTTTTTTGATAATAAACAGCGACGCGTTGTTAGTATTCCTGGGCGTCAATAAATGGCGTTTTTTTTAAATAATTTTTTTGAGTGTATAATATGTATACAGGTTTTTTGAACATAAGGAATAAGACGTTTGTTCCATTCGGGTGTCCCTTGACATCTCTCAAGTTTTTTTATTTGAGTATTGTTTCAGAAATTGGAGGCTCTGTCATGAATCGTAATCAGGGCTCGGGGCAGTGTGATTTCGGGATTTGAACGGGATTGAAACACGAAAAAATAATATGGACATTCCCTTCCGCGGGATTCACATAATTGTTTTTATCGACCTCAAATAAAATACGGGATGTTAAAATGTATTAAATAAACATTAATAGTGTCAGAAAAGAACACTACTACTACGATTAGGTCCTGCGAAATTAAACTTTGGTCATAGATTATATAATACAATAACAAATAAGTACTCTAAAATCGATAGTCAATTTATAAAATGTCAGCTTTTGAATCTCTGAGAGAAAAGTTTAAAGAAATTGGTATTCTAACTGTTGCTTCTCAATACATTTTGGATAATGTTTCATATGTTAGAAAGAATCTTAGTAAATTTACAACCAAAAGTGACAGTCACGGAAGAAACACTAGAAATAAGTACAAACTAGAAATACCGGTGATCAGACTTAGTAAAGTTAGTAAATCTTTTAAAGGTCAATGTGTACGCCTTTACAATAAAATCCCAGAAAAAGTTCAAAATCTTTCCATTAATAAATTTAAAAAAATAGTCAAAGAACGTTTGTGTGCCAAAGCCTATTATAAGGTCAATGATTTCATAAACGACGGCACATCTTGGGAGTAGGATGGCTGCTTGCAAGGCTACTTCTACATTATTTTATGACTTACAATTATGTACGTATGTTGACATTGTATAATTTTAAGTTACAGCATTGTAAACTTTATTTTAAAAGATTAATTTTTTTCTCACTTTTTTTGGTAAATAAAGTGGGCCCCCTGCGAGTTTCTTACGCCGGTTCTTCTCGCCGGGTTAGTTCCCGAACCGGTGGTAGGCATCATGTAGACTTTCAGAAAATATTTGCAAAAATTTATTCTGAATAAAAAATTTTGAGTTTGAAAAATTTTGAGTTTGAGTTTGAGTTTTGATAAATCGATCTCTAAAACAAGGCTAACGTAATGCCTAGTTTCACTTTATTTTCAAAGCCTCTATCAACGAATATAATGTAAACTATTACTGACTTACATAATTTCGGGTACGTATATGCCCTCTTGCTATCTGCACTGCTGCCAGTGCACTGTTTTCAAACTAGATAATTTTGAGCTAGGACGTAGGAAAATTACCGATCGGAAACCGACCACTTGGATTATTAAAAGTTGATTAATTTTATTAATCAACTTTTATTAATCATCTTTTATATAAAAAAAAAAGTTTATTAATTAAAATTACGTTATGTTTGCTGCTTAAAGCAAACCTGAAATCATGAAAAAAAATTGCTGTTCTCTACGTTAAGATTAGGATGAACTAAACTGAAGTTTACGAAATACTATTTTTATAAACATCAATTTGGTGGATTGAATAAAAATCCGACTTTAAGTGAAGTAGGTATTGCAGTTTTGTATGGTAATACATTAACGTATGGAACAGATTTTTGAAGTGAAAACTTCTTTAGCGGCGTTGAGCACTTTTGTGGGATGGGCAAAAACTGTGAAACTCGCGTCAGATTCTCGTGCTTATCGAAAAACCGTAAGACGGTTGGAGAGCAGTGTTGTAACATCGAAATCGATTAACCGAACAATCGATTGTTTTTTTTCGATTGTCGATATTTTTTAATCGATTGTAAGGGTTTCGATTAATTAAAAAAATCGATTTTTTAAAAATCGATTTTCATAAAAAATGGGTTAAAAATTTAATCGATTGTAATTTGTAAGGGTTTCGATTAATTAAAAAAATCGATTTTTTAAAAATCGATTTTCATAAAAAATGGGTTATAAATTTAATCGAATGCAAGGGTTTCGATTAATTAAAAAAATCGATTTTTTAAAAAAGAATTTCATAAAAAATGGGTTAAAAAAATAATGCACAACGTTAATAATCAAGTTTTCACTTCTGCCGGCACTTTTTCACCCGTCTTTTTTTTTTAAATTTTAGTTTTGCTCAATAGTGAAAGTTGTTCAGTTTGATGTGTAGAGTCTTAGTATAGAAGATTGCTAATGACTTCAATTTTAGCCTGTATATTTTAAAATATTATAAGAGTACCAAGATTGAAAATCTATTTTTTGCCATATAAGTACCTAAAAATTATTTTGTTAAGTTTGAAGTGCGCAGTAATATGTAAGTAAATAAGTATTTCAACCTTCTTCGATTTTTTTAATATGACTGTACCCTTCCTCTTTTTTATTATTTCAAATCAAATCAATTTAATTGTCATAATACATTACATTATTCATTCAATTACCATCCTCGTAATATAATCTATATTAATAATTTCGTGCAGGGGTACGGTAGACTCGATCGAAACCTTATGTGAATAATAGAAAAAAAAAAATATTGATTTCGAGTCGACAACTTATAACCGCAAAATTCGGATTTTGGAGTATTTCGTTAAATTCTAATGGCACTGACGTAGGCACTGACAAACAAACTTCACGCGCCATCTTGCTGTAAACTGACACATGCCATTGCTCATTTTCTACCTGCTAGCAGTCATGGCGCACCATAGCGCACCCTTTTTTTGTAGCTTTTGTTTGTTATCACTTATCAGTTATCAGCGTCTCAACAATTAGCAATTAATGTGTTTTTGACATCTAGGGAATTTAAATTCTTAATACATACAATATACTTACATACAATTTTGAAGTTGGTTTTATCTTTTTATAATAGTATTGGAACGAAGTTCCTTATGGCGCGTTCGGCGTAAAGAGGGCTAGACAGAACGATATTTGACCTCGACACTTTTTTTATTAGTACCTGCATGGTAGGGGCAGAGGGCGTTGATAATATTCCTGTGCGTCAACTAGATGACGTTTTTTGAGAATAAACAGCGACGCGTTGTTCCTGGGCGTCAATAGATGGCGTTTTTTTTTTAATAATATTTTTGAGTGTATAATATGTAAACAGGTTTTTTGAACATAAGAAATATACTTAACTTCGTTCCATTCGGGTGTCCCTTGGCACCTCTCAAGTTTTTTTTTTTTTTCAAAGATAAAACCGGTTTCAAAATTCAGACGCTGATATTAATATACGAAAACGAGGCAATTCTGGAAATTTTACATACATACAGACTACGGTTCGAAATTCGAATTGATAACCCTTTTTTAAGTCGGTTAAAAATACTATGCCTACCTACTATTATTGTTTTCATAAATTAGTAAGTACCTAGGTACTTACCTACCTGCCAATGTAGAGAAAAAGACTGAATGCAAGAGAAATTATTAACCTTAGATATTGTTGATTTGAAATAAAAATGTTTAATGAACTAAGCTATACGAATCTTTACGAGTCTTGCTTTCCTTTAATATTTCTTGAGAAAAGAAGACTACACAAATAAATTAACTACATTTTGTACATAGATGTGTATTGACTATTGAGTTACAAGTTTACCCGAGCGAAGCCGGGTTTTCATCTAGTATGCATATAAAATGAATACATTAACAAAAATATAATATTTGCAATCACACAATGTTGTTTTAGCCTAGTTCAATTGTTTTTTTTTTTTAAGAGGGCATCACTGTGCACCTTAAAAAACAAGCCTAAATTATTGTGCAGAAGTAGTTCTAAGTAGGTAGCAAAATTAATAATCAACAAATCAGATCAACAATCGGGATTCGGGATTTATCCCGGGGGTATGTCCATATTAATCTTTACATTTTGTCACAAGTACCAAAATCACACTACCTAACCCCGAGCCCTGATCATAATTGAAGACATAAGTCACTGACTTCATCCATGAGTGAACGAAGTGAGTAAGTTATTTCCGTCGTACTCTCAAATTTTATAATCGGACTCAGACTTTCTAAAATTTAAGTAAAAACAATGATTAAGTACCTTTATCTTCACATTAGCCGGATGCACGAACTTGCCCTCGTCCTTGTCTTCGGGCGGGGTGTCCCGGAGACCCAACACCAGCATATCATCCAGGGACGCCTGGAGATGTCTCCTCAGCGCCGGCCGGGCCTCCTCGTGACTCCTGGTGGAGTACACAGACAGGGTATCGACGCTGGTCTTGCTCGCAGCCGACACGGTGTCCACGCTGGCCTTGCTCAGCGCCGATACGACCGTCACATTCTCCACGGACTCGTTGGACCGGTAGTCGGGCCGCCGCCGCCTCTCCTCGTATATCTCCACCGAGTCGAACGCCGCGGCCGCGCGGTCCACGTCGTCCACGTCGAGCTGCTCCGGCACCAACCGGTAGGGGCCCTCGTGCCGCGTGTACGCGCGGTCGGAGGCCAGGTTGTAGTTGTAGTGGTCCTCCGCCGGGCCGGGCCGCAGGTCAGCGGCGAGCAGCGCGTCGGCCAGGTCGAGCGGCCGCCCCCGCCCGCCGAAGCCGTCGACGACGGGGGTCGTGTTCGACAGGAAGCCGTCGTCGAGCGGGCAGCCGACGAGGCCGACCGGCCGGCGGGGACACCGGCGGTCCCGTCCCGGCGCCGGCGGCCGCCCGAACTCCACCACCAGGATGCGGTCGGCGACGCTCCGGCAGTCGTTGTGGAAGCCGATGCCGGAGTCGCTGGTGCTGCTCGTCGTCAGCTCGCTGTGGTTGCTCGGCTGCGGCGAGTTGGCCGCGTCTTGCCGGCGGCGCGCGAGCCGGGGAAGCGGGGGGCTGGCACCCCGCACCAGCCTGGCGATGGGCGGCAGCGGGGCGCCGGCGTCGGCGGGCAGGGAGTACATGCCGCGGATGACGGCGACCACGTCGTCGGCGGCGGGCGGGAACTCGAGGCAGCGCTCGGCGACGGGGTCGCGGGTGCAGGTGACGCGGAACTCGCGCGCGCGGGCGGCGTGCGCCTCGTGGTCGACGGCGCGCCCGTCCACGGCGAACACGTGGCAGCCGTGCGACGCGCTGCCCGCCACCTCGGCAGACGTGACGAGGCCGAAGAAGCGGCGGTCGGCGTCGGAGCCGCAGCCGGCGAAGACGATCCGGTCGCGGTGGTACTGCGCGAGCGGCTGGCCGGCGGCGCGGCGAAGCAGCAGCGCGTGGGGCAGCACGGTGAGCAGCACGGGGGCGGCGGGGCGGCGCTCTTGGCGCAGCTTGCGCACGGCGGCGCGGACGTGGGCGGGCGCGGCGGCGGCGGCGGCCTGCGGTGTCTCGATCGTGCCCAGGTAGCCGACGACGGCGCGACACTCGAGCCGCGCCGCAGCGTTCGGCGTTAGCTGGACCCGGCCTATGTTCTGGAGGATTTCGTTCACTCCGGAGGTGCTCGGCGCGGCGTGACACGCTGAAAAATACATTTTAATGTAGTGAGATTAACTTTTTAGATGCGATTAACTTTGTATTGGCTACACCCAACTGTAAATTGGTCAGCTAAATTGCAATGAGTACAGTGTCTACTGACTCCAAACTACTGGACCACCGGGTAGGAACAGAACATATTTACTGGGAGCAATATATGTGATTTTGCAAGTAAATATTTAAAATCTATATAAATTACTTAGTTTAAACTTCACAGCCACAAAACTGAGGTTAAACTTGGCATTAACCCAAATAGTAAATCTTGTTAGTGCTGCTTTCTCACACTAATTATAATGTTTCATATTAACCCATCAGTCGTGGCAAAACGAGACACAATAGCATTTTCATTGTTATCGCGGCCGGATGTGGCCGCTTGGGGCTTCATGAATTAACAATGGACAGAACAATCTTTTGCCACCTGATGTAGAAAGCTGCAAGCAAGACTCTATGCTTCAGCCACCAAAGTTTAGCTATAGTCTATAATTTATGATATTTTTTTCAAGTCTATTATGAAACACAAACAAGAACAAGATTAAATAATAGTTTATTATTAACAACGAACACCATTTACTGTTATTTTATACCAACAATCTTTTAGCAAGAATATGTCTTTTAGTTTTTCAATGAAACACAAAATATAGCCCGTTAATTATGTGTTTCAAACAAATTCTTTAAATAATACAAGATAACCCAATGAACTTTGTGTCACCTCCCTCATTTTTATTTATAGATCATAATATACGTGTAAGAAAAACATATTTTTCTTTATTTGCATTTTGCCGCCATTTAGATGATTATTTGACATATCCTTCTGCTCTACGACTTCTATGTAATCTATGAAAAGAAAAGATGGCCAAATGGACTAAAAACTAGAAAGTATTATCATTGATTTCGGCGATTGTTAATTTCATAACACTAAATGTCGTTTCTTTGTTTTTTCCAGAAACCCAATTGTGGTATTATTTACTACGTAATCGTCGAAAATCACCTTATATACGTATAATAATACATATATAACCGGTGATAGGCCTTATGTAGACACGACGTTCTAAAAGTGTTAACTTTGTTTTAACCTACTTAGAAATAAATATTTTTCATTTCATTTTCATTTCATTTCATAGACATTGCTTGATATTAAGAAATAAAAAAAAACTAAAATATTTACCAGCAGTTTATGATTGAATGACAATAAATTATGGCTGAGAACTGAACCTTGGTCATATTTGAGTTTTCAAACATAGTCACAGGCTACACGGTCAAATTTTCATCAATCTGATCCATCAATCTGATTGACGAAATATTGATGGGTTTAAAAAGTTCATATTAAAAATACGATCAATCCATCAATCAGTGGCGTACACGATCAAATTTTCGTCAATCCGTACCAGATTGATGGATCAGATTGATGAAAAATTGACCGTGTAGCCAGTGACATAAAGAACTAGACTATTTGGATGCTATGATGCTACAGAGGGACACAATCACAGGCGGACAAGTCAAAATTATAACACTCCTTTATTTTGGCTGCGACTTGGGGGCTAAAAAAGACCTAAATACAATAACAGGGCTAGATTTATATTTTTATGATTAAAGGAAACTTTAATTTAGCTACCCCTCTGTACATGGCCGGTTTTAGCACTACCAGTGCCCTGGGAGAGATTTCTTCGTTTGTTTGCCTTCAGTGCCTCTTTTTATCCAACCTTTCTGGCACCCTGAATATTCACCCAGTGTTGCCCAACGCCCATCCTAGGACGCTGCTGCCCCCCCTAGGACGCTGCCGCTCATAGGCCATGGTCTATAGTCTATACTGTCTATGTTACATTAAATCCAGAGCTGTACAATGTTTATGTTACCTGGATGATGTACAAGTGCCTGCTGCAGCCTGCGTCGCGGCGGCGGGTACCGTCTGCGAGTGCGCGCGCGCTCCTCGGACTCCGTGTCCTCTGTGTCCGTGGGCGGCGGCTCCCGCGGCGCCACACTCAGGGCTATGGGCCCCTGCGCCGACGCCACCAGCCGCGCCACCGACGCGTGCGGCGCCCGCGCCACGCTCGCGCCGTCCACTGCCATCAGCGCGTCCCCCGCGCGGAGCCCTGCGCACTCCGCCGGCCCACCCGCGGCCACCGCCGACACTACGCACGGCCTCTGCCCGGCGATCGTGAAACCGAAGCCGCCGGCGCCCCGCGCCACCACTACACGTCGCTCGGGCACCCGAGACAGAGCGGCGCGACGTCGACGTCGCCTCTGCTGCTGGGGCACCATCCTCAACTTTCGAAACGCACTTCACACAAGTTAGAATCCGTAATATTGTTTACGAAACGACCTAAGCAACACGATCACTGAAAGTCACATTATTATTCACTTCGCAAACGACAGAAACGGATAAACTTTTTCATATTCGCGGAAAACAAAAGCTTTCGAGAACTCGAAACTTTTCTGACTTGACATTTAGAAAGTGGAACTCACAGATTATTATTATATGTGGAACTTGCATTCAAAATTCAAATGTAGCAAAACAAAACCTGATTTTTGCATTTCACGCACACTGCTATGTGTCGCTAATTTAAGTTGAACGCAATTTGACTTTTTACTGTGTAAGCCCAAAAATTTTTCTATAATAATTTTAAAATATTTTGTGCAAATGCATTCAAAATACATAAATAGAAATGTGTTTAACGCAGAAGTAAAATATATAAGCAATAGAACAAGCAACAGTTTGAGAACATGTGCTTAAAAACGTGAAACGGAATGTAGCATGTTTCGCTTCTGTCATTTGTCAGTATGACAGACGACAGTTGAGTGTTGACATTATTGACATTTGTTTGGTTAAGGCAGTGGTTGAGGTTATAAACTCACGTTGTAATTTTACAACAAATAATAATTAAGTATTCTAGTTATTATATTTAGGAAAGCAACAAAAATGGCTGTAAGTATACCACTTTAGTTAGTAAACTATGTTAAACTTTAATATTTTCATCTCAATAAAACATATCCACATTACATTCCAACTATATTTCTCTTTAATTTTTTACTATTACAGAAAAAAGGGAAACATAGAGTTAGTAAAGTGAAGAGGAACAATCAGACGACTAATAAAATGAAGAAGCAGGGGAAGTTAAAGCTGCAGAGGCACAGGAGTAAGGTACAGAAACAGAGGCAGCCGACACAGGCGGAGCTGGAGTACAGTGAGAGTGAAGAGTCCAGCAACGAGTGGGCGGACATGTTGGATGAGGAGGAGCAGGCCTACATCACGGGCCGGCTCGCCCGCCAGCCCCAACTGCTGTCTGACATACCTCCTGAAGAGGAGAAAAAGTATGTTCAGTTTACCGACTACCAAACTCACCATAATTATTTCTGCAATAGTAATTTTAATAATTACTTAGTGAATGCTTAAACAATACTAAATATTGTGTAAGATTCTAGCTTAATGCTTCAACTCCCAAGCGGTAACATGAGGCCACGATAACAATTGATAAGCTTTTGTGTCTGGTTTTTCCACGATCAAGGTATTAAGAATATAGTGTCTGAATGACTAAAAATTCAGTCATGTACTAGTTAGTAGAGATACTATAGTGGTTATGTTAAGTTTGCATATTGTTTTTTATTGATCTAGTGTTAGCAACACTTTATTGTCTGCAAATAAAGCTAAATTTTTTATTATCATTTCAGAAAGAATTTAAAGAGGAAAAGAACAAGAGAGAAGGAACAAAAGCAAGGCAAACAGAAGCCCGGCAGTGACAGAGACAGTGGGGCAGCTAGTTTAGACGACTCAGAAAACAGTGATGTAGAGGAACAATATGAGAAGGAGCTCTCTGAGAGACCAGTCAAAAAACTCCGACCACTGCTGCCCATTAAAACAAAAGAGGGGGTTGTGGAGAGAATGGAGGAGTGTGAAGGTAACTTTAACAAGTACAATATACATAATAATAATAATAATATCTATGGACGCTTCACACCACGTTAGTCTGGCCCCGTGCTAAGTACCTGAAGGACTTGTGTTACGGGTACCAGACAACGGAAATATATTTAATACTTTTATACTATACATATATTTAAGATTTTTATTGCAAGATACACATATTTAATACACATCCATGACCCAGGAACTTTGAAAAATTTTTGTTCCGTCGGCGGGATTCGAATCTGCAACCCCCGGCTTGATCTACCAATAGCCCACCCACTGAGCCACAGAGGTCGTCATAATGTTGCAATAAGGGTAACTGCTAACAATGTTAAAATAAAAACCAACAAATGGGAGTTACATATAATATTATCATCTAGATTTATAATACAATATGTTTTGTATCTAACAACATTTGTACAGAGAATCTTATTAAAAAAAAAGATTCTCTGTACATGTTTTAACCTATCAAGCCCCATAAGATCACCGGTGATCGCGACAACAATAGATTTCCAAGAATCCGTGATCGAAGGATTAAGAAATATGTGCTTCAATAATATGCTTATAAGTTATAGATATATATGTTACAGTCATAGTGATTAAATAGCTATTATACATAATGACTGGTCATTATATATAATATCTAAATTGACTAGACAATGTGATTAATTAATCACTTTATCTGGATGTTATTCATAATACCTGGTCGAAGTTAGCCAAAGTAATAAAATACGGTATAACCGACTTATCACCCCTCCTCATTTGTAAGAATAAATTATAATTATGACCCAGTCATATAATGTCAGTTCATTTTAAATATTTTATTATTTTAGTCTTTAAAGAGTGATACCAAAATATGTGTATTGATCTCTGTATTTTTAGGGTTCCGTACCCAAAGGGTAAAAACGGGACCCTATTACTGAGACTTCGATGTCTTTCCATTTGTCCGTCTGTCTGTCTATCTCCAGGCTGTATCTTAAGAACCGCTATAGCTAGACTACTGGAATTTTCACAGATTGTGTATTTCTGCTGCCGCTATAACAAGAAATACTAAAAATATAGGGATTTCCCATACAACAGACATGATTTTTTTATCTTTTTTTGCTCGTAATCAACAATAACAACAGGTAGGCACTTGAAATATTCACAAAATACTTAGTTGTATTTACACTTTCATAAAATTAATATTAAGGTTTACAATCCAGGTCCATTCTATAATAGTACAGAACCCTTTGTGCACGAGTCCAACTCGCGATTGGTTGATTTTTTTTTCTTTTTTTATGGCTAGTGAGCTTTAAATTTACTTTATACATTAAAAGTTAAATAACTTTCAAACAATATTAATTAACGTAGCTTAATGTTATCTATATTCTATGGCAATGTTATTTTAATTCTTAAAATAAACTTTATAATAATTGTTACATTTTAAATAACAGTATAATATTGCTACACATCTAGTTAGCTATGCTTAAAGCAAATTGAAATATAATTTTATAATCTTTACCTACGGTCTGTTTTATTACATTATCCAAGTCTTTGAAGATATTATATAAAATTGCTAGTTAATGTGATTAATTCTGTGTCATTTATCACTTTATCTAAATTGAGTAGACATTATAAATAATGGCTAGATAATATATATAATATCCAGATTTATTACTTTGGCTGTAACATATACATTTACAATGATCATTACATTACATTATAATTGTTGCTCCTAAATGGGTTAATCTGATTTTATCATTTTTAAAATCATACAAAATAAAGTACAGACCATTGATATAGAAATAATGAAGATTGTCATGTCTTGAATGAATTTAGTTAAAACAAATAAAATATTGACCTAGCTATAAATGTTATAGTTAGTTCAATATATTTTGTATAGTTTATCCAAATAATAATATGTTATCACAAATTGTTTAGAATCAGACTCAGAGAAAGAGGAGGAAAGTCCAGAGGTACAGAGTGAGGAGGAAGGCAGTGAGAGTGAAGGTTCAGACTCCGGTGTGGAGGACAAAGACAAAAAAGAGAAAGCTCAGGAGCCTGAAACCATCACGACGGTGCAGCTCCTGGCAGCGAGGAGGGACAGGCTTCAGCACGAAAAGCTGAGGATCGGTGCACTGTGCTCCTCCCTGCTGGAGAGTCCGGAGAAAAAGGTATGGTGAATGTTTCAAATAACAGATTAATAAGATATAAATAGAGATTGAAGGGTCTAAACGTGAAACAATAAGAAATTCAAACACTATGGTCACTTTGCTCTTAACTCAAGCATAATATGAAATAACTGGACGAACCGCCCGCGTTTTTAAAGAATTCCGCAGGACCCGCACATTTTCCCGCAAAAAAGTAGCCTAAAGGTACAAGTTGGAACTGAGCGACACGTCGCTACTGTAGACGACGTGCCGACACTACTGTTTTCTATGTATTCCTACGAAATACCCTGCGCAGCTAGCGACACGAAGCTAGCGACACTTTCATATGTCGCGGCCGCACATGCGTCTATCGTCACGAAGCTTTGTGCTATGAGACGATACCATTGGACAATTTTTTTCATTGTCCAATGGTATCGTCTCTTAGCACGAAGCTTGGTGACGATAAACGCAGATGCGGCCCGGGCAATAGAAATACATAGAAACAGTCATAGTGTCGCGACGACACGTCGTCTGCTGAAACTTCATGTCGCCCGCTGCCAACCGGCACCTTATTTCTCTTCCCATGCTTTGTGTCAAATCACATAAAAATCTATTCCAATAGTAAATAAATTAGCGTGTTCAAACACAAACAAACTCTTCATGATTCATGAAAGTGTGTCTGTCTGTCTATCTGTTGCCTCTTTAGAACTATCTTTTGAGTCCCAGAAAAGGAAATAGGACTTTTTATGCGGGAAAATTTTTAAAGCAACGGAGTTGCGGGCGTCATCTAGTATTTTATAAGTTAAGATAAAAATTGTTATTGTGTTTCTACAAGCTTTGCGATAGATCTGTACAATGCTGTAGAACATATTATTCTCTCTCTCATCAGCTCAAGAACCTGTTCCCGATCCTGTACCTGATGGAGGAGCGTCTCCGGGACGGGACCCCCAACCTGGTGTCGGTCCGCAAGCTGGCCTCGCTGTCCGCCGCCGAGGTGTACCGCGACCTGCTGCCCGACTACAAAATCAGACATCAGGACTACACTGATGTTAAGTGTGAGTGAATAAATTGATGAATCTTATATATAAAAATGGATTTTCAAATGTGTTAGTCGCGCTAAAACTCGAAAACGGCTGAACGGATTGGGCTGATTTTAGTCTTAAAATATTCCTAGAAGTCCAGGGAGGGTTTTAAAGTGACACGAAGTTCACCGGGACAGCTAGTCTTCTTTATATATAAAAATGGATTTTCAAATGTGTTAGTCGCGCTAAAACTCGAAAACGGCTGAACGGATTGGGCTGATTTTAGTCTTAAAATATTCGTAGAGGTCCAGGGAAGGTTTTAAAGTGACACGAAGTTCACCGGGACAGCTAGTCAATTAATACTTTGTTAGGTAAAGAAATGTTTTTGGAACGAAGTTCCTTATCGTGCGTTGCGAAAGGGGGCTAGACGAAAAGTTGTAAGAACACAAAAGTGTCGTGTATCGTGTGTTTCTCTCTCTGTTTCTCTCTCGCATTGAACGGTGTACACTGTTCAATGCGTCGCTACAATAGCGACGATTTTTTTGTTGAGTGTATACTGTATACAGGTTTTTGTACTTAAGAAATAACTTCGTTCCATCCGGGTGTCCCTTGACATCTCAAGTTTTTTTCTGTGCAGTACTATAAGGCAAGTATGTTGTTAGTGTTTTGTGTTGTTTGTATTAAAAGTAAGCTAACGGCGGTAATCATAAAACGTCTGTAAAATGTGAATCATTTTACAGATGTTTTATGATTACTTAATGTTAATTTAATGTAGATTTTGAAACATTTTCTATATATTATTTTCTATCAAAGTCTTCATTAAATGAGAGTTAAGTAATCTTCATCTATAAGTGCAGTGGTCAAACACTTATCTATACTAATATTATAAAGAGGTAAACTTTGTTTGTTTAATTGTAATGAATAGGCTCAAAAACTACTGGACCGATTAAAAAAATTCTTTCACCATTCGAAAGCTACATTATTTACGAGTAACATAGGCTACATTTTATTTCGGAAAATGTAGGGTTCCGTAAGATATTTGGGTTTTTTGACACAAGGTGAAAAAAATCAACCAGAAAATTTACTTATTTTGCGTACGCTGCCTAAACTATAAAAGATAGAACCATACAATGGTCAAAGTAAATGTAGATCTTTTAAATATCTACAAAAAAGTCCGCGACACACTATACCTATCTATGTCAAGTGAGGTGCAACAACCATTATTTTATTTAAAAATTGTGATTTTTTTTTTGGACTACATTTAAACGCATTTATTTTACTCATGATATTAATCTTTATCAAAATGAATTATTTCATCACTAAGTACAGTTTATGTAGATAATATTTGGTCTTTGAATGATTAAAATTGGACGTTTGGTTTAGAAGTTATGGCGAAATTAAAAATTGCGATTTACGCCCGTTTCGAAGTGGGCGCTACCAAGGCGGGGGTGCACAGTAGCGAAGATTAGTGCAGCCTGCGGAAAATGACTGCGTCGTCGATGTTTCTGTGAATTGGCCTGGGAATCATTTTGCTGACCGTGTCTTTCCTGGGTAGGCTTTTTTCAGCGGTAACCGACATCCACGCGGGCGGAGCCGCGGGCGACCGCTATCTATACATTATAATAAAACTGTAGAAATGAAAATTCTGTACATTAAAGATATTCAAAAAATAATAAGCGGAGGGTGTCACTACATCGCTATAGAAGACAAAAATGTAGTTAGTTTTTTGTCTGTTTGTCTGTCTGTCTGTCTGTCTGTATGTTTGTTCCACTATCACACGAAAACTACTGATCCGATTTGAATGCGGTTTTCGCAGATATATTTGCCTTCTTCCAACTTAACATCTGATGTATAAAAAATTTTCCCCCCACACCTCTAAAGGGACAAAAGAGGGGCTCAGATTTTGTATAAGACTTTTGCTTTAACACGAAAACTACTGATCCGATTTGCATACGGTTTTCCGACTCAACATTTGGTGACTAAAAATCCCCCCACCCCACCCCTCTAAGGGAACCAAAGAGGGGGTCAGATTTTGTATCAAACTTTTTTCTTTAATGGACTTACTTTGACATATTATTAACTGTTTTTTCCAACTTAACATCTGGTGTATACAATTTTTCGCCCCACCCCTCTTAGGGGACAAAAGAGGGGGTAAGAATTTGTATCAACTGATGAAGTAGAAAATAAAGAAATATTTTAAATGGCAAAACAACGTTTGCCGGGACAGCTAGTAAATTTAATATAATATTGTTACGTGCTAGGGTTCGAGGATACGGAGAGAAAGACCTGGTGACTCTCTTGAAGACTTTATTTACTGACACTAGCTCACACAAATCACTGAGTCCAAACACTAAGCACTAAGTCCAAACACTAAGCACTATCACTGTCCTAGGTCGTAGCCGAGTCGTAGGTTCACTATCACAATCACTCACTATTGATCACTTGTTTTCACTTCGAAGTCGCCTCGGAGATCGCTCAGATAAAACTGAATTCCGGGCCGTCCACCTGCGCCTATTTATATGGGCGACTCGAATTCTAGAAAGTTCCTTACTCGATTCACGTAAACAAGTAAACACGTAAACAAGTAAACAACGGTCGGAACTTTCTAGGAGATTCGAGCATGTACCAACTAGCGCCATCTAGTTTCGAGTAGGGGATTTATGTGTAGTGTGTCCCCTAGTTTTGCCGGTTCGACGCTAGATGGCTCTGTGTGTCCGTATCCGTAACACTACTCCCCTCTTAGAGATGCTCGTCCCGAGCATCATTATTACTGCCATGGTAATGCGCCAGACGGTCTATGTGTACCACTTTGAATGTCCCTCTTGGTTGCTTTTGAATCCTGTAAGTCACATCATTCAATCGGGTAACCACTTTGTATGGGCCGTCCCACTTGGTTTGCAACTTTGGAGATTTCCCTTTTCGCCGAGTTGGGTTATGCAACCACACCAGTGACCCTTCTTCGAAGCCGCTCGTGTTCGATTTCCGGTCGTATCTGGTCTTCATGTTCTCACTTGACTGCAACCCATTTTCCCGAACCATGGCGTGTATATAGCGCATCTTTTCCCTTAAATCGCAGACATAGTCTTGTACGGTCTTCGGTTCCTCCGGTGACCCTCCTGTCAAGAGGTCTACTGGTACTCGCAGTTCTCTACCGTAATTGACATACGCCGGGGTAGCTTTTATGCTCTCATGCTCGGCGGTACGGTACGACAGAAGGAAGAGCGGTATATACCTGTCCCAATCCTTTTGTTTGTCATCTACCAGTTTCGCCAAATGCCTCTCAAGGGTCTGGTTAAATCTCTCAACCATTCCATCAGACTGTGGATGGTATGCGGTGGTTCTCGTTTTATGCATTCCCAAAATTCTGCACACTTCCTGGAAGACCTGCGATTCGAAATTCCTGCCCTGATCGGAATGGATTTCTAGAGGCACACCAAAGCGTGATATCACTTCTTCGACTAGCTTAGAAGCAACTGTTGTAGCTTCCTGGTTTGGTATGGCGAACACTTCGGGCCATTTGGTGAAGTAATCCATGACCACCATAAAATACTTGTTTCCCGATTCCGTTACAGGAAATGGCCCAGCTACGTCAACTGCAATTCGTTCCCACGGTGTGCCAACGTTATACAAGCGCAGGTTCCCACGGCTCCTTGTTTGTGGTCCCTTCACTGCAGCGCAAGTAGTACATTTGCGGCACTAATCCTGCACATCAGCTCGACAATGCAACCAGTAGAATCGTTCTCGCACTTTTGTTAACGTCCTCTTGACACCTAGATGACCTCCTGATACGCCATCGTGTATTTCACGGAGAACATCTGGTACTCTCGTCCTTGGGACAACTATCTGAAGATGGAACTCTCTGCCGTTAGTCTTCTCCTATTTCCGGTAAAGTATTCCATTTTGAAGTATCAGACTGTCCCATTGCGCCCAGTACGCCTTAGTGACAGCGCCAGTGGGTGCAACTTCACTCCAGATTGGTTTTACGTCACCGCGTTTCTTCCATGTGATGATATGCCGAAGGTCGTCATCTCTTTCTTGAGCCTCTCTCATAGCATCATTCTCCCAGAGACCCAAGGGACTTGTTCTGGTTAACTTTAATGTCATTTCATTAGATTCCTGCTTAACACAGTGTTTGCAGTCCTCTGAACACGGCCTTCGTGAAAGTGCGTCGGCATTCCCATGCGCCTTTCCGCTGCGGTGTTCCGTCTTGAAGTCATACTCCTGTAGTTGTTCAATCCATCGAGCTACTTGGCCTTCTGGGTTCTTGAATTGCAGTAGCCACTTCAAGGCTGCGTGATCAGTTCGCAGTAAAAACTGTCTGCCGATGAGATATTTGCTGAAATGTTGTAGCGTCTTTACAACAGCCAAGAGTTCTCTTCTTGTCACACAGTAGTTTCTCTCTGGCTTAGATAAAGATTTGCTGAAATATGCAATTACAACTTCTCTTTCACCCTGTTTTTGAGATAACACCCCTCCAATGGCCGTGTTGCTTGCGTCCGTGTCGACTATAAACTGACTTGCAGGTTGTGGATACCCCAGGATTGGTGTTTCACACAGATGTTTCTTCAGTTTCTGAAAAGAATCTTCAGAAGTCTCGTCCCAAATAAACTGTCGTTTATCCTCTGTCAGCCGATGTAATGGCTTGGCTATCTCCGAGAATCCCTTAACAAAACGCCTGTAGTAGGAGCATAAGCCGAGAAATGCCCGCACTTCGGTTTTGTTCTTAGGGGTTGGCCAATTTTGAACTGCTTCCAGTTTCTCCGGGTCCGTCTGGATTCCATCACTGGAGATGACATGGCCGAGATAATTGACCTTACTCCTGAATAAACGACACTTTTTCGGATTCAACTTTAACTTGGCCCCCTCTATTTTGGCGAAAACTCGTTCTAAGTTTCGCAAATGGTCCTCGAAGTCGCGGCCAACAATGATGACGTCGTCCAAGTAGACTAAGCAAGCCTCTCCAACTAAGCCTGCCAGTACACACTCCATGAGTCGCTCGAATGTGGCAGGTGCGTTGCACAATCCAAAGGGCATGACGTTAAACTGCCATAAACCTTTACCGGTGGAAAAAGCTGTCTTCTCCTTGTCTTTTGGATGAACTTCCACCTGCCAGTATCCCGATTTCAGGTCCAGGGTCGAGAACCATTTCATGCCACTCAAGGTATCCAGAGTGTCGTCGATTCGAGGTAATGGATAGCTGTCCTTCTTAGTGACATCATTGAGACGCCTGTAGTCCACACAAAATCTTGTGCTGCCATCTTTCTTTTTCACTAACACAACAGGTGAGCACCACGGACTTGCAGACGGTTCAATAATCTTATGTCTTCTCATGTCCTCCAAAAGGCCTTCAACTTCTTTTTCCTTTGCAATGGGTATCCGTCTTGCTCGTTGACGAATTGGGTTCTCGCTTCCGGTATCTATCCTGTGCTGAACCATCGACGTTCTTCCAAGGTCACCTTCCTGACTGGAGAAGATATTCGCGTAGCGTTGTAAAAACTTCTTAGCTTTCATGCTCTGCGAATAAGTCAGATTACTCTTGCAGTCATCGAGTAGCTCAGTCACTATTCCATAGTTGCTGCCATTTGCTGAGTCTGAGCCTGTGATCGAACTACACTTTCTCATCCAGACAACTTCCTCGCACTTTCCAATGACGTCACCTTTGTTCAAGCAGATCTCGTGATCACCAAGATTCAAAACCCTGACCACAGCGTTACTGCTTCCACTAACAAGGGTTCTCGCCGTCATCAGTTTTTGCGCTGATGTCTTGGTAGGTGTGTCTTCGATCAACACGCATCTGTTTGACTTCTTCTTTCCAGCTGGCGGTAGTTTCACCAGCACTCTAGCTTCCGCTCGTCCAGGTATAATGACTTCCTTTACACATGCGACTTTCCCGCAGGCGCCTCCAAGGATGAAAATTTCTTCTTCGCCACACTTGAAAACTCCGTCAGCGACATTAATTCCGCAGTTGTGCTTCTTCATGAAATCCAAACCCAAGATGCAATCATCCATAATCTCAGCCACGATAACGTCATGAGGGTATGAGGACCCCCCTACATTAATCGTAACTGACATTTCTCCCAGGACGGGTATTGGCTGACCGGAGGCAGTAAGAAGCCGACAGTTAATTCTCCTCCTGTGCCTCCTTGCGGCTTTTACCAAATTTGGGTTCACTATTGTTCTAGAGGCTCCTGTGTTTAGAGTCATTTTGCAATCCGTCCCGTTAATAGTCCCCTGGATCACAAGACTATTCCCGCTGCTTGCTTGGGAAACAACAGTTATTGGGGCTTCCTCCGCGTCAGCCAGCACTCGCCCCTTGCTCGTTCGTTCGTCGTTCGTCGTAGTACTGGCTTTTATTCGTTTCCCTGCTCCCGGGCGGGGGGACGAAGCCCCTTGCTTCATCAGCTCCTCCATTTGTTCCTCGAGCCTTTTCATCCTTGCCATCTGGGTCTCCTTCTGCGGGCAGTTGAGCTGAAGATGGCCCCTCTCACCGCACTTGTAGCACATGGCTCCAAAACTTCTCTTCGTGGGAGCCTTGACCTCCTTAACATCCTCAGAGACCTCATGGATCTTATGGGTCTGTCGTATGTCACGGCGAACAGCCTCGACCTCCAAAGCATGCGCCAATGCTTCCTTTAGCGAGGTGTGGTGACGTAGCCTCACTGCAGCTCTGACCTCCAGATCCCTGATTCCGTCGACAAATGCTTGCACAATATTCGTGTCGACCATCTTGGAATCGGCTCCTGGGTGTGCCTTCTTGACCAGTTTTTCAATTTCCAACGCCCATTGTTGTAGTCCCTCTCCTGGGCGTTGGACTCTGTCACGAAGTTGAGCACGGAACACGTGCTCCAGATGTCGCTCCCCGTATCTGGATTCAAGAGCCTCCATCAGGTCTTTGAACCCATTTCCTGTATGCGCTTCCAGGACTGACAAGGCTTGCCCTCTGAGCGCGACAGTGAGAGCGGTCAGGCATTGTTCGTCAGTCCATCCATTGGCAGAAGAAACCGTCTGGAATTGCTGACGATAAGCGTTCCAAGAAGTAGTACCGTCGTATGGTGGCACTTTAACTCTTGGTCCTTGTACCATTACTCCGGTAGTTCCACTAGACGTCGCGACTCCTGTGGTTTCCAGGCGCACTTTCCACTTCTGTAGTTCTGTGAGGCCGGTTTTCACATTTTCCATATCCACTCCTAGCCCGGTAACGCGTTCTTCCATTATGTTGACATCTTTCCGAAGCTTAGTAACCGTGTCACTAACATCCTTTATTGCCAATAGCGCTTTTTCTTGGAGGTCCTTTTGTTGCTCTTGAGACTCTTGCAAAGCGCCGAGCTTGCGGTCTTGTGCTTCCATCATTGCCCTTTGAGAATCTTGCAAAGCGCCGAGAATCTTGCGGTCTTGGGCCTCTTGCAAAGCCTGAATTAACTCAATTATGCTTTCCAATTGAGGAGCCATTTGAGGGGCCGTAGAAACTATGGGCGTGGCAGGATGGATGGAGCTAGTCGACGGGGCCTGAGCAGGCGGGGCCAAGTGGGCGGAGCCAGTGGGCGTGGCCTGAGTGGGCGTGGCCTGGTGGGCGGAGCTAGTGGGCGTGGCCATGTCCAGACTGGGCGGGGCCTGAGGGGCGTGGTCAGTGGGCGGGTCCGGGTGGGCGGAGCCTGTGGGCGTGGTTTCACTCGAAGTGGGTGGAGCCTGGGGGGCGTGGTCAGTGAGCGGAGCCTGGTGGGCGGGGCCAGTGGGCGGGGCCTGCCCCGCAGTGGGCGGAGCTTGGTCCCCAGTGGGTGTGGCCTCCGCAGGCTCCACCTCCAACTCCTCTCTCAATGGCAGCAGCTCGCTGCGCCCTTGTCCTGACACTCCCATTGAAGTCCTCTCTCGGAGTCAATGGCATCTCCAAATCTCACTTCCGACACCAGTTGTTACGTGCTAGGGTTCGAGGATTCGGAGAGAAAGACCTGGTGACTCTCTTGAAGACTTTATTTACTGACACTAGCTCACACAAATCACTGAGTCCAAACACTAAGCACTAAGTCCAAACACTAAGCACTATCACTGTCCTAGGTCGTAGCCGAGTCGTAGGTTCACTATCACAATCACTCACTATTGATCACTTGTTTTCACTTCGAAGTCGCCTCGAAGATCGCTCAGATAAAACTGAATTCCGGGCCGTCCACCTGCGCCTATTTATATGGGCGACTCGAATTCTAGAAAGTTCCTTACTCGATTCACGTAAACAAGTAAACAACGGTCGGAACTTTCTAGGAGATTCGAGCATGTACCAACTAGCGCCATCTAGTTTCGAGTAGGGGATTTATGTGTAGTGTGTCCCCTAGTTTTGCCGGTTCGACGCTAGATGGCTCTGTGTGTCCGTATCCGTAACAATATGTTGAGATGTGCGAGGCGAGGGAGTCCAATTAAAAGTGTGTTGTCCGTGCGAATGCCATTTATTGAATGCAATCAATTATACGAGTACTTATTACTTACTATCGCTAATATTACACAATACAATCAGCAGTAATATAAAGGAGTTTACACACTACAATGTATTACCTTTCTATGTGCTTATACTTATAGGCTTTACGTATATAATTTACATCATACTTCCCCTAATAAACTCATCTTGAATTTCTACGTGAGTTTCTACGGCACGACGTCATACGACGCCGTACGGCGCCGTGTCGTGGTTTTTTACGACGCGCGTCGTGGATTTCCACGACACGGCGCCGTACGACGTCGTGCCGTGTTTTTGTGTCCCGGCTCTTAGCGTTAGCGTTAGCGTAATCGTTTTGCCACTTGTCTAAGGGGGCTGAGCACTGAGCAGCTAACATTGAATTGACATAAGCCGACCAAACGACGTAGGTCTGTCAACTGCCTAGGAATCAATTTCTTTGGGTATTTTATTTATATTCTATATTTAGAGCCTTTTTTCAGACTTCTTGTTTTTTCTTGGTTTAGCCTACTGATACCCTACCCTAGGGGCCTAGCGGGTCAGTAGTATCGAAATATCGGTCTGTTTGCCCTATTTTGGCAAAGGCCTCCCTCATTTCTTTCCATTCTTTTCTGTTTAGCGCTTGTCTTTGTCCAAGATTTTCCTGCTGTCATTTTTAATTCATCTTCCCACCTCCGGAACTGCCTTCCTCTATTTCTTTTACCGTTTCTTGGGTGCCAGAACACTACATTATTTTTGAATTTTGGTCCACTTTTCAGTGCCTCTTATTATGTGACCGGTCCACTTCCATTTAAGTTTCCTAATTTTTGTTATTACATCCACAATTTCTGTATGTTTTCTAATTGTTTTGTTTCTTATTCTGTCGGCCTTCCCATGCTTACTCATGCATACTTACTCCTCGGGTATACTTACACACTACTTATTATTACTTTCAGTGAAGAAGGACACTCTGGCGCTATACAAGTACGAGAAGGAGTTACTGGAGTTCTACAAACGTTATCTACAACGATTGGAGAAAGCCACCAACGTGTTGCGACGGAAAATGGGCGACAACAGGTGAGCTATTGGCATGATAGATCATTTTTTCATTCTTTTAGGATTGAATACAACCGAAACAAGTAGCTATCGGAACATTTATTTTTGCCTAAACAAAATATGATGAAATCAAACGAATTTTTGCTATATCACCCGACACTTCACCGACACTCAATAATCGCAGTTACAGAAAATTTATTTGGCTGTTTTACCCTCAGAGTGTTCAGCTGTAGTATGAAACTGACTAGTCTACTCTTATCACATCGTTATGCCCATCAGGGCAGCATCAGCCGCTACGCAGTTTTACTGTTTCAACCACAGCTGTCACCTGCACTGTTTACCCTCAGTCTCGCCCTTAGCCACTGACTGTTTTACCCACATGTACACTGTTTTACCCTCAGAAAACCCGACGAGGGCACCCTCAGTCTCGCCCTTATCTCTCTGCGCTGTATGGGCGGCATGCTGGTGGCCCGGCCTCAGTTCAACAGACTGTTTCACCGACATCTGTACTGTTTTACCCACACCTATACTGTTTTACCTTCAGAAAACCCGACGAGGGTACCCTCAACCTCGCCCTCATCTCTCTGCGCTGTATGGGCGGCATGCTGGTGGCCCGCCTCAGTTCAACAGACTGTTTCACCGACATCTGTACTGTTTTACCCACACCTATACTGTTTTACCCTCAGAAAACCCGACGAGGGTACCCTCAACCTCGCCCTCATCTCTCTGCGCTGTATGGGCGGCATGCTGGTGGCCCGCCTCAGTTCAACAGACTGTTTCACAGACATCTGTACTGTTTTACCCACACCTACACTGTTTTACCCTCAGAAAACCCGACGAGGGTACCCTCAGCCTCGCCCTCATCACTCTGCGCTGTATGGGCGGCATGCTGGTGGCCCGCCTCAGTTCAACAGACTGTTTCACCGACATCTGTACTGTTTTACCCACACCTACACTGTTTTACTCTCAGAAAACCCGACGAGGGTACCCTCAGCCTCGCCCTCATCTCTCTGCGCTGTATGGGCGGCATGCTGGTGGCCCGCCTCAGTTCAACAGACTGTTTCACCGACATCTGTACTGTTTTACCCACACCTACACTGTTTTACCCTCAGAAAACCCGACGAGGGTACCCTCAGCCTCGCCCTTAACTCTCTGCGCTGTATGGGTGGCATGCTGGTGGCCCGCCTCAGTTCAACAGACTGTTTCACCGACATCTGTACTGTTTTACCCACACCTACACTGTTTTACCCTCAGAAAACCCGACCAGGGTACCCTCAGCCTCGCCCTCATCTCTCTGCGCTGTATGGGCGGCATGCTGGTGGCCCGGCCTCAGTTCAACTACGCGGACAACATAGCTCAGACACTCGTGCCCCACCTGGACTCGCGCGTGCCGGCGGCGCGGGATATAGTGAAGGAATGCATAGAGACTGTGTTCAGGGAGGATAACAAGGGAGATATTACGCTTACGGTGAGTGTTTACAATATGGAAGCTGCGATATTTTCATTTTTGTGTTTATTTTAAAGAGCTCCGTGTATAATAGACCACAAATATATTAAAACACTGGAATTTACTGCAGAAAATGCGGTTTAAAATTGTCAATTTAAATTTTGGCGCCAAAACGGATCTACAATAGTCAACCAAGTTTTGTTGATTACAGAACCCTAAAACGGAACCCTAACCAGCTGATTTTTTTGTATATTTGTAGGTTAATAGTTAAATAATTTAAGAGTAACCTTGTCCTACAAATAAAACAATTCATATTTTAGGACCATCAAGTCAAAGTTTGAAATCCTTTCTATCTCTGTTAGCTACCACTTTCCGAGATTTTTCGAAAATGAAAATGTTGTTCGTCTTATTCAAAATGTAGCTACTCACAAAAATATCTTGTTAGTAGTCACAAAAAATTTGTTCTAGGGCTCCCTCACTATCAGTAAAGACTTATCTAAATTCTAAACCATTCTCAAGATCTTTAAATACAAAAACCCCCAGATCGTGCGTCTCATCAACCAGCTGGTGAAGCGGCGCGGCGAGCGGCTGCACCCCGCGGCGCTGGACTGTCTCCTGGCGCTGGACATCCGCGACGTGCAGCTCGACGAGCAGGCCGACCTGCAGCACAAGCACAAGCAGGACGCCAAGCACAAGAAGCGCATCATCAACCTGTCCAAGAAGGAGAAGAAGGTGTGACAGCTGTCAATGTCAGCTTTTTGGAGTTTACTCCCTAGGAATCGATTTTCATATATAAGGCGCCCGGTATGAGAAAAATCCGAGGGGTAAAACCTACTAACAAGTAACGAAAATGTGTCACGTTTTTGGTGCGCACCTTAGGGCGCAACTTTCTAATTTGGCTGTGAGTGTATTAAGACCATAAAGGTAATATACCTATCGGAATATTATATTATATAAAATAATATAATTATATAATTATATAATAATATAATTATATAATAATATAATTATATAATAATATAATATTATTATATTATTATATTATTATATTATTATATTATTTTATATAATATTATATTCCGATAGGTATATTAACTTTATGATTAGGACGTACATATGGTATGCTGTATAGGCGACTATACCTATATACTATATGTTATTGGGCTTGTTTGTTTCTATCAGTGTCGATGTATTTATATTGCTATTTTTGTTATAAATATCAATAATTAATATTGTCATTGTGAAGTTATAATTTTTATCATTATACTGGCTAAAGTGAACTAAAAGTATTTTGAAATAACTATGGCAGAAAGGGGTGTAGATAATATTGCCGGAACATCTGATTTCATATGATATTAATCTTTTTTCAGTTGAATAAACTCTTTTTGCGTATGGTTAGATAAATAGATACTCGTACTTAAGGAGCAAAACTCCAGTCGTGCGTCGGAGCTGACACACTTTTTTTTTTATTGATATGCACGATCTAGTGATCTGAGTTTCTAGGCGGTATGGTCGAAAGACTATAGCCTGCGTTTGACAGCTCGAGATTGTTGCTCTATTCAGGTATAATAACTTTATGAGTGCATCATAGTAATCACGACATCTAGCGGGATTATGTGGTAAAAATCTTTCCCAGAACAGAATGTACAGCATTCTGCCGTTGATGTGGTAAAGTCATTTTCTATGTATCTGTTACAGTCAAAACTCTTAAGCAGTCAAAAGTACTATTGACTAGCAAAATCAGTCAAAACTACTTTTGACCGTATGCTTTAGTCAATTTTAATTGTGACTAAAATAACAGTTAAAAGTACTTTTGCCCAATGAAGCTGGTTAAAAGTACTTTTGACTAAGTGATTCAGTCAAAAACGGTTTTGACTGGTTGTATCAGTCAAAACTCCTAATTAGTTAGGAAAAGCGGAGAATGAATTCGATTTTAGTCGGAAAACATGGCACCGGTTTTTCTTAGGACAGTTTTAGAGTTCCGTACCCAAAGGGTAAAAACGGGACCCTATAACTAAGACTTCGATGTCTGTCTGTTCGTCTGACTGTCTCCAGGTTGTATCTATAGAACCACTATAGATAGATTTCTGAAGTTTTTACAGTTTGTGTATGCCTATTGTCGCTATAACAACAGATACTAGTAACAAAATAAATCAAATATTTAAGGGGGGCTCTCATGCAACAAATGTATATTTTTTGCTTTTTTTCGAGGCGCTTGAGTCTCTCACCAATTCTATTGACGTGCTGTTTCTTTGCCCGAGTGAACTCTCTCTTGAAGGATCTAGAGGCAAGGATTGGAAGTCAGCAGAATGTCTAACATGGAAAGATTCTGACTGTCCACATCTGGAATATGCGTAGGCGTAGCAACCAATTGTGTTAGGTCGTTTGCAAGGGCAAAATCGTAGACAGATCTCCCCACATGATCAGTTTTACTGGAATTGAGCCCGTCGGCGTAATGGGCGTTAAAGTCGCCTAGTAGTATGATCTCTGTGAATGGGATCTGCTGCTGCACTCAATCTGAAGCAGCTTGCGGGTTTTCAAAGAGTCGGTCCATCTCAGGGTCACCACTATGGGATCTATAAAGGCACGCACAGACGCGAGGGTGGTGGTCGCAATTAATGCGGAGCCATAATTGAGAGGTCCCTGACTTCAGGATTGCTGAAGTGGCGAGAGCTGATATTATTTCTGATACACACACACACACACACACACACACCAGCTTTGGACAGAAAGAAGTGCTCGATATCTGCGTCTCGGTTATAAAGAGCTAAGCCGGCTTTGCTGTCTCAAGGCTGTAATGGACGGGATAAAGGTAGGAGTGCATGTTTACGCAGTTGAAAACCAAATTCTTCTTTTTTGTGTAGGGGATTGGGCCACCGGTAAACCCACTCACTCGGCGAAACAAAGCGCAAGCGCTGTTTCACATCGGTTTGCAGTAAATGGTATTTCTCCGGTCGAGCCGGCCCATTCGTGTCAAAACGTGGCTCTTCCACGGAATAATTTTGGAATAAAACGGTTGTTCATATTTTTTTTCTAACGAAGCAATTTACAAAAGGCGTTAAGTTCTAAGCTACTTAAGAATGGTCTATAGGACATGTCATAATTTATACGCTTGTAAACCACACAGAAAATATATTATGTTACGCCGAGAATTTTTCAAACAGCCCTCGAAAGAATGAATGTACAAAAAAGTACACTAATGTTACAAATAGTGCTTTTGACTAATGCTTTATTGCAGTTAAAACTACTTTTGACTAAGAGCGTCAGTCAAAAGTACTTTTAACCGCAAATTTTCAGTTAAAAGTACTAATAACCAATAATTTTCAGTCAAAATCACTTTTGACCAACATGTTTAGTCAAAAGTAGTTTTGACTGGTTAAGAGTTTTGACTGTAACATATCTAATGCGTCAATAAAGTTTATTGTAACGGAGTTCCTTTTCGCGCGTTGCGAAAGGGGGCTAGACCGAAAAAAAATTAACGACACTTTTTTATTAGTACTTGCATGTTAGGGGCAGAGGGCGTTGCGCGTTGATACTATTCCTGTGCGTCAACTAGATGGCGTTTTTTGAGAATAAACAGCGACGCGTTGTTAGTATTCCTGGGCGTCAATAGATGGCGTTTTTTTATTAGTACCTGCATGGTAGTGGCAGAAAGCGTTGTTAGTATTCCTGGGCGTTGTTTAATCTCATATAAAATTATTGAATTATTAAATAAATTTACTGTGTATCTATTTTCAGCGAGCAAAAAAGCTGAAAGAAGTCGAACGTGAGTTACTAGAGACCCGCGCGGCGGAGGACGCGGCGGCGCGACGGCGGACGTTGGCGGAGGTGACGCGAACTGTCTTCCTCATATACTTCCGCGTGCTGAAGACCGCGCCGCACTCGCGCCTGCTCGCCGCCGCGCTCGACGGCCTGGCCAAGTAAGCGTAATATCCTACCGACTGCGCCATTTCAGCTGACTCTGTATACAGGGTGCAATTAAACTTTCCTGCCAAATTTTGATATATTGATCCTTGTTAAAAATAAAAATACACCTATTTTTTCTTTTATAATCACTCAGTACTAAAATGTTGGGGAATAGCTTCCGAAAGTTATCCTAAAAAACACTACAATTAATGGACACTACGCGTCGGCCGCGCGTGACGTGCCCCCGCGTGCGCACCTCCCCCCGCGTCACCCTCGCTCATTCCCCCGCGCCGCGAGTGACCGTTCTGCAACGATTTTAAATAGGATAAAATATGTCATAAAAAAAAAACACCCTATTTTTTTGGTTAAATGGACTCTCCTGATGATACCTAATCCCTGAAAAAAAAATTGGCAGGAAGGTTTAATTGCACCCTGTATTGTACTAGGTCGCTAGATGGGCTAGCCGAGGGCGGCCTGGAGTGACAACTACTTACAGATAAAAAAACGAGTATTATCCAGTTGATTGCGCCATTCCAGTTGATCTATACGCATCTGACTTTCGGCAATGTTACGAATAGGCACCGTCAAATGTTTCTGTTTAACTGGATGTGTTTACTGCTCATCATCAAAGAGAAAACACCTCTATTTTGAGATTAACCCATCAGTCGTGGCAAAACGAGACACAATAGCTTTTTCATTGTTATCGCGGCCGGATGTGGCCGCTTGGGGCTTCATGAATTAAACTGAACTATGTGTATAATCCAATGATATTCTACTTAGATCTGTTACGTTCATACTATTTTCCGGCTTAAACCTCTTCCGAACAATTTTCAAATTCAAAATTGGACACATTGACAAATTTGACAGATAAGTGAAACAAAAGATACTAAATGCCATTTACTTTTCTCATTCATTGATTTACATAAAAGAGACAGTTCTATTTTTAAACGTCAAACTGCAAAGTTTCTTGTGCGTAGAGAGTAACATAAGACTAAGTAAAAGACGACCCAATTGGGCCGTTTTTGAATCTTCACAACGCGCACGGTAGTAACATATCTGCTTTGAGTAAATAATAAAATTTTATTTCCATAGATAACAGCTTACAGCAACCAACAGTTCTGGCCCCCGCGCTAGGCGATGCCTGTCCTGTGGGGGAGTTTATATACACATTCACTGATGCACAAGGAATACATTGTTGCGTATTACATAAATAGTTTTTCATATAATATCATTGGTATAATCTGACTTTCCCCGCAGGTTCACGCACGTGATCAACCTGGAGTACTTCAGCGAGCTGGTGGCGATACTGACGGCGTTGTCGCGCGACGGGGTGGTGTCGGCGAGCTCGCAGCTGCGCTGTGTGCGCACCGTGCTGGCGGTGCTGCGCGGCGCCGGCGACGCCCTCAACGTCGACCCCGCCGCCGCACACGACCGCCTCTTCGCCGCGGCCGCTACAGGTACACGCACGCACGCTAGGAAACACGCACACGTACGTAAGCACAAGGATACATATGTTAGCACACGCACGCACGTAAGTACGCACGCATACGTAAGCATACGCACGCGTACGTTAGCAGTTAGCACACGCACACACGTAATCACGCATACATAAGTAAGCGTACGCACGCTTACGTTAGCATACGCACACACATAAGCAAGAGCGTGCGTAATTAAATCAAAAACTTCTATTTAAACTGAGGTAGACGTGCCGTACTCTACGAAATGTCATTTGAAAAGCAATCCTAAAACAATACACTCAAAACATAACACACACACACAAACTATAAGTATCTACGTAGTCAAGTGCGAGATGCCAATATTATTTTGTGACAAGAGTGACAAGGATGCAGGGCTATGGCATTCGTCATACCGAACGCAAGCGTAACTCCCCGAAAGACTGGTAAACAAACGCCCGCAAGTACTGACTGCAAAAAAATCTATTACAAATTAAGATTTTTTTTTGTTATCAAGTTTATTGTAACTTCTTGAGTAACATCAACAACAACAACATTGAAGTTAATATTGAATATTTTATCCTTAGTTTTTTTTTATTACGGCGCTTCGGCTATATAACCATGGCCAGTGTCAAATAAGTGGCGGGAAATCTATGTTCTTGTAACAATTTTTAGCATCGATTTTCTATTTGGTAAAGTCCAAAGTCTAAGTAAAAGTCAATGCAGTCAAGGACTCAAGTCGGTCGATTCAGTAAAATGGTAGACGCTTTACTAAAACTTTCGATGGAGTTTAGGAGGGAACACAAAAGGCACGTTTCTGGAAGTTGTATCACTGGCCTATTATTGTGCATGATAACAAAGGCTAATAATTAACTGATCACCAGAAATAGTAACATTTCACAGACAAAAATAGTAAATGTTCACCAAAATATAGACCACCATTTTAATGTAAAATGATAACCAAAGATTTAACATCTTAAAACCAAAAATAGTAAATGATCACCAAAATAAGTAAATGATCACCAACATAATACTAGCATTTTAATGTAAAATGATCACCAAAATTAGTAAATGATCACCAACATTATACTAGCATTTTAATGTAAAATGATCACCAAAGGTTTATTATCTCGCTATCCTATTTATGCAAAATGACTCCAAATAAATCATTGTTAAACCAAAAGTAGTAAACGATCACCAAAATTAGTAAATTATCACCAACCGTTATACGTTAGCATTTTAATGTAAAATTATAACCAAGTCTATTTTTATTTAGCAAACCTCTTAAAGAGAAGAAGACAGACGGACAGACAGACATCGAAGTCTTAGTTAAAGAGTCCCGTTTGTACCCTTTGGGTACGGAACCCTAAAACGGGACTCTATTACTGAGACTTCTATGTCAGTCCGTCTGTCTTTCACTAGGTTGTAAATCAAGAACCGCTCCAACTAGACTTATAAAAATTTCACAGATTGTGTATATTATCTGTTGCCGCTATAACAAGTACTAAAAACAAAATAAAATTATTATTTAAGGGGGGCTCCCATACAACAAACGTGATTTTTTTGGCCTTTTTTGCTCGATATCAATAATGGCAACCGGTAGGCACGTTGGTATTTTCGCAAAGGCCTTGATATGTTTACTTCAATAATTAATAATATTATAAAAAAATATGTACAAAAACACAATTTTAGGCCTCATTTTGCTCTATAACGGTACGGAACCCTCCATGTCCGACTCACACTTGACCGATAATTTTGTTAATAATATGCTTACATTTTTTGTCAATCGTAATGATTTACTTGGACAGAAATATCGCATTGATTTGCTCACAAGGATTTGGTGATCATTTACTATATTTGGTGATCATTTACTATATTTGGTGATCATTTACTATATTTGGTGATCATTTACTATATTTGGTGATCATTTACTATATTTGGTGATCATTTACTATATTTGGTGATCATTTACTATATTTGGTGATCATTTACTATATTTGGTGATCATTTACTATATTTGGTGATCATTTACTATATTTGGTGGTCATTTACTATATTTGGTGTTCGATTACAATTTGTAGTGTTGTCATGACTAAAATTGCTGGTAGTATTGCAATTTTAGACTTTATTTTTTTGGTGTTAAGTTTCTTTTTTTGGTAAACAAGTTTATTTTTTGGTGGTCATTATATTCGTTCCCGATAACAAACATCTAATGGTTAATATTCTACCAATAAAACACATTAAAAACCCAGAACAATCTTAGGAAATTACATAATACAAAACACAATGCCACTCTTTCACATTCTCCACTAAACCCTTCCTTCGTTTATGTCCTAAAAAATTTGACTAAAGTATAATTTACACAGAGCCAGTACTGGCTGCCAATAAGACTGGCAGCCAGTATTGGCTTGGCATATGCCGCGTATGAACAGTTTTTCAAGCCAGGCCAAACTGTTCACACGCGGCATATGCCAAGCCAATACTGGCTGCCAGTCTTATTGGCAGCCAGTACTGGCTCTGTGTAAATTATACTTTAAGCATGTTAACCTTATGGCTACCACACACGCTACGGTCTACCGGCGAGGTCACCTGTATGCCTGCGAAGGTGTCACTCGAAAGAATTGATTTTCGATTTTGCGCCGGTCGCCTGCTGCGCAGGTCCAAGCAACTGCACAGGTTTATTCCCACACACATTCCGATTTACTTGCGCAGGCATACCTGCACAGGTAGACCTTTCCGGTAGACGGTTGCGTGTATGGCTAACATTAGACTGGTTTTATTTGTTTTTTATTGTTTTTTTTCTAGTTGATTTGATCTGTTATATTTTATCAGTGCAGTAATATTTTAGTTACTTAAATTTTAATATTTTATTCCTTTGTTAATGTTCTAAAAATTATATTCAATAATCCCTATCCCTACAACTAAATAATATGATTTATTCAAACAAGAACCTGTTTTATGCAATTTACCGTATGCATGGTCGGTACTCGTAGTCTGCAGATTACCTAGATATTCTGCAGATTATCTAGTAATGTAAGAATAAAATCATTTTTTTTTTTTCACTTTAACTGACTCACCCAGTTAATCTGCAGAATACCGCGTTAATCTGCACTCTAACAGCTAACTGGTTTACGCAAATTAACGGTTACATATACATATTACATACATACATACATACATACATACATACATACATACAGTAAAACCCGTTTAAGACGATTTCACAGGGACTCAACCAAAAACGCGTATTAAGCGGGAAAGCGTATTATGCGGGATATAGAGAAATAAAAAACGAACCTACTACATACGTATGTATTAATATTTATTATGTTTTTTCGGATATAGGTGTTCCTATCAAGTATCAAAGTGATTATCTAGAGCTTTTAACCAATAGATGAAACAAATGCCGGTCCTCCAAGCTCGAGATTGTGCATCATACTTATATTATGTTACAGGAAGCGATTTTACGTTTTTGAAACAACGTGAATTTTTCGCCTTACCATTATCAATCACCAGCAAAAATAACTTTTCTGACCCTTTAGAATTGGCACAGGCCAGGACAGTCTCTCTTTATTTGCTTTGCTACCATGACAAGTCTCTCCCTTGAAAACATAGGATTTTTCTGGGCTCTGGCATCAAGTTAAAAAATAAACCGAATTCGTCTGCAATAGAAATGTCTTGCGGTTCGTAATTTTGCTACAATTCAGGAAGTGTTGCCAATTGCCATCCACGTATCAACTATCAACATCTCAATTCTCACTGATTTGACGGTACACAATGCCGTGGCGATGAGGTATGTGTTGGCCGTTAGGGCGTATTAAACGGGATGACGATCGTATAAAGCGTTAAAGAATGTATGAAAACATGTCTCAAGTTGCAGGGACTCATGCAAAATGGCGTATTATGCGGGAAATCGTATTAAGCGTGATCGTCTTAAACGGGTTCTACTGTCCATACATACATACATACATACATACATACATACATACATACATACATACATACATCATACATACATACATACATACATACATACACACACATACATAGCCTGTGAGACACATAACCCTTACTTTTTGCTTTACTCTTTTGTCAGGTAAAAATTATTCATCTATTGTGAACAACTATGATAGTTACATGAGAAAGGTAATCCCTGAAGATTTATTTGTATAATTTTTACAAAATCTTGTTTAAACACAAGATAGCATTTTGCCTTTTCATTACAATTTAGTATTATTATGAAAATAAAACAAAGTTTGTTTTAAAAATTTCCTTGCTAACCGTACACACTCGCATATGACCGTCGCGTACAGCGCGCCAGTGAACACTGACTGCAACGGTGTGAATTAGCTCTATTGGAACGGCGGAACATTTGGTGCGTATGGCCTGTCTACCTCAGTTTGAATAGAAGTCTTTGAATTAAATGGCTATTTTATACACAGTTTCAGTTTGATAAGTTTCGTTCAACCAGTTTTTATACTCGGCGCGGCGAACCTTGGTCCCTATGATACTGACAGCTAATAACATTGTAGTGGCGTCACCAAAAAATTTGGATCATATTGGAGGCGTCTAAAAATGCCATTTATAAATTTTACGTAGCTTTATGCCATTACAATGATATTCCGTTAGAATTTTTAACAATTCTTAATATTGACAAGAAATTATCTTAATCTGAATTTACGTTTACGTCCTGCAAAACTTACGTCGTGTGACATTTTAACGACAACGTAAGTTTTGCAGGACGTAAACGTAAATTCAGATTGAGATAATTTCTTGTAAATGTTAAGAATTGTTAAAAATTCCAACGGAATGTCTTTGTAATGGCATAAAGCTGCGTAAAATTTATAAATTGGATTTTTAGACGTCTCCAATATGATCATAATTCAATGGTGACGCCAGTACAATGTTATTAGCTGTCAGTGTCATAGGGACCAAGGTTCGCCGCGCCGAGTATAAATTTTCGTCTTTGGAAAAGGACGCCTTATCCGCGAAGAAAGTGACCAGCGAAAAGAGTGAAGTATTTATGTTGTATTGTTTGCAAACTTATATCGTAAATTCCCGTCCGTCTTTATGTATTATACTTTATTAATAGTATAATCAAATTTCCAGTGACAAGCGCTGAGGACGTGCGCATGGCGCTGGAGGGCGTGTCGGAGGTGACGGGGCGGGCGCGGCGCGTGTCGGCCGGGGTGCTGCAGGCCTTCGCCAAGCGGCTGGCGGAGTTGGCGGCCCGCCTGCCCCCGCACGCCGCGCTCGCCGCGCAGGCGCTGCTGCATCACCTGCTACAGGTATATCCGACTGCGTCAACTCCCTTCCTGTTTTATATTATGACCTACGAATAATAAAAACTAAGGAGGAGTAACTGTGTCAAAAAAATTGTCCACGAGTCTACAAAATGTGACCCGAATACATGCTTATAGCACGGTCACGTTTACTTGACGCATAGCTGAAATGCAAAATGCATTCCAGCGATGCGTCAGGTTGATGTGGCCGTGTTATAATATCTTATTACAATTTGTTATGAGTCAAACTCACAAATATCAGGTAGATAATTTTGTTATTTAACATGCCGGCTCCATAATGGCGTCATCAATGATCAAACCATGCGTCGAGTTAATTTGACCGTGTTATACTTTATGCATACAGTACTATTCGGATTTTGGTGCACAATTTTGTGTAAATATAGAAGTGACGATTAATGTCAACGGCTTTATTTTGCAAAGAGTGTATGTCACCAAACGGCACCGCCACAGCGTCGGCGCCGCTGCATACTTTTCCCGCAGCCCTTTTCACACGGCGCCGCCGCGGCGGCGGCGTTTCTTTACCGCGGCGGCGCCGTGTGTAAACACGCTTAGTGTTTTGTTGCTATTGCCATATTTTAGTGTGCGAAAAGGAACCAAATTCAAAACAGTTGAAGTATGGGAGTTACGTTTCCTTAGTTTTTGGAACGAAGTTCCTTATCTCGCGTTCGGCGTAAATCTTGAAGGCTACTAGCTAGACGGAACGACATTTGACCTTGATTTGACCTCGACACTTATTAATTAGTACCTGCATGGTAGGGACAGAGGGCGTTGATAGTAAGTATTCCTAAGCGTCAACTAGATGGCGTTTTTTTAAATTGTTTATTTACGCGTTGTTAATATTCCTGGGCGTCAATAGATGGCGTTTTTTTTATAATACTTACAGGTTTTTTGAACATAATAGTAGGGGAGGTAGTGCTAGCGTTTGCTAAGTCATTTCATACCGACCAAATTTTTGTCCAGCGGTAGCTTAATATTTATCAACCAATGTAATCAGCGTCAGTCGCCGCACCCGTGGTGGAATGTTAACTGAGAGTATTTCAAAGTCGTAAAAAAAATAGTTGCGAAAAGTGATTTTATACCGAATGTTAGCGGATGTCAATGGACAAGCTACATAATATTATATTTATTTTATTTTAATCTGTATATTAAGCTAGTCACTATATTATTTAAGTTTAATTAGTGATAATTATATTTTGAATAGTAATAAGTAAGGTAATTGATTTTGACAAATAGTTAGTTATAAATGGACAGGATGATTATTTACTTCCGTTATAACTTCCTCTTCTCATATTTAAGTAAATAATTATCTTAAATATGAGAAGTACGTTAATTAATATTTAGAATTATATACCTACTTATTCTTAGCCATTCTTAATTTTTAATGTATTCTATAATGATTTTACTATATTTGAATTGTCAACGGAAGTTCGTTTCTTTTGTGTAAAATGGTATAAAAGCCAGCCATATTGCATTGATGGGGGCATTCTGTAAATAACTTTGAAACGTGTAAGGTGAAACTCTGCTCGAATAAATACCGCTCAATGTATAATTATTCAAGACTTTTACTACTCCCTAATACGAATGAAACTTTGATGGATGATTATTGAGGTCATGTTTAAGTTTTAACCAAAAAATCACCGTCAGCCGTATTGCAGACGGGGGATTCAACGTCAGTCGCGTTACTGAACATGTAAAAATTTTTTGAATATAAAGTCATTTTATACCGTACAAATCTTATACAGGTGAATGTTTCTACTTTGTAAATAATAAAGAAAACCGTTAATTGCAAATACGATGGTGGAAAAACCGTTAGCCAGCGATATAAGTTACGACCAATATAGCCCTACTTCGCGCTCAATGAATCCAAGGGCGTCGCGTAGACGACATTTCCACCTGCAAACATTCAGCTGACGGCAATTTTCGTTTGAATGAACCATAAAATTATCTCACATAGCAATTTTAAGTAATTAATTCAATAGTCAATATTTGTGAAGAAGAATTATATACATTTTACTTTAAAAGCGCCATCTGTTGTTATATACTAAAACTAAATTAACACCTACCGAACCTAAACGTGTATAATCTAGATATGAACCTTTATTGGGTGCGAATTGGGATCTTTTTAAGGCGGGATTATAGGCAATTGACATTTTAGATTTTGCGGAAAACAAGCTCAATAGATGGCGCTCGATAGGTACATATTTAGTTTTTAAGCCGTCGTTGATTTCAATAATTTTCAGAAATAATGTGATCACGTGGTAAACTCGACATACAGACTAATGATTAACAGAGAGGCCATGTTCACAACTTAATAAACGAAATCTATAATGAATTTTGTATTATAATAAAATTATGTATTATTTTAATATGTTTGTTCTATACTCACGAACATGAGAAAAAAGTATTTCCTCAATAATACATGATATTATTGATTATACAATGTATAACAAAATAAAGTATTACTCATAATATGCATTGCATATACTTATGCATGGAAAAATATAGCTACCATAAGTACAATAATTCATCATCGTCAGCTCGCTCACTGCTGAGGTTATTTTATGACTTTATAATATGGATCAAATATTTTTTCTACTTGGGTTTATTGCAATACCTTTAATAAATAGGATGTAGACCCATGACGATTACTTGTACCTGACGCTGCAGCATCCTCTGGAATCTATATAACACCCTCCACAAGTTCAAAAACTCTTGCAATACAGGTAAAGGAGACCCTTGGCCCAGTAAGTCTTAGCTTCGCTGTCTATCCGTCTGTCTATCTCCAGGCTGTATATCAAGTAACGCGGTAGCTAAAGAGAGCTCAAATTTTCAATTATGTATTTATGTTGTCACCATAACAACAAATAGAAACAAAATAAAATAAATATGTTAAGAGGTCTGAAATATTCAAAACAAAAACGCGATTTTTAGGCCTTTTCTGCTCGACATCAATAATGGCAACCGGTAAGTGTTTGAAATATTTACGAAATATCTCATTATAATATTTAAACTTTAACAATAGGGTGAATTTCAACATGTCCATATTTTTTTTTCATTTCGGTGAACTTTTTTGTTTCTATGTTTTTTTGAGTTTTTACCGAAGTTTCCTCTCAATTTTAATGTTTTATGACTACGAAACTAATGATATAAAAATTAAATAATAAACAAACGTAGCACACACGTTTATATTTTAGCTGTCACCGAGATGAAAAAGTCAATCACCGAGATGAAAACAAAATTCACCGAAATGTAAATTCACCGAAATAATGTATTTTTATGGAAAAAATTTTACACTTTGGGTTACACTTTTGCAATTTTCGGAATTATCTCCAGTATTTTTCAGAATAAAACATAGCCTATATCCATCACAATAAATCCGTCACGAAATCAGCTATAATTGCACAACTCTTTTGCCTCCGTGACGTACCGATGATAAGAAATATGTCCATTATCAAGGCCAATGTTTCTATTTGAATTTCTACAGCACAATACGGCCATTTTAGGCATTGAGGCATTTTTTAAATTCCGATTTACGTCCGATTCCGATAGCAGACTAAAGAACAGACTTTCGAAAGACGAGCATTGCTCGTCGTTTGGGAACGCGATATTTTACGCGAAGTACATACACGTGCGGTATCTATCTTGATCTATGTCTGTGGATAGAACAATGTATTTTTATTTAAAAAAAATCATGTTACAAACGATTTTAATTACAAATAACAAAATATATTAATACTGGGAATTATTTGACACATTTGCTTTGAATAAAAATTACCACGCGCCAACTTCACGAAAAGGTATCTTCTAGTGCTTAGTTAAAATTTTTCGTTTTAAAAATATACTTAAGTTAAACAGTTAAAGTAAAAATTGAGTAACTATTATTCTAACATTATTATAACCAAAACTACTTTTTGATCGGATTCATTTAATTCTAATATTAAATAATCATATTATATTATCTCGAACTGTTTTTGCTAATTCACTAATCAACAAAAGTCAATATTTTAGGTAATCCTAATAAACTACATGAGGTCAAAATATCAGTCTCTGAGTTTCTTATTTATAAAATGAACGGTAAATAATGTGTCCTTATAAATATTTAAAGTTAAAAAAAAATACAAATACTGACTGAAATGACGTTAGACGAATGTTAGGTGTTTTTAGTTACGGAATTTCTTGATAAACGCGATCAAAGCTATACAATAGCTCAAAAAAATGAAACATTAAGAAGCACCATATTTCTTTTTTATTTATTAACATTTTTTTACGATTTCGCAGATTAATATTCATTCTGTATAAAACGACTTTAAAAATCACCGAGATGAAAATGCATTCACCGATATGAAAACTATTGTCACCGAAAGTCACCGAGTCACCATTTCCGTGATTTTTTTCATATCGGTGATTTTTTTTTCATTTCGGTGACCAAATAGGTCACCGAATTCACCGAAACGGAATCACCGATATGAAAATTTGCGACAAATCGTTGAATATTTTGACACCTGTAATAATTATACCGATATCTATACTACATACTGATACATATTATTATAAGTGTTTGTAAGAAAATAAATTAATACTTCTAGCTGGTTCAATTAACATGATAAATTGAATCACGGAAATGTAGAGAAAAGTGTCGGGTGTCACCGAGACGATATACTTACGTTTTTAGCGGGAAAACGCAGCGACGCAGCAAACCACCTCTAGCTCCGAAGGCACAAGCATGACTGGCGCTTGAGTTCGAGAAGCGGCATTATGTTCAAAAGTACTTCTGGTTTCGACAATTCATGTTTCTTTTTTATTCACCGAATCAAGACAAAATGTTGGGACAGTTTTATTTCTCGTTTTAAAGTATAATGATTGAGATTATGAAATTTGTATTAATTATACCTCCATTCTTTAAGAATCCAATAAAAGAATCCGTTTGTTTGTACCACTAATATTTTTTCCTCGGCTGACGAAATTAGAACTAAAAAGGTCGTTGGGACAGTCACCGAGGGGCCTAATTTCCACCTTTAGAATTTTTTATTTTTATGTTCTAGTTGTCGAATTAAAAACGTGTCTGTTGCCTCATATGGATAATCACACAAACTATACGATGAAATTTTATTTAACCCTAAAAAGCCATTTCACACCCCCAATTTCACAGTAGCCGCGAAAAAAAAAGCGGTTGGGAAATTCACCCAATACTTATACTTATTCGAATAGTCTATCTGTCATTTCATGCTTAAGCTACTGAACCATTTTTTATAAAATTTGGTGAAGAAAGGACAAAGGATACTTTTTATCCTGAAAAAATTAACGGTTCCCACGCCATGAACGATTTTTTGAAGAATTTGCATCGAGATAGTGGCTATTAATTTGTTCTAGTAGCTGTTTGACACGACATTTGACACGAAAGACCCTGCGGGTACATAGCGTCAAACATTTAATAAAGAATTTGAAAGATAAAATATATGGGGTTTATGTCAAAATCTTCATTTATGATACATCTAATATATATAAATCTCCTGTCACGATGTTTGTCCGCGATGGATTCCTAAACTACTTAACCGATTTTAATGTTTTTTTCAAATGTGTGCTTTTTTCCAACTTGAGAGATAGGATAGCTTAGATCTTTAATTATAGTCGCAATTTTATTTTATTGCAAATTATTTGTCTATAAAGAGCGACCATTGTTTACGCGACGCGGGTCACGGGATAGCGATGGACGTTGCCATGGTGACATACTTATTTAGTCACTAATTCAATAAAATAATACGGGTGATATACTTTATATAATATGGCAAAGAAACGTTTGCCGGGACAGCTAGTTGAAGTTATAAATTTTCATCTCTGTGTACGGCAGTTACAATATTATTTTTCTCCTGTTTATTTTTGGTATGGGTCCCAACAAAATTAGAATGAAAAATGGTAGTGAACAAGACTTATATATTACGAGCTTTTGCCCGCAGCTTCGCTCGCGTTAAGAAGTATTATAATATACAAACTTTCCTCCCCTATTCCCTGTTCATTATTATCCGACTGAGCTGTGATATTTGCATTTATGACTTTCAAACCTACCAAAAACATATAAACGATCGTTTGGCGAATGTAAATTATCAAATATATATCAATAAGATACCTAATAAGGTAGTCTCTCACCAAATATTAGGTTACAAAACAATATTGTAATTTTTGTAAACCAAACATATTGCCTATGTTCTGAAATAAAACCCAGTTTACTTACCAGTGATCAAGACGTCATCTTACGATGCCGCACTGTATTGTACTGGTATTCCACTAGTAAGACAAGTGTAACGTATTATAATCACATCACAATAAACACATTTAAGTATACGACAATGCACTGGCAAATATTTCGAGACGAATCAACAGTATGGGACCACGGCGATTCTAGGCCTGAGGAGCTCTGGCCAGTTTACTGGGATATATTTGTGAACATACTCAAGTTTTTCTGTAATAGACAATCAGTCACTGAAAGACAGATTTCAATGATGTCATTCAATTATTATCCATCAAAACGCCTGTGGAATTATTATGGCAAATATTGAAAGCAGGCGTTGCATTCGAAAATCAATAAATCTTTCGAAGTTGACATCAAAACGATTTATCTTTATTATTGTTATTATATATCAAAAACGAAGCTAACCCTAACCTTCGAAATCATTATTTAAACATTTTTGTATAAAAATATTTTTTTTTATGCGTTTATTTTCGCTGAATTCTAGTCGAAATAAAAATTTGAAAGTAGCATTTTTATGACTCTTTTTTTAGTGGTAAATGGATTTAAATCAAAATTCTAAGCTGACTGGGACCTTGGTAAGGAACGTAACAAACCTACAAAAAATGTTTAAATGCTTATAATTACTTCTGGTCAAAGTTCTAGTGAAAATAAAAACATGAAATTTCACTAGTCCTCGTTGTATTCGGCCATAATGTCAATTCAATACGATTCCCAAAAACAACTTTGAGATGCTCTCAATTTTTATTGCACCCATTATGAAGTGGCTGACGATCAAAGCTGTTATGTATTAGTGGAATACTATTATTGTAACGATTTTTGCTCGGTATGAAATGACTTTTTAAACTGAGTGCGACCTCCCCTACTATAAGAAATAACTTCGTTCCATTCGGGTGTCCTTTGACACCTCTCAAGTTTTTTTATTATTTTTTGAGGGTAGTTTTCATACATTTTTTGACGCCGGTGGCCGCCACACGCTACGATTCACTTTACGCCCAATAGACTAGCTTAAAACGGCGTTTATGGCTGTCGCGTGTGGCCCGTGTGCGGCGACACTAATAATAACATCCCGACCAAATTGTGTATGCTATTTGCCTAAAAATAAATTTCTTCTGAAATTAAATATAAATACTAGCGTACCAATCACAAATTCTATAGAAATTGGGGAATCTATTTATCTGATAGTATATTGTTCGTGTTTGTAAGTTACGAATCTGTTTTAAAACTCCATCCCCTCCGCAGCACAAGCCAGTCTCCCTCCTGCTCGCGCCGGAGGAGGGTACGTGCGGGCGGTACGACGCTCTCTCGCCGTCCGCGGAGCACTGCGGCGCGGCGGCGGCGGGGCTGCACGAGCTCGCCATGTTAGCGCGCAGTGTACACCCCACGGTGCGCGCCGCCGCCACCGCCATGCTCAACCACACGTGGCCGCACGAGTTGACTGGACTGTGAGTATAAGTGCACACTAGGCTGTAGGCTGAAAAAACGCGGCCGAAGTTCCGCATGATTACGTTTGCAATGCAAATGCGCTACGCATACAATATAACGTGACGTAATTTCGGCATGGTGTGTCATCAGCAATGTATTCTTAAATTTTGATGAATTATTATCTAAATCAAATATAAGGTATACAAAAAACTAATATCATATACACAGGACGCCAATGCAGATCTACAAGCAATACGACGGGTCCCAGATGTGTTTCAAGCCGCCCATACCATCCAAACCGCTGCAGACCGCCAAGAACATCGTTGGTTTTGCTCAACCGAGCTTCGGAGCCGAATGTACTGCTATAGAAGAAACCACTTCATTAACATTGAAAGAGAACGTCGTTAGATGAGTTTAATAAATTATTGTGATAATATTTCTGTACTTTTAATCTTCTTCTCTTAAATATAAAATTCTCGTGTCACAATGTTAGTCCACGAACTCCTCCAAAACGGCTTTACTGATTTTTACCAAATTTTATATGCATATTCAGTAGGTCTGAGAATCGGCTACTGGGTACTTTATATATTGGTAAGTTCATTTGTTGAATAAATAATACCTAGTAAATTATTACAAGCTGAGACTGACGGCGACCATTAAGTTTGTGCGACGGGATAGCGATGGACGTTGCCATGTTATTTAGTCACTTCAATAAAATAATATGGGCGAAATACTTTATATTATGGCAAAGTAACGTTTGCCGGGACAGCTAGTATATCTATAGATACATAAAACTCCTTATTGCTAACAAATATGTATTAACTAGTTCATCGCGATGTCACCTGGCCGGCACAGGGACAATAAAAAAGAGAAAGAAAAATAAAAAAAAGAATTTAACAAATAACAAATTTATTACAATAAATACTAAAACTACACTACTTAGTCAGCGGAGAGCGGTCCCGGAACGCGGGTACGAATCCTAGCCTCAGCCTATTTCTCAGTCTTTACCTCACGGGTTTAGGGACGCGACACTTATCTGGGGACAGGCAGCGACTTGCGGGACTCCAGCTCCTCAAGTCTCCGTGATCCCGTCGGTGTTCAGCAAGTTCAGGGTGTGGCGAGAGTTGGTGCGTTAGCCAGACAGCATGGGCAGCAAGTGGTCGACTCCAGGCGGCCACGGAGTTGTCAGGGCGTAGCTCCCGTCGTAGTGGAGCACGAGGTCTAGGCGAAGTTGCTCCAGAACGTAGAAGAAGAGTTCAGACGGAGCGTAGCTGAGAAGTCCAGACGGAGCGTAGCAGGGAAGTAGCCCCAAGCGTAGAAGAGTTGCTCCTAACGTAGAACCCCGATAACGGGGACCTTGAAATCAGGGAAAGAGCATGATATGCCAAAATCCTTCGGCTTATATACCCACGGGCACATCTTTTTTTTTTTAGTTGACAGTGGTCAAAAAATGCAAATTAAAAGGTTATCAACATTTTTGTTTTTTAAAATTTAAGTTAAAAAATATAATTATCTTTAGGTAGATGTAATTTAAAACAATACTTTTTATTTAATTAAGAAATAGTTTAATAAAAAGGAAAATAACTGGTAAAAATATCAGATATCCCAACGGAGAGTTATAATAGTTGCACCATTTCCCCAAAGATGTCGCTAGTAACCTCATTCCAAGTTATTAATTATAGATAAACTACGAAATCTATTAGGCGTAAGGGTTCTAAAGAAGCCTAATAGATGTCGCTATGCGACATATCCCCCCTCGCTAGCTAAGGATTTTTCATGATAAAGGAAAAATCCTGAAATAGCTAAGCTAGAAAAAGTGGGAAAAAAAAGAACTAAAAAAACAAAGGGGAAAAAGCAAAAAATAAAAGCCCTTTGGAAAAAAGGAAAAACTAATAAAGCTTGGAAAATGGGGTAAAATGGAAAAAAAATTTGGGGAAAATGGTGAAATGGGGAAAAAAAATTGAGACAATTCTTGTGTCAGCGCGCGGATATTTTTTTTTTTGACCAGAGATTCATAAATCACTTACATACATCAACTTTCATTTTGCATCTCGGTCATATAGACTATATAAGAGAAGACGCGAGACGCCCTAGCAAACGAGTAGTATCCTACGAATATAAGGACAACACCCAAAAAAGGTCGTAGATGGTACTGTACACAACTATAACGTTTGACTATGCAAACGAAACAGCATACAAAGCAAGGCGCGAGACAGAAGGTCTTACCTAATTAAACGAAAAAAAAGGTTTAACGAAAAAAAAAAATATATAATTTTTAGACAATTTAAGGTCCTTTAAATGCCAAACGCCAAGGTCTTTACCTTGCATATCCTGCAGTTCGTAAACTAAAGGAGAACGTTTACCTACAACTTTACATTTTATAAATTTAGGAGCTAACTTTTTACTGAAATATTTATCTTTATCGCTCAGGAAATAGGTTTCCTTAAAAACAAAATCTCCTACGTTAAATTCGGCAGGCAGGCGACGTAACTTATACTGCGAGGTGTTCTTAACGTGGGCTTGCCAAAGACTCATCTGTACGTTGTCAAATATGGACGACATACATCCCAGATTTTCCGTGTAGGTATCGCGTGGTGCAAAAATAAGGTCGTTGGTGCTGTCGGTATCAAGATAGTGTGAACCGCAGGACACCAATTCCCTACCGAAAGTTAGAAATGACGGCGTGAATCCTGTCACCTCGTTTACCGAGTTGTTAATAGCAAATTGCATTTCTGGGATATGTACATCCCACGATCTATGATCGTCTTCCACGTAAGTAGAAATACAGGTAATAATCGTCCTATTATACCGCTCGACAGTATTAACCTGCGGAGTAGAACGCGGGGTTAAATAGACTTTAGGGATATTATATTTTTTAAAGAGCCTATTAGTTTCATTACTAATAAACTGAGGACCGTTGTCCATAATTACAGTTTGAGGAATCCCGTGAACTAAGAAAACGTTTTCCTCTAAAATTCTAGTTATAATATCTGAAGTTGCACGCTTCATAGGAAATATGAGACAAAATTAAGAAAAGCAACACGTAACGACTAAAATAAAATTGTTACGCCTCCTAATAACAGGTAAAGGGCCCATTATGTCCACTGAAATTACTTGAAATGGTCGTGCACAGTCTTTAGGTCGACCCATCTCGCCTAGGACTTTATGGTTTTGAGACTTGTACTGCAAACATTTAGAGCACTGCGAAACATATGCAACTACGTCGCGGTACATATTAGGCCAAAAGTAATTAAGAGCGAGCCGCCTATAAGTTTTAAAAATACCCATGTGACCAGCAGTGGGCTCATCATGGTTAGCACGAATAACATCAACACGAAACTCTTTAGGTGCAACTTCTTTCCAGGAAAACTCAGAGGTTAAGTTATGTTTATTCTTAGATAGTCTAAACAATTTATCATTTTTAATAGCAACATTAGGGAAAGAAGTTGGCAAGTTATTACAGCCGTTAAAAATATTAAGGTACCAAGTATCTGTGCCAGTATACTTAGTCCAAGAGTTAGAAATAGCGTTAACCGTTACCGCGCGAAAAAGAGCGTCCGGAATAACATTGTCGCTGCCTTTACGGTGTTTAATTTCAAAGTTGAATTCCGACAACCTAACGCACCAGCGAGCTAGCCTGCCAGTCGGGTTGGACAAGATTATTATTGTAATAAATTTGTTATTTGTTAAATTCTTTTTTTTATTTATCTTTCTCTTTTTTATTGTCCCTGTGCCGGCCAGGTGACAATTGGCGCCCAACGTGGGGCCCGATAACGGGGACCTTGAAATCAGGGAAAGAGCATGATATGCCAAAATCCTTCAGCTTATATACCCACGGGCACATCTTTTTTTTTTTAGTTGACAGTGGTCAAATAATGCAAATTAAAAGGTTATCAACATTTTTGTTTTTTAAAATTTAAGTTAAAAAATATAATTATCTTTAGGTAGATGTAATTTAAAACAATACTTTTTATTTAATTAAGAAATAGTTTAATAAAAAGGTAAATAACTGGTAAAAATATCAGATATCCCAACGGAGAGTTATAATAGTTGCACCATTTCCCCAAAGATGTCGCTACTAACCTCATTCCAAGTTATTAATTATAGATAAACTACGAAATCTATTAGGCGTAAGGGTTCTAAAGAAGCCTAATAGATGTCGCTATGCGACAGCGACTCTTATTCGATTTTGTAGCTTTGCTTTTTGAAAATAGCTGGTGAACTTGACTCGAAAGTCAGGTAGAAGCTACATGTATGCAGCTCTCACAATGAAAGAACCCCTAAAATAGTCAAATTTACAAGATGGATGTAATTCAATCAATTCAATATGCACTAGCGACTACGATTATTATTTACAAAATAAAATAAAGTAATTTTTTGTTATGTGATGCACCATTTCAAATCTTGATCTAAATATAAGAAAAGCTCAATTCAGCAAATTATATTGAAACTAAATTAAAATTAATGTTATTTATTAATAGCGCAAAACGTAATAATGGCACATAAATATGTATTTTTGTTACAACAAAAAAGTTTTCCCGATATTAAAAAAATACAATCTTAATTATTAAAAAAAAATACCTTATGTACCATCGAGGAAGTTGATTCCTATGCAATTGACAGACCAACGTTATTTGGTCGAATATGTCAATTCAATGTTAATTGTGATCTGTCGGCTGGGTTTGACGTAACGCAACCAAAATACTTAGGTCCCCGATTTGCATAGGAATCATCTTCTCTGATAGTACTTACTCAGTTACATACTAAAACTTCACATAGCCAATTAATTATAATAAACTAATTATTTTTACCACCTAAATACGCAAAAATATAATCAAAAGCATTCACGTGACGTCACTAGTGTGAAGTTAGCAACTAGGCACTCTGCTGCGAAGTGAGCTGGCCGAGGCGCTCGCTGCAGACGCGCACGTGGTCCGTGTACAACTTCACTCGCTTCTCGATGTCACTGGTATGCACTGTCCGGTTACCGCTACACGTGACGTCACTAGTGTGAAGTTAGCAACTAGGCACTCTGCTGCGAAGTGAGCTGGCCGAGGCGCTCGCTGCAGACGCGCACATGGTCCGTGTACAACTTTACTCGCTTCCCGATGTCACTGGTGACTGGAGTGAAATTATCGCAGCACGTGACATCACTGGTGTGAAGTAAGCGACTAGGGACTCTGCTGCGAAGTGAGTTGGTCGAGGCGCTCACTGCAGACGCGCAAGTGGTCCGTGTACAACTTCATTCGCTTCTCGATGGCCTCCGCCAGCAGATGCTTGGAGTCCGCCCGCTGCACCTCCACGTACTCCTTTAGTTGAGCCAGCTTCGACTTCCAACTGAAAATATTATGGTCTATTGAACGGTATACCTACGAATAATAAAGAAAATAAAATCTTAGCTACTTAAAATTAATAAATAAGACGGAAGAATAACGGAGTCAAAACAAAAGCTTTTCACGGAATGTTACTATCATAATTTACACTTAGAAATAAGGTGATCGCATCGCATTTATCAGAACGCGCGCTCCGAACGCGCCGCATTTTAAAATTCTTTTATATGAAATGTGAAACCTCGCACATTCGTCCGCACCGTACGCGCCGCATTTCGTGTACTATGCGGTGCGTACGGCGCGTACGGTGATGACATAGGCGCGATCGGCTATACACACCTACGTTGGTTATACTCGGTTGGGTCGTTAATGACAACTCGTCATACAAGCTACGTTTTTATGACAGTAAATAAAGCCATAATTACACCGGTCAACAGTAGTTTTGTTGCCTGAAAACTAAAAGCTGTTTCTGTAAGAACTTTGTGCCCTGATCACATGTTTCTAAGATATTTTCTTTCTATCAGCTCAGGTTTTTAAGATATTTCATTCCAAAGTTTCAAAAATCTCAAATTTTAGTCTATTTCGGAATTACTTTACAACTATTGAAATAATTTATTTTCATGAGTTTTGATAAAATATGTTTAGTAAATATACACATCTATTATTTAGATCTCAATTCTAATTACAAGTTAGTAAGTATCATAACGTAGTGTACATCCTTCTTGAAGTGAATACTACATGGTGCAAAATAAATCTAAGTTACAAAAATGATGTTAAATTCTTGTTACCTAATCTTTGCTTACAATTTTTTATCTTTGAATAATGAGACAGAAGTACCAAAAATATCGATTTCACCGCAGGTCTTATTTATCAAAACTAATAAAAATGAATACTTTCAACTACAGGCCAAAATGCGAGATTTTTGAAACTTTGAAATGAAATATCTTAAAAATCTGAGCTGATAGAAGGAAAACTTCTTAGAAACATATATCGTGCACACAAAACTCTTATAGAAACTGCTATTAGTTTGCAGACAACAATTTTTTTTTTCAATTTTGTTGACCTGTGTTATCATTAGAGCGTTTCCTCTAGTTTCTACTCACAGCAGGTCCTGCGTCTCCCAGTGGCGCAGGTCGGCAGCAGCTCGCTCGTGCTGCGCGGTGTCGTCCCGCAGCCGCTTCAGGCGCTGCAGCAGCCGCAGCTCTTCGTCCGCCCACGCCGCCGCCGCCACCGCCTCGCGCGCGCTCTCCGCCTCCGATGCGGCGGTCTCGCGCTCCACCTGAATCAAATATCACAACACCTATCAAACAAACAACTTGTTAAGGGTTGGACCTCATCTGGCAGCACGGAATCGCCTTTTTCCGTCGCCCTTTCTCTTTCTGTCGCTTAGAACTGCCATTTGCTAGATCGAGACAGAAAGCATAATGCGATAGCCTCGAGGATTCCGCCGCGTGCTATGGCATTATATGCTTTCTGTCTCGGTCTAGCAAATGGCAGTTCTAAGCGACAGAAAGAAAAAGGGCGACGGAAAAAGGCGATTCCGTGCTGCCAGATGAGGTCCAACCCTTATGCTATCATGCCAAGGACACACACAGATAAAGAGAGACAGACACAACAAACTTACAACACCTATTTTCGTTGGGTCCCAGAGTCAAAACTGATTGTAACAGGTGTAAACTCCACTTACCGTCTGGCGCAGCTCGGCCACACTGGCGCGCGCGGCGTGCAGTCTGGCGGCGCGCTGGCGGGTGTCGGCGGTGCGCTGGCGGGCGACGGCCGCGCGCCGCTCGCTCAGCCGCGCCGCCTCAGCCCGCAGAGCCTCCACGGCCCCGTTCACCACCTCCGTGCAGTCGCTCTCTGTCACTCACCGTCTGGCGCAGCTCGGCCACACTGGCGCGCGCGGCGTGCAGTCTGGCGGCGCGCTGGCGGGTGTCGGCGGTGCACTGGCGGGCGACGGCCGCGCGCCGCTCGCTTAGCCGCGCCGCCTCAGCCCGCAGAGCCTCCACGGCCCCGTTCACCACCTCGGTGCAGTCGCTCTCTGTCACTCACCGTCTGGCGCAGCTCGGCCACACTGGCGCGCGCGGCGTGCAGTCTGGCGGCGCGCTGGCGGGTGTCGGCGGTGCGCTGGCGGGCGACGGCCGCGCGCCGCTCGCTCAGCCGCGCCGCCTCAGCCCGCAGAGCCTCCACGGCCCCGTTCACCACCTCCGTGCAGTCGCTCTCTGTCACTCACCGTCTGGCGCAGCTCGGCCACACTGGCGCGCGCGGCGTGCAGTCTGGCGGCGCGCTGGCGGGTGTCGGCGGTGCGCTGGCGGGCGACGGCCGCGCGCCGCTCGCTTAGCCGCGCCGCCTCAGCCCGCAGAGCCTCCACGGCCCCGTTCACCACCTCCGTGCAGTCGCTCTCTGTCACTCACCGTCTGGCGCAGCTCGGCCACACTGGCGCGCGCGGCGTGCAGTCTGGCAGCGCGCTGGCGGGTGTCGGCGGTGCGCTGGCGGGCGACGGCCGCGCGCCGCTCGCTCAGCCGCGCCGCCTCAGCCCGCAGAGCCTCCACGGCCCCGTTCACCACCTCCGTGCAGTCGCTCTCTATCACCGCCCTGTAACAATCAGCGAATTAATTAAACACTGATCATACATTTCGAATATCTTACCACAGAATACATAATAGTACCTTACGGTACAGAAGTCTCACTTCCGAGTTTAGGTATGATAAACGCAAGCGTCCGGTCACCGGACTAGTCTCCATAGGCTGGCACTCGCTCGACTTGTCGCAGACGCAGCGCAAGCATCCGCGAAACAAAAGTAATAGTACCCGGCCCCGCGCCGCCGCGCCGCTCGCTTGACAGCCCTGGCAGATTAATCCTTCGATCGCGGATTCTTGGAAATGCATTGTATTCTATTGTTGTCACGATCACCGGTGCTCTTATGCGGCTTGAAGGATTAAAGCGAGACGGCAGACAGTTATTGTACTATGAACGCTCTGTCAGAAGTTCATCCGGGAGGCGCTCGATATTGCTTTAATCCAAGAACCGTGGGTCAACGGGAACACGGTGATGGGCCTAGGACTGGCAGGTAGCGTACTTTATTTTCAGCATGGCCAGAGGCCCAGATCCTGCATCCTCTTCAGCAAGAGGATGAAATTTTTGTGTGTCTCTTGCTTGTGTACAGATGACACAGTAGCTGCGTATATTGAGGAGCCCGGCGGGACTGCAGGCAGACTGATGGTTTGCTCCGCTTATCTACCTGGAGACACTCAGGACCCCACAACGCAGCTATCACCGGTAATAGACTACGTCGGGAATCAGCGCATCCAACTTATCCTGGGAAGTGATTGCAACTCACATCATACAAGTTGGGGTAGCACCGGCGTGAACTCCAGAGGTGAGAAACTATTTGACTTCTTACTTACTAATAACCTCCACACTTTGAATCAGGGTACTAAACCAACGTTTATTAACCCACTGAGACAGGAGGTCCTTGACATAACAGTATGTACAGGCCCTTTACGACATCGCGCCTGTAACTGGCATGTATCGGACGATAACTCACTGTCCGATCATTGTTACATTAGGTTTGATATACATGACAGTATGCCTGGGAAAGAAGTAACTTATAGGAATCCAAAGGCCACAAACTGAAGTGTATTCAGAGAGGAATTGCAGATAAACCTCGCAGCTGTCAACAAAGCTGTCAAGACCGCAGAACAACTGGAACTAACGGTGGGAGAGCTGGAGCATAGCTTGAATGATGCTTACCTCAGAAGCTGTCCTGTTAAGAAAACGTCAAGTAAACGCAACGTACCTTGGTGGAACGGTACTCTGGCGCAACTCAGGAAAGAGACCCGAGCTCTGTTTAACAGAGCCAAAAGAGACGGGAACTGGGACGCATACAGAACCGCCCTGACGACGTTTAATAGGGAGCTAAGGAAGGCCAAAAGACGCTCTTGGGCAAGGTTCTGTGAGGAAGTGAATAACACCTCGCAAACCTCCAGACTATATAAAGTCATCCCAGCACTCTGAAGAGGCCAGATGGTACTTATACTAAAACGGCGGAAGAAACGCTAAGATTACTAGCCGAAGTCCACTTCCCCAACAGTATCCATCTCGAAAATCACAAAGCCTTCTCTCATACGAGGCCATCAGTTGACGATTGGAGAAGAGCTTCCGTTAAAACGAGGCCATCAGTTGACGATTGGAGAAGAGCTTCCGTGATCTTTAAGCCTGACCGAGTCACATGGGCAATTGACAGTTTCAAGCCTTACAAGACCGGTGGCGAGGATAATATATTTCCGGCCCTCCTACAGCAGGGCAAGAATATTATCCTTCCTCTGCTACTGAAAATATTCAGAGCAAGTTTCGCGTGGGGCTACATCCCATTGGCATGGACAAAGGTAAGGGTGTCCTACATACCCAAGAGTGGGGACAGGGACAAAGCTCTACCAAAGTCATACAGACCAATTAGCCTCACCTCTTTCATGCTTAAAACAATGGAGAAGGTGGTCAACCTAAACATAAGGGACACCTATCTCACTAAAATGCCGCTGCATGAAAGACAACATGCCTACCAAAAAGGCAAATCTACCGAGACGGCCCTAATGGACTTGGTAGATCGGATTGATAGAGCAATTGAAGATAAAGAGATTGCGTTGTGTGTCTTCCTTGATATTGAAGGCGCATTCGACAACACTTCAACCAGCTCTATCACAAATGGCCTGGCTTCAAAGAATATAGATCCAACTACTAGGAAATGGATCAAAGCCACGCTCGACAACAGGGTAGCCTCATCGACTATCATGGACCTGACACTCAAAATCAGGCCGACACAAGGTTGCCCACAAGGAGGTGTGCTGACACCCCTGGAATGGTCCCTGGTAGTGGATGAACTACTAAGGGAACTGAACCTCTTAGGTTACTACGCTCAAGGGTACGCTGACGACCTGGCGATCATGGTGGTGGGAAAATGCGCATCGGTGGTCGCTGGGTTGATGCAGTCAGCACTAAGAGTCGTCGAGGATTGGTGCCAAAGGGTCAAGCTAACAGTAAACGCTGATAAGACGGTCTTGATACCTTTCACCAAAAAGAGGAAGTTGAAGGGACTAAGACCCCCAACACTCTTCGGGAAAACTATTAAGTTTGCGGGTGATGTCAAATATCTAGGAGTAATCCTAGACAAAGGACTCACTTGGAATAAGCACATCGAGTATATTACGAAAAAGGCTAGATGTGCTCTGGGTTCCTGTTGGAAGCTTGTCAGCTCTAAATGGGGTATTCGGCCGAAGGCAATGCTATGGCTATATACAGCCGTAGTGAGACCGATTACCACATATGGCTGCGTAGTGTGGCATAAAAAGGCTGAACAAGTAAACTGTAATAAAAGTCTAAACAGCGTACAGAGACTGGCATGTCTAATAATCACGGGTGCACTCTCGTCAACACCCACCGCTTCCCTCGAGGCCCTGATCAACTTAACTCCGCTTCCTCTGCTTGTTCAGATGGAGGCCAAAAAGGTGGCTCTCAGGGCCAGGACGGCGGGTAGGACGAATTGGGCCTCCACCCCATTTCGACAGCTGGAACAGTCTCTCAGTGAATCATCTGTCATGGCCATGCCATCAGATGCCATGATCAAGGTGCATAGCTTTTCGAAGCAATACCAGGTTTTTATACCTTCCAGGGAGGACTGGGAAAGGAAAATCCCAATCGATGTCCGCCCTAGCGACATAGTTTGATTCACGGATGGATCAAGGAAAAACAACCGTGCGGGAGCCGGATTCTACGGGGGCAGGCCACCGAAAGGCAAATACGCCTGTTTGGGGGAGTTTGCGACCGTGTTTCAGGCTGAAGTCTTCGCTATCCTCGGTTGTTCACTAGAAAGCCTGGAGATGGCCCTAGTTAATAAAAACGTGTTTATCTTCTCCGATAGTCAAACTGCACTTAAAGCACTGACTGCCGCAGAAGTCTCGTCCAAATTAGTTCTGGAATGCATTGAGACGTTGAACATGCTGGGAAGGAACAACAACATCTGACTAGTATGGGTCCCGGGCCACAGTAACGTCCCCGGCAATGAAACCGCTGACGAACTGGCTAGGCTTGGGGCCGAGAGTCTCATATATGGCCCAGAACCAGTCTGTGGTATAACTCCCAGTACCACAAAGCAAGTGCTCAAGGAATGGGGCCACAGACTATGCAGGAAGCAATGGGCTGCTATATAGGCTTTTGACGTACCACAGTTGTATTTTTTTATCATTTTTTTGCACCAATCGACACGAGCCCGTTTTTGATCGATTGTCAAGTTGTGCGGAATCCAACGCGAACATATTTTTTTTACAGCCAAATGTTCGTGTAATATCTTATGTATGCTCGTCATACTTATGCCTAAGGACGCCTCTATCTCGCGATATGTAACATGACGATCACGCATTATTAGTTCCCGCACAGCATCTATATTTTGTGGGACAACAGCTGTTTTTGGGCGACCGTCTTTATTTTCATCCGTGAGCATAGACCGCCCACGATTAAACTCACTGTACCAGTGATAAACAGTGGTTTTTGATGGTGCTTCATCTCCAAAAGTTGCGGTGAGTTGAATAAAGCACTGTTGTTGATTTAGCCCACGCCGAAAATCGTAGTAAATCATTGCACGAAAATGTTCACGCGTTAAATCCATGGCAAATGAAGACACGCAATTTTCAAAATGACGCCACAATGGAAAAATAATTGACAGTCACATGAAACAAAATGTATTCTTCAACCAAAGAGTTCTATTTTCAAATGTTGTAATTACTTTTTAAATATTGTTCTTGTAAGTGGCCAGTTCCGGATACATAAATAGCAGCCCTCGTACTTGGAGTCCCGGGAAAGGACATAAGATAGTTTTCATCCCGGAAAAATGTACGGTTTCCGCACGATAAACTAATTTCGGCGCAACAGAGTCGTCGTCTAGTTTTTATTATAACTAGAGATCGCCCAATGGTCGAAATTCGACCTCAAATAAAAAATTAAATTATAAGTTTCAAATTTCAATGCTTGTCTATTGATATTCTATTGTCAAAATATTGATCTGCGACCACTGACCTCCATTATACAAGTACGCTGGACCTATGATACCCTTTGAAATGACAGCTGTTTTTTGTGCCTATTTGAAGCGGAATCAGCGCCCCCGAAATCAGGGGAAGAGAACAAACTCTGACGTAAACATGACGTTACGACAGTCACGACAGTCGCCATATTGGCGCTGATAGCAGTAGTGGGAGTAATTTGAACTAATACTAGTTTCTACCACCGTAGTGATTATATTCTCTTTGGTTTCTACAACCTATAATAGCGATTGAGCGGCCATTTGTTACAAGTTACGTCAGATTTAGTAATCTTCCCCCGCATTGGGGGCGCTGATTCCGCTTCAAATAGGCACAAAAAACAGCTGGGTATCATCTGTCCAGCGTACTTGTATAATGGAGGTCAGTGTAAAAGCATGATTTCAAAATAATATTAGCTCGATGCACTCCTTCACCATAAACTGTGCAAAATTTCAATCACCTACGTTTCCGCATTTTTCGTCAAAAGGGATCCAAAGTTTCTCGCTCGCGTATTAATCTATACATAATATAAAACAATTCCCTTTAATCTTTAAAACTACGCAACGGATTTTGATGATTCTTTCAGTGTTAGATAGCCCATTTATCGAGGAAGGCTATAGGCTATATTTTATCACGCTAAGACTAATAGTAGCGAGGAAATAGAGAAAAATGTGGGAAAAACGGGGAAAATTATTTGAAAGGGGGCTAACTTGAACGCGCTAATCTCAGGAACTACTGGTCCGATTTGAAAAATTATTTCAGTGTTAGATAGCCCATTTATTGAGGAAGGCTATAGGCTATATTTTATTACGCTACGACTAATAGGAGAATGTGGAAAAAACGGGGGAAATAATTTGAAAGGGCTTATCTAGCGAACTACTGGAGCAATTTTTATGTTATTTGGCAATTGGCACAGATAAGAAGTAGACCACGTGAAGGATCATAGGCTATCGATTTTAATCATTTTTTCAGTGGCTATATATTATTTTATACCCGTGCGACGCCGGGGCGGGTCGATAGAGTAATATATTATATCGATGGCATAGAACACAGATGTGGTAAGTACAATTTTTTTTTTAAATGAGGTAAGTACAGAGAGTTTGCCGTTGTAACTTAAATTTTATTGTGTACAAATGTGGTAAGCGTACGTTGGCCCAGTTATGATCTACTAATGTATCAAGTGTGGTAAGTTAACTAAAAATTAAAATATTGTAGCAGTCATGAATTGCATGTGCCCTTACCTCATTCGGCTTTCACAACTTAAATGTCCAAATGTGGTATGTGGCACTTTGCACATTTTGACACCTAAACTGGCAACCCAGACGTTCTGTCAAAATGTCACTTATCACATTCGACAGTCGGTTATTTTGTTTCTGTGTGATTAAAATATAAATTTAAGTGCCTAATAGTAAAAAGAAGTGAAATATGGTTAGCCGAGGACGTTTTTTAGTTGAACTTGCACGTGAGCAATCAAAGACTGGTAAATATCTAAATGAATTCCATAGAATCTTCAAATAATTGTTTGTTGTTATTCTCTATTTTTACCATGCTACTGCAACAATAATTATTACTTTTAGATCATAATAATGATGTTCATGAAACAGTGCAACATCATAAGGATGTAATACCAATCACAACAATTTATGAGTCTGAGGCTTCAGAATGTACACGTGGACATGACACTTTTTCAAATCATCACCTAGAAAACAGTCCAGAACCCGGTTATGATCATTTGATTACAGGTATTTAAAGTGAATAAATACACTATGACGTCCGTTATATAATTTACCAGCATAATTAACTTCTTTGTGCATACACTTCTTTTCTAAAATGAAATGTTTAAGTTATGATATATATTTCATTCTCAGACTACATATTATACTATTTCAGATTTACCTGATAATACAATAAATCCAGGCCACAACCCAAACCCCTTCACAACAAATGAAACTTTGGACTTTTCAAGTGATACTTCTTCCAGTTATCACCCAGATAAAAACTCAGAAAACAGTGACTCTGAGTCTGAAGAGACACTCCAAATTATTAGCGGTAGGAAACTATGACTCTATTAAAATTGCAGTTTTGACGTTATTTAAACATATTATTCCTAGTTTACATTGTTTGCTACAACTACAATTTCTTGAATTTAATAAGTAAGTATTTTTTATGCTTAGGAAATTTTGATATTAATTATGAGAACGCTCCAGTAATCAAAAGAAAAAGAAATAGAATAGCTCAACCGCAAAACTGGAAAAGAAATAAAATAAAGATGAGCCGTATTAGTGGGCAAGAGTATGTAAATCGTTCAGGCAAAATAATTGCTAAAAAATGTGTAAAAAACACTGATTGTAGCAAATGCCGGTAAGATTTAAAACAGTGTTATTTTTTTTATAAAATAGGTACTTAGCATCTATATTATATTTATTTATGTTAAAATTATTTTATTATTTTAGATACAAATGCAACGAAAACTTTAATGAAGAATTAAGAAAAAAAATATTTGATGAATATTATGCTTTGAGTGATGTCACCAAACAAAAACAATATTTATCATCATTAATTACAATTGGTGATGTTGTTAGACGGAGACAAAATACTAAAAACCCTAAGCAACTGTCGAAACAATATCATTTGAGGACACAAGGAGGAGCATTAATAAGAGTTTGTATGAAGTTTTTATGTGATACATTATCAATTAGTCACCGGATAGTAGATACTTTGATAGTGTCAAGTACTGGCAATTATTCAAGTCATGACAAGAGAGCTGGCAAGAAACCAGTCAATGCTACTTCTGCGACCAGCATTGCAGTTGTTAAATCTCACATTGACTCATTCCCACGGATGGAATCCCACTACTGCAGGCGTGACAGTAAGAAATTATATTTGGCCTCTGATTTAAATATTAGCATTATGTATCGTTTGTATAAAGAACAACTGAAGGAAGTGCAACCGGTGTCCTATTATGTTTATAAGGATATTTTTCATTCATATGATCCAGCATTAAGTTTTTATCAACCAAAAAAGGATCAATGTATAAAATGTAATGCATACAATGCCTCATCAAATAAAGATTCCTTGAAAGATGAGTGGACAGCACATAAAGCCAGAGAAAATGCATCAATGAAAATGAAACAAAGTGACAAAATTAAGTCAGAAGAGAATCATGGTAAGACATTTAGATCAGTTTCGTTTGACTTGCAAAGCATATTGACTCTCCCATTTGCAGGTGACTCTGCTATTTATTACAAGAGAAAATTGAATGCATATAATTTCACAATATATGAAAACCATTCCAGAGATGGTTACTGCTACATATGGGATGAGTGTAATGCTCAGAAAGGCAGCAATGAAATAGCTACCTGTGTTTTTAAATATTTGCAGTCATTGCCTGACACTGTAACTCATGTTTCTTCTTTCTCTGACACATGTGGAGGCCAAAATAGAAATAAACATATCTGTGCTGCAATGTTATATGCTGTGATTAATATTAGCCACCTGGAGATAATAGATCTCAAGTACATGGAATCTGGGCATTCTTACTTGGAGGCAGATGCCATGCATGCCACAATCGAAAGGGCTAGAAAACACAAAAAAATTTATACCACACGGGAATGGGCCTTGCTGATTTCTGCTGCTAGAATAAATCCTAAGCCATACATTGTAAATATTTTGACTAACAGTGACTTTTACGATTTTAAATTATTGACCAAGCAAGTAGTTCAAAATACTACAAAAAATACTGACAAAGACACAGTGAATTGGCTGAAAATTAAATGGCTGCGATTTACCAAACTTAAGCCCAATGTTATTATGTACAAGTATGACCTCGATGAAGAAAACTTTATGGAAATTAATATTAACCAAAAAAGGAATGCTAAGGTATGAAGGTTTTTTTTTAGTTTTTTACCTTCCCTGCTAATATATGATTTGTATTCATAATTTTAACTTACAGGCCGTGGATTGGCAGCAAGTTATTTTAAATAAGGCATACAATAACACCTTGCCTATCACAGAAGCCAAAAAGAAGGATTTACTGTCGCTACTTGAAGCTCAAGTAATCCCACGGGATTATGAAAGTTTCTATCGTTCTCTACCTTCAAGTTCCCGCATATTGAGAAAAGAGGATTCTGAGGATGAAGAATGAAAATAGATTGTTTAATATTCTTATAATTATATATATTTCAATTCAAATAGGTATTTTTTTCTCTTTAAAAACCAAATATCAAAAGTAGCCAAACATGGTATGTACAATAAAGAAGTACACTGAAGTGGTAAGTGCACACCCATAGTTAATTAATTCCAACTTAAGCATTCAAATTTCACTTTTATTAGTCTTTCTACCTATATTACGTTAGCCAATGAACTGGTTTACAGGTAAATATAAATATAGCAGCTATAATTATAAATGCCTAAATGTACTAGTTATCCAAACTTTAAAATTGCTATTGTGTAAAAGTTATTCCATTGCACATACCACACCTGTGTTCTATGCCATCGATATTATAATCAACAAAATCTTACTCCTCATCAATATCGACAGCCAGCGTGGCGAGGTTGGGTGCGCGCGCGGCGAGGTGTATCAGCTGCCGCTTGTAGCTGACGCAGGCGTCGAGCGCCGCGCGCCGCCAGCCGGCCAGCGCCGCCTCGCGCTCGCCCACCACCCCAGACACGGTGTCCATCAGCTGACGCTTCGAACCCAGCACCTGCACAGTTGGGATGATGACAAGGTCAAAGATTAGCGGATTTTGTAATTAAAATAAAGAAATAACGGTAAAAAATAAGTGTTTCCAAAATTTCAGCTTGATAGCTTTTGTATTTTTTTTTTGTTATGCGCCTTCAAAGTTGATATTCAAGTCGATTTTTTTTTTCAATAAAATTTCTTAATATTTGTATTCGATAACTTATGTAATTTAAAGCAACTTTTGTTATGAAACCACTTTCATAAACGCAATAATTAATATAGCTACCGAACAAAAATCTTCCGCGATGCCTACAAACAACTCTAAGGAGACGTCATAATCGAGTAGCATTTTGTATGGAGCGTTTCGGGCAGGTCCATTTTATGAGATATTTGAATTGTCATATCTTGGTGAATTTTTAAGCTATCAGAGTAATTCTTTCATCGATGTTTCTATTTTTTAAAGGTCTTTCAATTACCAATAAGAAAAAAAAAGTAGTCATCATGCCAATTGAAATTGACATAATCAGGTATACCGCCGCGCGCTCCGCCTGCTGCGTCACCGCCGCCGCGGCAGCCCCGCCCACAAGACACTATACCTGCTGCGCGTACTCCAGCTGCTCGGTGAGCGCGGCTCGCTGCTCCCGCGTCAGTGTCTGAGCCTCCGCGGCGCCGCACACCGTTGTCAGCATCGCCGCCGCGCGCTCCGCCTGCTGCGTCACCGCCGCCGCGGCAGCCCCGCCCACAAGACACTATACCTGCTGCGCGTACTCCAGCTGCTCGGTGAGCGCGGCTCGCTGCTCCCGCGTCAGTGTCTGAGCTTCCACGGCGCCGCACACCGCCGTCAGCGTCGCCGCCGCGCGCTCCGCCTGCTGCGTCACCGCCGCCGCGGCAGCCCCGCCCACAAGACACTATACCTGCTGCGCGTACTCCAGCTGCTCGGTGAGCGCGGCTCGCTGCTCCCGCGTCAGTGTCTGAGCTTCCACGGCGCCGCACACCGCCGTCAGCGTCGCCGCCGCGCGCTCCGCCTGTTGCGTCACCGCCGCCGCGGCAGCCCCGCCCACAAGACACTATACCTGCTGCGCGTACTCCAGCTGCTCGGTGAGCGCGGCTCGCTGCTCCCGCGTCAGTGTCTGAGCTTCCACGGCGCCGCACACCGCCGTCAGCGTCGCCGCCGCGCGCTCCGCCTGCTGCGTCACCGCCGCCGCGGCAGCCCCGCCCACAAGACACTATACCTGCTGCGCGTACTCCAGCTACTCGGTGAGCGCGGCTCGCTGCTCCCGCGTCAGTGTCTGAGCTTCCACGGCGCCGCACACCGCCGTCAGCGTCGCCGCCGCGCGCTCCGCCTGCTGCGTCACCGCCGCCGCGGCAGCCCCGCCCACAAGACACTATACCTGCTGCGCGTACTCCAGCTGCTCGGTGAGCGCGGCTCGCTGCTCCCGCGTCAGTGTCTGAGCTTCCACGGCGCCGCACACCGCCGTCAGCGTCGCCGCCGCGCGCTCCGCCTGCTCCGTCACCGCCGCCGCGGCAGCCCCGCCCACAAGACACTATACCTGCTGCGCGTACTCCAGCTGCTCGGTGAGCGCGGCTCGCTGCTCCCGCGTCAGTGTCTGAGCTTCCACGGCGCCGCACACCGCCGTCAGCGTCGCCGCCGCGCGCTCCGCCTGCTCCGTCACCGCCGCCGCGGCAGCCCCGCCCACAAGACACTATACCTGCTGCGCGTACTCCAGCTGCTCGGTGAGCGCGGCTCGCTGCTCCCGCGTCAGTGTCTGAGCTTCCACGGCGCCGCACACCGCCGTCAGCGTCGCCGCCGCGCGCTCCGCCTGCTCCGTCACCGCCGCCGCGGCAGCCCCGCCCACAAGACACTATACCTGCTGCGCGTACTCCAGCTGCTCGGTGAGCGCGGCTCGCTGCTCCCGCGTCAGTGTCTGAGCTTCCACGGCGCCGCACACCGCCGTCAGCGTCGCCGCCGCGCGCTCCGCCTGCTGCGTCACCGCCGCCGCGGCAGCCCCGCCCACAAGACACTATACCTGCTGCGCGTACTCCAGCTGCTCGGTGAGCGCGGCTCGCTGCTCCCGCGTCAGTGTCTGAGCCTCCACGGCGCCGCACACCGCCCTCAGCGTCGCCGCCGCGCGCTCCGCCTGCTGCGTCACCGCCGCAATCGCCGCGCCCGCCTCCGTCACGCCCGCGCGCGCCGCGCTGATGTCCGCCGCGACCGCACGACGGGCCGCACGCTCGCCGCGCAGCGCCACCTATTGTCAAATACATTTTAATAAATAAAATATTATGTAAACACTATACACAAAACTACGACAATATTCTACATACTTTTGAAACCACAAAAAATACATGTGAACATTATTTAACCCCTCAGTTCCGGGAAAAATCTATGCAAAAAAGTTGGCAGGTCAATGTGCAAAAAAAAATGGCGTCCGGCCTACCCTCTTTGTAAAATTAATGTAATATCCTTACATACAATCCATATTTTATGTTAGTGTGAACTACATTATAATATATGTTAAATTTTCTATCTATCAAGCCATCATAATATAGTATTTAGTCCGATGTGATATTAGTTTCTCAATTATAAACTTTCGAAACTATAATTAGTGACTTGTTCAGAAGAAATAAACGAATACTTTATTCTTCATATATTAAAGTCATACCTTGACACGTAGGAAATAGAGCACAATTTTGAATAGCCGAAATAATACTAATAGCTCACACATTGTTTATTTATTTTTCATTCAGAGTGTGGTCAATGTATCAAAGGTCATAACTAACCAAACTTCTTCATACAAAAGTATTCTCTAAGTCATCGAAATACTATACGCTCTTTGTTTCGATTATATATAATATATAATCGAAACAAAGAGCGCGGCCCAGGTGGGCCTTACGGTTGTTGAGAGACTTGAGAGTGTAAATGGAACGCCTCAGAGCTGTCAGCGAGGTAACGCCGCATGAACTGTCATGTTTTTCGGGCGCGCAGCCCATATCGAATTATAAGACGTTATCACGTCAATAAAGTTTTTTTAAGACTATTTATCAGTGCACGCACCGCGCGAGCATCCCTACGTGCGACGCGCCGCGCCTCGTCCGCACGCGCCGCCCGCTCCGACTCGTCCTCCAAATCTGCCGTCAGTCCTGTAACACAACGTACAATGTACATACTTACTGATATTCCGTACCCTTCATTAACATTGTTTAAAAATCAACGAATAATAAAAACTAAGGAAAAGAAACTCCGTCAAAAAACATGCTCCACAATACTTGTCAAAAAAAAGGTACACATTTCTTAGGTGACCTTGAGCGGTATCAGGCTGACGTTACATGACAGTTCGAAAGGAACCAAATTTCAAACGGTAATATTATGGGAGTTACGTTTCCTTAGTTTTTATGATTCGTAGTTTAAAATAGAAGAAAAAAAACGCGTTTGATCAAGTTTGATGAATGTTGAAAGGCCCGCCCTGTAAAATATTTAAAAGGCGGGCCTTTCAATATTATAAAGGGTGTGCGGTGTGCCTTATTTTGTTTTTTTTTATCTTTCATTCAACGGCAAAAGAAACTTAAGAAAATAAAATTTCAGCTGTCTACTATCGCAGTTCACGAGATACAGCCTGGGGACAGGGAGACTGACGGACATACAGCGAAGTCTTAGTTCCTCCCGTTTTTACCTTTTGAGTACTGTGGCGTAGTGACTAATAGTATAATCACGGGCGTATATATAGCTTTGATAAGGGGAACGTAAAAAAGCGGCCAAGTGCGAGTTGGAATCGCCCATAATGGGTTCCGCAGCAGCAAATAGGCAATGTGTTTAGTACTGTTTAGGAAATCAAACTATTTTTTAAAATACATGTACCGCACCGATTTTAATCGGCGAGGTACATATAATATTATTGTCGATTGGACAAGTAAGATGGATAGTAATAGGGGGGGGGGGGGTCCGGTTCCCAGGATACCCACCTTATATGCACCCATGAGTGCATATAAGGTGGGTAATGTCGTCTTCTTTGTCCCAACAGTACAGAAAAATATAAAGTTACTAGCTGTCCCGGCAAACGTTTCTTTGCCATATTATTATACAAAGTATATCGCCCGTATTATTTTATTGAATTAGTGACTAAATAAGTATGTCACCATGGCAACGTCCATCGCTATCCCGTGACCCGCGTCGCATAAACAATGGTCGCTCTTTATAGACAAATAATTTGCAATAAAATAAAATTGCGACTATAATTAAAGATCTAAGCTATCCTATCTCTCAAGTTGGAAAAAAGCACACATTTAAAAAAAAACCATTAAAATCGGTTAAGTACTTTAGGAATCCATCGCGGACAAACATCGTGACAGGAGGTTTATATATATTAGATAATAATTATTTTTATTATACCCATAACCAAAGACATCTATTTAGACTGAGGTAGACGTGGTGTACTCTACAAAATATCATTTGAAAAGCAATCCTAAATCCAACTCCACACTCAAAACATTACACACACACAAATTAAAAGTATCTACATAGTCAAGTGCGAGATGCCAATATTATTTTGTAACAAGAGTGACAAGGATGGCCTATGGTATTCGGTCATACGAAAGATGTAAATGTAATGTAATGTAAAAAATGTAATCCTTCGATCGTGGATTCTTGGTATTATAACGTAAATAACTTTACTTTTAACGACGTCCTGCAGCTGCGCGATCTTATCGTCGTTGTTGCCCAGCAGGTTGTTGAGGTTGTCGAGGTACTCCTTGTTCAGGTCATCGTACGTTACGTTCGGCTCCTGGAACCTGCAGGAGGACACGTAATATATATAAAGAATTTTTCAATAGGGACAAGACAATTTTGAATTTAGTTTGTGGACGCACCCTTTCACTTAACATCGACTTAACGCGAGAGACGACACACTATTCCGTCGCGTATTTGTATGCGTTTGACATTTGCGGCGGAATTTACGCCGGCGTAATTCAGCCTAGTGTGTTTAGACCCATAAAGTGCCAAAAGAGTGCCGCGCGTTATCAAGCCACCATTCGCGAACCCCCTGCCCTCAAATGGCGAACCCTAGGGGTTCGCGTACCCCACTTTGAGAAACCCTGACCTAGGCTTTAGGTTTCATCTTGCTCTACGCCACTACAGAGCATGGATACAGGGTATGGATCGCTAGACCGATGTGGGCAGAAAATGATACCTATAGCTTATTTATGATTTACGTACTAGCGTTTATTTGAATTTTTGTCGGTCGTGGTCTCGTGCCGTGAAGATCGGAAAGCCACCTTAATGCTTTGCCAGCGACGTGATAAATAAGCATATCGATAAATTATAACTTACTAGCGACCCGCCCCGGCGTCGCACGGGTATAAAATATATAGCCACTGAAAAAATGATTAAAATCGATAGCCTATGATCCTTCACGTGGTCTACTTCTTATCTGTGCCAAATAACATAAAATTTGCTCCAGTAGTTCGCGAGATAAGCCTTTTCAAATAATTTCCCCCGTTTTTTCCACATTCTCCTATTAGTCTTAGCGTGATAAAATATAGCCTATAGCCTTCCTCAATAAATGGGCTATCTAATAATCTAACACTGAAATAATTTTTCAAATCGGACCAGTAGTTTCTGAGATTAGCACGTTCAAGTTAGCCCTTTCAAATAATTTTCCCCGTTTTTTCAACATTTTCCTCTATTTCTTCGCTCCTATTAGTCTTAGCGTGATAAAATATAGCCTATAGCCTTCCTCGATAAATGGGCTATCTAACATTGAAAGAATCATGAAATCCGTTGCGTAGTTTTAAAGATTAAAGGGAACAAAGGGACATGAGGGAAAAAAAGCGACTTTGTTTTATCATATACTAGCGACCCGCCCCGGCGTCGCGCGGGTATAAAATATATAGCCACTGATAAAATTATTAAAATCGATAGCCTATGATCCTACTTCTTATCTGTGCCAAATATTTAATAACATAAAAATTGCTTCAGTAGTTCGCGAGATAAGCCCTTTCAAATAATTTCCCCCGTTTTTTCCACAGTCTCCTATTAGTCTTAGCGTGATAAAATATTATAGCCTATAGCCTTCCTCAATAAATGGGCTATCTAACACTGAAAGAGTTTCATATACTAGCGACCCGCCCCGGCGTCGCACGGGTATAAAATATATAGCCACTGATAAAATGATTAAAATCGATAGCCTATGATCCTTCACGTGGTCTACTTCTTATCTGTGCCAAATATGAAATAACATAAAAATTGCTTCAGTAGTTCGCGAGATAAGCCCTTTCAAATAATTTCCCCCGTTTTTTCCACATTCTCCTATTAGTCTTAGCGTGATAAAATATTATAGCCTATAGCCTTCCTCAATAAATGGGCTATCTAACACTGAAAGAGTTTTTCGAATCGGACCAGTAGTTCCTGAGATTAGCGCGTTCAAGTTAGCCCTTTCAAATAATTTTCCCCGTTTTTTCCACATTTTCCTCTATTTCTTTGCTCCTATTAGTCTTAGCGTGATAAAATATAGCCTATAGCCTTTCTCGATAAATGGACTATCTAATCCTATTAGTCTTAGCGCGATAAAATATAGCCTACTAGCTGTTGCCCGCGACTTCGTCCGCGTGGACTTCAGTTTACCTATAGCGCGCGGTGTCAACAAAATTCGTGTCAAAAGCTTTTTAAAACCCTGGTACCCCTTAAATCAAAATATCCAAAAACAGCTGTGCAGTGTGTTTTTTAATTAAGTTAACTTTATTTATACCAAATTTAAAGCTTATTTAGCCCCCCATTACACAACTTTAGCTTTAGCCTTTACCCATAAACTATTTATCATTGGTAGGTTTAAGGTTACGTCACTGCATAGATAAAGTACTGAGTAGTGAGTGACTTGTATAACAATCGAAAGAATCGAAAAAACTAACTAAATATGGTGCCACCTCTTATAGAAAGACTTATGTGCAAGCGATAGCGAGATGTAGGCGACTCTTAGCGCCATCTGTTATGAATTTTTGGAACTAACTTGATTTGAACAAATTTACGCATTTTCACCCCCTTACAACCCCTTTTTCCAGTTAAAAAGTAGCCTATGTCCTTTCTCAGGCTTTAGACTATCTGTGTACAAAATTTCATTACAATCGGTTCAGTAGTTTTGGCGTGAAAGCGAGACAGACAGACAGACAGACAGACAGACAGATATACATTCGCATTTATAATATTAGTATAGATAGCCATTCTCGATAAATGGGGTATCTAACACTGAAAGAATCATCAAAATCCGTTTCCGTTTCAAACCTACGCGACCAAGCGACTGCGAAGCGGGAGCGTCAATACAAAACACACATTTGACAACTTGACGTAACTTGACGCTCCCGCTTCGCAGTCGCTTGGTCGCGTAGGTTTGAACGAAGCCTAAAAAAGGACATGAGGGGAAAAAAAGCGACTTTGTTTTATAATATTGTATAGATTTACTGTACGAGTTAATCCTTGTGCAACAATTATAAGACTGCATATTTCATGGAGTTGAGATTTACTCTTAGCTCGGGTGTAAAGCTAAATGTCTGGTGATGCTAACCTGATCCAACACTTGTAGAGGTAGTCGCGGCGGAGACACGACAGCTCGTCTTTCTCCAGGTACAGGCGCTCCTCGGGCAACGGCATCTCCTGACAATGTACACATATTTCATTGAGACACTATATGAGTAGTGTGTCATAAGTACCCCGCAAACGATCAAATGATGATGGGCAAAATGTATGGGCTCTGGTAGTACTCAACAGGAATGGATTGTATATTTTTAGGAAGGTATACCCATGTACATTAATGACCAATAGGGCGCTTATCAAGATTCGTTGTACTTTTTGAGTAAAGCCATGTTAAAAATGACATCAGCGCTCATACATTTCATGCTGATAACATCACGTTACATTATAGCATGATTATTTTTAGGGTTCCGTAGTCAACAAGGATATTATAGTTTCGGTCTGTCCGTCTGTCCATCTTTCCGCTTTTTTTTTTTTATAATAATGCTCCTGTCCCTGATTTTAAGTTGAGGGATTTATGTTCTTAATACAATTTATACACTTAAAAAGTCTTATATGTCTACACTTATCTTCTATTTATATTTTCTGTTCTGTCATCGTTACCTGCTCCGCCGTCCAAGGGTGAGCAATATGAGGGAGGGGTTAAACTACTACTGTGAGCGTAAATCTAAGGTGTACTGTCTAGGACAAGACATCCGTAACCTTTCTAAGCGCAAATAAATCTTACCACATAGACGACAAAAACTACGTCGGTAACGCCGGCCTTGTACGTTGACTGTACATTATTTCAAAAAGTACAGTTGCTAGGGGCTGGACGCCATATAACTTTTTACCTACTCACTAAGAGCTATCTAATGGTATATATTTTATCTCTGTCGAGCAATATACCAAAATGCCCATGATCCTTTGTTCGACAAACATGTTTGATGTAATTTACGTTTTCATCAAACAGCAGCGCAGACGAACAAATTTGCATCAAACAAGTTTGTCAAACAATTACCTAGAATCGGTTTGAGATCATGAGATCTTGTTTGATAAATACAGCGGAACACGTTCAAACACGTTTGTCAAACGCTACGCCAATGCAAATTTTCTTCAAACAGGTCAAACACGTAGTTTGTTTTAAATTTAAAGCAATTTAAAATTAAATTTTAAATTGCTTTAAATAAAGCTGTACACTATCAAACTGTTTGACAAACACGTAAAGACAAACAATTTGATCGTTTGCGGGGTACTATAGGAGACATAGGGCGAAATGTTAACAATAAGCTAATAATGCGAGCTACGCAAAAGCGATTAGTACTATCAGAGAAGTTGATTCGTAGACAGATAGCGGAGTGCGGACGTACGTAATTTGGTCGCGTTAAGTCAAAACCAGCCGACATCAAGAATAAAGGCTTATAACACCTTACTAAATTTAGACGTCAAAATTGATTCAGTAACTAAATTTAGTCAAGTGAAATAGCATTTAGAAAGTAAGGATCGTAATTAGCGTACTAAATCGAAAGAAGTGTGGCTTCTGATCGGTGGAATCAGAAGCTTCTAATTAGTCTCCTTTTTAGGATCCTAATTAGGACTTCTTTTAATAAGGTGGAATAAGCCCTTAATATTGAATTCACATAACCCGACCGATGACGTATGTCCGCCATGTGCCCGCGAATTAATTACTTCAATAGAAAGTTCGTAGGCTGTGCTCGTGATAGGGTTTTAACATTTTTCTAGAATCTAGATATCACCTTAAAAATTTGCGGAATACTAATGCAAACAATTCTAAAAGTGTTATAATATGTATTGTAGCTATAAAATTTAAAAATAATCCTTTAATTTAATCACAGTGGCACACTCACCACGTAAGTGACAAAGTCGAGCAGGTACGCTATGAGGGCGAGCGCGTGCGGGAACGCGTGTAACGTGTTCACTGTCTTGAGCCACGACTTGGACACCGCGCCCGGATACAGTATACGCTTCAGCAGATGCGGCAACTGAAATGTTATGTACAAAAATTAGCAAGATATAATCAAAGTTTTCCTTTTCTTTCTATGTGAACATATAAGAAAGTTGGTGCAGAAATAATGTAATATTTTAAGGGGGTCTGGCAGTGGGAAGGAACTGTCGAAAATGTCCGGCAGTGGAAGATGAGATTTCTATAACAGGCTGAAGAAAATAGGATCATAAAAAATGAGCTTTATACTTTATCGAAGGTTAGGTAGACTAAGAACTGGAACTCCTATAGTAACCGCGAACGAGACTCCATAGTTGCTGGTCGTTCTTACCTCTGCAGCTCTGGGGTCATATACAGGCAATACAGGCTTTTATAAAATGATGAAAGTCTGGCTGTTGCTGGCTCTTAGATTATCGCTTGGAACGGAACTTCTACCAATATTGACACTTGAATCAAAATCGAATCGATGAAGAGGAGCGGCTATGTTGTGATGATAATTTTGATCTCATTTCCTTACCAGTTAATTAGGCAACCTCCGACGCATGGATCATCTTACTTGTCAGACAATCAGGTGACCAGCCTGCATTGTTTTAACCAAACTTATGGCGCATTTTCACTGGTCGATAGGGCCCGCATGCGGGGTGCGGGAGATTTCTGAAACGCATGCCACGACCAATGACAATGTGCCATTAGTTGTCAATTAGTTGTCATAGACTCCCCGCATGCTGTATACCGTACGAGTTAACGACTAATGAAAATGCGCCCTTAGGAATAACTTGCTTCCAATGCGGGAATCGAACCCACGACCTCCGAGTCAAGCCACGCTCTAAGCCACTGGACCACGGAGGCGTCTAAACTGCTCTGATAGTACCTTGGCGACGTAGTTGTCGGTGTTCAGGCGGTGGTCCCTCGCGCTGAGCGGGGCGAGCAGCACCGCCACGATGTCGACGAACCGCGCGATGGTGAGCGGGCGGACGAGCGCCGCACCCGCGCCCCGCGCCGCCAGACCCTCCGACACGCGCGTGATCTCCGCTCGCTGCCACGCCGCGCTGCTTATTGGCCTGACAGTTTTTTTTTTTAAATTAAATAAGGGGGCAAACGAGCAAACGGGTCACCTGATGGTAAGCAACTACCGTCGCCCATGGACACTCGCAACATCAGAAGAGCTGCAGGTGCGTTGCCGGCCTTTTAAGAGGGAATACGCTCTTTTCTTGAAGGTTTGCAGGTCGTATAGGTCCGGAAATACTGCTGGTGACAGTTCGTTCCAGAGTTTTACAGTGCGCGGCAGAAAGTTACGCGAAAAACGCACTGTGGAAGACTGCCACTCATCAAGGTGATGAGGATGGTATGTTTTTCGCGTGGGACGATGGCGAAAAGTTACCGGTGGTATGATTCCGAACAATTCCTCAGAGCACTCCCCGTGATACAACCGAAAGAGGATGCAGAGTGAAGCTACATCTCGGCGTAATTCCGAGGGGTCCAAGCTGTTTGAAACACTATGGCAGTCAACAATTCGAGCGGCCCTTCGTTGGATACGATCCAGAGGGAGCAGTTGGTATTTAGGCGCCCCTGCCCAGAGATTAAAAGGGGGATAGGAAAAGAGCAGTAGACATAAGAGAAATAACTATGATGGAATGGAAAGGAGAATGCTGTCGGAAAGAGCGAAAAAACTAAAATAAGAACAGCGGATAATACTTTTGAACAATAAAAAAAGAAAATGAGGAAGGCAGACCGTTAGCTAGGCTAACTTCATACTAGTAGCCGGAACAATAAAAAAAGAAAATGAGGAAGACAGACCGTTAGCTAGGCTAACTTCATACTAGTAGCCGGACAGCTCTAGCTATGGCTAACGCTAGATAGGAAGAACTTAATCTTCTTGTTAGATCAGTCCTCAATAGTTCCTAATAGGTCACAATCAGATGGTGTCACATTGTAAGTACATATCGTACACATGCGAATGAATGGTCCCTCCAATTTCGCCGAGTTCTCTTACAGTAGGGTTGCCAACCTAAAATTAAAAAAAAACAGGTTTGAAGTTACAAAAACCAGGACAATTTCGCCCAAAAACAGGACACAAGACTCGCAATAGTAGAATTATCTAGTGACAATAGACACTGAGGTTTAGGAAATTAAAATAATAATGTCTTTTAATCAATAAAACAATAAACTTAGTTAAAACTATCTATTTTATTTACAACGAAATTTTAAACTTGGATAATTTGTAGTGAACCCAGGACGCTATCTAAAAACTATCTTGGACGTCTCAGGACACTAAGAAAACTAGGACATGTCCTGGGAAAACAGGACGGTTGGCAACCCTATCTTACAGTTATAGGCTAAAGTCGTGTTCTATGGCAAACATTGTACACTAATAAACATACCTCTGATCTTTAATGGTGACACACGCCAGAGCCCTCTCTAGTGAGCTCTGCCAAGCCTCGCGGTCTTTAGATGGTGTTCTCTGGTAGAAAAAATTTACTATTTAACTTTAAGGCCCTATAGACCCGAAAATTAGCAGGTCGATGTCTGTCAGTACGAAATAAAGCGCGCGAGCGCGCCTTGTACAGTGGCGGTTACGACGCTCGCCGCGTACTTGATAGCGCGAAATAGGAGAAAAAAACCCTTTTTCTTTGATAATTAAACCAAAATGCAAAATGTAACCACAAATTATTCTTCTTTAAGTTATGAGCTTTTCGTAGATATGATTTTTGAAAGTAAAACTATCATAAGCTTCATGAAAAATAAGAAAAATATCACAAAATATTCGAATTTAGCCTCCTCTTCGGAGTTATTTTTGATCGAGTGAAGTTTTCAATATTATGTTTCGAACCACAAATTGTCAAAGTACATTAAGTAAACAACAATGTGTATTTTTTTTGGCTTTGAAAAGTCACTATTTGTTTGTTTATTATTGATTCAAAGTCATGTAAAATTGGGTCTATAGGGCCTTAATACAATTTTTTTTTAACATGGGGAAATGATTTACGCATCCCCGGCAAATTGGGGATATCGACCGGGGTATGTGGGACTCCTGCATAGTCTACCCACTAAAACCCCATGGTGCACCACTCATCGCTTAAGGCAGAGTTGCAGGTACGATAGAACCTACCGCAACACTTTATACTAACCTAGAGAAGAGTTTTGTGGAATAGAATAACTTTTTGTCTTAAACCAAAAAGTTTATTGAGTATATGATTTACTTAATTACTAGTAATTAAGTAAATCATTTAAGAATATAAATCAACATACATTACTAAAAGTTGCCCTTGGTCTATTTTATGTCTTTATTCCAACAACACAATTAGCCCAGTAGTTTCAGAGCCTACTAAAAGCAAACTTTTGTTTATTATTATTTTACATTATTTATTAATACCGATACAAACCACAGGTGTCGTAGTCGGCCTGGAGAAAGGATTGTTGCGGAGAGGAGTAGCCATCGCACCATACTTGGCTTCTCCAGTTTGCGACCGAGATCTCTGAGAAAACATACAATTGAAGACATAAGAATGATTCTATTTTTTCGGTCCCATTTGCTTTCGGGGTCAAAATTTGATATTTACGCAATACATTTTTTCGATCACATACTTTTAAAATGTTAAGTGTATAGTGTTCTACTTTGCCACGTATTGTGTATTACCGTAAGATAATTAATCAAAAAGATATTAAACATCAAATAGCCAAAATTTCATTTCCCACACTCGTGCATACCCAGATTGCTTAGCTTAGACACAATTTTCTTAGGCACTGATTTAAAGGAGCAGTTGTAAATTGCAGTTTTGGTAAGTTAAAAATTATAAATGGCACGTTTAATAACTAGTTTAGCAGTAAAGTAAACAAAAATGAGTAATAAAAAATAATGAAATGGATAATTGAAAACATTATTGAACAGTAAAATAAATAAATGGTCAGTAAAAATTAATGAATGAGCGGTTACGTGTGGGCAGTAACAAATCGGAATTTGTCAGTAAGAAATCTCATTCTAAGAAGTTCTTTAAACCGAGTGCGAGGCGAACTCACCCATGAAGGGTTCCGTGCCGTTATAAAGCGAAAGTATAAGACGGTCGCCGGCTGCTGCCGCAGCACGCTCGCTGCGCTCGCTCGGCTCCCTCTGCCTTTGTGGTCTAAGTTCTAACCTAACCTACTCTTGGACTTTCTGGATTGTGTTTGATTTTGTTTTGGCGGGGGGCTGCGCCCCCCGAGCCCCCCCGTCCCCCGCTTCGGTATCCGTGGTTAAGTAGGCCTTCTGTTAAGTCGTTATCGAACCGCTCGGTCCATCATTTATCGAACTGCTCATTCCATCATTTTTACCGCTCATTCCATCATTTTTACCGCTCAATAGTTTTTTTATTACTGTCCATATTTTACTGTCACAATAATTAATCAACCGCCAGAAAATTAAATAACTGCTCAATTTTTTTTCAACGGATCATAATAACATCTCAAATATTTAAATAACTGATCAAAAAATTAATTCCCATTTTCTTAGAGTTTTCGTAATTAATCTTATCATGTTTTGTACTGGAACATTAGCTTAAATACTCACATTAACCATTTTAAACATAAGAATGAACTCGTGCATGTGCAACATTGAGAGAACGCAGGTTTTAATTTTGTCACGCGAAATTTTTCATATCGTTCCGAGCAAATGGTTTTTATGTTTTTGACCAGATCTGCATCTGTAGATCTACGTGGAAACGGAACCCCCGGGCCCATGTCTGCCATACATTATAGGCGAGATAAGATGTGCGCATTGTTTCTCGGAGAAAATTTAATTTTTAGTTGCAAATTCTCGCTTTGTCACGGGTAAGCCTTCATTACCATCCATTGCCTATTTAAATGACTTTTGTTGCTAATGATTTTTATATAATACATTATGATAAAGGCTATTGAAATACCTTCTAAAAATATGTTGCAGGGCTTTTGAAAAATATAAGAATGCAACAAAAATTTAAATTAAATGCCAAAACTTCACTTCCATCCACTTCATTCCCATCCATTCCTCCCGATTTTTAAACCAATTTTCCGATTTTTTTGGTATTATATAGTATTTTATAAAATATTTTGTCCAAATCCTATCTATATATTACATATTTCTTGCTGCGAGTCATTTTGTACCAAATTACCGCTAATCTCAAAAACAGATCATGGATTGCTTCATCATCAGTTGGTTCACTTGAACGGTTCTATTTTGGGGGTTTGTTGTCTGTCTCATCACTGTTATCTGCCATTAGATAGAAAAGGGGGGCTTAATTGCGTCTGAGACAATATTTATTTAGGAGAAGTCACTGGCGTTCAAAACAAAGATTTTTACCTAGCTTGTGGATTGTGGAACTCTATATAGATATTGTAGATTTGCGCCCTGTCAAAGATATGCTTCTGGAGCCTTCAATGAACCGACGAACACACATTTCTGACAAATAAATATGGAAAATATATCTTCGAATAGTATTATTTATGTTAATCTCATAATGACACTAAATTTGTGATTATTTTCAAATAACTAGTATTTTTAGTAGCACACGGATAACCCTGTATATTTTCCTTTTAATAAGTACCTATCCATGTAGTACTAATCTAGCTAGTACTTCATAATTAAGTGATTAAACATAATATTTAAGATTTAAAACTGTTTTTTTAAGAATTTCAGATTTTATTAGTCACAGGAACATAATACATATTTTTGTTGCTAAACATCACTATACCTAATGCCTGTTAATGTATAAAGTGGTGTGTAACAAATTGGGATATTATTTTCAAGAGTTCACTAAAGTTTACTAAACTAGTCGGCGCAAAATTACATAGAACTGTGATTTGTGAAACTATTTCTTAAAAAAGTGTTTTCCTTAAAAACTCTAGTAAGTTAATAGTTAGGTAAAGTACATGGAATGTTGATTGTATACGATCATATAGTAGAACTAAAGATTGGTTGCATTTTATTAAATAAAATAATAATGTCTGTCTTGTTTCCTACTTTTTAACAAAAGTCTTATATTTTTGTTAATTTTTTTAGTAGATATTTAAATAACTGGTCTTATTACTCATAAAAATAAAACAATAATAAGTATTCTGTTTATCTAACATGAAATTCCTTAATTTTTTTTTTTTGCTTCCATATAACTATTTTTCATTTCCATCCAATCCTTTAAATTTCCATCTTATCGATTTTCATTTCCGTCTGTTGCATCATTACCATCCATCTATTTATATCGTAAATATAAATAGCAGACTAAGGCAATTCAGGGAGCAGAGTAAGTATACATAGTTACTTACACAAGCCTAAATACAAAATTTTGTCGTAATATGTTAAAAAAAATAAATTGATTCTACAAAAATTGCCAAATGGGACCTAAAAAAAGGACCACCCATAAGTGGATGAGTGGATCACTAACATTTTATAACATAAGAGCAACAACTCTTTTTTTCCCTGATAATTTGAACAAACCCTGTAACTTAAACCCTACACTCCAACAGATATTGCCTGTATCAATAATAATAATAACTATGTGTATTTTCCCAGCAAATACACAGTAATTGCACAGTAAGTGTATAATATAGTAGGGCCTTGTTAATCCGGAGAGGCAAAAATCAGACCCTCTTTGCGAATTATCGAGGCGTCCGGATTATAGTATGCAATATTTAATGTTGATAAAACACATGTTTAACCTTAGTTTATTTAATCAATTTTTAAATTATAGCATAAAGACAAATTAATGTACCTACATAGTACATGTTCATAATAATTACAACCATGTTTTCTTACATGGTTGTAATTAAGTAAGTTAAAATAAAACAATAGTAAATTCTTTTTGAAAAAGTCTACAGTAATACTCAACTTCTGTTTATGATTTTCGCACTTCATTTTCGAAAGTCCGGTCTCTGAGTAGATGGTGAAACATAACTTTGTAGCTATCAAATTCGTTATCTTCAGCCCATTTTAAGGCAGCGTTAAGCTTCGGCCGGCCGGATTACAGCGATCACCGAACAAGCGGGAGTCCGGATTACCGAAGCCCTACTGTATTATAGTAGAAGCAGCAATTTTTCTATGCAATATAATTCTTGCAACTTGTTAACAATACTTGCAATAAAAAATAAAAATATGTTTATGTTGGACCAAGCCTGTAACTTGAGAAACAAAAGTAAACCAGGATGGAGCTTTGCTCCGGAATGTGCCATAGCCGACCCTATATTTTAGAAAAAAGAATAATTAGAAAAAATTGTTAACAATGCACACACCACATAATATAAGTAGTGTGTGCATTGGTTACATTTTTTTTACACGAATAAAATATCAAAAGACATACTCTGTTGATTGGCACTTTGGTAGCAGAGGCTTCTCGGCTAAAGCGGGCTCCTAGAGTGCCTCGGGGTGGCTCAGCGCTACTGGAGCGATGCCCTGCAGCCGAAGGACGTCGGGCTTCGGTCGAAAGACGGTCGGTGGAGCCCGGCCGGCGCGGTAGCGGCAGCATAGACGCCTTACCTTCAAGCCTATAAGAGAATAAGCATGTAAGCACTAGAGATATACTAGACCACAATTCACAAAGAATATATGACAAACAATCTGAAATATTATAGTCAATAGTGATTTACAAGCCGGTCGAGTTAACTGCGTGCCTGGCGGCCATTCGAATCGTACTACTGTTACTAGTTAAAACGAAACAAGACTAATTTTCTATGTTACTGTTCAAAGTTACGAAAAACCATTGAATATAAGTACTACAAAACGAAAAACTATTGACAAAAATACAAAACAGGCATACCTTGACTTTCGTATATTCGACGACTGCACTGAATATCTACTAGGAAACATGGTGATCTTCTTATTTTAATCGTTTATACAAAAGCGAAAAATATTAATTAGATTACGGTACGTAATTTATTATAAAACACAAAATAATTTAAGCTTTCGGTTCGAAAAGTGCCAACGGTTATTTTTGATTTTGAATTTGACAGGTGGATAGACGACAGTTGTCATTTGTCAGTTGCTTATTTTTTAATATTACTGTAAGCTACCAGGTTTTAATTAAATAAAAGATGAGGAAGTTAATAATGGACTGTATTAAGTTGCAAGTTTTACAAATAGATATGAACTGGTCGCCTACGAAGACAATGATGGAATGCCCAGTTGTCTAAACTCAAAAATATATGTATAACTAAACATATAGCTGCTGTGTAGTGTGCGCTCGCGCATAAGGTGCATGCGCCGGCGCAGCTATGTGAACGCCGCCCGCGCGCCTTGTTGCGGTGCAGCCGCAACAAACAGTTACTAAAACCGGCGCCAGTGACAAGAAGAAAACGCGGGAATATTAAATTTTTCTCGAGTCGTCAGATTCATAAAATTAACACAAATTAACATTCTAAATGTGGATGTAGGTGTTCACTCAGATTTCTCATTAAATACGCCTTATGAGTGCAATATCAACAATTTCTAATCACTGAGTCATTTTTTTCTCAATGACGCTTTGGATTTTCATGACGGTTTGTGGGAACAGTGGATCGAGAATACAGAGTTTCAGCAGGTGATCCAGCTCTGGCGATGCTGGTAGCGGCGGTAGAGTAACTGTAAAATACAATTTGTCTATTAAGTAGGTACCTAATAACTATTCAACGACATTAAAAATGTATGACGTAACACGTTACAGCCTACAGGTCGTTAGTTATTATGGAGGCACTTCACATAGCTATTTGTATTTGCTATTGGCTATTTGTTGTATTTGACAACATTATTGACGAATACGCAAACAAGGCAAATACGACCGTCCACACATGGACGTCAAATACCAAACTTTTACTTGATTTTCTTTACTTGCCTATTTGACTTCTTTGATGTGCGTCAAAAACCGACAAAGGTACGGATACGTGTATTTGGTATTGGTCATATTTGTCAAATAGGCAAATAACTAATAAGGCCAATATTTGTCACACATACCGTCTACACATGGTGATTGTTTGGCGAATACATCAAATACGCAAATACAAATAGCCAAGTGAAGTGCCTCCATTACACGAATGTTTCTGTTGAACGCAATCAAGATACCATAATATTGTAAGCGAGAAAATAGTGTATAGTTCATGCAACCTACGAGTGCGCGTCGCCTTTATTTGTAGTTGGAAATGTGAATAGACATTTTCGTTAGTGTGCGTACCCGACTGAGCAGTCAGTAGCGAGCGAGCCATGTACGCGTGTATAGATATGGTCACTCACACAACTAAGGGCGACGCGCACTCGTAGATTGCAAGAGCTATACCTGTACTGTTACACTGAACAGAGTTAGATATTGTATAGTATTATATCAGCAAAGATTTAAGTATTCCCCGTAAAAGAACATAGGAGAGTTTTTATTGCGGAAATATTGTACAGTTAGCGCACAACTTAAGTCTTCTATTATATTCTAAAATACTTTAGAAGAATATCACAATAATTAATAATATTATGTTATGGTTTCGTAGTCGTAGCTCGTAGCTGAGAGAAATTAGTCCATTGACCCATCGCTAGAGTGCGCGCACGATAACTCTGCGCGCGACAGGTTGCGTAATGCGTACATAATACTGCCACTTGCCAGTGTATGGATTCATTAAAAAAAAATGGGTAATCCCAATGATATTTTTTTTATTATCCTTATTTAAATTATGTATAGAAATAGGCGTATCGAGTCATGTAAACATGGCGGCCCGACAATTAGTTCCGATTTCAGCCGCGCGCAAAGTTATCGTGCGCGCAGTGCGCGGTTGCGCAGTGATGCGCACTCTACCTGTCTCTGTTACTCAAGAGAATGACACTCACGGACTAATCCAGGTATGTCGTTATAGTCTAAGATCCCACTGCAAAATTGTGCAGGTATCGAGTACACGCTTAAAACCACATTTTTACAAATATTTATGACAAGGAGAACATATTTCTACTGGGGTGCCAGTCCAAATGTGGCCGCAACTATTTAAAAAAAAATAACAAAATTGAGTTTGCGGGATAAAATGTTTTCATCAGGTATTGAAAGCAAACATGGTTCATTTCATGGCAATGAGTATAGAGATTTAGAAAAATCCGGTGTGCCATTGGGCACCCGGCCGCAACTCTATTGTAACCAGGCGTGAACAGGTACGATTCCGATATATTTTTGCATCCATAACGTATATTGATCTTTTATATATCATATGGAAGCTTATTTTCCTCTTATTATTATAATATAGGTGTGCCTAATTAAATCTGGCCGCAAATAAGGGGTGCCGGCTGTCAAAGATGGCAAACTATCGAAGGTTGAGGGAAAGGAAGCTAGCGCGTAACATTACGTGTCTAACGAGGATAGTAATTGTACATCATGTTAGTGTACTTAACCATCGGTTCAAACAATAGTAATAATTGGCCAAGTGCCAGTCGGACTCGTATTTTTTATATTAAATTTGTGTTTTTGTATGGGGGCCGCCCTTATTTTTTAATTTTACTTTAATTTGATTATTAGTAATTAAATTGCACATTTTATTGAAGATTTCATGAAATTTTAAAGTGCCTATCCATTACCGACATAAAGCGGAAAAGACCAAAAAATCACTTAGTATTTCGATGTTATAGCGGCAACAGATATTATACACAATGTGTGAAAATTTCAGAAATCTAGCTATAGTGGTTTTTTAGATACAGCCTGGAGACAGACAGACAGACAACGAAGTCTCAAAACTCAAACTCAAACTCAATTTTTTTTTATTCAGAATAAAGTTTTGCAAATATATTCTGAACGTCTACATCAGGGGTCGGCAAGTAATTTTAGGTGCGGTCCGGATACTGTGGAAAATATTTAACGAGATCTAGAAAAAACACTTGTCCTATGTAGCTTGAAAAGATTATTTTAATTAAATAAAGGTATAACGAATACCTTATACTTGGTATAAAATGCATTACAATATTTCACGGTCCGAGATTCGACCTTTCGCGGTTTCGCAGCCCGCCTGTTGCCTACCGTTGCAGTTGGTCTACAAATTCAGCGTTACCAGATTTTTTTTGTGCCAAGTCGGGACTTTGGAACTTTTTGTGTGAAAAAGCGGGATTTTTCAGTCGAAAGCAAAAAAGTATAAAAGTTTTTTGATTTTTTATCTTTTTGTTTGTGTTAAAATAACGTTAACGTGACAATAGATAGCAAAAGTAGTCAAATAAAATCCACTCCTCTACCTCCCACACCCTTATCTTCATTACACATCTTTATTTCTCAGCAAGCTGCATGTACGTTTGGGCTTTCCCCGAAAAGCGGGACTGAGCCTGTCCCGCGCGGGACATTTAATTTTGGTGAAAAAATCGGGGCGTCTGGCAACGCTGTCTACAATCTACATGATGCCTACCACTGGTTCGGGAACTAACCCGGCGAGAAGAACCGGCTCTCTCAGTAATAGAGTCCCATTTTTACCCTTTGGGTACAGAACTCTAATAAAAAGATTTTATTGTAAATTAAATATATTCAATTAAAAAATTTGAGAGGTGTCAAGGGACACCCGAATGGAACGAAGTTATTTTTTTTAAATTTAAACCCAAAAAAACTGTATAGGGACATATTATAATTATATTCTCAAAAAAAATATTAAAAAAACTCCATTTATTGACGCCCAGGAATACCAACAACGCGTCGCTGTTTAATTAAAAAAAACGCCATCTAATTGACGCACAGAAATACTAACTAATAACGCCCTCTGCCCCTAACATGCAGGTACGCTAATAAAATGGCCTATTTCGCTATATGTCGATACTTTAATAGATAGGCACTTTAACAGTTTTCGAAATATTTAATTAAATGTGCAATTTAATTACTAATAATAAAATAAAAATATAAGGGCGGCCCCCACATAAACACACAAATTTTGGCCTAATTTTGCTCTATAATAGTACGGAACCCTTCGTGCGCGAGTCCGATGGTTAAGTACACTAACATGATGTACGATTGTATCACTATCCTCGTTAGACCCGTAATGTTACGCGCTAGCTCCCTTTCCCTCAACCTTCTATAGTTTGCCATCTTTGACAGCCGGCACCCCTTATTTGCGGCTAGATTTAATTAGGCACACCTATATTGTATTAATAAGAGGAAATTTATTTTTGACAAAAAATTAAAACCGACTTCCAAGGTAAAAACAATAGTAACTAATACGAACTAAAAAGTATTAAATAACTCTTACTCTTTAATAGTGGCCTTTTTCAGAATTCGTCTAAATCTAAACTATTTCTGTACATACTACAGTCTTCATTATTTTGAAGTCGGTACCAGCTAATTTATTCGTGAGTTCAGTAATGTCAGAACTTAGAATATCTGAATCTTTTGGGACTGGTACCGACTTCAAAGTAATGAAGACTGTAGTATGTACAGAAAAGTTTAGATTTAGACGAATTCTGAAAAAGGCACTATTAAAGAGTAAGAGTTATTTAATACTTTTTAGTTCATATTAGTTACTATTGTTTTTACCTTGGAAGTCGGTTTTAATTTTTTGTTAAAAATAACAATTTCACTCTTTTTAGTTATCTACAAAATAAGGCTTTAAGCGTAAATAGCCAATACGAATGTTAACTATTCACATTATGTTACTGTAAGCGAAATTGTGGTAAATGCTTGCAGTTATCTAAGCGATGCTGCAATTTCCAAACTTTTATCTTTAAAGGTTCAGGAGTTCTATTCAGTGCCTTTGGAGCAAGAGACACCTTCGTATGAAATTTCTCTTATTCGTAACATAATATGTTTAACTTACTAAAAACAACATTTTAACCACTATTAGTGTTTTGATAAATTTCAAGGATTTCTCTCGATTGCTCATAGATCCCATCATCAGCTCACCATTTTCGTAATTCTTATACAAAATTAAGATTATATCCTATACAAAAACACGAGAATTTTGAAAATCGGACCACAAACAGCGATATCATCATCAAAAACAACTGCTTCGATGCAAAATATCGCGAAAAGTACCAATAATTGGGTCATAGTGTGATGACCCATGGTATAATTATGGTTGTGATGATGATGATTAATCAAATTGATGTGTTGGCTTATGCTTTCAGTTGTTTAAACAACGCCGAAATCCCCGAACCTGTACCTATAAGCATTCAAAAGTTATGTTCGGTACCTTCGGATCCAGGGTATAACCTGGTGCGAAGTCTTACTTTTTGGTAGCATTTACCTTGAATGCTTCAGAAAAAATCGAAATCACTATACGTTTCCATACAAATTTCAAGAAGTCCCCTCGATTACTCATGGATCCCATCATCAGATCACCACTTTTATGAACATGGTACCAAATTCGAATCAAACCCTATACAACACAAAAAGAATTTTGAAAATCGGACCACAAACGGCTGAGTAATTGTTGAACATACATAAAAAAAAAAATACATACAGCCGAACGTATTACCTCCTCCTTTTTGGAAGTCGGTCAATAAGCTTCCATTTAATATATAAAAGATCAATATACGTTATGGATGCAAAAATGTATCGGAATCGTACCTGTTCACACCTGGTTACAATAGAGTTGCGGCCGGGTGCCCAACGGCACACCGGATTTTTCTAAATCTCTATACTCATTGCCGTGAAATGAACTATGTTTGCTTTCAATACCTGATGAAAACATTTTATCCTGCAAACTCAATTTTTTTTTATTTTTTAAAATCAGTTGCGGCCTCATTTGAATTGGCACCCCAGTAGAAATATGTTCTCCTAATCATAAATATTAGTAAAAAGGTGGTTTTAAGCGTGTACTCGATCCCTGCACAGTTCTGCAGTCGTATCTCGTACTATTAGTACCTAAATAGCAACATACACAAGTATTAACTCTACGATAGGAGCTTGCAAGTAATAAAAAGGATTGGCATCTTATTACTTGCAAGCTCCTATCGTAGTAGTTAATACTTGTGGATTCTGTTGCTATTTGCTAACGACATACCTGGATTAGTCCGTGAGTGTCATTCACTTGAGTAACAGAGACAGGTAGGCGTAATACTATTGGATCCGACCGTAAAATCCTGCATGAATCGTTTTTTTCGATCAAATATATTTTAAAATAATCTTTAGAACGTATAGAATGGATTTATGTTGGGTTGCCTTGTCAAAAGTAGCCGCATGTACCTCTAATTTAGTTTAATGTTCATGAGATAAATGCATAAATTTGCATGTATCTTTTTTTCAATAAATTTGACATCATTTGAAAGAAAATGACGAGACAAAATAAGGTGTAAATGGTTGCCAGCTCTAAGTCGGCCGCAACCTGGGGTTGCCAGCCTGTAAACAGACAAAGTTCTTCATCAAAATTGAAGCATCGATTTTTTTAATAATTTTGATACAAAATTAAAGTTTTATGCATTTTGTACATGAATATCCATAGTTGCCAGTTGCACGATAGCCGCAAACTGGGGTTGCCATCACTTTTGTATATGAAAAATGTTCAGGCCTACAATTATTATGCCTGGCAGGATTTGAGGACGTCGAGAACCCGCAAGATTGCTATTTTTATTTAACAGGCGTTTTTATTTTTATGCGTAGTGTCCTGTCATTCCTCAATGTCATTCCTTCTTAGTTCTTACTTTTCTATTGAATACACGCAAGTTTGTATTACGGGCTTTCATTTTGCTCAATTAGAGGTACTTGCGGCTACTTTTAACAAGGCAACCCAACATTAATCCATTCTATATGTTCTAAAGATTATTTTGAAATATATTTAATCGAAAAAAAAGATTCATGCAGGATTTTACGGTCGGATCTTAGGATATAACGATGGGTCAATGGACTAATTTCTCACCATAGCTGTTGCCTATGCAACAGCTAATTATAAATTATTAAGATTATGGTGAGGAATAACTTACCTTCTTTATCAAGTAGTCCCTTTAAAACTTCTTCTGTGCTTTTAAACACATTAGCTGCTGTATTGCTGTTCGACGAAATGTTATTGTAAGCAACCAGTGGAAACTTTTTGGCTAATTCTTTAAGATTTTGCTCCAAGTTGTCTTTAATTTGAAATTTTATTTTACGTATCTAGGAAATAATTAATAAATTATTTTTTAGCCATGCTGATCAATGCTGATTCAAATATTCTACGTAAGTACTTACCTCACCACCAACTGTAAGTACAAGGAGTATGACATTATCTTGTTTAAATACACCTTTTATTTTAGAACTCAGGTTTATTGATTCTAAAACTTTATTCTCGTTGGTAATCAAAAGTTGATCAAAGTGTACTCTTAAAAATGAGTCACACATGTTTTTGGTGCTGTATTTTACCCAGTTGTTAGATTTCCAGAGTCTTAGGTTTTCTATGCGTATTGTAAGGGCACTTTTGTCCATGTTGTAATGAGATTTAGATGTAATGAGACCAACGATGGATTCTACTCTCTGAAATACTCTAAAACTAAAATTTACAACGTTTTGAGGATGAGCAAAAGGTGGAAATACAGGTATCTATCTCAATTCTCATACAGAATATTATAAAACAAATGAATTATAAATTCTAATTCTAAATTTAAAAATTTGGTTCATTCCACATTTTATGGTGGCACTTTTTAAATTATTTCTTTCTAGGCTTCGGCCTTCACTATTATCGTTTTCGGCATCTGCACTGCCCCGGGGCAGAGTGGGTCGACAGTATACGGAAACAGCCGAAATTTGAATTAAGAACATAAACTACGTATTGCACTATGATGATCCACGAAGCACGCGGACAGTACTATCAGAGTAGATAGAATTATACATAGTTTATGTTCTTAATTTAAACTTCGCTTATTTCCGTATCCTGTCAGCCCACCCTGCCCCGGGGCAGTGCAGACTGTGCAGATGCCGAAAACGATATATCATTCATTAAAATATAGAGAAAACATAGAAATGGCTGTATGGGCAACGCTCCCTTTGCCTGTCCCGACCGGGACGAATTAAAAAGAAAAATATTTATGGGTATTGTCAAAAATTGAGTGCGTTCCTAAACTCGTTACAGTATACCAGCCACTGCTATTTGGCATCTAGATAGGCAATCAAGTCTCGATTCTAGTGATATTATGGTACGACTTGTAAACTGTTATATTTTTAGAACACGTCCTATGTCAAAAGTAATATTTCAATCTTGCTCAAAACCATTTCAAAGTGATTTCAAAACACTATTTTTTCAAAAAACATGCATAATTTTTGATTAAATTACTAATAATAATTCACAGTTTAAATTATTAATGCTACAAGAGTACGCTATAAGTAAAAATTAAGTACACGACTAAGCAATGGCTGGAACATACTACTTTGTTATTGTAGGGCATTCAGACAACCCAATTTTCGAAATGGATTTTTTACCCGTCACCAAAGAAGTAAAGGTGGGATTTTAAGAAACTTATGTTAAGTATATTAGTTACTTATGTAAATGTCTTGAATGGACTAATGCCTATTTGTAAGTACATAAGATGAATAATTAAAAGGTGGTTTTAAATACCCTTTACAGAAAGAAGACAATCGTCACCTCAACCAATTTATTGCTCATGCTGCATTAGATTTAGTTGATGAGCACATGTGGAAAGTCACAAATATGTATCTCAAATCAGTGGATAAGTTTAATCAGTGGTTTGTCTCCGCATTTGTGACTGCCAGTCAGGTATGTATGATTCAGTATGTCAGTTATTTAGTCGTCTAGAAATAAATATATAGAATAAAGAGACCTAAGTACAATCTAATTACTTTAAACTGTTTTGAGTGTATAGCCAAAAACACAATCGTTTAGAGAAATACTTTAAAAAATACCTTATTTGTGACTGTTCTTGTACCTTAGCATTTAGGCATTATGAGAATTTAGAATTAAATATTTGGTTACAAAGATAATCTATTACTAATTGTATTGTATTACAAACATCACCATGCCGTAACTTGTATAAATAATACCTCTATCGTGGAAAAACCAGACACAATAGCTTATCTATTGTTATCACGGCCGATTGGAAGTTGAAGCAATAATAAAACTTAATTAAGAAATAACTTAACTTTTTCAGATGAGATTTGTAATGGTCCATGACGCTCGCAATGAAGACGGCATCAAAAATTTCTTCACAGATGTTTACGAGACATACATAAAATTATTACTGAATCCATTCTACAAAGAAGACACTTTGATCACATTCCCAGCTTTTGATAAGAAAGTTCAGTTGCTTGGAAAGAAGTATTTAACATAAATTTAGGAAATTATCATATTATAATATATCTGTTCTACTTATATGTGAGTCACCAAACTAGGGGGATGTAAGACTTGATGGTTCATGTCTCTTTCACTCATACACAAAAATATTACTATCTCAGCTTTTGAATGGACTTTTATATTAAAGAAAAGGTAAAGATAGTGTTTTGGTACTTATGTGAATGTAATCAACAAGAAGTGTTGGACTTGTTTCAAAATACTTTCATGTTTGCCGACTCGCATATTGCAGTGGTGTTTCTGAGATTAACTTGTATATTGTAATGTATGTTGAAGTATATAAATTATTTTTATAGTTTTTGTTTTTCTTTAAAATAAGAATACTTTCCCACAGTTAGGCAAAGGCTTCATTGGTCTCACCAATGCTATTTCTTCAAGAGTTTATTTTTTGCATAAAACACCTTACTGGTTAATTAAATGTTTATTGTAACTATAAATGAAATACAGTAATACTTTTGTCTATCACATTTTATCGTTTTCTTCTAAACAAAACTAAGGACCTTTTCACAAAATTCACATTGGCAATTTAACCTATCAACCCCCATAAAGACACCGGCGACTGCAACAATAGAATAACAATAGATTTCCAAGAATCCGCAATCGAAGGTTTAATCAGAGATTTATGTGTCCTTGTCCAAAAAATACTGATTAAATTGCCAATATAAAGTGTCCTAACATTGGTCAATTATTTATATTCTAACCTTTTAGTGGAAAATCACTAGATTTTCTTTACAATTTCTTACAAAAATCCATAACTAATTATGAATATTAAACATCTGGAATATCAATTTCAAAGTCTGGCATACTGTCACAGGAGAAATCATCTGGAAATATAAAAAGAGAAATAAAAAATGGATAATAACTGAACCAAGATTACTGCCCCAGAATATATCTCTCTTGCTAGCAAAAACATTTACGCAGCTATATTCTGGGTGGTTTCCAATATTATGCCAGGCGAAGACAATATGACCATGTATTTTTGGATGTGTAAATATTTTTGTTTCTAAGGATGTAATTATCTTTTGTTTTACCTGTAAAGAAGTCGTCCTCATAAGAGCAATCAAACTCCATATCGAAAGCCTTCTGTGCGGGAGGTGGAGTTGTGGGTGGTGGCTTTATTGGTGACAGTTTCGGCTCAAAAGTTGGCAGATAGTCCAGAGCATCTGTGTGGTAATTGTCTGAAAATAATTAATTACAAAATTGCAAAAATTATTCAGTAAACAAACTTAATGAATTGACAACTATTATTATAGAGTACAAAAGCTTAATATTAATCCCTCAATTGTGGAAAAAACACGACACAATAGATTTGTATTGTTATCGCGGTCGCATGTGAATGCGACCGCTTGGGGCTTGAAGCATTCATGTCTGAACAAGGCTTAGGCTTCAGCCGCTACCTTCTGTATAGCCAAACTCTGCTCAGAGATTTTCAAACTTTTGGCTAAGGTCAAAAGAAGTTTATGGCCACTTATAATATGTCTACTTCAGCCAAAATTTGAGCTTTCCGACCACTTATGTTTTGTTATGCTTACTTCATATACATACCATAGTTATATTTTGGTTTAGTGAACTTTAGCTCGTGCATTGATACACCGTCGTCGTCTCCGTCGTTGTAGATGAGGCCGGCGTTGATGGCGCGCGGCGTAAACACTTGTCTGGGCGTATTATTCGTGTTCTGTAGAGCTTTACCAGTATTGGACAGAAACGACTTTTTTAATTCGCCAATCTTCTTGATCGGCTCGTTCGGTTTCACTGGACCGCTTGACACAGTTTTGCCGACATTTTCTAAACCAATAAATAAGGTATAAAGCATATAAAGTTATACTTACAAAAGCAAATTATTAAATGCAATAAATACACTTTGTGAGTACATTCAAGCTTACCGTTACCAATGTTTGTCAAAGGTTGCCGCAAGATGCTCTTCGTTGTTTGTCTCGCGAAATGGTCACCAAATATATTGAAAAGAGGTTCAGCCATAGCTTTGTTTTAAAGTTAAAAATATTATTATAAGATCAAAAATAGAAATAAGAACCGCTTCAAAAGCTCGTTGCGTTTTGCGCGCGTTTGAATTTATTTTTCTTAAAATATCATAGGTACTCATAGTTCATACAAAGCCGCAACAAAGCAAAGAAGTCCCATACAGGCATACAGCCTACTTTTCACAGATTCTACTTTTGTTTAAATATTAAAATGTTAAATGTCAATATTCTTTTGTCAATGGCCACTTGACGTTTTTGACAAATGACAATTGAGTTTTGGCGGGCATGTGAAAGAGTGCTGTTGGTTTTTTTTCTCTGTCAAGTGTCGAGCGCGCCGGTTTGTTCTCAAACTTTTGCATTCATTTGACGGAGTTTTTGGTATCTGAATATTTATTCAACCTTATTTGTATATACTTTGTGTTGTCCTGTATTCGTGGTAAGTGTTTGTCTTAAGTGTTTCGTGTTTCCTTAAGTCATGGAGGGAAATGAACCTCCTGACCCTATTCCTCCTGACAAAAGTTCCTCTTCAATTGAATTTCCTTACTCTCCTGTCCTATCTGCCCCCCTTTCTTCTTTCACTGCACTAGAAACATCATTACAAAGGAAAAGAACTGCTCCAACTATTACTGATCTTCCTCCGAAACAACCCAAGCAAAATGAACATAGGATGATATACAATAATCATGACAAGCGTCCCTTCATCGTCCATGTTTCTAGAGTGGAAAGCGATTCTTCATCTAGTTCCACCATGCACCCTGTAAAATTTAGTCAATTTCTAAAGAAAAATGGTTTTAACGGAATCCTTAATGATGGCGTCAAACGTGTTGGTCGCAATAAAGTGTCAATCGAATTTAAGTCTGCCGAACTTGCCAACATTTTTTTGACACATACATCATTAATTCAAAATGGTTACAGCTCTTCAATACCAACATATAATATTACTCGTATGGGGGTTGTCCGCAATGTCCCTTCTGAGTGGTCCCCAGGTGAAATTATTGAAAATATAGAACTTCCATTAGGCTGCGGTAAAATTATAAAGGCTCGTCGAATTAACCGCAAAGTGATTGTTAATAATACCACAGAGTGGCACCCTACGCAATCAGTGATCTTAACCTTCGATGGTCAAACACTGCCTACCAGGGTTTTTTGTTTTTATACGTCTCTCCCTGTTGACCTCTATAAATATCCAACCATCCAATGTTTTAATTGTTGCCGATATGGACACACAAAAACCCAATGCAGATCTAAACCAAGGTGTTTTAAATGTTCAAAAGATCATAGTGGGGATAGCTGTTCAATCTCAGATGTTAATTTTCTATGTCTTTACTGTTCTGGATCACATTCTGCTGTGAACAGAAGCTGTCCAGAATACGTGAGACAGACAGAAATTAAATTAAAGATGGCAGAACAAAATATTTCATATGAAGAAGCCTCAAAATTCATCCCTCCTTCATACAGGTCGTATGCAGACGTTTTAAAAAATAGATCAAGTCTCCAACTTAATTCCCTTCAATCCTCTTCTTCAAACACAAAACCAATGAGCAAGTCTTATAAAAAAACCGTATTTATTCCACGAAAACCTCGTCCAGTTCAAACTCCGGGATATGATAGACAGGCCCATAATGAAATTTTAAATTATTTTAGAATCCCCGAATCCCAAAATGGCTGTGCTCTCACTGACTTAAACTCTTCAGTAACAGATATTAGTAACATTAATATTAAAGAATTACTTATAAACCTTTTAGTAAATCTTATTAACAAAAAAGATTCTACAACTGACCACGTTGCACTTAAATTATACTCAATTATAAATCAGTCCAATGGATCCTCTCAAGTTTCTGCAATGGAATGCCAGGAGCATTCAGACCAAGAAACATGAACTAATCCACTTAGCTAATAATTTTTCACCTTCTGTAATATGTATAACAGAGACATGGTTGAAACAAAGTCATAATTTTTCTCTAACAGGTTATTCATCATACCGTGATGATCGGGTTGATGGATATGGTGGATCTATGATCCTTGTCAATAATAATATCCCCTCTGTCAATTTACCAATTCTTGCTCATAATAACAACATTGATATCAACATTGTAGGTGTTAAAATAGATGGAATAACTATTTTATCAATTTATATTCCTCACCCGGATAGTTCTATCCTTTCTTTTCTTCATAGTATATTTCTTCACTTCCCTCCTCCTCTCCTCGTTCTAGGAGACTTTAATTGTCACAATACTATGTGGGGTTCAGAGGTTAATGACGCGATAGGCTATGATTTGGGGGAACTGTTACAGGAATTAAATTTTTGTATCTTAAATAATGGTCTACCTACCAGAATAACAGCTCCTGGTCAAAGAAAGAGCTGTGTAGACCTCTCTTTTTGCTCTAACGATCTGTCCACCCTCTTACAATGGGAACGTTTAGACAGTACTTTTGGAAGCGACCACTACCCTATTAGCATTGCATACCCGCTAAGATGTATTCCCCATGTAAGTCATATACCGCTTCTTAAGTACAGGTTAACTCGTGCCAATTGGGACCTGTACAACCTTATATTAGAATCCAAAGTTTCTTCATTGCCTGAAATCAATGTAGAAAATCTGAATCAATGCTATACAGAACTTTGTAAAATCATATCTGAAACTGCAGATTTACTTATCCCTATCAAAAACTCAGCCAAAAGGAAAATATCGTCCCCTCCATGGTGGGATAGTGAATGCACAGAGATGATCAAACTCAGGAAGTCAGCAGAAAAGACTTATAATAGAAATATGACTGAAGAAAATTTGATAAACTATCGTAGAATTTTGGCTAGATCTAAACGTTTGTTTAGGAAAAAGAAACTTCTGAGCTGGCATCAATTCTGTGCATCTCTGTCCCCTTGCACTAACGCTAGTGTAGTTTGGAACCAAATAAACAGATTTCGCCGTGGTTGTGCTCCCACAAACACTCCCCGTATTTCTGTAGAAGCAGCTTCAGCCTTCTTTAATAAAATTGCTCCACCTTTTGTACCCAATTTTTATGATTTACTAAATACTTCCCGTTCTAACCAAAATCACCACCTTTGTTCTCCCTTTTCAATGTCAGAACTTAAATCCGTCCTCTCCCATGTCAGAGACTCCTCTCCTGGAATTGATGGTTTCCCTTACTCTTTTCTAAAAAAGGCTGGCCCAAAATTTTTAAATTATTTCCTTAAGCTCATAAATAATTTTTTTGACCTTAACTTTATTCCTCGAGAATGGAAGGTTCAAATAATCGTTCCTATTTGCAAACCTGGGAAACCACCTAATGAAAGTGATAGTTACCGTCCAATTGCCTTGTCTTCTACTTTCTGTAAAGTCTTTGAACATCTTTTAAAGAACCGAATTGAATGGTTTGTAGAAAGTAACAATCTTATTCCCCCTTGTCAATTTGGCTTTCGTAAAGGTTTGAGTACCCTAGATGGCCTTAGCATATTACTCACTGATATTAACACAGCTTTTTCTAGAAAAGAGTCTCTTATTGCGGCATTTCTCGACATATCGGCGGCATATGATAGAGTACAACTCTCTGTGCTCAGGTACAAGTTACAACAGCTGAACTTACCAGAGAAGTTTATTTTTGTCATTTGTAACCTGCTGATGGGTCGGGAGGTGAATCTCCACGTCCCTGGCTATAATTTTGAACCTCGCTTGGTTTGGATGGGTCTTCCCCAGGGGTCGGTGATCAGTCCAATCCTATTCAACCTTTATTCCTCATCCCTTTATCTTTCCCTTAACCTTAATTGCTACATTCTCCAATATCCCTCCCTCCGGGCCTCCCCCCGCGGCCTCCGTACGGTTAACATCGTCTGACGTGCGCTCCGGGATTAAAAATTATTTTCGGTGGTTTTAAATCGGTAAATTCGTGCTGAGTGTGTGTAATTAGCTAGGTAACGGTGTAATCTACGTGTACCGTAAGTTTTTTAACACATTTGCTCGTACTTTATTGGATTTAACTCGGTAAGTAAATTTCTTTGTTCATTTTTATCAGTAGGGAATTGTAGGTAGGTAAAATATTGTGTGTGTCGGTACCGCTCGCGCGGCGCCGGCCGGCCTTGCGATCAGCTGACTGTGATTATTAAGCTAAACTTTTGTTCATTCTAATTTAAATTAAATAAGTGTAATTGGTACATTCAAATTTTATATTAACTCACAATGTCGAGCCAAAATAATATGCCGCCAGATAAAGATACAAACCCGTTTAATAGAAGCGATAAAACTCCTCGTTCTCCGACATTCTCGTCCGGTAAACGTTTGTTGTCCGAATTATCTCCTTCCTCCTTGTCACCTGTGGAGAAGCGTCACCAACCCACTAGGGACGAGCCTCTGCTGTCCCCCGTTACGTCATTATTAGACACAAGCCGCGCATCCGACGATGCTTGCAATTATTACGAGCTCGTCCGCGAAGCTAGCTCGTACTTAGCCAAAATAAACGAGTTCGCAAACGACACCGTGTCTCGCCGTAATAATTTTGCCAACAAGTCCGATATTATGAGTATGACTCAAAAAATAACTACGACTTCTCGCCATAAAGAACTCCTCCTTGGAAACCAAGGTCGCTAATATGGAACGCGAATTGTTAGCTGCCAAAACGAATCCCGTCGTACAAACAGTTGCCGCCGCGCCTTCTACCTCCTACTCGGACGCGCTTAAACTAAGACTTGCGAAGTCAGTGCCGCCAGTCGAGACCCGAAAACCGCTTCCCTGCGTTATTGCCTATCCGACACAAGAAAAATCGGGGGAATTAAAATCATCGTCGGAGACAAAACAAGCTCTGATGAAAGTCATCAACCCGGCCGACGGTTTTCAATTTCACGGCGTCAAAAAAACAGCTAATTCGGGTGTGATCTTGCGACTAACTAGCGAGTCGCAAGTTAATAAACTTAAATCCGTGGAAGCGCTTAAATCGGCCGGTCTGCGACTTGAGTCGCCTAAAGGACGTAACCCACGTATTCTCATAAAAGATGTACCGCAACATATGACGGATGATAATTTCCTTCTCGCACTTTTTAATCAAAATATTAATGGCGAAATGAATATGTCTCAAGAACAATTTTTGCGTTCAACAAAAATAGTAAGACGTCGTAATTTAAATAAAGATTACAACAACAGGAAATGGATAGGTATCGAATTAGACCCCGCTGTGCGTAAACACCTGATCAATTCAAAAGAAAAACTGTTTATCGATTGGGCGATGTGTCGCTTCGTGGACGACGTTGAGCTGGTCCGCTGCGGCAACTGCCAACAGTTTGGGCACGTCGCTAAATTCTGTCGCGATCCTAATCCTTGCTGCTATCACTGTGCCGAAAAACACAGCTCGTTGTCGTGCCCCAACAAAGATAAAGAAAATTTTAAGCCAGTTTGTGGTAGTTGCCAACGTTATAAAAAACCTTCCGACCACCCCACGGGCTCCCCAGACTGTCCAACATATAAAAGCAAAATGGAGCAACTTATTTTAACTACTAGGTATGGATAGTTTAAATATAGGACAGTTAAACCTCCATAATAACAAGCACGCGACTTTAGAATTAGAAAAGTTAGTTTCTGACCACAATTTAGACTTAGTACTTGTTCAAGAACAATATCAACTCGCGTCGTTTCGGTCGAAAATGATACAAATTAATAACTTAGCTCGCGCGGGTATATACACACCTCAGTCTAGATTTTCAGTCACGGCCTTAACTAACCTTTCGACGTCGCATTGTGCGGTAGCCGAGGTATCGTGTCCTCAGTTTAGACTATACGTTGTAAGCTGCTACTTTCAGTACGCGGATACCGTAGGCCCACATTTACATCAACTCCGCCGCGTATTACAATCTCTCGCGGGTGATAAAATTATTATTGGCGCCGACGTCAATGCATCCTCGCCCTTATGGCACGGCCAGCTTAGGTACACTGACCGCGACCGTCGTACCGCTGTAGAAGACTTTATTGCGGAGTTTAACCTCCAAATTCACAACACCCCCGATGCACCACCTACCTATAGTAGCCCAACGGGCGAATCGTCGATTGACGTCACGCTATCCAGCGCGTACGTCCAGATTAGGCATTGGCGTGTCCTACCTGATGCGTCATGTAGTGATCACCGCTTATTGGTGTACGAGTTTTCTCGTGCGGTCCCGAGTGATACCGTAGTCAATTCTAATGACTATAAATACAACGTAAAGAACGGCGATTGGAATTTATTCCGCTCCCTCATTACCGCTCATGCCGGAGACTTCACTCGGCCGGATTTAAACGTCGATGAGTGCGCGGAAATTATGACAAACACATTTGTTTACTGTGCCGATGTAGCCTTGGGTCGTAGACCTCTTAAAAAAGATCACAACTGTAAATGGTGGAACAGTAACCTTCTTAATCTTCGTCGGGAATTTAGAAGGGCCAGGCGCAAAATCAATAATCTTCGTAAATCTGGCCACGATCGTTCGAATTATAATTACATAATTAGTTTGAATAACCTACGCATTTCGAGGTCACGCTATCGCGCCGCCGTTACGTTAGCGAAAAATAATATGTTGAAGAATGCCGCGAATAGACTGGATAAAGAGGGCCCCTGGTCCTCTTTATACCACGAGCTTAAACCCGGTAGTAGTAATGAGCCAAGCTTTTTCTCAAATATTAAAATTAACAACTCTTACACTTGTAGCTTAGACGAAACGGCGAAGGCATATCTAAACGTTCTCATCCCAGACGACGAGCCCTCCTTGGATGATGAACACCACCGCGACATTAGGAGTAGAATGCTAGACCCCATACATACACCGGCCTCAGATTTACCAACTTCGGAGGAGTTTAGTAAAATAGTAAACCTTTTGCCTATAAAAAAATCTGCGGGCGAGGATAAAATATCGAATATTATGATAAAACAAGCGTGCTTAGCGGCTAGTTCATCGATTCTACATGTTTACAACAGATGTATCGCAGAAGGTATATTTCCAAAAATTTGGCGCACCGGTTGCTTAAAATTAATACCTAAAGCGGGAAACAAACCTCCTGACGACCCAAAATCTTACCGTCCGATAACGTTACTGCCTTGCTTAGGTAAATTACTAGAACGTCTCATCGTACCTCGCCTGCTACCCGGTGGCCCTAAATTTCATAGTCATCAGTTCGGTTTCACCGCCGGGAAATCGACTGTTGACGCGGCTATGGAAGTTAGAAAAATAGTAAATCTTTCGGAATCTAAATACGTGGTCGCCATTTCATTAGATATCTCCGGCGCGTTCGATCATGCTTGGTGGCCGATGTTATTATTAAAACTAAAAAATCGAGGTTGCTACTCTAATATTTATGCCATAATACGTTCTTATTTTTTTAACGGTCAAACTAAGCTTCGACTTGGCCATTGTACACACGCCAAAGATTTAACATGCGGCTGCCCTCAGGGCTCTGTTATCTCGCCAAAACTATGGAATTTCGGATTTGATGATTTATTAAGTCTTCCCCTACCACCGCTGTGCGTACTAGTTGGCTACGCCGATGACGGTTTTCTCATCGTTCATGCAAATTCACGTTCCGAAATTGAATCTAAAGCCAATGATAGTCTTAATTTAATATCGAGCTGGGGTAAACGTAATCGCCTGAAATTCGCCGCGCATAAAACTTACCAAATTCTTTTAAAAGGGTCCCTTATATCTTCCCCTAGCATTAAACTTGACAATATTAACATTAAACGCAAACAGTCACTCTGTTATCTTGGTTTTTACTTGGAAAATAAATTTACATTTTTAGAACATATAATTCAAACCGGTGAGACAGCGAAGCGCAATTTTTACTCCTTTACCAAAATATCTACGTCGACATGGGGCCTCTCCTTCAAAACCCTAAAATTAATTTACACTGCTACTTACCTAGGCAGCATTTGCTACGGGGCCCCCGTGTGGGCCGACAGAGCAACAATCGGCGCGGCTCGTCGCAAGTTGCTACAAAGCCAACGTCTTGCTCTTATATTCTTATGCAAAGCTTACAGGACCACAAGCACCGAAGCCTTACCTGTGTTAGCCGGAGTTTTACCCGTTGACCTTGAGATTCAGCGTCGTGCGACAATGTACTATCATAAAAAAAACATTGACAACCCGTTCTTTTTAAGCGCTCGCGATAAAATTAAAATAGCAAGACTGTTTGAACCTTTAGAAAACTCTGTGCAAAGCCTAATCTCCGAATGGCAGTCACGATGGGACTGTTCCACCAAAGGGCGACACCTTTATAATTTTTTCCCTAATATTCGTGAACGGCTATCCAAACATTGGATGGATATTGATCACTGCGTTTCTCAATTCCTGACCGGTCATGGAAATTTTAAGGCCAAACTTTACGGATTTAAACTAGTAGCATCACCCATGTGCGAGTGCTCGACCGAAGGCAACATGTTTGAACAAACCGCGCATCATGTTCTCTGGGAGTGCAGTCTCTGGCAGGACGAAAGAACTACTATGCTAAACAACCTATTCTGTACATCTGGAGTAGCATACTACGGTGATCTCGTGGACAGCGCTAGGAACTTCCGTGCCTTCAAGCGTTTTTGCCACAATTATTATTGGCAACAGTCAAACACAATAAACTCCAATATTAACTTAGCTTTAGCTTAGGAGTCACAATTATTAACCTTATTTCCGTGGTGCTCCCCCTTAAGTTCTTTGACTTTCGGTCATTGCAACTTTGTGCTGTCTCCCGCTTTTATGGGGAGGGAAATTGGAATCTTCCTACTCCTCCTATTTTCTTCTGATTAATTTCGTTGCGGGTCCCAAGACAGTATTAGCATGTCCCTCGGGCTCCCTGAGATCATATCAAAGGGTTTTCGTGGTTGGATGCCGCTGTCGATCCTGGCGACACAGGAGATACAGTGGTGGGAATGTGTGGTGGGCCAAAGCCCGTTTTAAAAAAATTCTCCAATATGCTGATGACCTAGTCCTCTACATTCTACATTCCTCAATTTTGGCAGCTTTGTCATCTATGCAAATTTCGTTAGATTCTCTTATAAGTACTCTACAACAGATTGGTCTTCAATTATCAGCTTCTAAAAGTAATGTGGTTGTTTTCAGCAAAAAAAAAAATATCCCTCATGTAGACTTGAGAATTGAAAACCAACCCATTCCAGTGAAAAATAATGTTAAGTTCTTAGGTTTAAACTTAGATTCTAAATTATCAGGCACAAATCATATTAATTATATTATTAAAAAAACTGAACGCAATTTAAATATTATAAGAGCTCTCGGAGGTGTTTCTTGGGGTTCCCATCCTTTTTCCCAAAAAATTCTATATAATGCCATTATTAGAAGTATTTTCGATTATGGTACTTTTCTCATCTATCCTTGTAATAAATCTTCTCTCAAGTCCTTAGATCTCTTACACTCAAAAGCACTTCGCTGTGTTTTGGGTTGTATGAAATCTACTCCAATCAATGCCCTACAAGTGGAATGTGGTGATCCCCCTCTATCCATCCGTTTCCAATTCTTATCAGACCGCTTTTACTTTAGAACAAGCTTGCGATCAAACCATCCTTTAAAAAAGAAACTTAGTTGTTTGAATAACTTGTGCTCAACATCCCCTTTCTGGCGTCATAAATCTTTTCCTTTATTAATAAATAGCTTTAGAAAATTATCAGATATCCAACACAACATCCCCATTCAATCTCATTCAAAACTTCCCATATATGAATACCCATATGAGTCTCTTACATATATCCCAAATATATTTACCAACATTGGTTTCTCAAAAGAATCATCTTCTTCTAATACTTTATTTTTGTCGGAACTGGATAAGAGATGGAAGAACAGCCACTACTTCTTTTCTGATGCATCTAAATTAACGGAGGATGGGAACACTGGTGTTGCAGTGTATTACCAAAACTCACGAATAACACTGCAATTCCAGTGTCCTCCCCATTCTTCCGTTTATACAGGTGAATGTATTGGTATATTAGAAGCTTGCCTATTTATAGACAGCCATAATATATCAAATGCAGTAATTTTCTCTGACTCTCAGAGTGCTCTGGAATCCCTATCCTCTAATACAATATACAACAAATTACATAGTTCTATTATTCTCAATATAAAAAAATCTCTGTTAAATAGCCTTAAAAAAGGTTTGAGTATTTCACTTGTTTGGATACCAGGACACTCTGGCATTAAGGGTAATGAAATAGCAGATTCTTTAGCTAAATTTGCTTCATCACATGAGGTAGATCGCAAATATTTTTGTTATCAAACATATGACCTCCTCACTATACCACAAAAAAAAGCTTATAAATCTTGGCAATCACTCTGGGAATCAACAGGGAGAATTAAAGGAAAACCATATGCATCAATTCAACATTTAATAAGACATAAGCCCTGGTTTTGGAAATATAAAAAATTAACAAAAAATGTTGTTTCCTCCTTATGTAGAATCCGTTTAGGCCATTGCTGCACTCCTAAGTTTCTTAACAAAATTAGAGTAAAAGATTCCTCACTTTGTGAATGTGGGTTAGATGAAGGAACCCTTGATCATATATTTTTCACCTGTCCTCTAAATTCTCCTTCGTTGCTTATTTATGATCATCTTCCAAACCTCAACATTCCGTTACCTACTGATTTCAGGTCCCTTCTTTATCATTTTGATAACTACAAACTGATATTCCTCTTATCTAAATTTATTAACCTAAATAAGATTAACCTGTAATATTATTCTTTCCTTTGATAACCCACTTATTTGTATACCTTGTTATTTTATTATAATCCTTAAATGTTTAAACAACCATTATAATCAACTAACAATATTTCTCTTTTCAGGTCTCAAATACCAAAATTTTAATTGTTTCATGATTTGTTTTTTCCCGTTTCGTTTTTTTTTTATTTCAATACTTGACACTGGCAGAATGTCGCAAAAAGCGATGGTTTGCCGTAAATAAAAGAAGAAGAAGAAGAGTGCTGTTGTGTTTTTGTATTATTTTCCTAAAATTGTGTTAGCTGGGTTTTTAATGTGTAATATTGGTATTAACCATTAGATATTCGTGTTCATACACAAGTGTAGGAAAGTGATGTAATATCCAGAAACGTGCTATTTTGTGTTCCCTCCAAAACTCCATCGAAAGTTTCAGTAAAGCGTCTACCACTTTACTGAATCGACCGACTTGACTCCTGTGACTGTATTGACTTTTACTTAGACTTTGACTAGACTTTAGACCTGACGATACACGAAAACGATGATGAAAATTATAATAGGAGGAATATGGTTTTCCCGCCATATTCCTTACCTTTTTACCTTGTCTGTGGCACAACATACACATCCTTTGTGTCAAGTTGCCATAAAAGAAGAAAAAGAAAAGAAAATGACAATTATCATACGTAGTATCCCCTTAGTAGTCTGATCTACAATATACGTAGTTAGTAGTCTGAGTCTACAATTATTAAACTATATATCTGTGTATGTAGTCTGAGCAATTATATAAAATGTCATTTTTCAGTGTTTTGGCTTTTGCAATGTTTACAATTTACATATTGTGATTTCTTAAAAATAACTGCTTTATATAATAACTTAATGTGCAAAAATGTCGAATAATAATGAAAAACCTAGCGTGAATGGGACTGCTACCGATCCTCTTCAAAGATTGGCATCCTTGAAAGCGCCAAGAGATTTATCGCTCGGTGGTGCTAAACCAAATAAAAAAGTTTTTACCCCGAACCTTAACGTTACTAGGAATAAGAATAAAGGGTAAGTTAATTTAATTTTATGCTAAAATTGTGTAAGCCCCTACCAGAAGCCTAGCTGGGCACTGCAAGCTCAACAAACACCTAAACAGAATAGTGTCGTAAATAGGCTTTTTTGCGCCCTGTGCGAGCTTCTATAACTGCGCCCTTGTTTTTTTAGGGTTCCGTAGTCAACAAGGAACCCTTATAGTTTCGGTCTGTCCATCCGTCTGTCTGTCTGTCTATCCGCGGTTTTGCTCAGAGACTATAGAACCTGCAAAGCTGTAATTTGGCATGAATGCACATATTATTAGTGTTGCCGACAAAATGGTACATGAAATCTTAAAAAAATATTTTTTATGGTACCTTCCCTACACATCAAGTGGGGATGAATTTATTTTTTATGCGTCCACCCAATCGTGTGGGGTGTCGTTGGATAGGTTTTTAAAAAATATTACGAGTATTCATAGATCATTTTCCGATTTAGGGATCTGTTTGTGAAATATTAAGTTTTAAAGTGGAAATAATTGTTAGAGTCCAGTGTCTCCCCCTTCTACCGGCTAAACAGTTGCTTCTGGAAATGTAAAAAGAATTTATGGGAGGAGGAAATCTGCTGAATTTAAAAGGAAAACTATCACGGTTAAGAAGGCTTCATAAGTTATCTATCGATACTATCTATACTAATATTATAAAGCAGAAGAGTTTGTTTGTTTGTTTGAGGCTATATTTTATCACGCTAAGACTAAATAGGAGCTAAGAAATAGAGGAAAATGTGGAAAAAACGGGGGGAAATTATTTGAAAGGGCTTATTTGAACACGCTAATCTCAGGAACTACTGGTCCGATTTGAAAAATTCTTTCAATGTTAGATAGTCTACTTATTGAGGTAGGCTATAGGTTATATTTTATCATGCTAAGACTATTAAAATCGAAGAAATAGAGGAAAATATGGAAAGAACGGGGGAAATTATTTGAAAGGGCTTATTTGAACGCGCTAATCTCAGGAACTACTGGTCCGATTTGAAAAATTTCTTCAATGTTAGATAGCCCAGTTATCGAGAAAGGCTATAGGTTATATCTTATGACGCTAAGACTAATAAGAGCGAAGAAATAGAGGAAAATGTAGAAAAAATGGGGGAAATTATTTGAATGGGCTTATTTGAACGCGCTAATCTCAGGAACTACTGGTCTGATTTGAAAAATTCTTTCAGTGTTAGATAGTCCAGTTATCGAGGAAGGCTATAGGCCATATTTTATTACGCTAAGACTAATAGGAGCGAAGAAATAGAGGAAAATGTGGAAAAAACGGGGGACATTATTTGAAAGGGCTTATCTCACAAACTACTAGAGCAATTTTTCTGTTATTTGGGTCAGATAGGAAGTAAAGCACGTGAAGGATCATAGGCTATTTTGTGGACTAATTTGCATTTGAAATATCTAATTTACGCGGGCGAAGCCGCGCGGAACGTCTAGTACTTAATATTATAATTCTGAAGAGATTGTTTGTTTGTTTGAACGCGCTAATCTCAAGAACTACTGGTCTGATTTGAAAAATTATTTCAGTGTTAGATAGTCCATTTATCGAGAAAGGCTATCTATACTAATATTATAAATGCGAAAGTATCTCTGTCTGTCTGTCTGTCTGTCTCGCTTTCACGCCGAAACTACTGAACCGATTGTAATGAAATTTTGTACACAGATAATCTAAAGCCTGAGAAAGGACATAGGCTACTTTTTAACTGGACAAAGGGGTTGTAAGGGGGTGAAGATGCGTAAATTTGTTCAAATTAAGTTAGTTCCAAAAATTCATAACAGATGGCGATAAGAGTCGCCTACATCGCACTATCGCTTGCTCATACGTCTTTCTATAAGAGGTAGTACCATGTGGAGCTGAGTCTTTCGATTCTTTCGATTGTTATATACACGTTATTAGATAACTCACTACTCAGTAGGTACTTTATCTATGCAGTGACGTAATAGTGTTGCCAGATCAGGGGATTTCCCCCTAGATTTAGGGGGTTTTCGACCAAGATAGGGGCAAAATATCGGGTTTTTCCCCTAGATTTAGCTAGATTTAGGGGGTTTTCGACCAAGATAGGGGCAAAATAGGTTATTTCTGGGGGGAAATCAAATAAGTTTAGGGGGAAATCGCCGAGACCATCTGGCAACACTGTGACGTAACCTTAAATTAAACCTACCAATGAAAAAATATAGATTATGGGTAAAGCTAAAGTTGTGTAATGGGGGGCTAAATAAGCTTTAAATTTGGTATAAATAAAGTTTAATTTAAAAAAATGAGATATTATGTGCACACTGCACAGCTGTTTTTGGGTATTTTGATTTAAGGGGTACCAGGGTTTTAAAAAGCTTTTAAATTTTACACCAATTTTGTTGACACCGCGCGCTATAAACTGAAGTCCACGCGGACGAAGTCGCGGGCAACAGCTAGTAGGCTATATTTTATGACACTAAGACTAATAGGAGCGAAGAAATAGAGAAAATGTGGAAAAAACGGGGGAAATTATTTGAAAGGGCTTATTTGAACGCGCTAATCTCAGGAACTACTGGTCCGATTTAAAAAATTCTTTCACTGTTAGATATCCGATTTATCGTGGAAGGCTATAGGGAAATTATTTGACAGGGCTTATCTCACGAACTACTAGAGCATTTTTCTGTTATTTGGATCAGATAAGAAGTAGACCACGTGAAGGATCGTAGGCATTTTTGTGGACTAATTTTTCTGTGAAATATCTAATTTACGCGGGTGAAGCCGCGCGGAACGTCTAGTTGAGTAAAATTCGATCAACTAAAAAAATGTATTCGGCGTAGTATAAAGGAACTTTTCGTTGAAATTCCTTTGAAAGTAACTGAGATGATGTTGTTAGTAGTGTAAAACACGTTATTAATAAACTAGCGATACTACGAAACCCTATATCGCGCGTGGCCCGACACGCACTTGGCCGGTTTTTTAGATATTATAGGTACCCAGAGCAATGCTTCCAGGGCCACAGGCCTCCCTGGTCGGGCCATTCTTGCGCCCCCCCCCCCAGAGTCTGCGCCCTGTGCCTGGGCACCGATGGCACCGCCCTATTTACGGCACTGTGTAGGGGAGACGTGGGTCTTGCACCACAATTTGAAAACACTCGCGTTTATACTTCAGAAACTGTGTTTATTTACGTTTCCACGTGAGTTAACATAATAAAAGTAAATAAAATAAAACGGGAGACGCAAGCCAACCCGCCATAGCATAACGACTTGCAGATTCTGTGAGGAGGAGGATGAAACACCTATTCACCTCCTCCTCGACTGTCCTGCTCTACTAGTTACTACAGAGCAGGAAGAACTCTAGTGCGAAGGAGTCACAATAGATCCTCATGGGTCGCAGTGACGTCAGGGCTATAGTGACCTGCCTTCTTTATAAAAAAAAGGCCCTATTAGCTATCTACTAAAACTATACATACATATGATAGCTAATAGTATATGAATAAATGAAATGAAATATCATATATTTAAAACTATTAATATCATATTAAATCTTTTTGTTTATGAAATTTAAGGCCCTCGACCTCTGGCTCAAGGGATCAGAAGAAAGATGACAAAAGCAAAAGAAACAACAGGCATGATAAGAAAAACTTTAACAAAAATGGTCCAAATATAATCAAATCCAGTGGTGTATTTTCTGAAGGTAATTATTCATTCAATAACATTTTTTTTTTATAAAACTATATATCACAGATTCTCGGAAAGCTATTTTCGTCGCCCATCTAAGAGTTCCAAGTGTGTTGACTGTCTTTTGAGATGCAGGGTCTTTGAAAGTTTGCAGGTTGTTTTGTATTGGAATTAACGCTAGTTCTGGTAGCAGTATAAAGTATAATGTGTGGGTAATAATAAAGAAAAGCCCCGATTGCCACTCATCAAAGAGAATGGTCACAAAAATTACTATATAATTTTAATATATTCAAGTGAAAGATGTTGATAGAAATCATGTCTTTTCCCAGGACTTGGAAGTGTGGAGAGACATTCCAGCAGGTTCTCATACGGCAGGGACTCGGAACCAGCTCCTGCACTACAGAAGCCAACTATCAGAGTGAAAGATGTTGTGAAAGTATGTATTTTTTATATATTAATGTCCTTGAATGGTGAACAGCTACAATGTCTGCTTGGTCAAGGTCTGCGCTACATTGAACAAGAACACTACAAGAAGAATTGCCCACAGTTAAACATCTCTGGACAATAATTATTCTATAAAAGCAAATAATGCTTTTAATTTTTAATTTTATTTGAGAAAAGGCAACTTGTGAATTTAATATAATATCTATACTTATAAAATTACATGTCCTGACTGACTGATTGACTGACTGACTGACTGACTGACTGACTGACTGATTCATCATCGCTGAGCAAAAACTGTTAAAGTTACAGCCACGAAATTTGATGAGTAGGATTGTTTTATTAAGTAGACACCCACTAAGGAAGGAATTTCGAAAATTTTACCCCGAAGGGGGTGAAATAGGGGTTGAAAGTTTGAATGAAAGTCCGTCATTTCTTGAGTTAGAAACATGAAACTTTATTTTTGGGTTACTGATTAAAAATGAATGGATACGTATTTAAGCGTTTTTGAAAATTCTACCCCCAAGGGGGTGAAATTGGGGTTGAAAGTTTGAATGAAAGTCCGTCATTTCTTAAGTTAGAAACTTGAAATTTTATGTTTGGGTTACTGATTAAAAATAATTGGATACGTGTTTAAGCGTTTTTGGAAATTCTACCCCCAAGGGGGTGAAATAGGGGTTGAAAGTTTAAATGAAAGTCCGTCATTTCTTAAATTAGGAACATGAAAGTTTATTTTTGGACTGCTGATTAAAAATGAATGGATAGGTATTTAAGCGTTTTTGGAAATTCTACCCCCAAGGGGGTGAAATTGGGGTAGAAAGTTTCAATGAAAGTTCGTCATTTCTTGAGTTAGAAACATGAAAGTTTATTGACGTTTGCTTAAATAGGGTATCGTTTTTACCCTTTGTATAAGGAACCGCAAAAAGGGGAAAACTATCCATCTTTGTTATTACTTATTACACTATGTTAACGCGGACGAAGTCGCGGGCAACAGCTAGTATTTTATAATTCCAGATTGATAAGGAGCTAGAGGAGGAAAAAATTAAAGCAGCATTTGGTGAGACGGGGTCTGATGAAGAGGCGGAGGACTTCAAGCATGCACTGGACCTGGAGGCACCGGTCAAACTGCCCATGGACGATGGTGGTGAGTTGGTAACCCTGGATAAACTTGCAAGTTACTGTCTTAATATACTAATGTGATGCTTAAGGTAGTTATTGTCCAAACAAACTGTTTGAGACATAACTGTTTGAGACATTTCAATACTAAAATAAGGCATAAGAATACAGTGTGAACAAATTTTGTAGTGCTATAGTCACATAACACCACATATAGGATTCCTTAATTCAATCTCTCAACTTAAAACTTTCATCTCCCATATCTTAGTGATATTTCAACAGAAATCATATAAATAAATTATGTATCATCAATGCATATTCCCTACTGCAAAATCACCTGTGACCACATTTCTTATAGGCTGGGCTAGTAAACAGAAGGCGGCAAGGGCCAAACAAGCAGTAGTTGTCAAGGAGGAGCCAATGGACGGAGCCAGTAAGGAATTGTATTACCCTGCATTGTCATAACGCGGGGCGGATTATTTCGTTTCAGCTACTGACGATGCTAAAGCAGCTTTTTAGCAGCCAGCTCGCCAAAGCAGCAACATATTATTGCTTTTGTGTACAGTAAAACCATGTTAAGAACACACTGGTCATTGTGTTGAAGTCAGTGGCGGGGCAAGACCTAAATTTTATGTGGGCAAGATATATCTTGCGAGGCCCCCTAAAATATATTATGCGAGACCCCCCTGATGGATGACGCTATAGAACGGATTTATTGAGTGAAATAATTTTTTGATAAGTACTTAAAGTTTTATTTATAAAACTTTTTATTTATGAATATTTGAGTATCACGTACAACTCGTAAAACCTTTAAAAAACCTAGTGGTCCAAGGGGCGCGAGGCCCCTAGGACCGCGAGGCCGTGGGCGGTCGCCCACACCGCCCAAGCCTTGCACCGCCTCTGGTTGAAGTCAATGACGGGTGTTATAGAAATGCTTAAATTTTACCTTTCATAGGCAAAAATGTAGATAAAAAATACTTACTATGCTTATGAGAAAAAAATTTAATAAGAAAATGCATCCTTAATAGTCAGTTTCTTGTTACTTTCATAGAATAACATTTGTGAATAATAAAACTTGGTTTTGCTGTACATGGGTCAAAAGATTGTCAATATCTTATATTTAAGATCATTTTAACATTACAGCTAAACATTGGGGCGTATTTGCTTTTCATTCATTTTACAAATTATGTTTGTTTAAGCTTGATTGTAACATATTTTATTATTTTAGGTCCGCTTTTGGATGTGAAGCCGCCAATAGATATGAAAGAAGTATTTGAGGACACGAATGTTGTGAATTTACTGAAGAGTGACCAACCGTCGTTGATATTGTTACAGGTTATGTTTTTTGTGCGTAAATACCTATTTTGTTTGTTTCCCGTTATTTTTGTACTCCCAAAATTGAAAATAAACTCCCACTGGAACCTTATGGCGAACGCGCAAGATACCTGCGAAGCAACGCTATTTCATTTTCTCGTGACAAGTAGTCTGTCTTTCCCTATAGACTATTCTATGTTGGTGACAAATTTCATTAAAATCAAGCCTGGTAATTGTAGATTTAGTCTGTAACATACCTTATTTTCATCATCATCATCATATCAGCCTATATTCGTCCACTGCTGGACATAGGCCTCTCTCAATGAACGCCAAGATGACCGATCTCCTGCTACTCGCATCCAACATGGACCTGCAACCAAACGGAGATCGTCGTCCCACCTAGTTGGAGGTCGACCTACACCCCGATTTCCCAGCCTTGGTCTCCATTCCAGAGTAAGTTTACACCAGCGATCGTCTGTTGTTCGAGCTACGTGACCAGCCCAGTTCCACTTCAGCGTACTGATTCTCTGCACTATGTCGGTGACTTTAGTTCTTTGACGAATTGTTTCATTTCTAAGCTTATCCGCCAAAGAAACTCCGAGCATAGCGCGCTCCATAGCACGCTGAGCAACGGAAAACTTACGAGCTAGCCCTGCTGTAAAAGGCCAGGTTTCCGCTCCGTAGGTCATAACGGGAAGCACGCATTGATCGAAGACTTTCGTCTTCAAGCTCTGCGGAATTCGCGACGTGAGAATGTAGCTTAACCTCCTGAATGCTGCCCAACCCAACTGTATCCTCCTATCGGTTTCTCTCTCGAAGTTATGTCTACCTACCTGCAGTATGTGCCCCAAATAGACATATTCCGTTACGACTTCGAGAAAGGCACCGTTAGCTACAGCCGGTCTCGGGAGAACATGTTCGTTGAACATGACTTTCGTCTTGTCCAAGTTCATCCCGAGACCAATCCGCCGGGAAGATTCATTTAGGTCGTTCAACATTTCCTGCAAGTCCTCCAACTATTCTGCCAATATGACGATATCGTCGGTGAAACGAAGGTGTGAGAGGTACTTGCCGTAAACGTTTACGCCACGTGTAACGCCACGTCTAACGCATTTGTGAACAGTTTCGGGGAAATAATATCCCCCTGTCTCACTCCTCGATGCAAATAGATTGGTCTTGTTGTGGCCCCCTGTACTCGGACGGACATAGACGCGGCAATATATAGACCTTTCAAAACTTCGACGTAACCTTATTTTAGGTTAGTTCTTTTATGTTAGCTATTATAGTACCTACGTTTTTGGTAGTTATTGTACTCCATCGAGGAAATTGATTTCTAGTCAGTTGAAGGACCTCATTTGGTCTGATGGGTTGGCCACCCTGTCTGGTCACAAAATGATCTTCAAGTTTTACACTGCATATAATTATTATTATACCCAGTGACGTAACTATAAAATGCGGGGCCCGTGGCAAATTGATGGGGCCCTATCAGGATAAATCGTCACGTTAATAATAAAACAATGTTTAAAAAAAGGCGGGTTGCACTCCGGGAGTGCCGGCAGAAGTGAAAACTTGATTATTAACGTTGTGCTTTTTTTTTACCCATTTTTATGAAAATCGATTTTTAAAAAATCGATTTTTTAATTAATCGAAACCCTTACAATCGATTAAATTTTTAACCCTTTTTTTTATGAAAATCGATTTTTAAAAAATCGTTTTTTTTAATTGATCGAAACTCTTACAATCGATTAAAAAATATCGACAATCGAAAAAAAACAATCGATTGTTCGATTAATCGATTTCGATGTTACAACACTACTCTCCAACCGTCTTACGGTTTTTAGATCAGCACGAGCATCTGACGCGAGTTTCACAGTTTTTACCCATCCCACAAAAGTGCTCAACGCCGCTAAAGAACTTTTCACTTCAAAAAATTCTGACCTCACGGCCTCTTGGGCCGGGGCCCTTTTAGGTCGGGGGCCCGTGGCATTTTGCCGACCCTACTCTACAGGTCACTCTATAGTCACGCCACTGATTATACCTGTATGTATGTTTACAGCTGGCGGACAGTCTGCCTGGGCGCGGCGGGGCGGCGGACGAGCCCCGGCGGAAGGACCAGCCCTCCACATCCACTGATACAGAGGAGAAGCCAGTAAGTGTGGAAAATATACTGCAAGTTTATATTTGTAATTGGAAGCCTTTTTTGGAGAGTGCGTAATAGTGTGAAGCGTCGCTGTCGCGAGTTCTTTAGGGCATTCCCTCCGGAGATTCCGTAATTGACCGTATTTAAAACCTTATATAAACTCTTAATCTGAAAGCTACAAAGTTATAATAAAAATACAGCAATAATCTTCAGTATATCAACATTCCTTTCCCCGTTTTAAATTTTCTATTTTTGTTTATTATACTCATGATATCAGCTTCCAAATTAATGCGAATTTTGTAAAATTCAAGCATACATTCAGCATCTCCTTAACATTTACAAATTATTTTATTTGAAACTCACGCCAATAGATCGACAATATCATAAACTACATATTCCCCGTTTTAATTTTTTTTAGGACAATTTTGAACTAAGATAAGTATAAATAACGGTGCGTCCACACTTGTATCATTTGCGTGATCAGATCTCATCGCGCCGTATCATGATCGCTAGTGTGGACGCAAAATGATACGCGTATCATGATACGCGTATCATTTTGATACGGCGCGATGATCGCGACGGAGATCTGATCGGAGATCTGATCGCGCAAATGATACAAATGTGGACGCACCGTAATAGGGTTTTGGCGCGATCTCGGCAACGCGGCAAATGTATGGCCAAGGTCGTTTGCTCGGGGGACGGCCTTAATAAGCCGGTTCTTCTCGCTGGGTTAGTTCCCGAACCGGTGGTAAGCAAATGGCAGCACATAGGACATTCTAAAAAAAATTGATTAAATTATAATCTATTTTTTTTACTTTTAACCCATCAAGCCCCATAAGGACACAGGTGACCGCGACAACAATAGAATAACAATAGATTTCCAAGAATCCGCGATGGAAGGATCTCAGAAATAAAACAATACTAGCTGTTGCCCGCGACTTCGTCCGCGTGGACTTTAGTTTATAGCGCGCGTTACCCATAAACTATTTAATATTTATGATTGGTAGGTTTAAGGTTACGTCACTGCATACTACATAGATAAAGTACTGAGTAGTGAGTTAATATTTAGTAAAGTGTATTATAACAATCGAAAGAATCGAAAACGGAACTTATCATGGTACCACATCTTATAGAAAGACGCATGAGCAAGCGATAGCGCGATGTAAGCGTCTCTTAGCGCCATCTGTTATGAATTTTTGGAACTAACTTAATTTGAACAAATTTACGCATAAACACCCCCTTACAACCCCTTTTTCAGTTAAAAAGTAGCCTATGTCCTTTCTCAGGCTTTAGACTATCTGTACACAAAATTTCATTACAATCGGTTCAGTAGTTTTGGCGTGAAAGCGAGACAGACAGACAGAGATACTTTCGCATTTATAATATTAGTATAGATTAATTATTTAATAATTATTTATGTGTCACCCAGGTGGACAACCGGTGTCGCCTGTCAGAGCTAGAGGAGGGTCGCATCGGCAGCCTGCGCGTGCACCGCTCCGGCCGCGTCACGCTCAAACTCGGCGACACGCTATTCGAGGTAAAAAAGTAGTCTGTCATGAATTAGACAACACTAGACATTTTCTAAACGTAATCACGGTCGTATGGTGTTTTTATCGCCTATATCGTGAACAGCAAACTTCGCTTCGCTTTAAACAAATCACAAACATCAAATGTACTTAAAAAGTAAAAACTAAAAACCCATGAGAGTAAAAGAGAAAGATGTATGATACTTCTCCGCCTTTTTGAAGGTTGGCCCGGTCTCCAATTTAAAAGAGTGTGTTTTTGTGTGTGTGTGTGTGTTGTTTAAGTTTAGAACTCGCAGCAACTATTATAGTAATTTTGAACTCCCAACTAGGACGACCTTATAGTAACAAATGAAAATAATAAAAAAACATTTCTTCTTTCAATCCTATAAGATTTTGGTTTTATCAGGTGTGCTCGGGAACGAAAGCATCTTTCTACCAGGAAGTGGTCTCCGTGGGTGTGGACGAGTCCTCGCGCTCCGCTAACCTCGTGTCCCTGGGTCCGCTGCAGCACAAACTCAATGTGACTCCGCACTGGGAGTCCATGTTTCAGGACATGGCGGTTTAGACCATAGACAAGGCGGATGGCGAAATCCTATTATCGTATTGTTTATGTAATAAAAAAAATCGGTTGTCTGTAAAGTCGGCTTACTGACGATAGTTGAACGTGACAACGTCATAGCCTTAACTCCTCAGTTCCGGGAAAATCTATGCAAAAAAAGTTGGCAGGTCAATGTGCAAAAAAAAAATGGCGCCCGGCCTACCCTCTTTGTAAAATTAATGTAATATCCTTACATACAATCCATATTTTATGTTTGTGTGAACTACATTATAATATATGTTAAATTTTCTATGTATCAAGCCATCATAATATAGTATTTAGTCCGATGTGATATTAGTTTCTCAATTATAAAGTTCCGAAACTATAATTAGTGACTTGTTCAGAAGAAATAAACGAATACTTTATTCTTATCTCAATGATAAACTCCTATACTAACTATTTTTGTAAACAAATCGACGAATGATGTTGAGATGTATAAAAACAAACTATTTGAAATAGGACACTCCTCTGCAAAGAAAAAATAGTCCGCAAGCAAATATCGACCTTAGTGCTATACAAATAAATTTCAAAATGGCCGCGGCCGGCAGAAAGCCCTTAAACATATTGTGTTAAATGTTTATCGGTTCCATGCCGGTCTGTGTGCTTAATAGGGCAATAAATCATTTCATACAATAGTGACTAGTAGTTCTACAAGCTTTTAACGTAATTTATTTACAAACATAATAAGCAAATCGCTTCCGAATCTCTATAAATAGAAACAAACTTTTTCGAGTGTAACCTAAAGTTATTTCGATGTATTTCTTTCAAATGATTGTCTAAAAATATTTATAATGAGTAAAATAAACCATTCGCAATACAAAACGCTACATACATTCGTGAAATCCAGTAAAATCTTCGAACAAAGCACAAGTCATATCTTGACACGTAGGAAATAGAGCACAATTTTGAATAGCCGAAATAATACTAATAGCTCACAGATTGTTTATTTATTTTTCATTCAGAGTGTGGTCAATGTATCAAAGATCATAACTAACCAAACTTCTTCATACAAAAGTATTCTCTAAGTCATCGAAATACGTAATATAATCGAAACAAAGAGCGCGGCCCAGGTGGGCCTTACGGTTGTTGAGAGACTTGAGAGGATAAAGGTGAACGCAGATTTGGGCCGCACCGCACGCACCGCAGTCGCCACATTCGAATTCTTTATATGAAGTTATAGGCAAGCTCGCGTACCTACCTACCCGCGCCGCAGTCTTCGCAACTTCATAATAATATGAAGAATTGCGAATGCGGCGACTGCGGTGCGTGCGGTGCGGCCAAATCTGCGTTCACCTTTAATGGAACGCCTCAGAGCGATCAGCGAGGTAACGCAGCATATTGCGTCATGTTTTTTCATGCGCGCAGCCCATATCGAATTATAAGACGTTATTACGTCAACAAGTTTTGTTATAAACCCTAGTGGTTAGTTTTTTTCATTTACTTACGCCTCTAGTCCACCGACGCTGCGAACTGCGAAATATCTGCGAAACCAATGCAAAACAGGAATAGAGCGAGATGCAATATAACGCATTGTCGTGTGGTGACTGGTGGATGAGACAGTAAGCCTGGCCGCACATTGTCCGAAATTTATGATACGAAACATTTGAACGTCGGCCGGACCGCCACACCGCACCCTATCCGAAATTTCCTTGTAAAATGTAAGAGAGAGCGCGATCCGGTTTTCTGATCAGAAACATTTGAACTGCTACCAATCGACGTCATCTGACGTAAAATTTCGGACGCCCGCCGGAAAGCAATTAAAAATTTCTGCTATCCGATAGACGGCATCTGACAACTCATCCGGGCCGGATGTCAGATACAAAATATATGAGCAGAGTGCGGAACGGCGGGCGTCTGACATTATTTGTCAGATGACGTCGATCGGATGAGTACTCTGTTGTTTCGTCCCAAGGTTCTTAGGCCCAGTGGGCCAGATATGATTTTTAACATTTTTTTTATCTGGCGATTGGTCCCATTTTTATGATCCATTGTTTTCTGGCAAGAAATTTTGAAGTAGGGTTGGCACAAAAATAATCATTTATAACCATAATATTGTTTTGTACATTTAATCCTTCGATCGCGGATTCTTGGAAATCTATTGTTATTCTATTGTTGTCGTGGTCGCCGGTGTCCTTATGGGGGTTGATAGGTTAAAACATATCTAACACTATCACCTTAAAACTTATATTATTATTATTAATACCTAAACATACTGCGTCGAATCAAGTTTAACGAAAATACCTGCTATATAGGTACTGCGTGAAATTTTAATTCCCACAGTAAAATGATTCTATCTTAGTAGTACGATAGACTTGGGAAATTTTTCTTTTATTCAAATCATAAATAAAATTCGGCCGGGTTATAGCTGCTCGCGCCTATCGGCATAAAGTTGTCATAGTACGTCATACAAAATATTTTTCATTTTCAAATTCATGTTGTTGATATAAAGGTCTTATTAACTACTTAAGCTCCGTTTAGACTACACGAGCGAATGCTCATTCTAGTTAAGCTCTTTTGATGTAAACAAACAACGAGCATTATTTCGTTGTTCTAGTGTGTTCGCCACGTGTTCGGCGGTAAATAGGTAGAATGTTCCAAGAATGCTCGCTCGTTTGGTGTAACCGACGCAAGAGCGCTCGAGCAGTTGCCTAGAGCGTTCTTTCGTGTTCGGACGTGCCGACCGTGCCTCCGACCGACTCCTTTGTTCAATTTGAATTTGTTGACTCAAGTCTCAACTTGGGGAGTTTTGGCGGGCATGTGAAAGAGTGCTGTTGTGTTTTTGTATTATTTTCCTAAAATTGTGTTAGCTGGGTTTTTAATGCGTAATATTGGTAGAATATTAACCATTAGATATTCGTGTTCATGCACAAGTGTAGGAAAGTGATGTAATATCCAGAAACGTGCTATTTTGTGTTCCCTCCAAAACTCCATCGAAAGTTTCAGTAAAGCGTCTACCACTTTACTGAATCGACCGACTTGACTCCTGTGACTGTATTGACTTTTACTTAGACTTTGACTAGACTTTAGACCTGACGATACATGAAAACGATGATGAAAATTATAATAGGAGGAATATGGTGTTCCCGCCATATTCCTTACCTTTTTACCTTGTCTGTGGCACAACATACACATCCTTTGTGTCAAGTTGCCAAAAAAGAAGGAAAAAAAAAGTCTCAACTTCGAGTTTTGGCGGGCATGTGAAAGAGTGCTGTTGTGTTTTTGTTTTATTTTCCTAAAATTGTGTTAGCTGGGTTTTTAATGTGTAATATTGGTAGAATATTAACCATTAGATATTCGTGTTCATTCACAAGTGTAGGAAAGTGATGTAATATCCAGAAACGTGCTATTTTGTGTTCCCTCCAAAACTCCATCGAAAGTTTCAGTAAAGCGTCTACCACTTTACTGAATCGATCGACTTGACTCCTGTGACTGTATTGACTTTTACTTAGACTTTGACTAGACTTTAGACCTGACGATACATGAAAACGATGATGAAAATTATAATAGGAGGAATATGGTTTTCCCGCCATATTCCTTACCTTTTTACCTTGTCTGTGGCACAACATACACATCCTTTGTGTCAAGTTGCCAAAAAAGAAGGAAAAAACAAGTCTCAACTTGGAGTTTTGGCGGGCATGTGAAAGAGTGCTGTTGTGTTTTTGTTTTATTTTCCTAAAATTGTGTTAGCTGGGTTTTTAATGCGTAATATTGGTAGAATATTAACCATTAGATATTCGTGTTCATGCACAAGTGTAGGAAAGTGATGTAATATCCAGAAACGTGCTATTTTGTGTTCCCTCCAAAACTCCATCGAAAGTTTCAGTAAAGCGTCTACCACTTTACTGAATCGACCGACTTGACTTCTGTGACTGTATTGACTTTTACTTAGACTTTGACTAGACTTTAGACCTGACGATACATGAAAACGATGATGAAAATTATAATAGGAGGAATATGGTTTTCCCGCCATATTCCTTACCTTTTTACCTTGTCTGTGGCACAACATACACATCCTTTGTGTCAAGTTGCCAAAAAAGAAGGAAAAAAAAAGTCTCAACTTGGAGTTTTGGCGGGCATGTGAAAGAGTGCTGTTGTGTTTTTGTTTTATTTTCCTAAAATTGTGTTAGCTGGGTTTTTAATGTGTAATATTGGTAGAATATTAACCATTAGATATTCGTGTTCATTCACAAGTGTAGGAAAGTGATGTAATATCCAGAAACGTGCTATTTTGTGTTCCCTCCAAAACTCCATCGAAAGTTTCAGTAAAGCGTCTACCACTTTACTGAATCGACCGACTTGACTCCTGTGACTGTATTGACTTTTACTTAGACTTTGACTAGACTTTAGACCTGACGATACATGAAAACGATGATGAAAATTATAATAGGAGGAATATGGTTTTCCCGCCATATTCCTTACCTTTTTACCTTGTCTGTGGCACAACATACACATCCTTTGTGTCAAGTTGCCAAAAAAGAAGAAAAATAAAAAAAAAGTCTCAACGACTCGAACTTTATCGTTTGCTTTTTAGTTTTTCCTCATTAAAATTCGATGGATATGTATTTAGCGACCGCCTACTCGCTTTATCGCACAACGGAAGCAGTTTCCTGTTGAACAATCTCCACATGTATACAAGTTTCACACCGCAAACATGATTAAAATTACCGCCCTCAACGAGGTCGATTCCGGCGATCACACGGAAATCAAAGTGTCTAAGGAAGCGCTCGAGCAAATCGCAATTCAACAGTATGCAACAGCACTCGATCTTCAGAGTAAAGGTAACGTAGAAGATGCCATCCAACTTTATAAAGATTTGTTGGGCACTGAACTCCTAGACAATGTCAAAAGGCCTGATTCAGGCAAATCCTCTTCGCAACTATTTTATTTGAAGTACCTCTGTTATAAAAACCTCGCAACATCATCGAGCCACCTGGGCAAGTTGGAGGAGGCTATAGAAGCTTACGAGGCAGCTTCCGAGCTAGACAATTCTGATGTTTCTCTTTGGCACCAATTCGGACAGGTTTGCATGCAAGCCAATCGCTTTGAAAGTGCTCTTTACGCTTTCCAAAGAGGTGTAGAATGTAATCCTCGGCACTGGCCATGCCTTGACCATTCCCTTACTTTACTATTGGCATTAGACTGCCCCGAACAGTGCATAGTTACAATTCACCATGCTCTGAAACTTGACCCTGGCTACTTACGAGGTTTGGTGTATAGGAGACACATCTATTCAGTCTATAAGCATATAAGAGATTACTTAGAGTATGTGGACCCTATTTATGAGTGGAAAGAGGAAGATGAAGTGCCCATAGATGAGGAGAAAGCTAAATTATTAATAAAAGAAGCAGAAACTATCTATAACGCCCATGTGGAGCAGCAGAAGAGTGAAAAGCTTGGGTTGCCAAATCTTACGCTGAAGAAGCCAATATCGAGGTTAACTTGGGAGTCCATCGGAGACTCCTTGGTTCATATGCATCACTACATAACTGAAAATTGCCTCAGTCATGCTTGCCCTATAGAAATTCAACTAGAAGACTCCTCAGTTATTGTGAAAGAATGTACAACCGCCAAAGTAACTGGAAAAGTGAGTGAGGTTGAAAGTAATATAAAGTCTGCGAAGGGTGGGACCAAAAAATGTATGCGCAGTTGGGAAACAAACCTCCTAAAACAGTGGTATTGGTATACCAAAACTCTATCAACTCGAGGCCAAACAGCGAGGCAAAGAAATCATAAAATTTATAACACTTTGAAAGATCTATGTAGAGAAATACCATTTAATTTTAACACTAACAAAATATTTAATCTAGTTTTCCCCATTGACATGACTGAAGAATATTTTGGCACAGAATCTGAAGAAAATGATGTAAAAGAATATATTATAAAACACACAAAGAATAGGAGGGATACTATAGACTTACTCAATGACTACCTTATTATATTGGCCTGTAGGTGGAAAAGTGTTTGGTCCACTGGCTTAGCCAAGATATTCATCGAAGCCAACACCTGCTATAGTACCCATATAGATATACCCGCATTTGTAAATAATAATAATAACGAGGACCTTCTTCTTTATACCAGAGTAAATATGTTAGCAGAAGAGTTGGCAGTAAAAGAAAAGTTAAAAGAATCTACCCAACAAGCACATGAGCTTAATATTATAGACTCAATAGAATTAATACTAACTCTGAGTCCACAAATATTCACAAGCGATGATCATAAAGATCTTATACAGCGGGTTCTCAGGCTAAAAATCCATGTCCATATTTTAAATGGTAGCAAAGATTTAGCTTTAGAATGTCTCTGTCAATTATGTTATGAGATGCATGAACATTGAACGGTCTCTGATTGAACTACAAAATACCGGACAATTATTTCAGTAAGATTATGTTACGATTATTTGCTGATTTTGCCAAAGATATTGCATTATTAATGTTATTGCCAAGTACCAAATTATACAAAATACTACTATGAATAAATATTGTGCTGAAAAATATTACCTAGAATAAATATTGTAAGTTTAATAAAAATGTTTTATTGTTAGTCAAGACAAAGGTAACTCCCAATTTTGGCAGACATTTAGTTAAAAATGTAGACTACCTAGTAGTAACTATTTAATATGCATCAATGTTCCAACTTATTTTCAGTAAATTTTACAACTTAAACGTCTTAATCTAAGCACTCTGTGCAATTTTGTCCTCCTTTTTATTTGCTATTGGTGTGTCTCTACCGGGGTACATGTTTCCTTTTAAGTCAATAGCGTAATTGTAGTCGGTAGGGTTTGCTAGGGCTCTGTCTATGGCTTCCTCCAGATTCTCCGGTGTAATATATGTACTGCTCAGTTCCTGAAAACAACAAGTTTCTAATGAACTCAGAGAAATAATATTGGCAATCTTTAGTATAAGAGGAAGAAAATGTTTTTAATATAATATAAATGTTACATTATAAAGGTTACAAAAGGTTGTCTAAATATAATTATAACTATAATATATAACTTAAATATATTTCTAAAACATAGAAAATTATATTAAGACATTTCAAAGCATTTCTAACTAAATAAATTCAAAGAGGCTGTAGCTACCTTTTCCCGTCTAATTTCATCGGACGCTTTGGCGATTTCCTCCCTCAGTTTTCTGTCCTTTTCCTCCATGCGGGCTAGAGCGTACTCTTCCATGGCCGCTAGCTCCTCCTTCCTCCGGACCTCCCGGTCGGCGGCCACCTGCTGGTTCCACTGCTCGTTGAGCTGCACGCAGCGCTCCCACTCCTCAGCCTCCAGCCGCTGGGACAACTCCGAACTAGCGCTGTCCCTTGAAGATTTCTCCAGGATCATGTCTTCGTGATAGAACCTCCGTATTGCCCTCATTTGCGTCTTATAGTTGTTGTTGATACGCAACAGTTCTAAACGTTCCTCCTCCGACACGGAGGGCCGTTTCGGAATCCGAAAAATTTTACTTTTTGCTACGGGCAGCCATCGAGGCTTTCGATGTGCTTCGGCGCATTGTATGATCACAGGCAAAGCGCGTTTAAGTAAATAATTGTTGGAAATCATTGCCTTGGATTGTTAACTTGTTAAAGTCGCAATTTTAAGCTTGTTAAAAATAATTTTATGTGAATATAAACATAACCTATTTACATTTTTTTTTAATTCGTCCCGGTTGATAACCTATTTGTGAGTGGGTGACCTCAGACTACTAAGGGGATACTACGTATGTGGGTGACCAAAAAGGGACCTGAAGGTAAATAATTTGATTTTGAGTAAAATGCGTTTGAAGTTTCGTGTTTCGACCATAAAGCTAATATACCTATGGAATAGAGAAACAAAGGCCTGAGTAAGCGAGATGTCACTATCAGTAACACTGCGTGGTAGAAAGAGAAGCGTGATTTGAGGTTGCATAGCTTTTTTTTCATCTGTTTGACAGTCTGTCTGCCCTGAGCCGGTCGTTGTCAATTTGGGCTCTCAGAAAAATTGTGATTTTAAGTTAAATAATGAATAATTTTTAGAAATACTGCTCTAGAAACATGGTTAAATGTTTGTGGAATGATTGTGGATCCACACATCGAAAAAACCCGGACAAATATTCATTTCACAGGTAAATTATTCTACATCGACAGGACCTAGTTTTAAGTTTATTTTTGCCAATTCCCTACGAGTTATTGGTATTGATTTTCATAATTCACTTCTTTAAATATTTATTTATATGGAAAACATAACTTGACTAGCCATGGTGCACAATATAAGGATATTTTGTGTAAACAATTTTCATATATTTTACACTAGGGCTGCATCAAGTTATCGATAAGTAGTATCAATATGAAAATATTTTTTAGTTAAGTATACTAATTATCTACGAATGTTGAAATGATAACATACTCATCCGTAGTTTATAATTACTTTAAGTATATTAATATACTATCATACATAATTTATCGTTTTTAAGGGTCCGCACCCAAGGGGTAAAACGTCCCAGTAATGTCATTCTACATCCAATATGGCTGCTCATCCAAGGTAGGGGAATAGTTTTAAAAAGCACTTCTGCAAGATGGGCATCAAATAAAAGGACTCATTGAGAGTGAATTGAAAATTAATAGGGTCTAGTGAAGTCGTGTCGTGTCGTGTACTGATGTGACGTGACGTGACGTAACCTGTCGTGTCGAATCGTGTCATGACATGTCGTGTCGTATCGTGCCGGGTTTTAGAAAATGCCCGGTTGAAACCGGTCACCCTTCATGCGCTAGTCCGACTCACACTTGGCCAATTTTTCAGATTTCCTGCTGACCTGGATACCAGAAATTCATGGCTTAAAATAATTAACGTCCAAACTGGACTCCGAAGAAAAATTCATGCATATACTTAATTATGCAGCAAGCATTTTGAAGAAAAGTCATATTTTACTTCAAAATTTCAATTTTATTATACCTATCTATGCAGTTTTATTTTATCCCATTCTGTTTTTACAATCTTACAATTATTATTCCATGATCGATATTTTGTCGAATTACAAGATGTTTGTACATCACTGACACGCACACGTAAACATAATTGTATACACAGATGTAAATCAAATTTTGGTTAAGCTTGACAGCTCGGGATTGTTTCTCTATTCCGATAGGTATATTACCTTTATGGTTTCGACTCGTGCGCGGTTCACATAAAAATTCGTAAAAAAAAAACTACGGCACCTTAAAATTTTCTGGTTAGACCAAAAGTATGGAGTGTAGATAGAGGAGAACTATCTTATAAGGGGGATATTTGAAAAAGTGTCCAGCTGTACGCAGTAAATAACAGTTGAAAAATCCTCCGAGAGTGGCGCTAGCTGCAGTAAAGGGTATGGAATGAACTATGGAGTGTGGGAATGAATGTAGCCGTTGGTAACAAAATATAAATTATTACTGGAATATAAATTATTACTAGAATTACTGGGTTAATACCAATATATTTTGAAAAATATAACCTAAAATAGCTGAAATAAAAGTTACTAAATGATTTAAAATTTACCTTGTTGCTACCATAGACTTGTTGCTACTGTAGCACTAGCGCCACCTTAGGGTGAATTAGTTTCACCCAAATTTAACGCATTTCCGCGGACACTTTTTACATACAGAGTTATTTCTCCTCTATCTACACTCCATAACCAAAAGAAAGCTAAAAGACCACGGATTAAAAAATAAAAAAATAGAAGAAGGTAAGTAAATAATTTGATTTTGAGTAAATCGCGTTTGAAGTTTCGTATAGAAACAAGTTACGACTCGTGCGCGGTTCACAAAAAAAATCATAAAAAAAACTACGGCACCTTAACCCTTAATAAAATATCGGGAAATTACTTCCCAATTCCTCCTGATCCACAAAATATTTTTATTTTTTTAATGGCAGCACTCAGGGATGTCATCTATGGATATTTAAAATCTTAGAAACATTTTAAATCTGAATAATGGCTACATTTTTTTCATGGCCGCCATATGTCACCAAATGTCAAAGTAAAAGTCAGTGATCACGATTTTATTGCGAAAAAACCGGTTCTCGAGAGTTTTTTTTAAGTTTAAGTGAAAAAAAAATCTGGTAAGTGCATATACTGAATACTATCATAAACTAGACTTATTTTCTGTGTGTTTGGCTTGAAAAGAACCGTGGAAACAGTAAGATTTACTAGAAATTTTTAAGTTTTAGTAAGTGGGTAATTACTTCCCAATGTTTGTTTCGGTCCGTAATATATATATATTTATTTATATAAATTACGAGTATTAAATTACCTCTGTGTGCCAAAACCTGCTTCAAAGATTTCCATTCCTACACCACTCCATCTTCTGAAGAACAGATGAAGATTGCCTTTATAATTCCGCCTTTTTTGTATTAATAATTTTCGTAATTTCTTATAATAATATTAATTAAATAAATAATAATCATCTTTAATTTCGGTAGCATATTACATACTTTGAGTTACTTACTAAAAATATTAAAATTTCAAGCAAAGCAGGGGGGAACTACTAGTTCAAGTAACAGTCTGTAACCGTATCGGACAATGGGAAACAATTTCCCACTGGGAATAGCAAAATTTGCCACATTTTCAAAATTTTTACGTACGCTACGACCAACGGGAAATTATTTCCCACCGCAAAAACCCCCCATCCCCACCCCCTATCCAAATTTTAGGTATTTTTTGTAATCTACGGACCCAACTTATCTAAAAACCAGTCTTAGATTTCATTTATCTCAAAAAAAGTTTTCCGTTTGAATATGGGTTAAAATATGGGTTGTTTTCTTTTTATCATCTCCACCAGACGGCGCGACGGTAGACACTCACTAATTTTCTATTGGTTCCCCACCGATCTGAAATTATCTGCAGGTTGGCATTACTGACTACATGTTGGTCGTGTTTCTAAAAAATATCAGTGTACTGTCAAGTGTAATATCAATCAAAATATCATACTCCTAAGCGATCATTGGCCTAAGCAATTAGGCCAGTATACTGGTAACAGCTTAGGAACACGCTTGCACTTGTCAAACTGAAAACTGACAACTGAAAGAGTTTTCTACTTCTACTTTTTATTGTCGGTGTGGTTTTTATTATTTTTCCCCAAATTGTGTTATTTGGGTTTTTGATGTTCATTATTGATAAAATATTAGCCACTAAATATCTGTTATCTTGCACAAGTGCAGGTAAGATGTTGTCAAAACCAAAATGTATAATTCCTGTGACATTTGGTGTGAACAACGGTAAATAGGGCTATTTCTTCCGTGAGTTGTAACTAAAACATCGTTATTATAACTTTATTACCCTATTCATTGGAATATTATTGTGTCTTTTTCAAATCGAAATGTATCAAGTTTTACATGCTTTTGCAGCAATTATTGATGGTATTCCCTGGTATTACCGATAGTTGTCTACCCATACGCCATCTAGTTACTAAAATGGAAGCTATTTGACAGTCAAATTAAAAAAATAAGAAAACTTCCCATTCTGGTTAGACCAAAACAAAGCTAAAAGACCACGGATTAAAAAATTAAAAAAAACCGTTTCCAATCCTTCAGGTCCCTTTTTGGTCAACCACTCACATTTACAAAAAACCGTAAAAATATTATTTGTCATGTCTATGTCTAAATAATCTAATATTTTTACGGTTTTTTGTAAATAGTTGTCATGTCTATGTCTAACTGTATGGGCAACGCTCCCTTTGCCTGTCCCGACCGGGACGAATTAAAAAAAAAATGTCTATGTCTAAGTTTTGACAGCTTTATTTTTAAAAACAAGTGTTTGCAAAAATCATAAAATGACTTATTTTTGTGTGCTTAGTTTGTAATTATTACATTGTTTTTATTGAAAGTTAATGCTATGTATAATTTATGTAAATGATATATTATTTCAATAGGTAACAACAAATAATAACTTGTATTTTTATGATTTTGTCTAATAATCTGTTTATTTTAACAACTGACTTTGACATTTTGACGGCTGACAATTGACATGAGTGCATGTTTTGCATTTATTTTTGACAGAAACAATATATAATAATAATCTGTGGACAGAAAAAAGTTGCCGCTGCCCGCTGCATTGATCGACGCAAACTTTATTTTATTGATTTGTTGCATTAGCCAAGTGCATTGTATACCGCGGAAATGATAAAAATTGCCGCGTTAAACGATGAGTCCGGCGAGGACAGCGATTCAGAGGAAGAAGTGTCTAAGGAAGCGCTCGAACAGATCGCTTTCCAGCAGTATGCAAAAGCTCTCGATCTTCAAAGAAAAGGTAGCTTATCTGATGCCACCCAGCTTCTAAAGGACTTATTGGACACGGAGCTCCTGTATGATGTCAAAAAACCGGCGCCGGGTGAGAAGGCTTCGGGACCTTTATTCAACTTAAAGTATCTATGTTATAAAAACCTCGCTTCGATGTTAAATAGCGGAGGTAAGCTGGACGAAGCTATAGAAGCTTATAGCGCTGCTTCGGAACTAGACGATACCGATGTATCACTTTGGCATCGTTTTGGACAAGTCTGTATGCAGGCTAAGCGCTTCGAAATGGCACTTTACGCCTTCCAACGGGGAGTGGAACGAAACCCTCGCCACTGGCCATGTCTAGATAAAATTGTTACGTTATTATTGGCCTTAGACTACAACGAGCAATGTATTGCAACTATTCATGAAACCCTCAAACTCGATCCTGGCTACTTGCGAGGTTTGGTGTACAGGAGGCACATCTATACTATTTATAAACATATGAGAGAATACATGGAGTATCTAAACCCCGTTTACAAGTGGAAGGAGGAGGATGAGGTCGCCATAGATGAGGAGAGAGCGAAAGTGCTACTGAAGGAGGCGGAAGTTATCAATGATGCGTATGTAGAGCAGCAGGAGGCTGAAAAGTTTGTGTACATGGTGCCAAATGTCACACTGAAGAAATCTATATCCAGGCTGACCTGGGAGTCTGTCGGAGATTCCTTGGTTCACATGCATCACTACATGACGGAACATTGCTTTAGTCATGCCTGCTTCATAGAAATTAAATTTGAAAAGGAAGATCCTGTTGTTGAAATGGAGGTATGTGAAGAAAAGAAGGAAAATGAGGTGGTGGAAAAATCTGAGGAAGTAGTCGCTGATACGGAAAAGGTAACAGAACCAGCATCAGAGGTTGAAAACAATGAGGTGTTAGATAAAGAAAAGGTAGTGACAGACACGGAGAAAGTGGAGAGTGATGTGGAAATGGTCACGTCTGAAGCTGGGTCAGAAACTGCACAGGCTACAAAGACAAGGAAAAACCCTGTTCGACGGAGAGGCAGCGACCTGAGTTTCTTACAGCAGTGGGAGTGGTGCACTAAACGTAGATCAGCTCGTAAAAAGACGACAAGCCAAAAAGATTACAACATTTATGACACATTACGGGCTATGGTTCCTGTTGGTCTCGTTCCTGAGAATCACCAAGAAGAGAAAGCTCAGGGCAAAGAATTATCTTTTGATTTAGATATTGATAAGATGTTTGAAGAATCTGCTGAAGAATATTTTGGAACTGAATCTGAACAGAATGATGTTAAAGAGTTTATTAAAAAATACACAGAAAACAAAAAGGATATTATAGATCTACTGAATGACTACCTTAGTATATTGGCCTGCAAGTGGAAAAAGAAATGGCCAAGTGGCTTAGCCAAGATATTCATTGAAGCTAATACATGTTATAGTACTCATATAGATATACCAGCATTTGTTAATGATAATAATCAGGAGCTCCTACATTATGTTAGAGTTAATCTCCTAGTTGAAGAATTGTTGGTGAATGAAAAGTTAAAAGACGAAACATCAGAACCAGCACCATCACATAAACTTAGTGTAATAGACTCTATAGAAATAATTTTAACCGTCAATCCACATATTTTTCCCAGTATTGAATGTCTGGAGCTTATTCTAAGAGCTCTCTGGCTTAAAGTCCACATACATATCCTAAACAAATGTGAAGAATTTGCACTAGACTGCCTTTATCAGTTACAACACGAGTTTGATGCAATGGGCGAACATTGTAGTTCATACATCCTAAACATAGTCAATTTTACATTCAAGCCTCTGATATGCGAATATAAAATCTCTGAATATATAAAGTTTTTGGAGCGCAACAAAAAATTGTCTACAGTAAAGGAGCTTTATGATAGAGGATGTTACGAGGAAGCCTTGTCTATTATCCTTGACTCATTTGAACATTGTAAAACAATGGCAAAAGACCATGAGGCAGAAATGTCTTTAGATTTTGCTGTCCAGTTGTCCCTTATTTTGGACTCGTACTGGGCCCTGGGTAAAGCCGATATCTGCATGAAATGGTCCTTTGTATGCCTTCATGAGGCTTTGAAGCATTATTTTCGATACACTTCCGGCACACCTGAATACGAGAAGTGGACACTTACAGTTATAAAAATTTTGTGCTGCATGGAGCATATATTCAGTAATGAGCCGTTGTCTTGTTTAGATAATGTGGAACCGAAAGAATTGAGCCAAGGTCTCGAAAACCTTATCCGTATAATAGGTCACCAAGTAGAAACAAACGCGGCCGAAATGCCTATCGACACTGTCGCACCCTGGATCGTAATGCATTACATATTACAAAGGGAGGAAGATCAGGGTAGAGGAAGAACTCTCGAGGATAAAGTCGCATTCGATGATATACCAAATCCACTGATGCTGTTGTTTTTGGGGCACGAGCATTTAGGTGCCCGGAGTTGGTGCTGCAAATCAGACAGTAAATTACTCTTTTTCATTCTCGACACGGTGGTCCCGCGTCTTCGCTCGCCTGCGCTGTCTAAGTCCTTGGAACAGATAGTTCAACATTTGGAGCAATGCGTCTACTGCCTCTTCGGTCACCCTAACAAGAAAAATAGAATCAAATATTTAATGGATCATTCGGTAACTGCACAAGAATTGGATTGGAAGAGAGCACAACAGCTTTACGAAATATTTAGGCCGGCTGCTCTACCGGAGCTGGAGGGAAAAATACCGGGAATAGCGGCCGACACGGAGGCACTGTTTCAGCGTATTCTGGAATTGATGCCTTCGGAACTCGATCCGCAAAAATATGTACCCGAGATGGATAAGTTTATCAAAGGAACCGAAGACAAGCTACCCTCGGTTCCGCCTCTGCTACCTTACAAAATGAAGGACATTTATTTTCTGCTCGGCGACTATCATTTCAAAAGGGAGGACCGAAAAATGGCGGTGAAATACAGCACCCTGGATGTTATAGTAAACAGCGACAGAGTTGAGTCGTGGGCGATGATATCACTCGCTAAGGCAGCTAATTTAGAGATAGTCCTCAACTCGTGCAGAAATTTCAATAACGAGAGAGAGTTCCTTAATCCAGTAAAAACAGCAGTGAGATGTTTCAAACGTGCGCTCCAGCTAGATCCGGGCTACATGAATATACTAATAGAATATGGCAATTTCGTTTACTTTGTGCACTCGTTTTGTTCGAGAGTCTTGAAACAAGCGAGCGAGTCCTTGAGTATGGAAGAATTCGAAGCCCTCGAGCTACAAAAAGAGGAGTTCCTTAATACTACTTTCAAGTGTTTTACGACCGTCGTAAAAGATATAAAAGATATAGCCAGTAACGGAGAAATCGACAAGACCAATGAGGAAGCTTGGCTCCTGCATTACATGCTGGGTAAAGTCGCGGAGAAAAAGAAAAAGCCACCGTCGGTCTATCTCAATTATTACATGCAGGGCGTTAAAAGTTTAATAGAAAGAGAAGCAACTTACCCCTCAAAAATAAATTACAGTTCACCGACCCACTTGGCGATAGAAGTTTTAGAGTTACATTACAGGATTCACGCATCGATTCTTAAATACATAGAGCAACATGAAAATAAACCAATACCCGCATCGGTTGGCAAGGTATTCACGTCTTGTATTGAAGAATGGCTCCGAGGTCCCTATGCTAGAAACAAAAGTACATCGACAAAAACGGATACTACACCTGATACCGAAGCTAAAACAGATGACGCACAGTCCGTGCAAGCCGCAAATATATTAAAAAGATCAATAAGTGATGCCGGAGAAGAAGACACACACGAGACAAAAAAATTAAAACTAGAATCTGCTGCAGCTAAAATAAGACGTTCAGCTTCATATGACTCGGAAAAAATTGGAAATAATAAAGACGCCGAAAGCAACAGAGATAACCAGGCCACCAGTGTGTCTGTGGAAAATAAGCCTAATAGTGAAAATAAAGTTGAAGAAAAGGAGAAATCAGAAGAAAAAGAAATTAAGAAAACTGAAGAGGCAAGCGCGGAACCATCTGCAGCTTCCCAATCAGCTGAAAACAAAGATAAACCAGACGAACAGAATAGAGAAGCAGTTGAAAACAAAGATGACGATTCTTCTAGTTCCAGCTCATCGTCTTCCTCTTCAGAGTCTAGTTCTAGCGACTCTTCTTCTGACAGCAGCTGCGATTCTGGCAGAGGAAGCGACAGCTCGAGCAAATCTGCCCCACAGGCCGAACCTCTGACGGAGGCAGAAATAATGAAAATCATCACAGCGTGTATCGACGCATTAGAAGACTGTGCTAGTCGCTTTCCGCCTCACTACAAAGCTATATACCGACTCGCGCATTATCACTTTTATTATAAAAATGGTAAAGATATAGAAAGATGCCGGGATTTAATGCTATCGTCGTTCGTCATGAGAAGTGGGCAGAAGCTGGGTGGGCTCTTCAGCGAAAGAAAGCCATCTAATTTCTTCAACAATATTTGGAAAATTCCTTTGACAGAGGTGGAACGAGCTGGCGGTTTTGCGTTTCACATGAGCCGATCAGTTTTGCTGACTATGGAAATATTAAAGGAAATCGATGATCACAAAACACTCTTGGATCTGAGCTTACACCTGAATAGGATACCGGATCCCGATAAAAAGTATTTGAGAGATTCCGATCGAGAAGAACTGGCGCAACAAGCGTTCTCATTGTGCGTGCAGTCCCTGAAGGGCCAGGTGATTAAGTTCAGTCAGCAAGCCGATTTGAAAAGTAACGATGTAGAACAAAAGGCACTGAAGAGTCTGATGTTGGATATCTACAGAGCGTGGCAAAGAGTCCAAAAACAGCCTAACGCAAAACAATTCACCAACCTCCTCGTCGACGCTTATAAGTTAGTAACTACGACACCGATAACCGAAAACATGAATCTGGTCGATTTGAGCATGAAGTTCTGCCAATCTTTGATTCAAGCACTGAAACAGCAGGCCACACTGGCAAGTCAAAACGCTCAGAAGAAGCAAAGTCAGAGGGAGACTACAAAAGTCGCCGAAAGTTCTAAATCCGTCCCGATACCCGTCTCGAGTCAACCTAAAACCGATCACAAGATACAAACCAGCATGTCATCATCCTCTACCCTACCGAAAATGTCCACCCAAGACATGGCGGCTGCTTTCCAGAACTATAATCCACTGCTCAGCGACTCCCTGCTGTCCCAGCAAACGGCGGCCGCCCTGTCGCTGTCGTATTTGAGCAACATCAGCGCTCTCGCCGGCTACTCGTCCCTGCAAAACACTCTGCAGACATCCATACAGTCCTCGCTCCAGAACACCTTCCAAAGCGAGTTTTATCGTCAATTCCTCGGGCAGAACTTCCCGTACATGCAGCCGCGGAAGAAGCAGAAGCGAGCTCCGAAAGCGACCACGTCGCGGCCGATACCCTCGACTGCTCAGCCGAAGACGACGAAAAGCTTAAGTGGGACATTCTCCGTAACGAAACCCGTTCAATCAGTCCAAAAAACTACATCGGCGCCGCTGGCGCCCAGCATGGGGACCGTCCTGCCGTCTCTACCCGCGTCGATGACGAGCCTCGCGCCGTACCCGACCCACTCGCACAGCACCACGCAGAATCCGGCGCCCCAAGCCCACATGTCCACCATCACCAGCTCCATGCATCCCAAGCCGCCTCTGCCCCACCAGCAGGCCAGCCCCGGCAAGACTCTTCAAGAGAAATTGGCGGAGCGACAGAAAATAAGTCCGACCGTAAAAAATGCCGACATCAACGCGTCCATAAGCCGGCTACCGTCGTCGTTGACGATCACTAAAACGTCCAAACAGACTCAGGCTAAGAAGCCAGAAGCTAAAAAGTCCCTCTCCTTTGGCAGCGAGGTCCGACCGAAACCGATCGCATCGGACGAGGTCATAGTTCTCGATGATGATGACTGAACATTTTATATTATGATTAGTTTTAGGATCTTTACCATTAATAATTGTGACTGACTAGTTCTAAATTTTTATTCATTTCGACGAGTACAATTTGTTTTATTGGGTGACGGACTATCGCTTTGTGAATTAAGGTTACCAAACAAAAAAAAAATGTCTTCATCACAGAATTTTTGGTCCCTTTGTGTTGTGATTAGCCTATCTGGCACTTATCAGTAAGTGGTGAAACAGCTCCTAAGTCACAGTTTACTATAATTCTTTTTAATCTTTAAGGAGTTTATGTTCTTAACAAGGTCTGTGAACTTAGGGCCGGGACACAAAAACACGGCACGACGTCGTACGACGCGCGTCGTGGATTTCCACGACACGGCGCCGTACGAGGTCGTGCCGTATTTTTGTGTCCCGGCCCTTATACAGCCATTGAATATAATGATGCACTTACAATTTATAATGTAATTCTACTCTTAGAGCTTTTAGAGCTGCAGTTTACTCGATCTTATGTCCTATTTATATTCTTGAAACACCTACAGGTATTTTAATTCTTAATTAATATGAGTTTTGTTTGCAAGAAGTGGATGGATTGCTCCTAGGGGGGTATTACATTATCATTTATATTGGATCATTTATAGGATCCAATAAATGATCCAATATAAATGATAATGTAATACCCCCCCCTAGACGCAATATAATAATAATTCTTTATTTTAGACAATATAGCCTTTCATGTCGAGTTTTGTGTTTTGTCTTTGATGATGATAAATTAATAATGTATCTAACTTATTGTTAGCGAATGAAAAAATGTGTTGTGTATTTTATTTTTGTTGTGATTATTGTAATGTAGCATTTTAAGTACGGTATGTGATAATTTTTGCGGCCTTTTGCTGTTAGGTTGGTAGCTAGATTTTATTATAATGGTTTTATATGTAAATTTTTGAATGAATTTATGTCGGACAGATTTTTAACGCTTGATATCCAAAATTTTATGATTTGTATAAAAACGAAGAGCATTATTATTATTATTATTATATCAATAAGCACACTAGCAGCTTATAAGCTGATGCGTGTGTATCATACGATTTAAAGTTTGTCCAGTCTGTTCTTTAAGGTACAATTCCGTGCATCGCGATCGATCGCGGTCGTGCACGACCTACGACTGTCGTCGGACGCTCGCGACCATAGTCAACGTATGAAAATGTATGGCACCGCTTCCGAGGCCCGCGACTGACGCGCGCGGCCTACGACTGTCGTAAGCCGCGCGCGATCGTGTCTTGAAGTTATGACAGTCGCGCACGACCGACGACAGTCGTAGGCCCCGCGCGACCGTGTCAAAGTTATATGGCACGATCGCGCGCGGCTTACGACAGTCGTAGGCCGCGCGCGTCAGTCGCGGGCCTCGGAAGCGGTGTCATACATTTTCATACGTTGACTATGGTCGCGAGCGTCCGACGACAGTCGTAGGTCGTGCACGACCGCGATCGATCGCGATGCACGGAATTGTACCTTTAGAGAATTTACTGTAGGTGCCATTATTACATTTTCGGGCAGCTTGTTCCACTCAGAAACTACTCTATTAGGTAAGAAGTGTTGTAGGGGATTGCTCTTACGTGGTATTCTCCATAGCTTCAGTGGATGTCATGTGAGCATGAGTTATAATTTCTTTATTCTTTGTATAAATGAACAGTTTTTCTACTGACTGTATTAACGTGTACTATTTTAAATAGTCATAATAATATTATACAAAATAATTGTACGGTTGTTCCATACCTAGTCTATGTCTTATTACTTAGTTATTACATACAATTTCCTAGTCTGTGTTGTTTCATTTGTAGTTGTCATAAGTCATAACTATTTGATAATAATAATTAATTGCAATCAAATCAAGTTGACCAAAAAGCGTGTTGAAAGTTAGTAAAGTTTAATTAAAAAAAAAAGTATTAAAAGAGTAGAGTAATTCTCCGAGGCCTCTCAAAATGTGGTCACACGCTCTTTCTACTACCCTATTATACATACAGCCTTAGGACCAAACACACGTTATTCTTCATTTATTTAAGTATCTGATTTCAATAAATAACATCTATAATTATTTATAGTTTTTGTTTAAGGACGTATATAACATTTATAAATTCAAAGATTTTGAGCTAAATTCGAAATATATAGTAGTGTGGGAATAAGCGTGGTGGCCACAAAGGAAGATCTTCCGACCGAGCGAGGTGGTATGCTCGGTCAGGCCGAAGCCCACGTGATACATTTCAGCTGTCGTATATATACCGCCGCGCTCAGAAATTTCGATAGCGCGATGCAGGAATGTTAGGCGAATTGTGGGTACCGCCACATCACTACCCCCCGAAGACCGGAGGTCGAATCTTGAAGCCTTGTCGCTTGAGTCGCCAGTGCCAGTGAGAGTCCCAGTGAGTCGGAACTGTTGCAGTGAGTCCCAGTGAGTCGGAACTGTAAGCTGCTGCACGGGATCCAGTGAGTCGGATAAGCTGCCGTGCGGGGCCGATGCTACGTGCTGACCAGGAGAGATGTGCTCTGCTTGCTGACCGGTCGGTGTAGTGAGAAAGCCCGATGATGCCGATGCGGAGTCGCCCAGGCCGCGGTACATTGCGGCTAGTGGACGAGGTACCCGATGAGGCGAAGCTGGCTGGCGCGGTGCGGAGGGGCGGCGAGCGATGATGATGAAGGAGGCGTGTTCTGTCGAGGGTCACCAATGTGGGAATAAGAGTGGTGGCCACAAAGGAAGATCTTCCGACCGAGCGAGGTGGTATGCTCGGTCAGGCCGAAGCCCACGTGATACATTTCAGCTGTTGTATATATACCGCCGCGCTCAGAAATTTCGATAGCGCGATGCAGGAATGTTAGGCGAATTGTGGGTACCGCCACAGTAGATTAAAACATCCTACATCGATTGATACCAAAAAATCAATACCTTACCGATAAGTTAAGTGAAATAATTAATTTTAAAATTTCCATGTTTCATACGTAATTTTTGCCGGAAGTATTACAATTTTTGAGAATTCGTCAAAATTGGGAATTTGGTATCAAAGATAAACGGCTAAAAAACTGCTTATCAATTTCTTTGTACGATTTGCGATTTTTTAAGCCCGAAAAAAAGTGGCTTCACCGGTAATTCTAGAAATATTTCAAATTGAAATTTATGAAAACTTTCCTTCGAAGGGTGTGACAATGCTTTAAATCATAGATAATATAATATATAACAGACTTTAAATGGCGCTGTTGGTAAAGAAGAACTGTCAAAAATGTTGTTTTTGTATGATGGCAGTGTTAGTTCCTTTTTTCGCCACGTTCATTTAAAGTCAGTTTAAAGTTGTGTTTAAGCTGCGCGTGCACTGGATCGGAATCGGAGCGTACGGATTTGTTGCTTTGTATTGATTTGTATGGTACTGCGTGCACTGGATCGGCATTTCTGCGCCGATGACGTCATCCGCAGTGAACGCGTCATTCGGATGCCGAAGGTTTCAAGTACTGACGTGTTTGCGACGACGCGACGGCTGTACGTAAATACTTATTCGCGATAAATGACGACATTTTAATTACTTTAGTGGAAAAATATGAAGAACTTTACAATCTAAAACATCAACATTATCATAACCAACTGAGGAGAGACAATATTTGGGATGAAATTGGGCAAATAATGAATTTCGTTTCCTCTTGTTTCTCTTTTCCTCTTCTGATAAAATACAGCTAATTACAACAATATCCTAGTCACTATCCTCCATAATGTAAATGCACGTTAACAGGCTATGACGGACTAAAATAACTAAATTGCCGATGCCGAATCCGAATGCAGTGGACGCACCCCATCGGCATTTCGTAAATGACGACGCTCCGTACGCTCCGATTCCGATCCAGTGGACGCACAGCTTTAGGGTCTTGCCGAGCTCTAGGCCGCCATTTTCGGTAGTCAAATTACATCAATTTTTTTCAATAATAATTAAATATCGAATAGTTCTTTAAAAATCTATTATAAAAAATCATTTTACTTAATAATAAGTGTCTGGGTGTCCAATTTTTTACATATTTAATACTTTCATAATTTAATGGGATGTAACTACGAAATTTGACCTTATATATGTCACCGTAAGATTGTAATATGACGAAGTGATGGATTGTAAACAACCAGTTTTCCGGTGATTTTAAATTAATTATTTCGTATTTAAAATAACTTTGTAGCAGTACCTACAAAGTACCTACACGTTCGTCGTGGAAGATTGAAACATAGAAGAAAATCGTTCTGCCAAGAACGTACGTTCGAAATGACGAGAGATACCGTCCGTGTATATTAAGTGCATTTGCACCGGACACGAAACAGCCCTGAAAAGGACTTTTTCTAATAAGAGTTCTTCACAACACAACACTACGCATCGAGGCTACGTCGAGCGAGGGATATTCGCAGCATAGCTACAGTCTTCATGGCGTTTGCAGAGCTGCATAACATCTTCACAAAATGGCGGCACAAGTACTCGCGGCGGCGCGGCGTCGAGCGGCAGAGAGACGACGTCGGTATGAAATTCGCGCGCGGACTGAATGGGCCGCGGCATGCGAGCCTATATTTATACTCGCGCGATACCAGCGCCACGAACCGCGGTACAGCCGAATCTTCCGCACGGATAATTTTCCAATCTTGTAAATATTTCTTATTCGATTTTTTTCTCTTTCTTGTTTTGTAAATATTTTTATCTCTTTCTTTACATCTCTGTCTAATCTAGTTAACCAATCACAAACAACCTTTTTAACTTTTGTACAGATTTAGAATAATAATAATTATGTAAAATTTTGTATATAAACAGCACAGATTGTTCAATAAAGCACTCCAGTTCACCACAGTAAATCGAGTTTTACTCTTTACTCCTCCGACCTCTAGTGAACTCTTAGAGAGACCAACCGGTCCTCTAAACTGGTGACCTGGTGACCTGGTCCTCTAAAACTTTAATTGCCTGAATATTTGATGTATAACATTGGATAAAATTTAGATATATTTAAAGTGCAGTTTGAATTATAAATTAGGTTAATTTTAATAACCGAACATTCAAAAAGCACTTTAAATATATCTAAATTTTATTTTATGTTATACATCTCATACCATTTGGCATTGAAGTTATTTTAAACACGTAATAAATAATTTAAAATCACCAGAAAACTGTTTGTTTACAATCCATCACTTCGTCATATTACAATCTCGCGGTGTTTACAATCTTACGGTGACATATACATCCTTAATTGATAATTTAATGTCGAAATCGGGGGCAATATCGGTGTTCTCCGCGCGTCACACTCTGTTCGCGCTTACGGAAAGCTTTAATAACTTTTGTATTCTATTCATTAGCATAGAGTGTGATATATCAAATTAATCTTAAAGATTAACTGAACTAATTACTAAAATAAAAGAATGTTATATCTTAAGTTAAAAAAGTTTATAGGCATAACGTCTCTGTCACACGATTTTGCTAGTTTCACGAGCGGGTAACAAAACTGCACCTATCTTCCAAACGCGACGACTTGTGGTTACACATTTTAGCTGCACCAACGCTCAGTGCCGTTCCGGCATCAGTACAGGGGACACAAACGCTCGTCGCTTAAAAACAAAGAAAATACGAGGAAAAATATTCCTTAAATATTATGAAGAGGCTGTAGTCACGTAACTTTTGCGTGCATGTTTTGAATGATAATAATTTATAATTATGACACTCATATCAAATTAAGGAAGCTATATGATCGAGATTATTTCCTAGTACTTTGTTTGTTTATTTACCCATTACTTTTTTCGTAATTATAAAAAATGTGAAATTTTCGTAACTTTCGTGGCACAATTTTCGTGGATTTTCATCCACGAAAGTTACCTAACGACCTACGAAACCTACGTAGGCTGTTTTGTACACCGTTTTCCTATATGAATTAGCTACAATATAGTATTCCCAGCTATGGTTTTAGCACCCTGAACTCACTTTTCACTCTACTAGCTTTTTATTAGAAAAAACAAAACATGTGGCTTTACATCAATCTACCTTCAGATCTTTTCCCCAAATATATTGGGTCTGCTTCTAGTGTAGCGGATTTACCTGAATATCTGTATTTTACATGAAACAACTGACATTACATCTTCAAAAACAACACGATACTCATTAAAACTTATCAGGGCGAGCGAAGCGAGCCCTTTTGTATCCTACAACCTCAACATTCTGTTTAGTTGAATAATATGACCTCCTCAATTACTTAATCTGCAAGTACTTAAATTAACATCACCTAAACCTTGAAGAAGTCACATCATTTCAGGAGATCTACCATGAAAAGACGCATTCAAATCTTCGGTCCTGACCGGGAGCTGACCGGTTACTAGACAGTTTAAACAACAAATTAAAGTTCCATGATCTTTAGTATTGTTGATTTTAATACATGAAATAATAATTTCTTTTATTTATTGAGGAAAAAAGATTTTAATCCATATTTTGTTCCTAGAAAATGCAATCGTAACTTTCGTGGAGTCTGTCGCACCTTTCGTGGGGACCGAAATTTCAAATTAGATTATATCAGTAGTTTATGGACCGATTTACATGTCTTAAAGATCGTATTTTTATTTTTACAGCGCCTTAAAGGTATTTGCATTTTTTTAAACGTAACTCTAAAATAAAAAATCCCCACGAAAGTTACGCGGCGAATCAATTTTGAAGAATTACTGTAATTCTTCAAAATAAAAAAATCGCTTCGCTCGCCCTGATAAGTTTTAATGAGTATCGTGTTGCTTTTGAAGATGTAATGTCAGTTGTTTCATGTAAAATACTAATATTCAGGTATATCCGCTAGACTAGAAGCAGACCCAATATATTTGGGGAAAAGATCTGAAGGTAGATTGATGTAAAGCCACATATGTTTTGTTTTTTCTAAAAAAGAAGCTAGTAGAGTGAAAAGTGAGTTCAGGGTGCTAAAACCATAGCTGGGAATACTTTAAAGTTATCAATATTACGCCCACACATTTAAAATGTGATTATTTCACGTTCAAAATCATTAAAAAACGAAAATTGGTATTAAAAGATTTAATAAATAGTAATAAAGTATGTATAGTACATATAATAATTATTATTATTTAAAACTGTTCCAATAATTTTTATCTACATTTACAATTAAAATATATAGTAACCCAATTATTGGTAGGCTTATAGCCGTACTGAGCTACATTTACTGAAATCAATTGAAACAGAGTACTTACTCGCGTGTGTACACTGGCCTAGTCAGCGAAATACGTCTCAAGCCGGGTCCAGACGAGTGTGTGTAATGTAAGATTATGTGTAATTTAGCGTCAACAGTGTGAACGGCACACGAACTCACGAACGAGCGCCTTTGTGCTCGCGCGAAAAACCGACAGCCGATGGATCAACCCCGAACGCCACGCGAGCGTTACATGAATGCTCTTAGTGCCGTCCACACGTAGAATTCGTGTTACATTACACGGTGGATTACATTACACGTTACACTCGTCTAGACCCGGCTTTAGTGTATCATTTTTCTTGTCTATTATCTCTGTATATCAATATCAATTTGTTATACTTTATATTTTAAGTGTACATTTAATCAAAATTAACAAAACAGCATTTCTATTTGCATCTACCCGCACTGGCGTATTCCCCCCCCTCCTCACAGCACGCGGTAGAATTTGCATCAAACCGCACTGTCACACCCCCCCCCCCCCTCCCAGCGCGCGGTAGTGGTAGTATTTGCATCTACCCGCACTGATATATCCCCCCCTCTCAGTACGATTTGCGTCTACCCGCACTATCATAACCCCCTCTCAGCACGCGACAGGACTAAAATTATCATCTACCCGCACTGAATATCCCCCCACCCCCTCTCACAGAACGCGGTAGTGGTAGAAGTGTATGAGCATGCGGCTGAGGTTGAGGTCGGCGGGCAGGCTGGCAAGGTACAGCAGCGCCAACGCCGGCAGCGGCAGCAGGAACAGGCGCGTGTTCTGCAGCTGCGGCAGATCTGAAATACGTTAATGACACTAGTTAGGTTGGGTTGCACCAACTAACTTTAACTATAACAGCTCATCTGTCAAGCGCCCAAAATGGGCGCCTTACCCTAACTATTCAAAAGTTCTTCTTCTACTTTGCAGACCACCGATTTAGTATTTTGTTTCAAACATAAAACTATGTGTAATTTGCGACTAATAGCTTATTTATTAAAAATTCTAATTATATAAAAATTATATATAGCTTTCATGGTAATTTCTTTATATAATTTGATCAGTTTAATGAGAGTAATTGGATATTGAAAAATTTTCGAAAAACGAACTGTCAAATCTGACAGTTCGTGACAGATGAAAGGATAACTGTAACTTTAACTACAATGCAAAATGTCAAATCTTTGGTTAAAGTTAAAAATGGACGCCATCAAGACGCCATATTTAACCATAACCATAGAGCTCGATAAGGTTTTAGATGCACGTGGCGAAAAAAGGAACTAACGCTGTCATAATACAAAAACGCCATTTTTGACAGTTCTCCTTTACCAGCAGCGCCCCCGCCCACGTTCATTTATAACCTTGTTGGACCAGCTGTCATCTGTCAATTTCTCCGGTCAAAGTTAAAGTTAAATTTAGCCTTAACTATAACCATAACTTTAACCACGCCTCTGGTGCAACCCAACCTTAGTGTTCAGTAGCTACCCGGATTAGAACCTGGAATAGGATTATGATACTAGTTAGTGTACAATCATTATCCTGATTCATTTTAATTCGGTTCTAATATCGATATCATAATATATCCAGTAGTCTATTTAATTCGAAACTTTCCATACATATTAACCCATCAGTCGTGGCAAAACGAGACACAATAGCTTTTTCATTGTTATCGCGGCCGGATGTGGCCGCTTGGGGCTTCATGAATTAAGAGCCATGGGCGCCGGCAGAAATAATTTCCAAGGGGTGCAGATTTTAGTTTTCTTTCTTTTCTTTTCTTTTTACATTTTACGAACAACAGTGACTGTCTATTTACGTAAACAGAATACATTTAGTGCCGAAACATTACGAACTATCCTTGTACGGCATGGTAATAGGGTTACAAAATGCTTTTTATTTCAATAATTCCTGTTGATCCCGAGATTCCCAAGGGGTGCAAGTGCACCCCCTGGCACCCCCCTGCCGGCGCCCATGTTAAGAGCTAATGACAATGAAATAATTAAAAAAAAGCGTATTTTTTATATTTTAGCCCAGTGGTCCCCCACCTTTTTTTCATGCGGGCCACAAACATGTTTTGGTCTTGGTGTCGCGGGCCGCTACAAAAATTTTTTAGGGTTAAAAAATAACATTCTTCAAAATTAACGATTATAAAGTGAAAAAAAAATTAACGACTATAACGTAGACTTAGGGGGGTATTACATTATCATTTATATTGGATCATTAGGATCATATATAGGATCCAATAAAAATGATCATTTGATCATATCATATGTGGTTTCAATAGCCAATGGGGTGCGCTAACGCTGACAGGTATTGACATCAGTGTTACTAGATCTCAGAGAATTCGATTTGTCAAAAGACATCGTCATTTTTAATATGGCTTGTTTTATGTTATTTCAGCAAGATTATTCAAGTATATAATTAGAAAAAGAATTACATTACATTATTTGATACATATTAACGAACAAGAAATTAAAAACTCTTTTTTTATATTAAATAACTAGCAACACCAATTTCTATGACCGTATTGGATCCAATCTCTCAGCAAACGTCAAAAATCTATGATCAAGGAAGAAATGAATCATTTATCTATATTACATTATCCAATATAAATGACTCAATGATCTAGGATCCAATGTAAATAATAATCTAATGCCCCCCTTAACGTTATTTTGCCGGTGGGCATGAACTTCAAAATTGTTTAACATCACGCGGGCCGCGGGTTGGGGATAGCGGTTTTAACTCATCAAGCCCCATAAGCTCACCGGTGAGCGAGACACAATAGAATAACAATAGATTTCCAAGAATCCACGATCGAAGGATTAATAAGTATGTATTATTTCCCTCGACTTACGAATGTTAGACGTAGTAGTTTAATTAACAGCTTACAGCAACAGAGCTGATACTCACTACTGTACCCGAGGAATGTGATGTAGAGGTAATAGACGCAGGAGGCCAGCCAGAACGAGTTCGCCACAAAACATGACACCAGACCGTCGTGATAGAGGAGCTCTGAAATACAGAATATTGTTTATTGTACTTTAAAATTGCTTATTTCTCCATTGCTTTCCATCAGGTGACCGGTTTGCTCGTTTGCCACTTTATTTTTATACAATGAGAAAAAGAGGTTTTCACTTTTAGGCTTTAGCATGGTCGACATTTCACTTCATTTTTTAATTACATATATGAAACTTTTTATTGCAAAAAAATGCACGATTCCCACGCGATACACGAATTTAGGTGTAAAAAAGACCATAATATATTATAATATAATAAAACACTGGCGTTTATCAAAAGCAACCTAAGAAAAGTAAAAATCCAATGGCTGTAACATCCTTGCAATTAAAGAATTATGTATATATTATATCAATTATATATATATATATATATATATATATATATATATATATATATATATATATATATATATATATATATATATATATATATATATATATATATATATATATATATATATATATATATATATATATATATATATATATATATATATATATATATATATATATATATATATATATATATTATATCAATAAGCACACTAGCAGCTTATAAGCTGATGCGTGTGTATCATACGATTTAAAGTTTGTCCAGTCTGTTCTTTAGAGAGTTTACTGTAGGTGCCATTAATACATTTTCAGGCAGCTTGTCCCACTCAGAAACTACTCTATTAGGTAAGAAGTGTTTTAGGGGATTGCTCTTATGTGGTATTCTCCATAGCTTCAGTGGATGTCCCCGAAGATGGTTATTTTCATTTACAACAAATTCTCAATTCCATCGACATTGTAGTAACCAGTGAGTATTTTGAATGTTTCTACTATGATTTTGAAGCAGTGTAATACAGTAATACTTTAAACGGGCTTTGGCCCACCACACATTCCCACCACTGTATCTCCTGTGTCGCCAGGATCGACAGCGGCATCCAACCACGAAAACCCTTTGATATGATCTCAGGGAGCCCGAGGGACATGCTAATACTGTCTTGGGACCCGCAACGAAATTAATCAGAAGAAAATAGGAGGAGTAGGAAGATTCCAATTTCCCTCCCCATAAAAGCATTTTAATACTGACGGTTAAACAGCAGTATCTGCGCGCAATGCAGCAGCGACAGCGGCGGGAAGAACGCGTTGATGTGAACGTCGAAGCTGTAGCCCCACTCCACGTCCGCAGCGCTTGCGTCCACACGGAGATACTTGTTGCTCATGTACCTGGTGATATGTGGAAATTACATTACAACTCACATTATATTATAATTATTATGAAACAAAGTAGCTTTTTTTTCCCTCATGTCCCTTTGTTCCCTTTAATCTTTAAAACTACGCAACAGATTTTGATGATTCTTTCAGTGTTAGATATAGCCCATTTATCGAGGAAGGCTATAGGCTATATTTTATCAAGTTAAGACTATATATAATAGGAGCGAAGAAATAGAGGCAAATGTGGAAAAAACGGGGAAAATTATTAGAAAAGGCTAACTTGAACGCGCTAATCTCAGGAACTACTGGTCCGATTTGAAAAATTCTTTCAGTGTTAGCCCATTTATTGAGGAAGGCTATAGGCTATATTTTATCACGCTAAGACTAATAGAAGAATGTGGAAAAAACGGGGGAAAATATTTGAAAGGGCTTATTTCGCGAACTACTGGAGCAATTTTTATGTTATTTGGCACAGATAAGTAGACCACGTGAAGGATCATAGGCTATCGATTTTAATCATTTTTTCAGTGGCTATATATTTTATACCCGTGCGACGCCGGGGCGGGTCACTAGTAATTTCATATAATATAATAGCTTTTATATTCTGACTTCAAGCTATAGAATGTCTCGAAGGTCAATGTTCCACTTGGCATAAGCCTCCTCCAGCCTTTTCCACTCCGTTCTGTCTAGACTCTAGTGCTACAGCTATTCTCTAATGGTATCCAGCTATTATTTCATACAGTTTCTAATATTATATGCAAAAATGTGTTTGCTGTTAAATTATGTTCAGTAAAATTACAAAGATACTTTTAGTTGTATCTAGTTTGGTGTCAGTGCAACAAAAAGTTCTACCAAAAGTTATAGAGTGTGACATTTTACATTAAAGAGTTTACTGTGAAAGTACAATCGCTAAAATAGTTACTTTTTTAAATTATTGTAGGGGCAAATAAATCAATTTCATGATGTTGGGACATTTCTCATAGAAACATAAAAGTCAAAAGTAATTCTTCCAGCAGTCTCTACTGTCTACTCTCTGTAAGTTAGACATACACAACACTTTATATTATAACTATGTTTTGTTACACCCATTATATACCTAGTTCAAACATTTAGGCAAAGGCAGCATAATATGTAAGGAAATAAAAAAAAGTCCATGGCGTGATGGACTACAATTACAATTAATAATATTATTTCAATTATCCTTGATGCGTAAAACATATATAAAAAGATAGCAAAAAAAGGGTATGGGCGAATAGTCCATAGGCCCCAAATTACACAATAAAAAAAAAAAACATCTAGTTTTATTGATTGGGCTTATCAGTAATTCTTGCCTATCATTAGGATAGGATTTCCTTTAGGATATATAGTCAGGAGATTAGGACCACCAATTTATTTTCATCAAAAATTTAATAGACATTCTTTGAAACATGCACTGCTCCATATTTTCATGGCTTACATCAAGGGGTAGAAAGACTTAAAAATAAATAAAGAAAGCAATAATATACTAAATATTATTATTAGACATTGGATTATATGCACGATCAAAGTGCCGAAATATGCATGCAAATATGCACGAAAAATGGCCGAAATATGCACAAAATATGCACAATCAAAAGTCACTTAATATTAAAATATTATTATTTTTTGAAGGTTTTTTCGGTGGTGCCGTTAATTTTTATTATTTAGGGCCAATTTTTATAATTTCATCAAATCCAGGATTTTTGACCGACTTCCAAAAAGGAGGTAATATGTTCGGCTGTATCTTTTTTTTTTTGTATGTTCCACGATTACTCAGCCGTTTGTGGTCCGATTTTCAAAATTCTTTTTGTGTTGTATAGGGTTTAACTCGAATTTGGTACCATGTTCACAAAAGTGGTGATCTGATGATGGGATCCGTGAGGAATCGAGGGGACTTCTTGAAATTTGTATGGAAACATATAGTGATTTCGATTTTTTCTGAAGCATTCAAGGTAAATGCTACCAAAAAGTAAGATTTCGCACCAGGTTATACCCTGAATCCGAAGGTACCGAACATAACTTTTGAATGCTTATAGGTACAGGTTCGGGGATTTCGGCGTTGTTTAAACAACTGAAAGCATAAGCTAATACATCAATTTGATTAATCATCATCATCACAACCATCATTATGCCATGGGTCATCACACTATGACCCAATTATTGGTACTTTTCGTGATATTTTGCATCGAAGCAGACGTTTTTGATAATGATTTCGCTGTTTGTGGACCGATTTTCAAAATTCTCGTGTTGTTGTATAGGATATAATCTTAATTTTGTATAACAATTACGAAAGTGGTGAGCTGATGATGGGATCTATGAGCAATCGAGGAAAATCCTTGAATTTTATCAAAACACTCATAGTGGTTAAAATGTTGTTTCTAGTAAGTTAAACATAATATGTTACGAATAAGAGAAATTTTATACGAAGGTGTCTCTTGGTCCAAAGGCACTGAACAGAACTCCTGAATCTTTAAAGATAAAAGTATGAAAATTGCAGCATCGCTTAGATAACTGCAAGCATTTACCACAATTTCGCTTACAGTGACATAATGTGAATAGTTAACATTCGTATTGGTTATTTACGCATAAAGCCTAATTTTGTAGATACTTAACTAAAGAGAGTGAAATTATTATTTTTAACAAAAAATTAAAACCGACTTCCAAGGTAAAAACAATAGTAATATGAACTAAACAGTATTAAATAACTCTTACCCTTTAATAGTGCCTTTTTCAGAATTCGTCTAAATCTCAACTATTTCTGTATTGTATACTACAATCTTCATTACTTTGAAGTCGGTACCAGTCCCAAAAGTTTCAGATAATCTGACATTACGAAACTCACGATTAAATTAGCTGGTACCGACTTCAAAATAATGAAGACCGTAGTATACAGTACAGAAATAGTTGAGATGTAGACGAATTCTGAAAAAGGCACTATTAAAGGGTAATAGTTATTTAATACTTTTTAGTTCAGATTACTATTGTCTTTACCTTGGAAGTCGGTTTTAATTTTTTGTTAAAAATAATAATTCATTTCTTATACAGCACAAATAATAATTTTCTACTAACATTTTCCGATTGCAATCTTAATGCCCATGGAAGTTTACTAAATCGTTAACTACAGTAGGGCCTCGGTAATCCGGACTCGCGCTTGTTCGGTGATCGCTGTAATCCAGCCGGCCGGAGCTTTAAATACTGCCACAGAATATATATTAGTAGTACCAAATACTGCTTTAAAATGGGCTGAAGCTTGAAGATAACGAATTTGATAGCTACGAAGTTATGTTTCTCCGTCGACTTAGAGACCGGGCTTTGATGATGTGCGAAAATCATAAACAGAGTATTACAGACTTTTTCAAAAAGAAATTAACTAATGTTTTATTTTAAGTTTTAACTTACCGATTTCTTACGTGGTTGTAATTATGAACATGTACATTTTGTCTTTATGCTTTAATTTAAAAATGTATTGAAGAAACTAAGGTTAAACATGTATTTTATTAACATTAAATATGGGAATTAAATATTGCATACTATAATCCGGATGCCTCGATAATTCGTAAACGGTCTTGATTTTGCCTCTCCGGATTAACGAGGCCCTACTGTACTTGATTCAATTTTTTTACTAATGTTGCCAACTACAGAGAAAAATTTTGTTTCTAGAAAGATATTGTACCACAGATGGAGCCACATATTTGAAGTGTTTTGATCTATCATACCTCTGTTTTGTGGCCTCGGTTGTGTCATGATAACTTGTTTGGAGACAAAAAAAAGACAAAAAAAGACAAGAAAAGACGAAAAAAAAAGGGCATAAAACTACCGAAATACGAGGGCTGCTATTTATGTATCCGGAATTAAAAAAAGAAACAAACATATATCATTTAATATGGTTTTATTGCTTTTCAAAATATTCGCCGCGATGATCGACACACTTTTGCATACGCTGGAACCAATTTTCATACCACTTTTTCCATTCTGATTGAGGTATCTCCAAAACGTGCATTTTGAACGTATCAACAGCCTCTTCGCGGCTCGAAAAACGTTGACCACGTAATTTGTTCTTCGCGTATGGAAATAAAAAGAAATCTTTAGGTGCCAAATCAGGGCTGTACGGCGGATGACCAGTCAATTCGATCTTTTGAACCTCCAAAAACTGAGTTGTTTCAGCTGAGGTGTGACAGCTAGCATTGTCGTGATGTAATATGATTCTGCGTTGTTGGTTGTCCTTTCTTATTTCTTCAAAGACTTCTGGTAAACAAATGGTCGTATACCATTCAGAATTAATCGTTTTACGATTCTCTAATGGCACTGTAGCCACATGTCCATTAATTCCAAAAAAACAGGCGACCATTTGCTTCAAAGTACTTTTTGCACGAGTAACTTTTGTTGGTTTCGGCTCATCTTGGAACACCCACACCGTTGACTGTTGTTTAGTTTCGGGGTCATATGCATAGATCCAAGATTCATCACCTGTGTAGATATTATGAACGGCTTTTGACGTACCACGGTTGTATTTTTTTATATTTTTTTTGCACCAATCGACACGAGCCCGTTTTTGATCGATTGTCAAGTTGTGCGGAATCCAACGCGAACATATTTTTTTTACAGCCAAATGTTCGTGTAATATCTTATGTATGCTCGTCATACTTATGCCTAAGGACGTCTCTATCTCGCGATATGTAACATGACGATCACGCATTATTAGTTCCCGCACAGCATCTATATTTTGTGGGACAACAGCTGTTTTTGGGCGACCTTCTTTATTTTCATCCGTGAGCATAGACCGCCCACGATTAAACTCACTGTACCAGTGATAAACAGTGGTTTTTGATGGTGCTTCATCTCCAAAAGTTGCGGTGAGTTGAATAAAGCACTGTTGTTGATTTAGCCCACGCCGAAAATCGTAGTAAATCATTGCACGAAAATGTTCACGCGTTAAATCCATGGCAAATGAAGACACGCAATTTTCAAAATGACGCCACAATGGAAAAATAATTGACAGTCACATGAAACAAAATGTATTCTTCAACCAAAGAGTTCTATTTTCAAATGTTGTAATTACTTTTTAAATATTGTTCTTGTAAGTGGCCAGTTTCGGATACATAAATAGCAGCTCTCGTATGCAATCAATGAAAAATTGCCAAATATGCACTATCGCATAAAAATGCATATGCAAGTATGCAAATGCATATAATCCGATGTCTAATTATTATAATGCACAAGTATTTTTCCTAGTCTTTTAAGGCAAGAAGTGATGGGTGAATGCATTTCTACATGCAGAGCACCACAGCAAACTCACCAGAAAAATGTAGATACAATGATACCGGCTCCGATGAAGTCCACAAACACCACGTACAGGATAAACAGCAAACACTGCCCCCACGTCAGTCCCATTGCCAGAGCAAAGCATATTGATGATACTGTAACATATTATAACTAGCATGCTTTAAAAAAAACCCTACTCATGTAAAAACATTTGATGAAATGTAAACAATGTTGAAGAAACTTTATGAGAGAGCCATGCTTCGGCACGAATGGGCCGGCTCGACCAGAGAAATACCACGTTCTCACAGAAAACGGGCGTGAAACAGCGCTTGCTCTGTTTCGCCGAGTGAGTGAATTTACCGGAGGCCCAATCCCCTACCCTATTCCCTTCCCTTCCCTCCCCTATTCCCTTCCCTACCCTCCCCTATTACCCCTTAAAAGGCCGGCAATGTACTTGCAGCTCTTCTGATGCTGCGGGTGTCCATGGGCGACGGAAGTTGCTTTCCATCAGGTGACCCGTTTGCTCGTTTGCCACCTTATTTCATAAAAAAAAACTTTACTTCTATTTTCCCCTCTTCATTAATTTTGTGTAAATACAGCCATTGCTGAGATACCATACAGTATCAGAGAAATTTTTAACAAAAATACAGTTTTAATGTAGTTTACTAATCTTTAAGATACTTTACTAAACTTTGAACTGTACTTAAATACTAGTCTTATAATTTTATGGTCCTAAGTCTATTAAGGTAACATAAATATTGTATAAAGCAACTTACAAAATAGCCAAATACTGAGTAGTACTAAGAATGCTGGATCATCTCTTGCAAATTGTGATTTTGTATCTGAAATATTTTATTTAAAAGTTTTAATGGTATATATTTTCTAAAAAGATTAAGAAAAACTATATTCCTACTTTGTTAATAACTACAAAATAGAAATTAAATACTTACGTTTCCTATAGTTAAAATTCCTAAACACTTTCTGCGGAGAGACAAACAAGTACACCATTTGCCAAGCGGCAAACTCAAAGTCCATTTGGTTGAATTTGAATAACCTCCTCAAGTATTTGTATCGCTTGACCGCGGCGCTGGCTGTGGTGGGCTGGTAGTTCGCTGGTGCAGGTAGAGGAGACGTACTCCTCGGGTAGTTCATAGGAGGTGGAGACGTTGAGTATTTCATCATTGTGAATTTCTACTTAAACTTAGCTAGTCCTGACTTTCAAGCGTCGGTAATAAGTAGACCAATTACTTATATATTTAAAACTTCTCATTTATTTTATATTCTTATTGTTTTCATTATTTTTTAAAGTATTTTGTGTGAACAAATTACAACAAAATAATATGACGTTTCACCAACACTGACGTTGACAGCTGTCGCCTCACGCCTTTCTTTCTTTCTTTTTCTTCTTTTTTGGCAACTTGACACAAAGGATGTGTATGTTGTGCCACAGACAAGGTAAAAAGGTAAGGAATATGGCGGGAAAACCATATTCCTCCTATTATAATTTTCATCATCGTTTTCATGTATCGTCAGGTCTAAAGTCTAGTCAAAGTCTAAGTAAAAGTCAATACAGTCACAGGAGTCAAGTCGGTCGATTCAGTAAAGTGGTAGACGCTTTACTGAAACTTTCGATGGAGTTTTGGAGGGAACACAAAATAGCACGTTTCTGGATATTACATCACTTTCCTACACTTGTGCATGAACACGAATATGTAATGGTTAATATTCTACCAATATTACACATTAAAAACCCAGCTAACACAATTTTAGGAAAATAATACAAAAACACAACAGCACTCTTTCACATGCCCGCCAAAACTCCTCCGCCTCACGCCTGTCAGCTGATCATGTGTGATTGACATTGGACAGCACTTTTTTTTAGAATAATGGAGAATAAAGGCATTAACCCATTTAGACCCAAATGAAACTGAGCCGTGGAAAATATGAAATTTCTTTATTAATTTATAGAAACCAATAAAATTATTAGGAAAACACAAAAAAACTAAAAAAAAAAATTTTTATATAAAAAAAATTGCCGTCCTCAAATAGGGCCAATGGGATCTAACGGTGTGAAAATTTTCGACACATTCTTTATGAATGTTGTTATGAAATTAAAGACAAAACCAAGGAATATTTGGTTTTATTCCAAATAAATTGTCGCACATATTTGTCAGTAAGAAAAGGTATGACAATAATAGTTTTTGACATTAATAGACAAACCGAGAGATGCTGAAGAAGGTTTTAATGTACACTACATTCATCCGGCCTTAAGAATTAACGGGGGACGTAGTCCTTGAGATAATCTGGAGGTTTTCTTTGTATTCCAGATCTTTTGGTCCGATGTCGCTCCTCATCGTCAGTTACAGTTTCCTCTGGGCTAAAGCCTAGATGTGAAGAAGGTGCCTCTTGAAGTACTTCTTCATCTTGTCGTAGAGAACCAGAATCAAAATCCTCCGTGTTCCGGTGTGATGAATCTGCTTCCATCCGTACTTCTTCAAATTCGGCATTATCATTTGAACTCAATGGTGCCGTCTCCGTTTCTAGTAGTGGTTCCAGGACAGTTATCGGAGTTTGAGGAAGAGGTGCTAAATGTTTGTTAGATATAGTGGCCTCCCGCCCGTCTGCTAGTCTTACGTAAGAATATTGAGGATTAGCTTCAATCAATTCCACTTCTTCAACGTCCGGATCATATTTAGACTGTTTTGTATAATTCTTCTTTAAAACAGGGCCAGGGCTTAGGAGCCACGTTGGAAGAGATTCACCGTTAGCACTCCGCCGAGGGTGTTTAAAGAACCTCTCGTGGGGGTTACGTTTGTAGATGTACACAGTAGTGATCGAATGGAATGTAGAGCGTTAGGAAGAACGTGTTCCCAATGGTCAATATCCATTTGTTTCGACTTTAGGATTAGTCTTATCGTCCTCCATAATGTTCCATTTAACCGCTCGACTTATCCATTCCCTTGAGGATTGTATGGAGTAGAACGACTACATGCTACACCATTCATCACTAAGAAATCTCTCAGTTCTTTCGACATAAACGCTGCACCTCTATCTGAATGGATATAATGTGGTGTCCCATACGTCTGAAATAAATCCTTTAAACATCCTATTACAGTCGCAGCGGATACGTCTTTAGTTATGTATGCAAAAGGAAATCTTGAGTACTCATCAATAATAGTCAAAATAAAACGATTTTTACTATGAGTAGGTAGAGGACCTTTAAAATCAATATTGAGCCTTTCGAAAGGTGCAGTAGCCTTAATAAGATTTCCATTTATTCTTGCAAAGCGGGGTCAGCACAAATGCGGCATCCCGCAGTCATATTCTTAACATCTTCGGAAGTGTAAGGTAAGTTCTTTGACCGAATCCAGTGAGTCATGCGTACAATACCAGGATGACCCATTGTATTATGCAATTCATAAAGCTTGTTAGTTGTAACGCTTGAGCACACCCGTGATATTATCTCTACCTGGACGGTAGACTATATCGTATTTGTAGTTAGATAACTCCAGACGCCATCTTTCTATTTTCTCGTTCTTTATCTTACTCTTATGTGACTGATTGAACATAAATGACACAGATCGCTGATCAGTGATAAGTCTAAAATGTCGCCCAGTTAAATAATGTCGCCACTTTCTCAAGGATTCAACAATGGCACAAGCTTCTTTTTCGACAGAAGAATGGCGTCGTTCAGAATCATTCAAAGATCTCGAAAAGAAAGCTACTGGTCGACCATCCTGCGAAAGAGAAGCAGCAAGAGAATGTTCAGAGGCATCTGTTTCAACAGTAAATTTTGCATTTGGATCTACGGCAATGAGAACTGATTTCCGTATATCTGCTTTTATCCTTTGAAAAGATTCAATTTGTTCTTTAGTAAGTGGAAACTGGTAGTTCTAGCGAGCGAGTGGATCTTCTCGGAAAAGTTTCTTATCCACTTAGCATAGTGAGCAAACATTCCAAGAGCTCTTTTTAGAGATGGTGAATCATTTGGAACGGGAAGTTCATTAAAGGACCGACACGATCCTCGTCCGACTGAATTGAATTATTTTTAATTTCGTATCCTAGTAGTTTAATAGATGACTGTCTATATACACACTTCTCTTCGTTTAATGTCAGGTTGTATTTATGGACGGCGTCTCTAAACCGTTTAAGATTTGTATCGTGTTCTTCAATTGTTTTGCCACATATAGTTACGTCATCAAGATATGCATACGTACCCATTAGTTTTTCTTTAGTAATGATAAAATTTAGTGTTCTCTGAAAAGCAGCAACTCCATTAGTGACGCCAAACGGTATACGAGTAAATTGGTAGAGGTTCCCGCATGCCTCAAATGCAGTATAAAATCTCTCTGTTTTCAATATAGGAACTTGATGGCATGCACTTTTTAGATCGATCTGACTAAAGACGTTGTGTTGAGCAACTTTCGATACGATTAATTCTATATTAGGTAGAGGATACGCATCTAATTCAGTGAATCGATTAATCGTCAGTGAATAGTCTATCACGAGACGTTTACGATGAGTAGTACTTGTAGTAACCAACACTTGTGCTCTCCAAGGAGAATTGGTTGGCTCGATCACTCCATCCTTTAAAAGTTACTCGATTTCATTTTCGATAAATATTGTATCAGCTTCTGAGTGTTTCCTGGATTTAATTGCTATGGGCTTCACATTTTCAGAGAGGTTAGCAAAAAGTGAGACTTCAGGAACAGAAGCTGCTATGACATTGCATATTTTAAGAGGTTCCTTTGTACCTCCAAAGGTAAGTTCGACTGACGAGTGGTCGCTTAAGATATCATGTCCAATTATAATATCAGAGCAAAGTGAGTTAAGAATATAAAGAGGTTTACGTCTGTAGAAATGTTCATTCATTTTAAGATCTACGAAGCACATCCCCTTTACACACGAAGTGTTATTTTTGGAAGCTAAAGTTACATTTTCGTTCCAGGGAATGCGTTTTAATTTCAGTTCTTGAACGAGATTCTCGTCTATAAAGCTAGTAGAGCTTCCACTATCTATGAGAGCATCGGCTCTGTGATCATTGATAGATACGACTATAGTAGTCTTTTTCAAGCTCATGGGAGAGGCGGCAGATATAGCTCCTAGTTGTTCATTTTCCGATACGGCATTAGACGAAGTCCCGACTCTTTCACCCCTGCATACTTTGGCATAATGGCCCTTCTTGTTGCAATTAGTGCATGTGACATTTAGTGCGGGGCATTTAATGCGTTGGTGGACTTGCCCACCGCAGAAGAAACATTTCTTTTGGCGAAATTCAGTCGTCGATTTCACAATATTATTGAAATCCATACTAGTAATTTTGTAGTCTTTACAGTTATTGTTTGTCAATTCAATGGAAAGGGCTTTATTAACGGCCTGATCTAAATTGATATCTAAACTTTGTAATAATTGTTGTCTGATTTCAATTGAATTAATCCCAGCTATAAATGCGTCACGTATGTATTCACTCTTGTGAGTTTGAGCATCTACAGCTTCAAAACAGCAACTTTGGGCGCGTTGCTGGAGCGTGCGCAAGAAATCTGAAATGCTCTCATCTGGTTTTTGTACAGATTTTAACAGTATATATCTGGCATGAACCTTATTCTTTTCTTTAATATAAAGTTTGTCTAATAGCCCAATGGCTGAAACATAATCTTTCGCTTCACGAACGTGAATATAAACATTGTAAGATAAATTGTTTAATAGTAACCTCAGCTTGGTTTCTTTCGAAAAAGTTTCTTTTCCCATGCCTTCGCTAAGATAGTTGGAGAATGTCGTTTTCCAGTGTTCCTATTTTAATTCAGCCTCCGGAGTGCCGGGTTCAACTTCGAACTTATCTGGCTTCAGTAGTTGCGCAATTGTAGACATCGCAGATGATATTTTTTTATTTGGAATAAATTGTTATGAAATTAAAGACAAAACCAAGGACTATTTGGTTTTATTCCAAATAAATTGTCGCACATATTTCTCAGTAAGAAAAGGTATGACAATAATAGTTTTTGACATTAATAGACAAACCGAGAGATGCTGAAGAAGGTTTTAATGTACACTACAAATGTACCGTATTTTCACACATTTCTCAAATTGCCTTTGACCTTTTTCATGACGTTATGAACCCACCAGAACAACGCAATTGTTGGATTAGTTTTTTGGGAAAGTGACCCCTCATGCTGCAGGTTTGGCAGAACAGATATATATTGTTGGTTGCAGGATTCTACCGCTTTTATGTCTCAAGTAATGACGACCAAATGCCGCCGAAATTGGAGCTGATTCAATTCTTGTTTTTATTACTTTGATGATGCAGCCGCCATGCGTTTGTCACTGCTACATCCAGCATGTGCGTAAACAGTACCTACCAGTTACCACCAATTTATGTTTCGTATAACAGTGCGAGAAAATCGATTGACCAGTTAGTTGACTTGACCCCACGCATATCCTTGTTATAGCTTTCATAAGAATGTGGGAAGCTAACGTCCACATTTTTTCAACAGTAATACATTTATTTACTTTTCCCAGAAAAAAAACCCGCTGTAATAGCTTGCCCCGATTGCATAGACATTATGATCCAGCCGATGTAAAACAAATTCTGATTTAGATGGTTGAAACGTTAGTCAAACTCGTCGTTTTCTATTTTTCATATCCTTGACGGATACGAGAGGACACTTCTCTGTACTGCCTTGGCCAACAGTATCAGTTGCACAATAGCCAGCTTCCCCTTGGAGTAATGAAAAACTGGTAAAGAGACACATGGTTTCGAAGGAAATACGACTAAATATATCTTTCCACTGTCATCTTCAATCATGGCAACTTCCTAAAGTCCATAGTATTTATCATAGCTATTGAATGCCCTTCAGTTCATTGATTATACGAAATCGATCGGTGGACAAACGTTGGAATAATTTACATCCAATGTGCCCATTGGCCCCAAATAGGGACACTTGTATGAAACTACTCCTAATCTTATAAAGTCTTAATCTTTTGACACTAATATGTATATTTTTTATAGGTTATAGTGTAATGAGCTCTTTCAAGTAAAAAAATATATGTGCCTAAAAGAAAAACTTTAAAATAAAAAATACTAACTTAGCGTCATTTCGGATATTAGAAACAGCTTCAGAAAAATCACTATAAAACACTGTAAACTATATTTTCATTACTTGTACCTTCTAAGAAAAAGAAAATACACTTTTAGCAAATTGACACAATAAAAACAAGTATATACTTGAATGACAAAAAATTTAAGTAATTTTAAAAGTGTTCTCGTTTGGGCACGGCGGGTCTATATGGGTTAATTATTAAGGGTGTCACCGCTCGTGTTGAACCTGAACTGTGCTGCTGCCTGTTAATGCCAAGTACTTCAAGTTATGCATTTTAATATTTTTTTTCGCATATTATAAGTATTCATTTTTATTATTTTAAAGTAATCCAGCAGTAGTTTTAGAACAATAATTGTTTTGATAATGGTTCCCTAATAAAAATATTAAATTCCCATAAATTATACAGTATGTATTTTTTGTAGGAGGCTAGGATGTACCACTGAAATAAAACGCATTGTAAAATATTTGCTGTTTTTTATTTATTAAACATTTTGAGCATAATTTATCTTAAATTCTATTTAGTATGACCAGAACTTTATTTCCTGTAAGGGAAATCTGATCAGACTTTACTAACATTTGTCATTTACTACTGTAATGGTATCAAAACAAGTATTTTTAACAGATTAATTTATCAGAATACATTAACTTTATTTTTTTTAGTAAGTTTAAATACCTGTTTTGTCACCATGATCATTATTATAATATAAATTACTATTGTCATAATATTTCCTTATCATAAAATAAAATCTATGAAATTATACAAAATATAATCAATCAAAAGTTAAATTTAAGTAAGTATTATTATTATTAAACTGTACAGCAAATTACATTGTTTAAGATATTATGGCAATCTTACTTCGTTGTATTTGGTAACCCTAAAAGCTTGCAACAAAATTTGCAGTTCAAGTATTTTTAATTTCGTCCACATACCGCCGCTTGCGCATGTAATAAGTGAAGAATCTATAGTATGGGATGCTCTAGAACAATTTTTTTTTGATTAAGTACTATTAAGCAATTTTTTTGTGAGTAGCTTCATATTGATAACACGAACAACATTTTTATCTGCGAAAAATCTTGAAAGTGGTAGCTAACAGAATTAGAAAGGATTTCATACTTTGACTTGATGGTCCTAAAATATGGATTGTTCTATATTTTGTAGAACAATGTTACTCTTAAATTATATCCATATTTAGGACCATCAAGTCAAAGTATGAAATCCTTTCTATTTCTGTTAGCTACCACTTTCAAGATTTTTCGCAGATAAAAATGTTGTTTGTCTTATCAAAATGAAGTTACCTACTCAGTAGTACTCACAAAAAAATACCTTGATAGTAATAAAAAAAAATTGTTCTATGGCTCCCGTACTAATATAAATAATCTTTTAAAATATAATAAAACAACATGAGTGTCATGTAACAAAATTGGAAAAATACCAAAATACATTTACCCTCTTGTCCGAAACAAAAAGGAATAATATTCATTAAATAGGGTATCATTATTATTTTCCCTGATTTAGCATTTTAAATTCAAAGTTGAAATTGTTGAATATGGCAACACTACCATTGAACAGGCTCACAGGTTAAGTTACTTGTTGTTAAAAACAATGAAATGTATTTTAAGGACTGGGCTAAAAGGACTGGAATCCAGGCCCGTAAAATTTTATTAATAAAAAAAAAAAAAAACAGGCTCACAGCATGGAGAATTCACGCTTGTGTGATAGAGCTATTTAACAGCTATGAGCTAAGGTTCAATACATCATGAGCGGAGAACTCACTGTATCGCAATTTGGCCCCCGACAACTGACAAGTTTGAGGCGAGCATGAAATGTTTACATAATATTACTTAATTATTGTAGTTATGCGTGAGCCAGTTGAGGTAAAGCGTGACACACTCGTGAGCCATTTCGATGTAGGGGTTGGACCTCATCTGGCAGCACGGAATCGCCTTTTTCCGTCGCCCTTTCTCTTTCTGTCGCTTAGAACTGCCATTTGCTAGACCGAGATAGAAAGCATAATGCGATAGCACGCGGCGGAATCCTCGAGGCTATCGCATTATGCTTTCTGTCTCGGTCTAGCAAATGGCAGTTCTAAGCGACAGAAAGAGAAAGGGCGACGGAAAAAGGCGATTCCGTGCTGCCAGATGAGGTTCAACCCTAATGGGGAATGCCTGACACGCGTATGATGTTATGTGACGTTATGTGTGAGTTAGTTGAGGTAATGCGTGACACGTCGCACGCGTGAGCTAGTCAATGTAATGGGGAATGCCTGACACGCGTACGAGGTTATGTGACGTTATGCGCAAGTTAGTTGAGGTAATGCGTGACACGCGTGAGCCAATGGGGAATGCCTGACACGCGTATGCGCTTACGTGACGTTATGCGTGAGTTAGTTGAGGTAATGCGTGACACGCGTGAGCCAGTCAATGTAATGGGGAGTGCCTAACACGCGTGTGCGTTTATGTGACGTTATGCATGAGCCAGTTCAGATACCTAATGCCTGACACGCGTATAAATTACGTGACGTTATGCGTGAGCCAGTTGAGGTAATGCGTGACACGCGTGTAGACTCCAGGATACCCCGGCTCTCCGCACTTGTTGCCGAAGGAGACCACGCCGATCTGCGTCCAGCGACCAGCCGCGAGCAGCATAAGGGGACCGCCGGAGTCACCCTGAAATATTATGAAGAGTTTTATTGAAATGGGGGTTTTTAAGTTCGCAAAATATAACAGCTATTTGGAGCGTCAATTGACACGAAAAATCTATGAATTTAGTAGTTACTGTATAGCTCTCCGCCAGGTGGCTCTGTCAGGTAAGAAAGTGACGGTATCATTCATGGGCGTAGCCAGGATTCGATATCGATCGATTCGATTCGGAGAAAAGGAACTAACGCTTCCATCATACAAAAATGACATTTTTGTATGCTTCCTTCCTTTACCAGCAGCGCCCATTGACATCATTGACATATTCATTTAAAGCCTTGTCTGTCTGTTACCTCTTCACGCTTAACCGATTTTGATAGGTATGGAGATACTTTGAGTGCCGGGAAAGCGGGAACCGTACTTTTTATCCCGGAAAAGTGTACGGATTCCGCGCGATAAAGGATGCTGGCGCAACGGAGTTGTGGGCGTCATCTCAATATAATTTTAACCGACTTCCAAAAAGGAGGACTCACGACACAGGTTATCCTAGTGTGAGAGCTACAGCTATAGTCCGCGCGGAACTAGTTGGCCGCGCCTCAGGTATGTGAGCGGTGGGACGGAGAGGCGGGGGCGCTTGATTTTGACAGTTCTAGCTAGTTAAGACAAAACGCACAAGAGATTGCAATAGCAAGATAAGTCCGCCGATAAAAAGACAATCCAAGGAAATATTATTTATAGTGCATAGGTTTTAAAAAAACGGAAAGCCGATGTCAATAATTTAGAATATAAAACTGATCAATTGTCTTTAATTTATTCTTTTCAATAATTAAATTATATTATTGTTCACGATATCGCGAGATTGGTCGTCACTGTCTAATCTCATGTGCGTTGCGAGCAGCAAGCAACCGCCCCTTCACCCCTGTCCCTACCTAAGGCGCGGCCAACCACTTCCGCGCGGACTATAAACTTCGAATTCGTAATTTTTAACATATGAGAATCTCACACTAGAACTACAAATAGAACAAACAAAATATTATGAGTGAGCAAACTGGGATTGAATGCCTCCCCTCTCACCACTTAACTCTTGAGCTTTTTAGCGACCGATCGCTCTTCTGGGGGGGGGGGGGGGGGGGCAGCTGCCCCCCCTGCCCGTACCTCGCTATGCCCATGGTATCATTAACAGTTTTTGGAACGTCCACCAGGGGGCAATATGCTTATATATGGAGATGACAGACCTACGTCGTTTAGTCGGGTTACCAGTTACCTCAGTTCAATATTTGTCATCTGTCAGCTTGGTTTGAGCTAAAACAAATTACGTAGGACTGCCATCTGCTATACCTGGCAGGCGTCGACGCCGCCGCGCGGGTAGCCGGCGCACATGAAGGTCTCGGTGATGGGCTGGAAGTACGCGCGGTCGCAGTCCTCGTTCCGCCACACCGGCAGCCGCGCCTCCAGCTGGCGAGAGCTCTCCGAGCCGCCGTATCTGAAAAGTAACACGGAATAATTAAGGACTGAAGTCTCCTAAATCGTATGGTTGAATTATTATACTCGTAATTGATTATTTTATTGCTTAGTAGAAAATGTTGCAGGAATCAATGTTACAGTCTGGACTATAATATTTTCACCGAAACTCTGACGAATGTAGCGGTACGAGATCGCCACCACCAACTTTGTATATACCGCTCTATAGGGATTTGCTCATGTGTCTATTAAAGTAGTAAGTAGCACAATAGACATAATATCTTCTCACTACTTAGTTCTGCCTACTTTGTAAGCAGTTCAGAAATCAGACTTCAGAATAGTATTGATGACAGTTACCTGGTAGTTCCCCAGCCGACGACAGTGGCGGTGGCGCCGTCGAAGGTACGCCTTGCAAGATCCCCCCGCGGAAGACAGATGGGAATCACGTACTTTGACTTCTGGACGTTATCTGGAAAACGGAATGACAACAATATTAATTATCTAAATACTGAAATCTACATAAGCGAAAGTTAAGTAATTGACTAACCAATTTGGAAATTCTGTTACTTCTCACCCAAAATGTTCCTCGCAACACAGCTTAGCTCAGCTCTGGTGGAACGCGGTAACGTTGACTGGTGTGTTAGGTTAGGTTAGGCACCTGGCACAGTTTCTATTTAAAATAAAGACCGTGGGGTCTAAAGCCATTAAGCCACACAGCAGTGAAGCAATGCATTTCACGTTTCATAGCACTGACGCGGACAGTTTGTGACGCGTAGCGACTAGTATCCTCGTACAATTTCACACAAATAAAATATAATATTTTGGCCCTGATGTTTCGTATCGCTGCGACATAGTAGTGCGGTTTTACCTAGATATTCCTCAAGGACTTACCAGCTAACACCAGCACCGCGATGTCGTTGTAATATCCGACACGCGAGAACTGGTCGTGGGCGCGCACCGCCGCCACCCGCAGCGTGACGGGCCGCGACGGCTCGTCATCACGCGCCAGGTCCACGTCACCCAGACGCACACTGAACTGACGGGCCGGGAACCTGTCAGGAACCAGGGGGTTAAATAACTTTACTGACAATGTAGCAGACGGTCAGACCATACAGGGATAGTGGGCTCCGGCGTGCGCATACCACCTCGCTCGGTCGGAAGATCTTCTTTTGTAGCCTCCATGCTAAATAATAAAAATAATAAAAATGACTCGAGTAACCTGCAGTTCGGCCGGAACAAATACAAAACCCTGTCATTTGACAGACAAATTGCTATTCTAACAAACCAGGTAAAGATTGCAACATGGATAAGTATTATTAGCTCATAAAGTTGATGTTACAAAACGCAACGTTTGACGAAGCCTAACATGAATTATATCTATTTCCACAAATCCTTTATGTAAGGATTTGTAGCATAACATATCCTGTTACCCATCTTATATCTTACGGTCTCTGTTTGGAGTCCCTGGTGCAATGTGCTGCTGTCAGCACATGTCGTTTGTCGATCAGCGTCCCTCCGCACCAGAACTCCCGGCGCTTGCTGCCGTGGAGGTAAATGGCTGCCATCCAAGGCCAGGCACCAGGCTTGGACTCTGTGCCGCCGACGATGCGACCTCCCTCGTCCTCGCGTTGTCCGCAATCTGCAATGTATTGAAGCTTTTTTAGGCTCGTTGAGAGTGGAGGATATCAGAAGCTTCGAGATGTTGTATATTAAATGATGGACGCCCAAGTAACAAAATCTGGTCTTGTAGTGGTTCCGGGGCCAGGACTATAACAGGCTAGTAAACGTTTATAACCACGGAAAAGGGCCCATTTTATACGCGTACTTTTGCTAATAAAGCACTCTAGTAGACTTGCCTAGCACTACTTAGAAAAATAATACACTTATTGTTGGACTACGCAGAATTATCTGCTCCCACGAAGCCAACTATGAGCATCTTATAGAACCCCAGGCAGGCCTGTAACGTACTCCGCGCTTCTATTACTAGCTACTTCAAACATTAATTTTGTGAATTGTGTTGTGAGGTGGATGAAAAAAATAAAATACTAAGAAAAGGTAAGTTAATCTACTCACTCGCGGAGGTCAACTTGGAGGGTTAATTAATAATACGAAATTAATTAACACTCACTAAATTTATATTCTGACAATAACAAAAATCGGTTACAACTATATAAATGGCATTCGTGCAAGCGATAGCGCGATGTAGAAGCACCTCCGCGACATCTAGTGAAAACAACATGAAACTATTTTTCTTATACAATTTAAATTGGCACTATAAATTACTATTACTGGCGTGTGACCTTATAGCGGATTTATAATTACTTCTTGTAGTCTATTACAAATGTAACTTTCTGGAGCAAGTTTTCTCAAGTATATTTACACCTTTGAAACACTCGTATAGGCCATCTTAGCCTTTACTGCGCCTATAATCTCGTTCTATACACGACTATAAGTCAACTTATAAGAACATGTTTACTACAAACCCAAACAAACTCCGTGTAAACTGTTATAAGCTTGGTAGTAGCACCGGGAACCACTAAGCGAGAGGTACTAGTGCTGCAAGCCTTTAAACTGTGCACTATAGGAGAATTTTGTTACTTGGGCGAAGTTTCACTTCCGTTATAAGTCTCGGTTAAGGTTTTTTGCTCTCTGTATTGAGTTATGTAAATAACCCCAATTAGTGGAGCTATATATGACCTGCCTTACTTGTTAGCCACGACTTATGTAACCTTTATGCTTAGTCACGATTATGAATATGAGAACTAATAAGGCGTTGTACCTATGTGACCATACAATTACAGGTAAGTGGAGAAATTACTTTAAAATTAATTGAAAGTTTCAAATATATACGGGAATTGGCATTCTGAATTATATTTACCCTCAATGTCGACGATGTTGGAATAGTTTCCGATGAACTGCGGCACAGCATGCGTTGTAGTTGTCGTCATAGTGGTGACGGTAGTTGTTGTGGTCCGCGGAGTGGTCCTCGTCGTCGGCTTTCGAGTTGTGGTTGTCGCTTTGGTTATCTTGGGCTTTTTAGTCGTGAGCGATATTATTCCCGAAGGCTTCTTGGTCGTGAGCTGTAATGTTGCTGGTGTTGTCACCGGTACTAGGAATGTAGGCTTGCTAGTCGTCGACACCGCTGGCTTTTCGATCGCTGGCGTCACGATCACGGCATCTCTCGGGCAGCACACTCCGGGAACGAACAGCTCTTTGAAGCACAAGGACTCTCTCAAGCCGACGAGATTGAGAAGTAGCTGCGGACAGTTGCTCAGGTCCTCGCAGTACCCTTGCTCTCCGTCTGGTGTGGTGCACTCCTTCGAGTCAACGTCCCCAGTCGCTATTTTAGTTATGGGAGCATCAGGTAACACCTTCGGAAGCGCTTTCTTAACAATGGGAGCTATTGTGTCCGTCACGTTTGTTCCCAAGACGTTTTTGGTCAGGGTGTATATCGCTCCAGGCAGTTTTTGTAGATTAGGATCTGATACGTTTCTTTCATTTTCCTTTACGATGTCGACTAGATAATGTCCAACTGTGTTTATCGCTCCCAATGTTTCCGATATTCTGGTGAACGCTGAATCGGAGAACAGACGGCCATCATTCTGATCCGAGTCGGTTTGGATGACTCTGACTGGTGGTCTATCATTGTAGTCCTGGTAACCCTGAAACCTCAGCAGCCCTGGATGCCTCGCCTCCTCATTGTAGGGGTATGGCTCGTAGGCTCTGTTATAGTACGTCGGACCATCAGATCTCTTCCTGGGAAGCGGGAACTGCCCCCACTCCGGATGTCTAGACTGGATGTACGGGTTCCTGTATCCTTGGGGATCCACGAATGACACTGGAATTATGTAAAGAATATTATACAATTTGGACTGAGGGTACGTTTACTGTAGAGGCGGTCGGAAGGTGATGCGTACCTACCCGGGTGAGCAGGCCGCTGGCCGTCTACTTCCACTGAAAGCACCAGGATATCTGCAACAATTAAAGAAAAAATTGTAAAAAATGTTTTATTATTTTGCAATCGTAATACTCAATCTAATTTGAATAAATTCGTTTTGTTGTGCTATCGACTATCGTTTTTGAATAATCTGCGCTGACTGTATTTACACCTTTCAGTCATCATTGTCGGCACCGGCGCCGGCGGTCAACGAGCGGTTATCATGAGACTAAAATCAGCCTTTTGTACCTTAGCTTGCGTAGCTCATAAATAAATTGATCCAATAAGTAAACAATTAGAAATAAGTGGTATAAACTATAAATAGTTGTAATCCTCAGCATAAGACGAAGTGCGACCAAGCGCGAGCGCGGCACCGTTGTTAAGCCTTTTATCTCATTTACGAAAGCTGACTGTAAGCAAATTAAAAGCTGCTTGTACGTCAAAAGATTCGTACTTTGTAGAGAAAATTATACGTAATGGACAATGGTGTACATTTTTTAAATTTATGTAAAACGTGAAAAACAAGAAAGTCGGTTAAAGTTTGATATTGCCCGAAACTTCGTTGCGATCCTTTCTCAAGACACCACTGATTCTACTGATCGAAATCGTTAAGTGTTGTGTTAAGACTTAAGAGTAACTGACAGGCAAAAAGACAAACACATTTTCATATTATCATTAGGACATAAGGATATAATATAGGACTAGGATAAACAATTAAACATATTACTACAATATTTTCACGCTTGTGTGCAGCTTAGAGCTTAGAGTTTAGACAGTAGTGTAAGCGAAAACTTTTGTTTAACTTTGGACAAACAATATTCTGATATTATGACGTGTGCAACATGTTAGTTTTTGGTTGGATTATTTACTGTATGTGCTAGTGGCGCCCTCTGCTCCGACCTTTGCGTTATATTCCCCACTAGCGACCCGCCCCGGCGTCGCACGGGTATAAAATATATAGCCACTGAAAAAAATGATTGAAATCGATAGCCTACCTTCACGTCACGGATAGTAGACCACGTGAATCACGTGGTCTACTTCTTATCTGTGCCAAATAACATAAAAACTGCTCCAGTAGTTCGCGAGATAAGCCCTTTCAAATAATTTCCCCCGTTTATTCCACATTCCCTTAATAGTCTTGGCGTGATAAAATATAGCCTTCCTCAATAAATGGGCTATCTATGGCTATCTAACACTGTAATAATTTTTCAAATCGGACCAGTAGTTCCTGAGATTAGCGCGCTCAAGTTAGCCCTTTCAAATAATTTTCCTCGTTTTTTCCACATTTTCCTCTATTTCTTCGCTCCTATTAGTCTTAGCGTGATAAAATATAGCCTATAGCCTTCCTCGATAAATGAGCTTTTCTAATACTGAAAGAATCATCAAAATCCGTTGCGTAGTTTTAAAGATTAAAGGGAACAAAGGGACATGACTCACATGAGGGAAAAAAAGCGACTTTGTTTTATAATATGTAAGTACTTAATAGATTAAGCATAATAATTTCATCATGGATGTATCGACTCATAGTGTTCATTAAAGCATGGAGAAAATTTGTCTATATTATGATTAAAGATACTTACATAATTTGTGAAATTGTCACTCTACATCCACTCATTACTTTGTTTCTCTGAAATGGCGATACAACGGAATGGGGTCAATGGAGGTCCAGCGAACCTAATTGGCAATCCTTTTGTTTGGACCGGTTTGGACAACGGTACCTTTACTGCACATAATTAGTTCATTTAGGACTTTGTTGGGATTGAAATTACAAAAATACGACCCATAATAAAAAAGAGAGCGCTGAGCATTTCTTTACCCTGGAGGCTGGAAAAAACTAAATTGTTATTGACTAGAATCTAGATAAGCCCGCTAAAATTCGTAATTTTTTTCTGAACCATACATTTTTTCGGGATAAAAACTATCCTATACGTCCTTTCCCAGGACGCAAGGTATCTCTATAGGTACTTAACGTAATGTATGTACCTATGTATTAAGTTATTAACTAATCATAAATCATAATCAACAACTATTAACCTATCAAATTAAGCCCCATAAGATCACCGGTGATCGCGACAACAATAGAATAACAATAAATTTCCAAGAATCCGCGATCGAAAAATTAAATAACAAACTATTCACAAAAAGCTCTAAATTAAATGTAATCAGATTACCTATATTAAGTAATAAGTAATATTATGTAAAGAGAAATTATTGAAGGTCGTATGCAAAACAGTTTTGCAAACAATGCGTGGAAAAAACGCGGCACGCGGGTGCAATATGTTATGCCAGTTGACACATTTACATTATAATTTTACGGATTTGCAACATAATAACACATAATCCGCAGGGCAAAGGTATATTTGAGCCCTGTGTAAGTCCATACTAATCTAAATATAATATTTACCCCCCCACACCGATTTCGGTGACGGTGGCCAGTTTCATTGAAACCAGGCCAGGTACGCAGGAGTAATTTTATAGTGCTCAAGTGTGTGCGCAGTACACAAGAGCACTCTTTATTCCTTCACTCTCATAACCCAGTGGGAGTTGGGACGGAAGATCGACACGACTGGCGAGAGATCAGGCGCAGGACCACAGAAATAGATAAGGTGTCTGTGCTCAGGACCGACTTTTTACATGCCCATCCGACGCATGGATCAACTTGTCAGACAATCAGGTGATCAGCCTGCATTGTCCTAACCAAACTTGGAAATAACATGTTTCCAACGCGGGAATCGAACCCACGACCTCCGAGTCGAGAGCCACGCTCTTAACCACTAGACCACGGAGGCGATCTAAATATATACCTAAGTATGCGAAAATTTGTCTGTATTAACCTCTTCATGCCCAAACCGCTAATCCGATTTTGCTGAGTAAGAACATGCTTTGAAAGTTTAATTAAGTCCCGGGAAAGGACTTAGGATACTTTTTCATCATCGTCGTCATCTAGTAGAACTTAGCTGATATCAGACGGGTCATTTTTTGTTCATTTTCGTCTTTCATTTTGCATCTTTCACTCCAAGTGACACATCTAAACACAAAATGAAACATTAGTGCCGAATGAATTCATTAGTGAACCGATCCAACTGTGTTGGATATTGTCATCCGGCATCTTTCACTTCCACTCCGAATGAACGAGAAATGAACGGTCTGAACACTGAGAGAACGATCATTCGGGTTCAGTCATTTTGTCTCGAGTCCTGTACTCGACGGACGTCACGTGTTGACGACTCTAAAGTCTAAACTTCCAAAACTATTATCTGTAGCAGGTATCTTAGTACAATTTGAAGTTTTATTCGGTTAGGTATTCTGTCTCTCATTAAAGTACTTTATTTCGTTAAAAACGGAGCAACAAGAAGCAAAAGTTCTTCAAATTTATTTCCTCCATTCGAAGGTAATAATATGAATCAGGATCTTCAACGGCTAGTTCTCCCAACAATGTATTTGAAGCTGGTCACGCCTACCACCGTCGACGTTTTCTTAAAGAAATTCTTTGCTTCTTTTTTTGTCAACTCTTTGATTAAAATATGATCACAAATTAAAATAAATCCAAGACGCACGACTTCATTCAAGGACATATTAAAAGAAAAGAAAAGTGAATGTTCTTTTCTATATCATTCCCTATAAGCCGTGTGAACATAGAATGAAAGGAAAATGAAGCATTCACTCGAGTGAATTATAATCATCCGAGTGAACCGTCTGATATCACCTTAAAAGGTCGGAGCAAAAGCCGCTACTAGCACATACAGTAAATAATCCGACCAAAATCCGATATGTTGCACACGTTATATCAGAATATTGACAGAAACGTTGTCAAACGTCGAACAAAACTTGTTTACTATCTATGCTGGTGCTGTCCTCTAGCGTGAAAATCTTGTAGTAATTACATCCTTATTCCTTGCATGTACGAGACAGGCAAATAGAAGTGATAGAAAACACGTCATTACCACCAGCAATCCACATTCACACACAATATGACATTGCAATATTTGCTGCTTTTAAAGTACGATTAACGCTCTTCTTGAAGGTTTGTAGATTCGAATATAAAGATTTTTACAGACTTATGGCAATGAATAATGGTGGACTCATACAAGCGATTATGATTTTGTATAAGTGTAGAGACAACATAGTCTTGCCTTCATGGTAATTGGTAGCAATCAAGGCTTTCATGATAGAGCTCAAAAGGGCCTTAAAGAGACATACAAGCAGAATTCTTTATGGAAATGACGATGTACTCGAAGATAAAAAAACTTCGACTTCCAAAAATGATTAAGATCGATGCTATGTTTTCTAATGCTAAGTACTCACATACGGTTTTGCTCGATAGTTTTACTCCAAATCGAAGGAAATGACATATTTGACACATTTAATTCTATCGAGCCGGCTCGAAGCGAGCCTTCGAGCTGTCAGTTTTGGCGGTCCACACGGTGGTTATTGCTCGATTTGGAGTAAAACTATCGAGCAAAACCGTATGTCAGTACTTAGCATTAGGGCTTGTTTCACCACTTCCCCATTAGTGCCGGATAGGCTATCCAGTATCCACTGGCTATCCACCACTTAACTTGACAGATAGAGTATAGAGAATCTGTCAAAAAATTTGTGGATAGCCAGTGATAAAGTGCCGCGAAACAGGCCCTTAGTCAAGTTGAATTCGATTGTTTCAATAACTTAGTTCTTTTTTTTTAAATATAAAATAAGGGGGCCAATCTGCAAACGGGTCACCTGAGGGCAAGGAGAAGTTCCTTCGTCGTCGCCCATGGACACTCGCAACATTATAAAAAAGAGCTGCAGGCCTAACCGGCCTTTTATTTGACATAATTTCTTGTAATGTCTCTCGTCAAGAAATACATTTTACATCCGACTTCGCTGTCGAAATTGTAGAATATTTGACTGAGTAACGTGACGTGTGAGGCGTTGCGTCGCCAGCGAGGATGGAGCATCCTCGTGTGAGTCAACAGCCGCGCGGTGAAAGCGGTGACGCTCGGCCATTGTGTAATGTTACATAAACTGTCACGGTCGAGATAATGATGATTATGCCGAGTTAGCGTAAACACGACTTCGATTCAACCGACTTCCAAGGAGTTGGTTGAATGTACAGCGGCCTAAGTTAAGTGTATAGCGACCAGTTTACCAAGGTTTGTATGTCACCTAAATCCTTAGAGACAGATAAGTATTGATGATACATTTCAGATCCTGAAGATCCCTAGGGGACGGGAGTTTAAAAAGTAAAAACAAAATAAACATTAAAATATTAATTTAAACAATATCATCATTCATCAGTTATGTGGCAATTTAGTTTGCAAAATTTTTCGAAAAGAAGTAGGAGAGGAAAAACAAAATTTTGAATTTCGAGCGGCGCCATCTATCGCTGGGCTTTTTAAAACTAATTTCTAAAAAATTTACATAACCAACTGTGTTTTACGTGTCATTAATATCCCAAATTATTATCTTTATTGTTTTGTTACTTACTATTCAAGTGAAGAAAGTAACACGAGATATTACACAGTGCATACGGGCGGATGTGGCACAAAGTGTGGCAAAAACCCCTCTCGCTATGACCGACACTCCAAAACCGCGCCAATATGAATATTTATTGTTTTTAATTACATAATTATGCGCGATTGTGTAATGTTACACTTTTGAATGCATAAATAATTTGTTTTGAGTTCTTAAAATTAGGTCATTTTTTATTGTGTTTTGAATATTTTTTAAACGACTTACGAGCTCCAAAAGTTCTTCGGTACTTAGGTAGGTATGTATTTGAATTTATCTAATGCATTTTAAATTTAAATAATCTTAAGCTTTTTATTACATTTATTAATAACCTATATTTATGTAATATTAATAAATGCAACCGCGAGGCCGTGGGCGGTCGCCCACACCGCTCACGCCTTGCGCCGCCTCTGATTTTAAATGACGCCATGGCGAATAGGCGCTTCGCAAAAAAAAAAACCGCAACAGAATCTATTGTTATCCTCCTTTCAAAGTATGTCTTTACTTGCTAAATTTGATCTCGATCAGTTCAGCCTTTGCATGAAGGGGCAACAGATACACAGACACACTTAAATTAATATTAGTAAGGAATTAATGTGTTTGTGGGTCAAGGTTGTGCAACATCCTTCCAAAAAACCAGGCGATATTAAGTAAAGATTTGCTTAATAAGTAATAACCGAGATTTCATGTCGGGTTTTCCTACACGTGATTAATTTTCAATACTTACCTTATACCTACTTGAAACGAAGATTTCAAAACTCAAGATACTCGTAATTCGTAAGAAAAATTGAATTTTGACAGAAAAAATGTCTTCTTCCGAGAAAATGTTGCACTATACCGTGTTAACACCTTCACTGCGGCAAGTAAAATCTTAAACCTTCGTCTGGTGCGGCGGCGGGCCAAAGTGTGCCCCCAATGATTTTTCCGCCTGTGCGGGGTAGGCCTTTCTCGACCCACCAGCACAAGGTTAGATTAAATTACTATAACTTTGCGAAAACATAATGTAGGTGTACAGTTTTTGGACTGTTGGAATAACCTTGAACCCAACTACTTTAGATTTGATTCGCCCCGGGATCTGCCAAACAGGAAATGAGAAATAAACCAGGGAAAGTGGCGGGCTGATATCGACCTGAACCGCACTAGAAAGTATTTTTAGTAGAGATGGGAAAGACAAAAATAAGGGGATATCAAAAATAAATATTTTTATTAATATATTTAAATTCCTGTCTTTAAAACACAAAGCCCGTTTTTGTTTGCACATTCTGCAGTATGTTTTATTTTTTTTAAATTTCTTTTTTGATTCGACACTCCTCATGGTTTCTCCCAGTTTTTCATATCACCCTGCACAATTTCGCCGTTTAACGCTCATCTTAAGGACATGATCTTTTGTTTCCTGCTATCGTGCGTTGTTAATTTTATAAAATGAATAATTATTGTATTTTAAAAAGATAAAACCGACTTCAAAATCGTACGTAATTGAGAATCAAAATTACCTATTTTAAACACTACTGAACCGATTTTGATGAACAGTATTCCCGAAGTTAAACAGTACCCAGTACATAAAAATAATTATTTTAATCGGACTAGTAGTTCCGAAGATGTGCGAATACAAACATAAAAACATACATGAATATGTATATCACTTTTGAAATTTGTCACATTTGTTCAGATGCTGATAATATAGACTAAAACATATCAAAACTAGGCAGTTCTGAAAATAATACATACAATATACAGGTTGAATTGATAACCTTTTTTTTGAAGTCGGTTAAAAAACGCGACGTACGTCAGCTACGACTTACGATAGATTGCACATCACTAACTGGTGAGGCGGACGCTCGGTGCGGTATCGGCTCGCCAACCGCCTGCTTGTACGGCGGGCCGCAATAGGCCCACTGCCGCACTGAGTTGATTTTAGACACCTCCACTGCGTGGTAGGCCGATAACGACCTGCCATAATTTTTTTATAGGAAAGACCTATAATTTTGAACACAATCTCAAATATTTGCCTCTGTCGTACCTTTACAAACACCGGAGATAATCGTTCCGCACCGAGTGAGAGAACATAGTCTTCTTCGTCCGCACCAGCTGAAATTCCACGGCAGGCCGATTTCGGCCTGCCCCGCAGTGAAGGTGTTAATGTCGTTCAATTGTTGAAATGGCCGAAAAATACAATGAAATGGGGTAATTTTTGGCCACAGCCATGCCACATCCTACACTTTGCCTCGACATGCCATTTCTATACGCGACATTTCTACAGTCTAGACCACAGACTCTATAAGATGCTGTTTACACAAATATTTCGCGTGTAATTTTTTAGGTCTATCATCATCCATACTAATATTATAAATACGAAAGTGTGTCTGTCTGTCTGTTACCTCTTCATGCCCAAACCGCTGAACCGATTTTGCTGAAATTACGCATGGAGATACTTTGACTCCCGGGAAAGGACATAGGATAGTACTTTTTGTTCCGAAAAAATGTCCCCGCGTGATAAACGAGTTTTGGCGCAACGGAGTTGCGGGCATCATCTAGTCTAGTAATTCATAAGACATTACATACATTTTCTCTTTACACTCATATATAATTTTGGTTCTGTCTAGATATTGGCAAAATAAACAGTTGGTAGTAGCCTAAAAATCTGTAAACCTGACTTGATGCTACCGACCGCCATAACACGGTAGATTAGATCAGATAAATTTTTAGGCAGATGGTAGACGTTATTTGGTAGAGTTATGTCAAGTAAATGTTTTGTCATCTCGGCTGAGTTTGACATAAGACGGCCAAATTATGTATATATTTATATACATAATTTGGCCGTCATTGGTAATTTGGCCATATATATATATATATATATATATATATATATATATATATATATATATATATATATATATATATATTTTCATTTCTGTATATGCACGCCCTATCTGTTGTTTGTGATCAAATTTCTGTTCCTAGGGCTGCTGGAAGAAATTTCTTTAGAGATAAGCAGTACCTGTTGTGTCGTTTTTCTTCATAAGTATAATTTGTTAAATGTTTTTGTGTGCAATAAACTGTTAAATAAAATAAATAAATAAAATATTTGGCCGTCTTATGTCATATATGTATAAATACTATACTCGGCGTCCGGCGAAACATGGCCGATGGCGGTAGCGCCATTGACTCCCTGTCAAAAACTTGTCATATATGTATAAATACTATACTCGGCGTCCGGCGAAACATGGCCGATGGCGGTAGCGCCATTGACTCCCTGTCAAAAACTTGTCATATATGTATAAATACTATACTCGGCGTCCGGCGAAACATGGCCGATGGCGGTAGCGCCATTGACTCCCTGTCAAAAACTTGTCATATATGTATAAATACTATACTCGGCGTCCGGCGAAACATGGCCGATGGCGGTAGCGCCATTGACTCCCTGTCAAAAACTTGTCATATATGTATAAATACTATACTCGGCGTCCGGCGAAACATGGCCGATGGCGGTAGCGCCATTGACTCCCTGTCAAAAACTTGTCATATATGTATAAATACTATACTCGGCGTCCGGCGAAACATGGCCGATGGCGGTAGCGCCATTGACTCCCTGTCAAAAACTTGTCATATATGTATAAATACTATACTCGGCGTCCGGCGAAACATGGCCGATGGCGGTAGCGCCATTGACTCCCTGTCAAAAACTTGTCATATATGTATAAATACTATACTCGGCGTCCGGCGAAACATGGCCGATGGCGGTAGCGCCATTGACTCCCTGTCAAAAACTTGTCATATATGTATAAATACTATACTCGGCGTCCGGCGAAACATGGCCGATGGCGGTAGCGCCATTGACTCCCTGTCAAAAACTTGTCATATATGTATAAATACTATACTCGGCGTCCGGCGAAACATGGCCGATGGCGGTAGCGCCATTGACTCCCTGTCAAAAACTTGTCATATATGTATAAATACTATACTCGGCGTCCGGCGAAACATGGCCGATGGCGGTAGCGCCATTGACTCCCTGTCAAAAACTTGTCATATATGTATAAATACTATACTCGGCGTCCGGCGAAACATGGCCGATGGCGGTAGCGCCATTGACTCCCTGTCAAAAACTTGTCATATATGTATAAATACTATACTCGGCGTCCGGCGAAACATGGCCGATGGCGGTAGCGCCATTGACTCCCTGTCAAAAACTTGTCATATATGTATAAATACTATACTCGGCGTCCGGCGAAACATGGCCGATGGCGGTAGCGCCATTGACTCCCTGTCAAAAACTTGTCATATATGTATAAATACTATACTCGGCGAAACATGGCCGATGGCGGTAGCGCCATTGACTCCCTGTCAAAAACTTGTCATATATGTATAAATACTATACTCGGCGTCCGGCGAAACATGGCCGATGGCGGTAGCGCCATTGACTCCCTGTCAAAAACTTGTCATATATGTATAAATACTATACTCGGCGTCCGGCGAAACATGGCCGATGGCGGTAGCGCCATTGACTCCCTGTCAAAAACTTGTCATATATGTATAAATACTATACTCGGCGTCCGGCGAAACATGGCCGATGGCGGTAGCGCCATTGACTCCCTGTCAAAAACTTGTCATTTTCTATACAAAGCCGCGATTGACATCTGACACTACATTGTCAATCGCGGTTTATATAGAAAATGACAAGTTTTTGACGGGGAGTCAATGACCGCTACCGCCATGTTTCGCAGAGTTCAGTATAGACCACAGATCTCCTATCTAATTAGATACCGCATGTGTATGTACTTCACGTGCCATCGCGTTCCCAAACGATCACAAACTTCATTCTTTCGAAAGTCTGTTCTTTAGTCTGCGCTCCACCGTTATCGGAATCGGATGTCAATCGGAATTCTAAAAATGCCTAGTTGTGCCGTATTGGGCTGTGGAAATTGGAATAAAAACGTTGGTCTAAATCATTGATTTTCAAACTAGGGGGCGCGCCCCACTAGGGAGGCGCGAAGACATGATGAGGGGGGCGCGGGCACGGGCGGCGGTTTTACTCCAGACGCCCGCGCATTCCCTCCATTTATCGATTTAATTAGCGATCGATCCTTTTCACGTTGACATAGAAATGCTGCCAGATGTATTACAAGAGCAAGCTTTGGAAATCAAAAATGATTCTGCTGCCCAATATGATTTTGAGAAGATGGATAAGGCACAATTTTGGGTTAAATATCTCAAAGTTTATCCCAGCACAGCAGAGCAAGCACTAAAATTGTTTTTACCCTTTTCAAGCACTTACTTGTGTGAAAAAGCGTTTTCAGCAGATGTAGCAAAAAAAACAAAATACAGAAGCACACTAGATATTGCTAGTGATCTACGTTGTGCACTTTCTCCTATTGAACCCAGAATTGGAAATCTTGTCAAAAACATGCAAGCTCATCCGTCACATTGATTCTTCTTAAAATAAGAATGTGAAAGCATATTTTTATAATGAAACATCTGAAAATGTATTTTTGGTCTTTATTATTTTATTTTACAATAGCTTGGCGAGCCCACTTGCTACTACTTGCTGGGCCCTGGGCCGAAGGGAGGCGTAAGCATGTTCATTTTAAGCAGTAGGGAGGCGTGATACTTATAAGTTTGGGAACCTCTGGTCTAAATAGTGGACACGTTTCTTATCACCGGTAAGTAATTTTATTATTAAATCATGTGTCCTTTATTTTAAAACCAATTATTTAATGTTAATCGTGGGCGGTTGTAGTTTTTACCAATATATATATATATATATATATATATATACATAATACATTGCCGCTTTAGTTAGAAAAGTATAGAGCCCGTTCTGTTTGTCCGCTATTGAGCGCGCAATGGAAATAAAACAATCGATACTTTCACTCATCGCTTAGTTTCGAGGTACAGTCAATATTCTCATTTTTCTGTCAAATGAATATATATATATATACGAATGAATGAATGAATATATATATATTCATTCATTCATATATATATATATATATATATATATTCATAATACATTGCCGCTTTAGTTAGAAAAGTATAGAGCCCGTTCTGTTTGTCCGCTATTGAGCGCGCAATGGAAATAAAACAATCGATACTTTCACTCATCGCTTAGTTTCGAGGTACAGTCAATATTCTCATTTTTCTGTCAAATGAAGCAAATAGTGTTGTACATATTCTCGATTCTAATTAATCGATTTTCGAAACATACATGAAACCGAGGAATGATAATGTTCGCTTTAGGATATTTTGTGACTCGGTAATTATATTTCTATACATATAGTCGTGTGCGTACAAGACAAAAAAACGAGGAATACGGCTTTTGCTGAACCAAAGATTTCCTTTGGTAGGATTGATCTTTCTATCCCTAAGATGGGTTTACGAAGTGGAGCCACCTGAATATTTCATGCAGGTGGGGGAGGGGTTTTTTTTAGCTTTAACAAGGTATGAGGTCAATAACTGCGTGGGACTTAGGTATATAGTCGAGTTTGGTATCATTTTCGATTGAATCGAATGTTTAAATGCCAGTTTTGGAATAATATTTAGATAAAAGATAGTAAAAATAAAATAAAATAAAAAAATTAGAATATATGATTTTCAACCAACGAAAACGCTGTTGACAGGGCTTAATTAATATAAGGAGGCTGATAGCCGCATTATTCTGCATGCCAAAGACATGGTGATGAATGGGGCACACAAAGTTAACTTTAGCTCCTTTGTGGTGAGAGTACCGACGAATCTTCTGTCGACTTTCGAGGCGCCGGAGTTCTGGCCGATGGATGTAGTCTACCGGAGGTTCCGGGGGAGACTCCGGAACGAAGCGTCGAGTCACGTCGCCGGCAAAAATTAGTGACAGTGTTAGTTTATAAGTGAATATAAAATATGTATGTTAGTTTATAAGTTATTTATTATATTATTAATATGTATGTTAGATTTAAGGTATTTGCTATATGGGCCTCCGATGCCCGAAATAAAGATGATTTGATTTGATTTGAAACTAACTAACTAACAAACTCTTCAGCTTTATTTTCACATTTTCCTCTGTATCTTTGCTCCTATTGGTTTTAGCGTGATAAAATATAGGCTATAGCCTTCCTCGATAAATAGGCTATCAAACACTGAAAGATTCTTTCAAATCGGAAGTAGCTCCTGAAATTAGCGCGTTCAAACAAACAAACTCTTCAGCTTTATAATATAACTAGACGTTCAGCAGTCAGTAAAGTACAAATACTTTAAATGGCAAAACAATGTTTGCCGGGACAGCTAGTTATGTAATATGTATTTATGTTCCTGTTTAGTGATTTAATTTAGAATAATATAATATATTACTAGCTGTCCTGGCAAGCACGTTTCTTAAGATTTATCATTCCTCTGTCTATGAACTCGAATAATAATCGATAAAAAAATCGATATACCTATTAAAATGGCAAAAGAGGCGGGGCGCGGCGATTCCTTTGAATCGATTCCGCGCGTAAGGGTATTCCCATCACTAAAGCGCTCTTGTGACGTCACAGTAGGTATGAAAAAATTGACACGCTCGTGTTCATACAAATGGAGCGACATAGCGCTTCTATCTAGATCTTATTTCTGTGGTATAGACAGATTTAAAGCAACTTCGTTGTGCCGAAAGTAAATTTTTTCGGGATAAAAAGCATCATTTGTCCCTTCCCAGGAATCAAAGTACTGTATAATATCAGCAAAATCGGTTCAGTGATTTGGGCGTCAAGAAGTAACAGAAAGACAGACACACTTTTGCATTTATAATAATATTATTATTAGTATGGATTTTCCTTTCTTCACTAAAGCCAAATATTTCTTCTTACGGTACTACGGCCTATATTGAACGCACACTGCACAGCCATCTAAGCAGGCCAAATTCGTATCTTAGGCCATAAATCAAGGCTGCTGATTATACCAGGCCAGTACATTAGCTCTTATTGACACAGAATCCATGCTATCTGATAACGCAGCAGCTAAGTCTTATTTTCGAAACACTCCTCAATACAAAGATAAGAAGCTCTTATGTGACAACTTGATAACTTATTGTAGCAAACTGTCCACTCTGCTTAACAACCATAAACGACGTGTTTTGAGACTCACAACGGAATTAATCACAAAAAATATAAGATTAGGATGGATAATATTACAATTTAAAGTTTACAGCAGGTTCAGCATGACCACAGTAAAATGCGAAGGAATAGAATAAATGCTGACAGATTTTAGAGAATGGCATGCATCATGGCGGGCAGACTTTAACTTGACAATTATATTTTATCCATTCTACCCAATCTACCATAGTAAAAAATTCTACTGTAGGAACCCTTTTTCGCGCGCGCGCGAATGTAACACCTTTTAAATATGGTAATTCTGCGGGTGGAACCTGGAGTCCTGAAATACAGGGTTACCTAGTTTATAGGCTCCAGTTCACGCAAAGATTCAGAATCTTATAATAGTATTTCATGTACCGATCTTGTAAGTTCCTTTGTTGTGTGAAGAATAAAACCCTTTCTATGGTAGCCTAAGGGTTGGACCTCATCTGGCAGCACGGAATCGCATTTGTTCCGCCTGTGCTACCACGTGCTGCAGTGTGCTGCCGCATGCAAACGCGCGCTGTCGCATTCCGCAGACAAAAAAGGCGATCGGATGCGAAGGTGAAAGGATGCGTTAGCATGCTATCGCGCGCTTCAGCGTTCCGGAGTCTCCCTGCCGACCATTGCATTTTGTCCGTGATGCCGATCGCCTCGAGGATTCCGCCGCGTGCTATCGCATTATGCTTTTTGTCTCGGTCTAGCAAATGGCAGTTCGAAGCGACAGAAAGAGAAAAGGCGACGGAAAAAGGCGATTCCGTGCTGACAGATGAGGTCCAACCCTAATACTTGCTGTAATGTCATTGCTACTGGAATTCATTATTCAGTGATTCCAGTACATTCCAGTGCTCGTTTACCTGTAGAAATTCAGTATTGGATTGGAATATAGTAAGCCTTTTTTTTTGCGCAGGGGAAACCCGTCATGGGTCCCACGGGTTGGGGATGTGCCCCAGTTAGCTGGGAATATAGTAAGCCTGGCGCCTGCTATAATTGACGATAAAGTACATAATTATCATCTAATGATGCTCTCAGCGCCACATACGGCAAGAACTCTTGACCTGAGTCGGGACTTGGGAGGTGTAAGGACGAAGGTGTTTTATGCAAAGGGTCTAATGAGACTTTCAAGGGCTGTACGTGAAAACATAATTGTTACTTGTGTGTTTCGTATTCTTTTGACGCTTGGTAACCTGTGACCGGCATCTACTCGCATATTTTACTAGAGCGAGCCATAGTCGCAACTCGCAGCACAGTCGTCCCAGTAGGATTGTTATCCATGATTCCAACATAATGTTTCTGGGCTGTTATTACATCGATAATAGGAAAAAAACTTCTTAATTCTATCGGTTTGTCTTCTATTTGATGAACTCTTAATTATGTTTAATAAATAGATGATGACGCCTACAATTCCGTTGCGCCAAAATTAGTTGTTCGCGCGGGATCCATACATTTTTCCACAATGAAAAGTATCCTATGTCCTTTCCCGGGACTCAAAGTATTTAGTATCTCCATACCAAATTTCAACAAAATCGGTTCAGCGGTTTGGGCGTGAAGAGGTAACAGACAGACTCAATTTAGCGTTTATAATATTAGTATGGAATTGATGACGCCAATGCAACCGCCAATGGATCACAATAACGCCACATAATATGGCGACAAAGTTGGCGGCAAAATTGGCAAATGTCACTTTCTCTCGGCCGTAGGAAAATATTTGGCAAAAGCCCAAATAAGGATCTGTGAACCTAGCCGATAGCTAAATATGGTGAATCCGCTATTTATGTAATTATTGTTTTCACGTTTTGAGGAATTTACGGAAACGAGCAAGAAACGAGAGTTTTTTTTAACTTTTTTTTTTCCTTGAGTCGTGTTTCCTAGGCCTTTCGTTTGTTCGATAATTTCTACAGCCAAGGTCACGTTTGTATCGGCCTATCGGGAATCGGGATTCGATTTAAATTTTTTTTTATTATTTGGAACACAAAACAAAAAGGCCTCAATCATTAAAAAAATGAATAAGATGAATTTTTACATTACTTAATATTATTAAGTACTAGACGTTCCGCGCGGCTTCGCCCGCGTAAATTGGATATTTCACAGACAAATTAGTCCACAAAAAATAGCCTATGATCCTTCACGTAGTCTACTTCTTATCTGTGCCAAATAACATAAAAATTGCTCCAGTAGTTCATGAGATAAGCCCTTTCAAATAATTTCCCCGTTTTTTCCAGATTTTCCTCTATTTCTTCGCTCGTATTAGTCTTAGCGTGATAAAATATAGCCTATAGCCTTTCTCGATACATGAGCTATCTAACACTGAAAGAATTCTTCAAATCAGACCAGTAGTTCCAGATATTAGCGCGTTCAAAGAAACAAACTCTTCCGCTTTATAATATTATAAGTATAGATATAGATTATGTACCTACATTGTACGTGACAGTACAGTTTACTTCGCGCAGTTTGTTCTTTTTTTTAAATTGCTCATTGTTTCAAATTTTAATTGAAATCTTTGGATAATATTAATTTAAATCAGGAGCAAAATATTCCTATAATAGCGTTTTCAAGTGTGGGACAAATATTATAGATGAGTTTTGAAACTCATCGCAGAAACAACTTCAATCGAAGCAAATTTTTTTGGCGAATCCATTGATATTATTTATTGTGGCTTAGTAAGGTTTGCCTTTCCAGTGACAATATTTTGTCTAATTATGTACTATCAGAGAAGTTGATTCCTAGGCAGGTAGCAGACTTAAGTACATAATTTGGTCAAACCCATCCGACCGATGAGCGATGACCGATCACAGCTCTACCATTGAACATAAGCCGACCACTGACCACATGACGTAGGTCCGTCAACTGCCTAGGAATCAATTTCCTCGATGGTACTTCAAAACCATAGGACGTATAAAAATAGACATGGCATATCGAGGAAATATTATACGAGGTTAAGAAAATATGATAAGTAGCCTCTGAGTATATTTTACCAAGACGCTTTAATCATTTTGATACGCATTAAGGAAATGAACCGTGAAACGCAAGCTCCATTAAAATAAAATAAAAGTACTCACAGATAAGAAAATGTAAAGATCGCTGCCATAACTGAATATCAGCCATTACGTCTACAATAATGTAATGTTACGTCAGGGCACTTTCACTGCGGCGCTACTAACATAGTACACATCGGCCGCTCAACTCACAAGTTCAATGCACCAATACAGAAAAAAAGTAAAAAAAAAAATAAAAAATTTGAACCCGACCCGAAACGTCAAATCGAGTTTTTGGCGGGAGACGCGGGTTAAAAAACGCGTGTCGCGCGCTCACTTTCGTCGTGTTTAGTGCGGCCCGCAACACTGGCCGTGTGCTTTTACTTTTCTCAAATACAGTGGGGATTAAAAAATAATGGCCTAACAATCCGAACATCTCGCGTAATCTTAATTGTCAGCGGAGCACAATGGTGAAAACAGCTGATATGTAAAGCAGATTATTACATAAATAATTATTATAATGCAGGTGAGCATAGATGCGACCTTAGCAGGAGGTCAATTAGTTTTGTTATTAATTTTACAACTTGACGTAGAAGTTAGAACATCCTTTGATTTGGAAGTTGGTTAATAATGACTAAATGAATTGTATAGTATCAAACCCAGGGAATGTCAGACAGATGACAATAATTAGCATTAAATTGACATGATCTGACCTTGAAATTAAATGACGTAGGTCCGTCAATTGCCTAAGAATCAATTTCTTCGATAGTACCAATGCAATCAATGATCTCGTATTTAGGATTTTAAGCTACATTTTAAGTCTAAAACTACTCGAAGATTTAGCACTTTTCGATCTAAATTCTTGGGTCAAACTCAAAACTCAAATGTGGTAGATCGAATCTGCCTTCTGATTTCTGGGGGGCATATTTTGTCAGAAACATACAAGAACGGCTAATAAGTAGACATAATAATATTGACTTTAGACGCTGCAAACTAATAAATAATTTTAATGCAACAAAACAGCCGCAAAATTGCAATTTACTCCTACAGATATGCTGGAAAATGGGGAAAATCGCGTTCCAAACTGTTATAGCGGTGGTCGCGAGTTCGAGTTTTGCCAAAACTCCAAACAATCTTTAAGTAATCTTATTAAAATGATTATGAGCTTGGCACAGAACCAGTACCATAGTAAATATACTATGCCAGTACGCTGATTCTACTTTTATGCAAAGTTGCAGCTTCGAATCTTGTTAGACTCAGTTTGTTTTGAACTTTAAGGGCGTTCCTTCCGGAGATACCGTAATTTACCGTATTTCAAGCCTTTATAAACTCATATTTTGAAAGCTACAAAGTTGTAATAAAGATACAGCAATAATCTTCAGTATATCAACATTCCTTTCCCCGTTTTAAATTTTCTAGTTTTGTTTATTATACTCGTGATATCAGCTTCCAAAGTAAAACCAATTTATCAAAATTCAAGCATACATTCCGCATCTCCTTAGGATTTACAAATTACTTTTATTTGAAACACACGCCAATAGATCGACAATATCATAAACTACATATTCTCCGTCTTAACTTTTTTTTAGGAAAATTTTGAACTAAGATAAGTAAAAAAAATAGGGTTTTGGTGCGATCTCGGCAACGCGGCAAATGTATGGCCAAGGTCGTTTGCTCGGGGGACGGCCTTAAGTGTCTAAACTCTAAAGTCATGCCGAAGTTCCGCGGCGGAAGTTCGGCATGATTCCGCCTGAAATGTATTTTAAATTACCGATGACACACTATGCCGAAATTCCGTCGCGTTATATTGTATGCGTTTGACATTTCTGACGTAATCATGCCGAATTTCCGCCGCGGAAGTTCGGCATGGTGTGTTTAGACTTTAGACATATAAAAAACAAAATGGTAATCAATTAACATACTCATTGTTATTTATTACAGTGGAAATGTGAAATAGCTACTGCGACCGCTATGAAAATTAAGGAAGCTAAACCCCTACCTGCAGTAAGCGAGATGTGGCCTGCCTGTCCGTAGCATCGTAACATACTACAAGGCCGGTATGTGTATTTTGATCTAGTTTCTTTGTTTGACAGCCTGGGCCCCCGTAAGAGCTACTGACGCCTGTGCGCCAAAAAAGGATTTTGTCGCCTCTTTAAGAAAAATTTTTGGGTCCTTGGTTTTGGCGCCCCTAAATATGGCTATTTGGCGCCCCTAGCGGATGGCGCCCGTGTGCATTGCACACATTGCACATATGGTAGCGAGGCCCTGTTGACAGCTGGTAATATTATGATCGATAGTTTTCTGCCAGCTCGCTTTTTCTGAAAGGTATGGAGTTACTGCGAGTCAAAGGAAAAAGGAAGAAAAGGATTCTATTATACCAGGAACAATGTACGGTTCCTGCGCAATTTACGAATTTTTGCGCAACGGAGTTGCGGGCGTCAAATAAAAACATCGGCCAAGCGCGCGGCGCCCAAGCGCCAGTCACACTCGCGGACGAAGGGTTTTTGGAACGGAGTTCCTTTTCGCGCGTTGCGAAAGGGGGCTAGGCCGAAAAAATTGTAACGACACTTTTTTATTAGTACCTGCATGTTAGGGGCAGAGGGCGTTGCGCGTTGATAGTATTCCTGTGCGTCAACTAGATGGCGTTTTTTTGAGAATAAACACCGACGCGTTGTTAGTATTCCTGGGCGTCAATAGATGGTGTTTCTTTTATTAGTACCTGCATGTTAGGGGCAGAGGGCGTTGATAGTATGCCTGTGCCTCAACTAGATGGCGTTTTTTGAGAATAAACAGCGACGCCTTGTTAGCATTCCTCACAGAACAAAAAAAACACACTGTTTTTCTTGTTCTGTGGTATTCCTGGGCGTCAATAAATGGCGTTTTTCTTAAAATATTTTTTTGAGTAAGTATATGTATTCTCAGAGTTTTTTAACATAAGAAATAACTCCGTTCCATTCGGGTGTCCCTTGTCACCTCTCAAGCTTTTTATCTGGGTGCGGAACTCTAAAAAGTGTTTACCATATTCCCTATTGTGATTCATCCATCTGCAACAGACGACCTCTTCAACTGACTCAACGACCTTGCCAATTAGTGGTTGGATAAACCCGGCTCACGGCTGCAACTTGCAAGTTATGAAATGTGTTACCTAACGCAACTTTCTACGCCCTAAAAGGATGTGGGCTAAATTGGGTCTAGACCAGGGGTTACCGAATGACGGACCGTGGTCCGCATTCGGACTGCCGACCCATTGTGTGCGGATCGAGCATTTTCGAAGATAAGCTTTGTTAAAAATAAATTTCGGTCTCGACTTACTGATTAACATCTCCAGAATTTAATTTCACTTCAAACTTCAGACAGAATATAATTAATTAGCAACAAAAATTGTCACTTTTCTCATTGCTAAGTAAATAAATACCTTTGTAATTTCCGTAACTACTTTTATGTTATAAATGTTTTTTTTTTAAATGAAATGTGTGGACCGCGATGGCCATTTCATTTCTAAAAATGGACCTCGAGCGATTGGTGACCCCTGGTCTGGACTGTAGAAAGAGCGAATAAATATTATGCCTACTGTGCACGACAGACAATAAATAGTGCATATAGAACAATAGTGAATGGACTGTATCGTGAAAAAGTGTATGGGCAATAATAGTGCGTGAATATAGTGAAAATAGTGCCTTGTAAATTAATGGGTCTTAAACCTATGTGGTAGTGCTGAATTCCGTAACGGAAAAAGTAAGGGAGATAGTGTACATCTCGAGTGGGCTATCCTTGTCCCAGACAAGGAATACCCGCTCGAGAGGGACAACCAGAGACGACCGTTATATCGGGGGGCGGCGAGGTACTATAAATATAGAGAAAATAGATTTTTTGCAATATTTCAGTTACGGAGGTCGGCACGAACATGTTTTTTATGTAAAATTATAGCGTAAGGAATTGTATAAATAAAACCAATGTATATTTTGTGAAATAATGTAAATTTAATGGTATTTAAATAAAAACTTCATCTGAGGGGGTGAGGCATGGAATATTCTGGAAACTGGGTACCAGGACTCATATAAATATGGGTCGGCCGCCATACTGCGGCACTCGCTCTACAACGTTACCCAGCTTCGGAACAACTTGTGTGCTTGACCTCTGAAACAAAAGTGAAAGTGTGGTTTAATTTAACTTCATCACCTACAGTTCTACATCTTCATCGCTGACCTAGGCGATCTAGGGGAATTGGCGCAAGCTGGTCCCCCACACCTACTACTACTTATTAGTTGATGCCTGCAACTTCGTTGCTCCGAAACTCGACCATTATGCGGGAACCGTACTATTCCGGGATGAAAAGTATGCTATAATTATGTCTTTCTCGGAGTCGGGATTCAAAATATCTCCGTACCTTTCATCAAAATCTGTTCTGCGATTTAAACGTGATGAGGTAACAGACAGGCAGACAGACAGTCTTTCGCATACTGTAATATTAGTATGGATTACGATAAATATCTCTTTTAGCGCTGCTACTTTCACAGCAAACTCTATATTATGTAGTCTATACAAGGAACACATATTACACACCCTAAAGTATCTTAACTTAGCTTAGTTTTGTTACATCCTGTATAGAGTAGTTTGCCATCTCCCTATGAATAGATTTCTCAAATCCATTAGTCATTAGATAATACCTAGAGCTATGGTCCGGGAAACGAGCATAAGACGCCTGATGGTGAACGCTTAGCAATCACCTCCCATGAAATTAGAGAAAAAAGAAAAGATAAAAGTTTTGGTTCGCGGGCATCATCGAGAATTTTAAAAATACAGTTTACTGCAATCTAGATAAAGCCAATATTAAAACTAAGATAAGACCTCATTTCTTTTCCCTTATCATGACTGTACCTCCTAATTTCTTAAAAGAGATTAGTTAAGGTAAAAGCGGTGTAAAAACTCCAGTTTTTTGTCCGACTCGGTAATAAAAAAGCTATTTTCCAATTAAAGAGAGAGTTGTGCGACCAAAAAACTGTAACTAATAGATTCCACGATAAACTTATCTTATCCCATGGATGAAATTGATAAAAGTTGGACGCAAAAAGTTTCTGAGTTTGGGCTAGCCTCATTTCTTTAGCAGCAAGACCTCGGATCTATGGCATAGGTAGATTAAGGTGACGCCGCGTTAAAGTAAAAAACTGTGTTGGATATGTTTTACATTGCTTGTTTTCTATGAGAGGCCGGGCCGGCACAGCAAGAAATGGAAAGGGCGTAAGCGACAAAATGTTTTTTGTCGCGTAATTTAAAAACCATTCAAAACATTTCATATATTATATTATAAGCTATGGGCAAATTAAAGTGTATGCTTGAACCAATCTATGTACAAAATTTGGAAGCTTAAATCACTCTCCTCTGTTGACAAAATAGGAATCCCTTTTTTTACAGAGGTCTTTTTGATTGATTATTCTGTGTTATAAAAGTTGACCAATCGTGATAAGCTATGGGTAATTCAAAGACAAAGACATGATGAATACTGACAATGAACTTTCATTTCTTAGCTTTAGTAATTGCTGAGAAAAATCGATATCGCTACAGCATGGTTATAATTCTATGGCTACAGCCAAATTATCAAGGCGTCGCCTTAAACGTGATTGGATACTGCGTATTGTAAGATTGTGGCTAGATATTTCAGCTAAATCGGCTTAGCGGTTTGTGCTTTAAGAGGTGACAGACAGACAGACACATTTTTGCATTTATAGTATGGACATTTATTCATAATATCGAGGGGTATTTTCAATGGTTGCAGTTGGCAATTGGTTATAATAATTTGACAAACTTTAGGTAAATTTTATCGAGCTAGTCACACTGCCGTCTGCCCTGGAATCTGCTCGGCCTATTTCATTTGTCGTTTGTGATCCTATTTTAATATCACCACAAAGGACTACCATCTTTTGTGGCCGATATTGCGTCTCTCGCATTCACTCATGCCAAACTCATATTAAAATATTATAATAAATACAACATAATGTAATACTTTATACTAGTAACTAGCGACCCGCCCCGGCGTCGCACGGGTATAAAATATAAAGCCACTGAAAAAATTATTAAAATCGATAGCCCATGATCCTTCACGTGGTCTACTTCTTATCTGTGCCAAATAACATAAAAATTGCTCCAGTAGTTCGCGAGATTTATATATATATATATATATATATATATATATATATATATATATATATATATATATTTAGATATCGCATTCAAATAATTTCCCCCGTTTTTTCCACATTCTCCTATTAGTCTTAGCGTGATAAAATATAGCCTATAGCCTTCCTCAATAAATGGGCTATCCAACACTGAAAGAATTTTTCAAATCGGACAAGTAGTTCCTGAGATTAGCGCGTTCAAGTTAGCCCTTTCAAATAAATTTCCCCGATTTTTCCACATTTTCCTCTATTTCTTCGCTCCTATTAGTCTTAGCGTGATAAAATATAGCCTATAGCCTTCCTCGATAAATGGGCTATCTAACACTGAAAGAATCATCAAAATCCGTTGCGTAGTTTTAAAGATTAAAGGGAACAAAGGGACATGAGGAAAAGCGACTTTGTTTTATAATATGTATAGAATATTATTATGTTTTTTTTTTCTTCTTTTTTGGCAACTTGACACAAAGGATGTGTATGTTGTGCCACAGACAAGGTAAAAAGGTAAGGAATATGGCGGGAAAACCATATTCCTCCTATTATAATTTTCATCATCGTTTTCATGTATCGTCAGGTCTAAAGTCTAGTCAAAGTCTAAGTAAAAGTCAATACAGTCACAGGAGTCAAGTCGGTCGATTCAGTAAAGTGGTAGACGCTTTACTGAAACTTTCGATGGAGTTTTGGAGGGAACACAAAATAGCACGTTTCTGGATATTACATCACTTTCCTGCACTTGTGCATGAACACGAATATCTAATGGTTAATATTCTACCAATATTACACATTAAAAACCCAGCTAACACAATTTTAGGAAAATAATACAAAAACACAACAGCACTCTTTCACATGCCCGCCAAAACTCCTATTATTATGTTTCAATACAATACAATAATTTATCTCTATACTAATATTGTTAATACGGAAGTCTGTCTGTCTGTTACCTCTTCACGCGCTAAACTAAACATTTAGCTGAGGTATGGAGATACTTTGAGTTCAGGTCCCCCCCGGGAAAGGGACATAGGATACTTTTTATCCCGGAAAATGTGAGTTCATTTTTATACAATACTATCCAATATCTATTCTAATATTATAAATTATGCGAAATTGTGTCTGTCTGTCTGTTACCCCTTCACGCCCAAACCGGTGAACCGATTTAGCTGTTTGGTATGGAGATACTTTGAGTCCCGTAAAAGAACATAGGAAAATCCACCCCGGAAAAATGTAGGATTCCCGCGCGATTACGTACGTAGGGAGTAGGGAGTAGGGCGTAACGGAGTTGCGGGCGTCATATTGTATGATGTAGTTATGTTATTACTTTCTATACAATAAGAGAGAGGGTATATAATATGTACTTAAGTACTTAATGAATATTCATTGGTGTCTGGCCCACAAATATTATATTGAGGGCCAGACACCAATGAATATTCATTAAGTACTTACATATTATATAACCAAATACCAATAATGGCGTAATACATAATATACTTAAATACGAATAAAATATATTAGAAGGCTCTTTACGCGTCACTGTTGAACCGATTATGATGGAATTTTGGTAGATATAAATTGGGACAAGTTAAAACAAGAGAACAGATACATTTTGGAAATGTTTTAGAAGAAGGTTTTGCCCAGCAATGGGATAAGCACATACAAAAATATTGGGGCAACAATAAACGATGTGGCTGCCACCATTTAGTGCATAATAATTATGTAGGGCAGCGGCTCTCAAACTATTTTGGGTGGCGGACCGCGGAACCCTTTCAAAAAGTAAAATTTTTGACCCAAAAAAAAGAATGTTTTGTCTTTATTAAATGAATAAATAAATAAATAATAATAAAATATCTTTTATTCAAAATGACCAATGGGTATCATGATTCATGATAAACTTTTGGAAAGTCCAACGAAGAAACTACGTTGCCTACCACCGGTTCTGGAACTTACCCCGCCGAGAAGAACCGGCGTAAGAAACTCGCACGGGGCCATCTTTTACTAAAAAATAGAAAATTACAATGTTATGGCTTACAAGTTACAGCTATGTAACAAAAATAAAAGAAAAGTAACCTGCATGGAGCCACTCTATTCCAGCGTTGCCAGACGTCCCGATTTTGGCGGGACGTCCCGATTTTTTTCATCAAAATTAAATGTCCCGCGCGGGACAGGCTCAGTCCCGCTTTTCGGGGAAAGCCCGAACGTACATGCAGCGTGCTGAGAAAAAAAGGTGCGAAATGAAGATAAGAGCGTGGGAGGTAGAGGGGTGGATTTTCTTTGGATATCTATTATCACGTAAACGTTATTTTAACGCAAATAAAAAGATAAAAATTCAAAAAACTTTTGATTTTATACGTTTTTTTACTTTGTCCCGCTTTTGACTGAAAAATCCCGCTTTTTCACTCAAAAAGTTCCAAAGTCCCGACTTGGCACAAAAAAAAATCTGGCAACGCTGCTCTATTCCCAAGGTGTGCTGTCCATCGTCTAACAATCGTCTCCATGTTGGTGTCTGACAATTCTAAAAACAATTTATGTCACTCGCGGTGTTCCTACAAGGCATTTGCGGAGCCCTGGGGCTCCACACTTTGAGAATGGTGTACTGTTGCATGGTGTAGGTAACTTTTATACTCGGCAAAACAATAAAAACCGTCATTCACGCCGGATTTCTGAGAGCCCGTTTGAGAAGGTGGTCTCGACTCCATTCGTGCTGAAGCATAACTACCTACTTTAAAATATCTAACATCAAAACAACAGCTTTTAGTGTAAGTCAATTCATAAGTTGTGTTGACCGTACAAAGTTATTCAACCTTTGAGTCACAGGAAAATAACCCTTATGTCCTAGCTGTAAGGGTCATGTGGAATAAAGTGTAGTTCTGACTTCTGAAAGCATTAGGGGGTGGCCGCGAACAATTGGGGCATGCTGCGGTTTGTGGGTGCAATTATACGACAACGATATGCATAAGGTGCAACTATATTCATTTTGTATTAAGATTTAAGACGTAAAAAAATTCGAAGAATTTTATGCAGGTGTAACAAAACGTGATAGCACTTTAGGGTGTGCACTGTGTAGGTGTTCCTTGTATATTATTATGTAGTTGACCGTGAAAGTAGCAGCGCTGAAGCACTTTTTTGTATGGAAAAATTCATGAAATTCACAAAAAAAAATGCATTTGAATTTATGGAGTTGTTTTATTTTTCGTTGATGGTGTACAGTGTATACAGTGAATAGTCTGAATACAGTCCTAAAATTTTCTCAATGGTTTTTGGCACCCGTACCATCCGCCAGCTATGGCCTATGATGGATGACGACGTAATATAGTATGGGCCATTTGATCTACTTCCTTGTAAACAAAACATAAATTAACAGATTTTACGGCTGAATAAAAAACCCGTAACTTTGTGTAGAGAATTCCGAGGAACCATACATTTTTCGGCAAACAAGAGGTAAATATATATTTTTTACGATTGAATCGCAAGTTCGCAATCGCAATCAATGGGGATTGTCCATTTTTTTTTAATTTTGCTCATTACAAAAACATTTCGAGGAATAAGGTCAGTGATCGTTTTTCTGTATATAAACGAAAAAAATACCCATTAGTTACTTATATTTTTGAACAAATATGTTTAACCTTAGTTTGACCTTCAATGGCGTTAAATTAGCAATAAATTCGACCAACATTACGTTTCGAACTTATGGTAAGCTTCTCGTATCAGCTTTCACATAATGAGAACTTGCATTTGACGAACCAGCCATTATAAATAAGATTGAAAGGAAAAAAAAAACATACTGCAGAGGTCAATTGCCGTCAAACTATCTTAATATTATGTCTATATTATAAAAACTATCATAATATTATGTCCTTTCAGATGACTCATAGTCATTTCAGCACAATCAGTGTAGCAGCTTAACAATTTTAACAGACAGACAGACATGCATTCCAAATTCCGATTGATTATTTGAAACCAGCATAATATTCTCAATGTAAAAGTCTTTCTGTCTGTCTGTTACCTCTTCACTCAACAGTCCTGGATGCTAAACTGATATATTTAGGTAATGTTAACAAAATTTATTTGGAGATACAGTAAATCCCGGTCCCTAGGCAAGGACATTCTTTTTATTCCGGAAAAAAGTACGGGTCCTTTATCCATACTTTCATACTTATATTATAAATGCGAAAGTGTGTCTGTCTGTCTGTCTGTCTGTTACCTCTTCACGCCCAAACCGCTGAACCGATTTTGCTAAAATTTGGTATGGAGATACTTTGAGTCCCGGGAAAGGACATAGGATACTTTTTATCCCGGAAAAATGTACGGTTCCCGCGCGATAAACGAATTTTGGCGCAACGGAGTTGCGGGCGTCATCTAGTTTTAGGAATAAAAATTAACGTACCTTCGGCCACAGAATACATAATAGTACCTTACGGCTTCGGCGCATCTTACTTGTTTAGTACAGACTACAGAGTACTTTTTATAAGGGTTCCGCCACCAAAAAAGTTTGAGAGCCGCTGTTCTGTGTTGTTAACAATTAATCAATATTTGGTAGTTCGGCCACTACCGAAACTAGTAGTCGTGTGCGTACAAGACAAAAAAACGAGGAATACGGCTTTTGCTGAACCAAAGATTTCCTTTGGTAGGATTGATCTTTATATCCCTAAGATGGGTTTACGAAGTGGAGCCACCTGAATATTTCATGCAGGTGGGGGAGGGGGGGTTTTTTAGTTTAACAAGGTATGAGGTCAATAACTGCGTGGGATTTAAGTATATAGTCGAGTTTGGTATCATTTTCGATTGAATCGAATGTTTAAATGCCAGTTTTGGAATAACATTTAGATAAAAGATAGTAAAAATAAAATAAAATAAAAAAATTAGAATATATGATTTTCAACCAACGAATACACTGTTGATAGGGCTTAATTAATATAAGGAGGCTGATAGCCGCATTATTCTGCATGCCAAAGACATGGTGATGAATGGAGCAATAAATATAATAATAATACTAGACGTTCCGCGCGGCTTCGTCCGCGTAAATCTGAAATTTCACGGAAACCGTATATTTTTCACAAATTAATTACCCATATCTCACGTAGTCTACTATATATTCGTGTCAAATAACATAAAAATTGCTCCAGTTGTCTGTGAGATATTAGCCCTTTCAAATAATTTTCCCCGTTTTTTTACATTTTCCTCTGTATCTTTGCTCTTATTGGTCTTAGCGTGATAAAATATAGCTTATAGCCTTCCTCGATAAATAGGCTATCAAAAACTGAAAGTTTTTTTCAAATAGGACCAGTACTTCTTGAGATTAGCGCGTTCAAAGAAACAAACTCACTAACAAACTCTTCAGCTTTATTTTCACATTATCCTCTGTATCTTTGCTCCTATTGGTCTTAGCGTGATAAAATATAGGCTATAGCCTTCCTCGATAAATAGGCTATCAAACACTGAAAGATTCTTCCAAATCGGAAGTAGCTCCTGAGATTAGCGCATTCAAACAAACTCTTCAGCTTTATAATATTACTAGATGTTTCGCGCGGCTTCACCCGCGTAAATTAGGTATTTCACAGACAAATTAGTCCACAATAAATAGCCTATGACCTTCACGTTCCTACTCTTTATCTGTGCCCAATAACAGAAAAATTACTCCAGTAGTTCGTGAAATAAGCCCTTTCAAATAATTTCCCCCGTTTTTTCCACATTTTCCTCTATTTCTTCGCTTATATTCTTCTCTTAGCGTAATAAAATATAGCCTATAGCCTTCCTCGATAAATGGGCTATCTAACACTGAAAGAATTTTTTAAATCGGACCAGTAATTACTGACTCATACTAAGATAAGCGCGTTTAAATAATACTTCTTCTTCTTCTTCTTTTTACATTGTATAGCATATTTATCGTGCAAATATGAGTCCTTAAATGAATTTAGCATTCTTAAGTCATCCGAATATGGCACCGAACTTGGAATAGTACCATAATTAATGCCTCTATACAGATTGAGACTCTATTTTCCTCCAGAAAAGAAGCTGCTAAAATTAAAAAAAACTAACATCAAAAATCGCGGTGGCTCCACATCTTAAATCCATCCTTGGGCCATAAGGACCAATCCTACCAAAGGAAATCTTTGGTTCAGCAATAGCCGTATAATTTACCGTACACACGCAACTATAGGGCAACATGCGGTCAACGGAGATGTAATTAGTACTCCCCCCTCCCCCTACAATTAGTGTTGCCATACTACTGTTAGTGTGACTACATAATATTGTAAGTATAAAAATAATTATAGACTATAATATAATATTATGACATCTGCAACTCCGTTACGCCATAAAAGTCGTGTATCACGTAGGAACCATACATTTTTCAGTGATGAAAGTATCCTATGGGATACTATGTCCTTTCCCGGGACTCAAAGTATCTCGATACCTTTCAGCAAAACCGGTATAACAGCACGCGCCTCCGTGGTCCAGTGGTTTAGAGCGTGGCTCGTGACTCGGTCGTGGGTTCGATTCCCGCGTTAAAAATATGTTGTTCGAAGTTATGCAGGCTGATCACCTGATTGTCTGACAACTGACAAGTAAGATGGTCCAATATCCATGCGTCAGATGGGCATGTAAAAATACGGTCCTGCGTATATAAAGTAAAAGAACAGAGATTAGAGAGGTACTTAAAGAAAGAATCTATTAAACGAATAGAAATGATCTTTGTGTATCGCGCAAATACTTGGGCTCTATAAAGTCACTCCTGCGTAGCTGATCTGGTTTCAATGAAACCGGCCACCGTCACCGAAACCTGTGTGGGAGGCATTATTGTAGCCATTCTCACTCTGTTATCCCTTCCCACAGCTGTTAGAGAGTGCCCCCCGTATATTGCCCCCTGTCCAGTGCCCCCAGTGTTCCGGTGCAGGTGCAGGGCCCCGGGCAGGCTTCGATCATGAGTCCTGTAGCGTGCATAATCACGGAGAAGCGACTCTTGTAAGCATCACGTTGTACATTGCTGGTTTCGTGTGAGGGCTAAAAATAGACTATGGGCTATTTAAATCACTTACTATAATTAACTTCAACTTCAACTTCAATTATGTTTCAATTATGTTTTAGGAAAAAAAAACAAAATATTTCATTTTCCCATCAATTGCCTAGTACTAAGTGCACAAGGTGTAACAAAACTAAGTGATAATACTTTAGGGTGTGTACGTGTTCCTCATAGAGAGTTCACTGTGAAAATAGCAGCGCTGAAAGACCGAATGTTTTTTTCACTTTTGTATGGGGAAACTCGTGACGCCGCGCTGGGCCATACAAAGTGAAAAAAAAGGTCTTTTAGCACTACTACTTTCACAGTTAACTCTCTACAAGGAACACATACACACCCTATAGTATTATCACTAGTTAGTTTTGTTACACCCTGTAAGTACTGTAACTTATGAACCTCCTGACGGTCCTCAACAACCGAGATTTTAAAATTATTGTTTCCTTGTGGCTTCAGCACAACATCACGTCATGTGAAAATAGAGTTATAATAGAGTCAATAAAAATTAAATTTCTATTAAAATATTGTATGTTTTTAAACTTAAATAAATATTATATTGTTTCAAATATTAATGCACCTTATTAATGCGTATTATACTAACTAATGTAAGTATATTACGTTAGTATAATACAAAACTTTATATTGTTTCTTTGTTACATAAACTGAATCTGAAATGATAAACATAAAATCCCACGCTATACCAAGATTAACTAATCTAAATATAGCTCACGTAGTAACTATGGGCTCGGAGTCCGCAATGTACAGCATACGTAACTAATTCCCGCCCAGCCTCCCTGTAGCTCGGAGGCTGCGCGCTGCGGGGATCGATACCGCCACGCCCGCGCCAGTGCCCGCTCGTAGCTCCCGCGAAGCGGGTTTGAATTTAGAAGTGCTATTTTTTTTAAACATTTATCGATCGCGGCTAGGGAGTGGAGATGGGAGTTTGCTGAATGTGAGTTGTTTTTTAATTTTTTGTTAACAGCCTAGAATCGCACATTTTTATTTTTTATACAGGCTTATGGTTGAACTTATAGTGATTTCTAAGATTTTCCAATATGGAGCAATATTTAAAAGATCTCATAATAATCTATACTAATATTAAAAAGCTGAAGAGTTTGTTTGTTTGGACGCGCTAATCTCAGGAATTATTAAAAAAAATCAATCAGAAGGACTTTGAAATAATTAAAGTTTGTTTTTAGTCATAGGCCAAAGGCTATAGCGCCATTATTTGTGAACTACCCGCACCCGAAAATTCGTATTCAAGTGTACTTTACCAACTGATTGAAATGAGGTAAAGCCCCCGGTTGTGGAAAAGTATTAAGAAAAGCATTTTATTTTTTAAAGGTTTTTCAATTTGTCTGAGGTTTGTACATTTACATCATGGATTTTGGAAACAGTTAAATATTTTAGGTCATCATTCCTAAAAGTTAAGCTAGCTTAACCTGGGAAACCCACGTTGGGTGGGTTGGGCACACAGTACCTACACACTACACAGTACACACAGTTAAAAGAACTTATTTTTAGTCTTGAGTTATGAAACGTTATTGTATTACTATTGACCCAAAAACATTTTAGTTACTTTTACGCTTGAATAAATAAGTTTCTTTTTATGACAACTGATTGAAAAAAAAAAACAAATTGTTAAGCCAGAAGTTTCGGATTTTTTTTTATGAGTGATCCATGAATCATCCGTATAAAAGTTATACTAAAGGTAAATTACATCTGAATGGACTGTATTTTCGGGTAAAAGCCAATATATGTATTAGCTTTGTACACAACACGAATGACGTATGACGTCACCAATGTTAGAAAGAGACAGATGCTGTCTGTCTGTACCGTTCTCACTTAGTAGCTAAACCTAAATCTGAATATTTTTTTTATTATTTTATATTTTATTTAGGTACTTAAATTCTACTTTTCTTCTACTTCAACCTTTGTAACAAAAGCAATTATAATTTTATATCTAATACATGCATACAGCATAATGATTAAGTAGTAAGTAAACATTTTATTCATGACATGCTTTTAATACACCGACCCTGCTGATTATCATAATCCAAAGGTGTTCAATCACCTAAAAGTAATCTTTTCGGTAAGACGTCAAAGAGATTACAATAATTGCTTATTTCGTTCCTTAAATCCATACAAATAATATAAATGCGGTCGGTCTGTCGCGTCGGTTACCTCTTCAAGCTGAATGACCGCTGAACCGATTTTAATGAAATTTGGTATGGAGATACCTATAAGTCCCCGGGAAAGGACATAGAGTACTTTTTATTCCGAAAAATGAACGGTTCACGCGTAATAAACGAATTTCTGCACAACGAAGGGCTTTAACTACATAAAAAGTAATATATCTACCTATATTTGTATTACCTAAGTACTATTTCTGAATTAAGCCACAATACAAGTGACAACACAAGATTGATCTCATGAGCGGGCCGGATTTAGTTGCTGTTTCAATGTTCAAAATCAATGTTCGAAAATCGGTAGCTTTACCTTACTCATAGCTTTGTATTTAAAATTGTTTGTATGAATGGGAAAATCGGTAGCTTTACCTTACTCATAGCTTTGTATTTAAAATTGTTTGTATGAATGGGAAAATCGGTAGCTTTACCTTACTCATAGCTTTGTATTTAAAATTGTTTGTATGAATGGGAAAATCGGTAGCTTTACCTTACTCATAGCTTTGTATTTAAAATTGTTTGTATGAATGGGAAAATCGGTAGCTTTACCTTACTCATAGCTTTGTATTTAAAATTGTTTGTATGAATGGGAAAATCGGTAGCTTTACCTTACTCATAGCTTTGTATTTAAAATTGTTTGTATGAATGGGAAAATCGGTAGCTTTACCTTACTCATAGCTTTGTATTTAAAATTGTTTGTATGAATGGGAAAATCGGTAGCTTTACCTTACTCATAGTTTTGTATTTAAAATTGTTTGTATGAATGGGAAAATCGGTAGCTACCTTACTCATAGTTTTGTGTTTAAAATTGTTTCAAGTATGAATCTATCGATGTAGAGTTCTACCGCCGCCGTGGTGGTCGATTTCTGCCAGAAGCCAAAGCTTATTTTATCATTTATCACAATAATTTTGCGCCCAAAGACTCTTTTTTCTCTTTAGAAACTCTACCTCTGAAGTTGTTGGTTATCTTTTGAAACAGTTTTGTTGATTGGGCGTTTTGGTGATTTTATATTTTTATATTATTCTAAAATTTAAAAATACACCATGAATACGTCTTAACTAATAGTCCGTAAAAATTATGTATTTTATTATAATTAATTAACTTTACCGACTTAATAGATAAATTTAACACCTTCACTGCAGCAAGTAAAATCTTAAGCCTTCGTCTAGTGCGGTGGGGGGCCAAAGTGTGCCCCCAATGATTTTTCCGCCAGTGCGGGGTAGGCCTTTCTCGACCCACCAGCACAAGGTTAGATTAAATTACTATAACTTTGCGAAAACATAATGTAGGTGTACAGTTTTTGGACTGTTCGAGTAACCTTGAACCCAACTACTTTAGATTTAATTCGCCCCGGGATCTGCCAAACAGGAAATGAGAAATAAACCAGGGAAAGTGGCGGGCCGATATCGACCTGAACCGCACTACAAAGTATTTTTTTAGTAGAGATGGGAAAGACAAAAATAAGTTGATATCGAAAATATATATTTTTATAATATATTTAAATTCCTGTCTTTAAAACACAAATCCCGATTTTCTTTGCACATTCTGCAGTATGTTTTATTTTTTTTTATTTGTTTTTTGATTCGACACTCCTCATGGTTTCTCCCAGTTTTTCATATCACCCTGCACAATTTCGCCGTTTAACACTCATCTCAAGGACATGATCTTTTGTTTCCTGCTATCGTGCGTTGTTAATTTTATAAAATAAATAATTATTGTATTTTAAAAAGATAAAACCGACTTCAAAATCGTACGTAATTGAGAATCAAAATTACCTATTTTAAACACTACTGAACCGATTTTGATGAAACTTGCAGTATTTCCCAAGTTAAACAGTAACCAGTATAAAAAAAGAATTACTTTAATCGGACTAGTAGTTCCGAAGATGTGCGAACACAAAAATAAAAACATACATGAATATATATGTCACTTTAGGACACATTTGTTCAGATGCTGATATAGATTAAAACATATTATCAAAACTAGGCAGTTCTGAAAATAATACATACAATATACAGGTCGAATTACCTTTTTTTGAAGTCGGTTAAAAAACGCGACGTGCGTCAGCTACGACTTACGATAGATTGCACATCACTAACTGACGAGGCGGACGCTCGGTGCGGTATCGGGTCGCCAACCGCCTGCTTGTACGGCGGGCCGCAATTGGCCCACTGCCGCAATGAGTTGATTTTTGACACCTCCAGTACAGGCCGATAACGACCTGCCATATTTTTTTTATAGGAAAGACCTATAATTTTGAACACAATCTCAAATATATATTTGCCTCTGTCGTACCTTTACAAACACCTAAGATAATCGTTCCGCACCGAGTGAGAGAACATAGTTTTCTTCGTCCGCACCAGCTGAAATTCCGCGGCAGGCCGATTTCGGCCTGCCCCGCAGTGAACGTGTTAAACTACGTATCAACTCTAAATACAAACTATATAGGCGCTTTAACCAATCAAAAGCTCTACTTATAAACTTCCGTCTAAAACACCTCTATTCCAGATTGTTTGCGAGATTACAATAATTGATTTAATTTACAAACCATAAAACATTAATAAAATTTGTCATCTAAGTACTTCATAAAATCCATTCGTAGTCTATAACTCTACTCTATCATATTAATAGGTCAATGTAGAGCAAATAAGAAACATAATAATATGCACTTTATTTAACTTCAGATTAAGGCAATTAAGAAGCATAAGCGTTTTATTTACGTTCAGAGTAAATTGCATGTTAGTATCTGAGTGCGTCTCTGTGTTGTACTTTATCGGTAGTTGGCAAATGGCAGACGGCATGCACATGATGGCAGTGCCAAGTGCACGCGTCGACGCCCGCGCTGTAATGACTGGAGTGTTTGTAAATAAACGGCTTGAAATACCTGCCACTCCACATTGGGACGTTGGTCCATCATGAATGCGGAATGTAGAGAATCATAAGCTGTAAACATTGGGCCAGTCCTGCATTTATAAATAGGCCGTATAGGCCGCGGCCTTGGGGCGGCAACGCCCTTGGACCTTGGGCACATACTACCCTTGGTAGTGTCCTAGGGTGGTGGCAGATTTCGAAAACGGAGAGGCGGAAATAAAGTGGCCTACACAAAAAAATATACATCCGGCACTGCATTGGGCCAATTCATTTAGCCAGCGGATTGTGTAGAGCACAGAATGTCGCTACCATTGTATGTAAGGTTGCCAGGCGTCCGGATAAAGCCGGACACAGTCAGGCTTTTTGGTTTCGTAGAGCTTTGAATCTATAATTTTATATGAAAATCCTACGAAAATACGGTTTTTTTACATCTAACGAGACGTAATATTTTATCAATCAGATGTTAAATTGATTAAATAAAACAGAAAATTTGTACAGTAGCTCTACCATGAGTTTAAAGCTATAGTATTTATCGATACTCGATATCGACTAACGTAAATTTTTTGTATGGAAAATTGTACAGCGCCTCTAGCGGTCACTTGTGGAACTAAAATCGCTACCATGAGTTTACAATAAATACGTATCGAATAAGAACTCGGTAGCGACAATAGTTTTTAGCTGTTTATGATACACAATCGGTACCATGAGTAAACAATTTGACAGGTGGTATCGTAAAATACCGTTACTACAGTAGTAAAGTAACTCACTAGCCAATTGTAGGGTGAAAGAGTTTCACGCAAAACAATATTTATTAATTTGCGTTTAATACGGTGCATTAATATGTCCGGTAAAGCATATTTAGTGTGGAATTAGGAATATTAATGTTAGCGTTGGCTGCACGAGGAGACGAACGACGTGTTAAGGAAGTTTTCAAGCCAGTGTACGTGTACGAAAGTGTTTCGGACTTCGGTCATCCACTTGAAGATTTTAAAAGTTATACTAATAATTGTATTAAAGGATATAGGGTAAATAAAGTGGTTTTCGAGCATTTGTGTGGTGTCCTAAGAGCTCACATGGATTTGAAATCTTCACAAAGAGTTTCCCTTCAAACGAACGTAAGTTAGTACTTAGACCGTATATACTATTTCTACTTCGTTTATTGCGCGGGAACCGTACGTACCTTTCCAGCGACGTATGTCCAAACCAAATTTCAGCAAAATCAATTCAGCGGCTTAGGCATAAAGAGGTAACAAATATACAGACAGACACACTTTCGCATTTATAATATTAGTATGGATATTATTTATGAACTTATATATTTTGTAGACACAATTCTTAATAAAAAATAATACAATATTTAGGTCTTCAATCTTCATCAAGGTCATCATTTTTCCCAAAAAGCAACGAGTGTTGTTATTCATCAAGTTACACGTCTTTATTTACATTCACTATGCCTGCTATAATGCGTACAAGTTAACGAACATATTTGTTTCTTACATTTACAAATAACAAGTCGCTCTTTCAAATTGGTGGGGTTTTAAGGCCATATGCCGTCTCTGCCTTATACTCGAGCTAGAAAGAGAGAGCAAATTCAGTTGTGAAGTTAGCTACATTATGATTTTATATTATTATAAACACACGAGAACTACATAAACAATCGAGTTGTCGCTAGCGAGTCTGTATGACTCATGGTACGGTTTTTATTGAAAACTATTCGACGCATGTTTGCTCGCTATCGAGTACGGTAAAATCGTATACTTTTTCGATAGCAACTCATGGTAGAGCTACAGGAACGTATTGCTATACTGTGAATTTAGATTGAATAAAAGTTTCCGGCTTTTTTATACGAATGTCCGGCCAAGCTGCCTATTTAGTCCGGCTTTTTGGCTTAGCGACCTGGCAACCCTAATTGTATGGTCAGGCAGTCTTCTACACGATGGGCCAATATGCGCTGGCTGAATAGGTTGGCCCAAAATGTACAGTGGGCTATAGACTATAATATCATTCTCATATTATTTGTCTAGGCCCGTGGGCCGTGACCTTTTTACATGGGGAAATGCTTTACGTATCCCCGGCAGATTGGGGACATCGGCCGGGATATGTAGTACTTCTCATAGGGTCTACCCACTAAAGCCTCATGGCGCTCTACTCCCCGCTTAAGGCAGAGTTGCGGATACAGTAGAACCTACCGCAACTCTACCAGCGATCGTTTACATCGTGCAATCGTCGTCAATGATTGTCATTTGTCCATGACCCTTGTCGATTGTGTATTCTACAAAATATAGCTTCGTTTACTACTTACTTTTAATACCGACTGCATTTAGATATACCCAATGTCACTTTTGAAGTCAACACTTTAACGACAAAAACGAAGTCAAATTTTAAGTTATCCATCAAGTCGTTCAGGCTGCAGTGCCAAACAATTATACCTTCATATTCTCGTAAAACAATCCTCCTAGTGCAGTCGGTTGATAAACTGCTAACTTCAACAGACGATGTCCTTATTTCAGCTTTTTTTTTGTGCTGAAGGCAGGTCAAGTAGCCCTGATGTCACTGCGACCCTTGAGGATCTATTGTGACTCCTTCGCATTAGAGTACCGTCCCCAACCCAATGCTGTTTATAAATTGAACGATGTGGTTGGGGTTGGTGCCACGAATTTCCTCTGTGGATGAATATTCGTAGCAACCAAGGTGCCTGTTCCTGCTCTGTAGTAGAGCAGCCCCCTTAGACAACTGGCAAAACGCTAACGCTAACGCTACAAAATGTATGCGATTTGACATAAGTCATCGCTACGCTAGCGAATACTAATGTCAAATCCATACATTTTGTAGCGCTAGCGTAAGCGTTAGCGTTAGCGTTTTGCCACTTGTCTACGGGGGCTGGGCAGTCAAGGAGTAGGTGTATAGGTGTCTCGTCCTCATCTTCGCAGAATCTGCAAAGTAGCACCTATTCTGGATGCTTATTGAGCTTGCAGTGCCTTGCAGGCTTCTGGTAAGGATTCTTAATTGATTCCTACCCATTTTGAGCACTATTTCTGACAGTTTCTTGTTGAAGCCAGGAATTAGTGCCCTTATTTCAGCTACTAGCCTAGTCTAGAATACACGTCCAAAATAGAACGTGACATGGTTTAAATGTCACGCTGCGCGGGAAACATGGCTGTCAGTCGGATCTGACATTTCGGGGTCAAAGGTCACCGTGGTGTGCGCAGATGCGGCCGTTTTCCCGCGAAGCGAGCCCGCCGAGTCGCGCCGCGCCCCGTGCTGATATCGAACGTTCCATTCCCCGGCCGTTGCCATTATTCGAATACTTTTTTTAATAACTTTTTTATTCGGTCGCCGCATAAAGTGGTTTCGCCATAATTGTTTTTTTAATTTAAAAAAAACTTGCCTAACTTTTTCTAAACTTTGGACTGTGAGTGTGACTGTCAAATAGCTAGCCGATTTGGCTCATGCGATATCTTATCTAAATTTACATTTAATTTGCCTTTGAAGTGATTCTAATAAGTCTAAAAACTTATAACAATAATAATTAATCGGACCCTTAATTTCGTGTATTTCATCTGTGGCTTTTATGTTTAATCTGTGACATTTACTAGTGCATTTGGCGGCACATTCGAAATTCGAATTTATTTATAACAGCCGCATAATTTAAAGGGTAAGATTAATTTTAGTTGTAAGGAAGACTAACAACCATGTCACGATAATGCGCATAGTAAATTGGTAACTTCCAAGATCCAAGCGCACTCACTGCCAAAACATTATCTTCGGGGGGGTTGCACCATCTTACTTTAATAACTATAACTGTAACTCTAACTATAACTTTAACTATAACTACAATGCAAAATGTCAAATCTTTAGACTTTGATTAAGGACGCCATATTTAACGGTAACCTTAACCGCTCATACATAATATTGTATCAAAATTTTTTCGTGAAAATTTACTATGTATCAGAGTGTTGTTAACTTGTTACCTATAACAAATATTTTTCCTGACGATTTTTAAGGATAATTCAATTTTTTATATTCTCAAATGCTCAATTCAATCCCATTAACTGTAGCTTTAATAAAAAAATAAACGCAACAGACATCTGTCAAATTCTGTGGTCAAAGTTAAGGTTAAAGACTAAAGTTAAGTTAGCCTTAATTATAACCATAACTTTAGCCATAACTTTAACTTTATCCACGCCTCTGGTGCAACCCACCCTTAATAGGACAAATATTTTAAGTAACTATTATACAGGTTGTAACAAAACTAAGTGATAATACTCTAGGACACCCTTGTGTGTCCCTTACATTATTGAAAGTAGCAGCAGCAGCAATTTTTTTTTTGGGATTTGAATGGCCAAGCGCCGCCGCGTCATGAATTTTCTCATACAAAGGTGGAAAAAAGTTACTCTTTCAGCGCTTATACTTTTACAACGACCTCAATATGTACATTTTTAGTTATTATCACAATTAGTAGTTTTATAACGGGCTATCAAACATAATACATAATATCTTATATCTTTAAACGAGCAATTCTTGTATATATTATGTATACATACTTATATATTATAATTGGAATCTCAGAATCGGCTCCAACGATTTTCATGAAATTTTGTATATAGGGGGTTTCGGGGGCGATAAATCGATCTAGCTAGGAATCATTTTTAGAAAATGTAATTTTATTCGTGTTTTATCGAATACCGAGATTACCGAGCAAAGCTCGGTCAAATAGCTAGTTATATCATGAGCTATCATAGATCTCGTTCATAATCGCCCGTATTTGTTCATCATGATGGGCAAACGTAGAGCCGCATAAAGTTTTCAAAAATGTGCGCCGTATTATGAATCGGTTAAGTACGACCTGACTTTTGCAATAGGTAAAATTGGAAGCAAAAGTCTTATAAAATTTCCAAAATTTAATAAAGTAAGCTTTGAAGTAGTCTGCAAACTGCATATCTATACTATAGTCACCTATAATATTATAAATACGCATCTGTCTCTATCTCTATCTTCTATCTCTTCACGCCCAAACTGCTGAACCGATTTTGCTAAAATTTGACATAGAGATACTTCACTCTGGGACTCGTCCCGGGAAAGGACATAGAATCATATATTTTTTTCGGAAAAATGTACGGTTCCCGCGCGTTAAACAAATTTTGACGCAAAGGAGTTGCGGGCGTCATTCAGTAAATTATAAATGCTGCATTAGTTCAAAAATCAAACCATAGGTTCAAACATCCATACAACCAAACTTCCGAAACTTTAACGTTAGTTTTTACATCTAAAACTGTACACCTCTAGTTGTCGAAGCTAAAAATAACGCAAAAAAACCTTGCCCTATATTTTTATGAAATCGGATCTCTGTAAGGGTGAGTTGGCTATGAATTTAGCCTTTTGTGCTATACTTGGCTTAGAAAAAATACGGCTTTGTAGGCCCTATAGTCTCTGAGTAAAACCGCGGACAAACAGACCGACGGACAGACCGAAACTACTAAGGGATATTTGCTAACTACAGAACCCTAAAGTTTATGTACGAAAGAAAATATTTTCGGCTTTCCGTTCTTCGATTTTCTTAAGGCGCAGCGCAGACGACAGACTATCCGTGACGCACTTTTTGTTTGTGGAAATATAACCTATGCAATTATATGCGGACTTTTTGCGTGTCGTGTGTGTTACTGCATATAATTGCATTGGTTCTATTTCCCACAGACTAAAAAGTGCATCACGGATAGTCTGTCGTCTGCGCTGCTGCAGTGGCATTAGAAATTTTTTCCATAAATCAATACTTATTATGATATATTGTTGTAATGTTTCACGCTTGACGGCAGCACCAGCACTGAGCACAGAAAGTAAACAAAAAGTTTTGTTCGACGTTTGACAACGTTTCTGTCAATGTTCTTAATTCTGATATTATGACGTGTGGAACATGTCGGATTTTGGTCGTATTAGCCCATTGAAATGTTACATTTGCTTTGCATTTATTAGAGAACGCAATTTTATTTTTGAAATATGTTGGAGGGGTCAATAGAAGCTTAACCTCAACTTTGTGGGGTCGCCACTCTTGTCCCCCGGCCGCCATCTTGAAAAAAGGGGTGACAACACTATTTTCGTGATATCTCGGAAACTATACGTCTTACAAAAAGTTTGTAAGAACATAATTTATTGAAAATTATTTTGCTTAAAAATATGTTTTTATAACTTTTTACCCTAAATTAAAAATTTAAAAAGTTATAAGCAAAAAAGTGAGAAAAATTTTGAAAATGTTTATTATCACTCTTTAACTTTGTTTAATACATTTTACAAAAAAAAATACCTTAGACCAACCTTGTAGAAGATCTTTTGAGAAAAAGAAAAGAGAAAAAGAAATCCCATGAAATTATTTTCTGCAGATACAAAGGAAACTGTGGAACCATATTATGTGGCTGCAGAAAAGCAGGCCTGAAATGCTTTATAGTATAGTAGGCATGTGCAGACTAGTATAGTAGGCATACTATAATATAGTTTGTATATATTTATGTAATGTAGTAGGCGTAATGTAGACTGTGGCTGCAGAAAAGCAGGCCTGAAATGCTTTACATAATAGTAGGCATACTGTAGAGCATTTTGGGCCTGCTTTTCTGCAGCCACACATGGTTTCACAGTTTTCTTTGCATCTGCAGAAAATTAATTTCATGAGATCGGGGGGAATTGGGGGATCTTTTTCTCAAAAGATCATTTACAAGGTTGGTCTAAGGTATTTTTTTTGTAAAATGTATTAAACAAAATTAAAGAGCGATAATAAAGCTTTCAAAAAAAAGATCACTTTTTTGCTTATAACTTTTTAAATTTTTAATTTAGGGTAAAAAAATTATATAAATATATTTGTAGGCAAAATAATTTGCTACAAATTATATTCCTACAAAATTTTTGTAAGACTTATAGTTTCCGAGATATCACAAAAATAGTGTTGTCACCCCTTTTTTCAACATGGCGGCCGGGGGACAAGAGTGGCGACCCCACAAACTTGAGGTTAAGCTTATATTGACCCCCCTAACATATTCCAAAAATAAAATTGCGTTCTCTAATAAATGCAATATTCGGTCCTAAAATTGTAACATTTCAATGGACTATATGTGCCGACCTTTGTGTAATTGTCTAGCATGGGCGCCGGCAGGGGGGTGCCAGGGGGTGCACTTGCACCCCTTGGGAATCTCGGGATCAACAGGAATTATTGAAATAAAAAGCATTTTGTAACCCTATTACCATGCCGTACAAGGATAGTTCGTAATGTTTCGGCACTAAATGTTTTATGTTGACGTTAATAGACAGTCACTGTTGTTCGTAAAAAGTGAAAAGAAAAGAACAGGAAGAAAACTAAAATCTGCACCCCTTGGAAATTATTTCTGCCGGCGCCCATGTTGTCTAGTTTTTGAGGGTTTATTAGTCGACAGTCGTTTGCCTTTTTATCGTTGTTGATTTGTTACTTGGCTTGAGCCAGTAAAAAGTCTCAGAAACAAAAACAAACAAAGATGAAGGTATCATAAAATACACTTCTAAGTTCTAACAGTTGTAGCTTTAACCACACATAATATTTATGGGCTTTTAAAGCTCGTTTAAGCCATCTTTTACCGGTAATAATGCAAAAGGGCGAAGCTTTTAGAGGTTTTCATAACATATTACTTAAGGCCACATGTTGGCACATCCGTCTCCATTATTAAGCACCAAGACCCCCTGTACGCCTTGTGACCCCCTGTGAACCCCCTTTGAAAGGGGCCCTTTCTCCAATATCCGCGAGAGAGACTTGTTCCTTATTCAATTTCCTACTTAACCTTTGTGATATAAATACTTGCTTGTACATTTACACCTAGTGCCTATAGACCCTAGTACTTAGACAAATTGCATTCGGTTAAAAATCGGATAGGAATGGAGTATTGCCTAGGCATCCCGAGCGTCATTGTTTCATTTTAGAATCTAGATGCAATCTATTTGTTAGTTCGCATCGAATATGCTGAGAAACTACAAGAACTGGACGGATTTTCATTATCTATACTAATATTATAAAGAGGTAAACTTTGTTTGTTTAATTGTAATGAATAGGCTCAAAAACTACTGGACCGATTTTAAAAATTCTTTCACCATTCGAAAGCTACATTATTTACGAGTAGGTAACATAGGCTACTTTTTATTTTGGAAAATATAGTGTTCCGTAAGATATTTGGTTTTTCTGACACAAGGTGAAAAAAATCAACCAGAAAAGTTACTTATTTTGCGTACGCTGCCTTAACTATAAAAGATAGAACCATACAATATTCTAAGTAAATGTAGATCTTATAAATATCTACAAAAATGTCCGCGACACACTGTACCTATCGATGTCAAGTGAGGCACAACAACCATTTTTTTATTTAAAAATCTTGATTTTTTTTAACTACATTTAAACGCATTTATTTTACTCATGCTGATAATCCTTATCAAAATAAATTATTTCATCACTAAGTACAGTTTGTGTAGATAATATTTGGTCTTTGAATGATAAAAATTGGACATTTGGTTTAGAAGTTATGGCGAAATTAAAAATTGCGATTTACGCCCGTTTCGAAGTGGGCGCTACAAAGGCGGGGGCACTATGGAAAATGGTAGAACTTCTAGTTCTACCATTTTCCATAGTGCCATGAGCATAATATCATAAATGGTTTTTAAAAATATCACAATTTGAATGAAATATTTATTGCATTCGATACTCTAATAACCAAATAATCCTAATCAGATATTTTTTTGTACTAAAACTGCATAAATATTTTTTTTCATAGGTTGAAGTAAGTTGAAGTAGGGGATGGCTCATTCAAATGTTTGCATACACATAATTCAAATGAATATTGTAAAAAAAGTATTTAGCACATGCATGCGGTTTTATACATTTTTAAAAAGGATATTTTATGTTCTTAATTAACGTAACTATTAACTTTTTTTAATATGCTTTTTATTTTTGAGTAAGTACTTAAAAATTGACATACCCTATTTTTCACTTTTCTTTTTTCTCGTCGAAGGTTTTCACATTTACCGACGTCTCCCGACGCGCAACTTTATGTGTTATTTGATAGCCTAACTATTCATAAATGAAAAATTAAAAAAATCAGCTGCGGAAGTTTGTGACCCTGGAAGTTATGGGAAAAAATGTGATAGAGGTCGGAGTAGATAATTCGGTATCTTTTGCGGTTACTGCTGACATAGTTTGCAAAATCAATATTAACCACAATATTTTGATAGCAATAGCTTATCATCTATTCTGCACTCGTCCTGCGTGAGTGCATAACATTGATATTAGTACGTATTTCATATCTAAAAAACCAGTAGGTATATAAGGGGAAGCAAATATCTTCAAATTGCACACTTGAGCGTGTATTTCATATTAAGTGACACTTATTTAAATTGGTTATTTCCATTAAAATGTCAACTTTTAACTGTACTAGGGAGTAGGGGTGATTTCATCATTCTCTATATCGAGCGTGGCAGAACCTTGGAATCGTTGTCCATAGTTCTACAGCAAACATTAAATGTTTCTGAAAACAACTTGTGTTTTGTAATTGGTGACATTCAAAGACATATTCTGCCTTCCTTCAATAAGCGCTGGGCTCAAGCATCACGGAAAAAGGACTTTATTCGGAATAATACAAGCTGGCTGGATTCAGGATATTCAGTACAGTTTCCGGAGTCTGAAGCACATTCACTGCCATCAACTTCTGGTGAACGAGAAAGATAAGTGAAAACTCAAGTGATGGAAATACAGCACAAAGGTTCTTTTACAATTACACTTGCTCGGCGAACATAACAGGTGTTGATGAAACATTGATTAAACGCCTGAATATTATTTTACAAGCTCTATCTTCTGGAATGATGATCGGTCCCGAAAAATTTGGAGTTTATGCCTTAGAAACTGCGCGAATTTATGTTAGTAACTATGATTGGTACTACATGCCATCCTCCGTGCACAAATTACTTATACACGGAGAAAACGTGATCAAACGTTTTTCTGTTCTTCCTTGGGCAACTGTCGGAAGATGCACAAGAGTCGCGCAATAAAGACTACAGAAATATGCGCCTGCACCATGCCAGAAAATGTTCCCGTATAGCTACAAATGAAGACGTATTTAAAACGCTTCTATATACTTCAGATCCATACCTTTCAAGTTTAATAAACCCTTTTGTGAGAAATGTGAAGGATCTTGATGAAGAGGCACAAAGTCTTTTGAAGGTGGTACCTGAAGGTGATCCTACATTTACACCGGAAGTAATTTTAGTTAGGAATAGTAAGGTTAAACAATTAGATACAACATTATAAGTAACTAAAACCTTGTTATATAAAACCAGTAATATTATAAGATTTGTCTAATCTGAGATCAATTAGTTTGGTGTGAGGTATAGATAGGTACTGTACGATTTTATAATTTTATGTGTTTTATTATGCTTGTGTGATAAGTAATTGTTTAAGTTTTCTTAATTTTACTCATATTAGTACTTATTTATAAAAAATAAACACAATATAACTACTCGCATTACTTTTTTTCTCTTTTCTTTTATTTTAACCTGAAATAAATATGTATACATTAAAAAAAAATACAAAAATTGATTATTTTTTAAATCTTTGTATATCACTGTATACATGTGCCAAATCTCAATACAATACGACGAAAAACCTTGAAGTTACAGATTTTTGATCCGATACGGATCCATATTTTCCACTGTGCGGGGGTGCGCGTAGCGAAGATTATGACCGGCCCTGCAGCTGGTGAATTAGCTCATATATACCAAGAATACCAATGATCCCTACTGATTTGCCTATGAGTATTAAGTACCCTTCAAAAGGCTCCAATTTCCTGTAAAAAATTCTTTTGCACTAACGATAAATAAATCCCAGGGCCAAACATTCAAATTAGTAGGAATAGATTTACGAAAAGAATGTTTTACGCATGGGCAACTTTACATTGCCCTAGCACGAGTCGGGGCTCCCGACCATCAGTATATTTTGTTACCTGAAAATAACTTAATGTCATATTATGTTGTAATATATAGAGAAGCTTTACAATAATCGCTTTAGTTATCTATCCTAAAACAACGGGTTGCACTCCGGGACTACCGTCAGAAGTGAAAACTTATTAATTACATTTAAATATTCTCATCACTAACAACTTTAACATCCACAGAAAGACAATCTGTGCAGCCTGCGGAAAATGACTGCGTCGTCGATGTTTCTGTGAATTGACCTGGGAATCATTTTGCTGAACGTGTCTTTCCTGGGTAGGCTTTTTGCAGCGGTAACCGACATCCACGCGGGCGGAGCCGCGGGCGACCGCTAGTTGTTAATAAAGACGCATAATAATAATAATAATAATAATAATAATAATAATAATAACACCGTCATGACAACGCAGCTAAACACATTCATCAACTACTAGCCCTTAAATACAAACTCTTAGATTCACACATCCCATACTATAAATACAAACCTCAAAATGTTCTTGAAAATAGCAATGTAAGACTCTACTGGGATCGTGACATAGTCACTGACCGTACCATCCTCAGCAATAGACCAGACATAACACTAACAATAAAACCTGAAAAAACAACTTACCTGATAGATATCGCCGTCCCCAACACCAACAATCTAAAACAAAAACACAATGAGAAAATCCAAAACTATATTCCTCTGGCCGATGAAATTAAACAAATGTGGCACCAAGAAGTTGTCAAAATTATCCCCATCATCATGTCTTCTACCGGAGTAATACCGAAGACCCTCGCCACTTCCCTGAAAACTCTAGATCTGCATAAAAATACTTATATACAAATGCAAAAATCCATCATAATCGATACATGCTCATTAGTTCGCCGTTTTCTAAACCCATCCTCATCTTTCTCTACACCCCAATCATAACACATCTTTAATATGAACCAGGATACTTGGCTCCTGCCCGTACCTGAGTCATCTTCTCCGGCAAACAGCCGAGACTACTCTTCTTTAAGTAATAATAATAATAATGTTTTATTTCAGGCAATAAAATACAGCCCATATGTATTATTAGTAGATTAGTAACAATTACTACTACTAGGCTTATCATACCTATGTTTTACCGGTAAAAGACCATAGGCTTCTTTTTAGCGCGGAAAAATGTACCGTTCCCAGATTCTCTTTAGCGCTCGCCCTCGCGAAGTCGCTGGCAGCATTGCAGCATTGACAGTACACCCAATAAAAAGAAAAATAATAGAGAATGAACTAACCAATATCGTAATAAATAAATTCTACTAATGTTATGTTTAGGCGAATGTTTGTGAATAATGGATGTATGGATGTTTGTTACTCTTTCACGTAAAAACTACTGAACGGATTTTAATGAAAGTTTACAATAGTAATTATAGCATATACATCAGAATAACACATACTTACCTAGGCTAAAATTTTAACCGACTTTCAAAATGGGGGAGGTGTTATGTTCATTTTTTAGGGTTCCGTACCCAAAGGGTAAAAACGGGACCCTATTACTGAGACTTCGATGTCTGTCCGTCTGTCTGTCCGTCTGTCTCCAGGCTGTAACTCAAGAACGGTAATAGCTAGAGAGTTGAAATTTTCACAGATTATGTATTTCTGTTGTCGCTATAACAACAAATACTAAAAACAAAATAAATTAAATATTTAAGGGGGGCTCCCATACAACAAATGTGATTTTTTTGCTATTTTTGACGTGATAACGTCTTATAATTCGATATGGGCTGCGCGCCCGAAAAACATGACAGTTCATGCGGCGTTACCTCGCTGACAGCTCTGAGGCGTTCCATTTACACTCTCAAGTCTCTCAACAACCGTAAGGCCCACCTGGGCCGCGCTCTTTGTTTCGATTATATTACGTATTTCGATGACTTAGAGAATACTTTTGTATGAAGAAGTTTGGTTAGTTATGACCTTTGATACATTGACCACACTCTGAATGAAAAATAAATAAACAATGTGTGAGCTATTAGTATTATTTCGGCTATTCAAAATTGTGCTCTATTTCCTACGTGTCAAGGTATGACTTAATATATGAAGAATAAAGTATTCGTTTATTTTTTCTGAACAAGTCACTAATTATAGTTTCGAAAGTTTATAATTATTGAGAAACTAATATCACATCGGACTAAATACTATATTATGATGGCTTGATAGATAGAAAATTTAACATATATTATAATGTAGTTCACACAAACATAAAATATGGATTATATGTAAGGATATTTCATATTACATTAATTTTCCAAAGAGGGTAGGCCGGGCGCCATTTTTTTTTGCACATTGACCTGCCAACTTTTTTGCATAGATTTTTCCCGGAACTGAGGGGCTATGACGTTGTCACGTTGTCACGTTCAACTATCGTCAGTAAACCGACTTTACAGACAACCGATTTTTTTGCTCTTAACCCATTTAGACCCAAATGAAACTGAGCCGCGGAAAATATGAAATTTCTTTATTAATTTATAGAAACCAATAAAATGATTAGGAAAACACAAAAAAACTTAAATTTTTTTGAATTTTAATATAAAAAAATTGCCGTCCTCAAATGGGGCCAATGGGATCAAGCGGTGTGAAAATTTTCGATACATTCTCAATGAATCACACATTGTTTATTGTTGTTTTCACACATTCCTCAAATTGCCTTTGATCTTTTTCATGGCGTAATGCTAGCCCACCAGAATAACGCAATTGTTGGGACAGTTTTTCGGGAAAGTGACCCTTCATGCTGCAGGTTTGCCAGTACAGATATGTATTGCTGGTTGCAGGATTCTACCGCTTGTATGTCTCAAGTATTGACGACCAAATGCCACCGAAATTGGAGCTGATTCAATCCTTGTTTTTATTACTTTGATAATGCATGCCGCCATGCGTTTGCCACTTCTACATCTAGCATGTGCGTAAACAGTACCTACCAATTACCACCAATTTTTGTTTCGTATAACTGTGCGAGAAAATCGATGGACCAGTCGACTTGACCCCACGCATATCCTTGTTATAGCTTTGATAAAAATGTAGGAAGCTACTGTCCACATTATTTCAACTGTAATACATATGTTTACTTTTCCCAGAAGAAAAACGCAGTAATGGCTTGCCCCGATCGCATAGACATTATAATCCAGTCGATGTAAAACAAATTCTAATTTAGTTGGTCGAAACGGTAGTCAAACTCGTCGTTTTCTTTTTTTTCATATCCTTTACGGATACGAGAGGACACTTCTCTGTACTGCCTTGGCCAACAGTATCAGTTGCACAATAGCCAGCTTCCCCTTGGAGTAATGAAAAACTGGTAAAGAGACACATTATTGCGAAGGAAATACGACTAAATATATCTTTCCACTGTCATTTTCAATCATGGCAACTTCCTGAAGTCCATAGTATTTATCATAGCTATTGAATATCCTTTAGTTCATTGATTATACGAAATTGATCGGTGGACAAAAATTGGAATAAATTACATTCAATGTGCCCATTGGCCCCAAATAGGGACACTTGTATAAAACTACTCCTAATCTTATAAAGACTAAAGCTTTTCACACTAATTTATGATCATTTTTATAGGTTATAGTGTAATGAGCTATTTCAAGTAAAAACATATATATGCCTAAAAGAAAAACTTAAAAATAAAAATTACTAACTTGGCGTCATTTCGGATGTTTGAAACAGCTTCAGAAAAATCACTATAAAACACTGTGAACTATATTTATATTATTTGTACCTTCTATGAATAAGAAAATACACTTTTAGCAAATTGACACTTACAATAAAAATAAGTAAAAACTTGAATGACAAAAAAATTTAGTAATTTTAAAAATGTCCTCGTTTGGGCATGGCGGGTCTATATGGGTTAATAAATAACGGCAACACATAGGCAATTGAAATGCTCACAAAATACTTAATTGTATTTGTACTTAATTAATAAATAATGAAAATTAAATAAATTAAATAATTAAGGGGGGGCTCCCATACAAAAAACATAATTTTTAGTCAATTTTTGCTCTGTAGTGGTACGGAACCCTTCGTGCGCGAGTACAACACGTACTTGGCCGATTTTTTATATTAAACGACTACTTTACCGTTTGTGAACCGATTTTTACTTGTTGAATAATAAAGATGTTATCAAGTATAAGAGTTACTTTAGAATACTCAACTAGATTAACCATTTGGCTCTACACCAAGTACCAACACAATATCTCATAAATACGTCAATTTGAGATTGTGTAATGAAATAAATCAATGCAGTAAAATAGTTCTAAAACATCGTGTAAAACGCTGCCAAGTTGAAACCAAAACGTTAGGGAATCATTGAAATATCATTAAAAAAAGTACCATGTAAAATGATGCCAAGTCTCACCACCAAAGATTTTTCTGTCATATTCAGAAAAAAAAAGAAAATTTACTAATATCTTCTTATATATAAAATTCTCGTGTCACAATGTTAGTCCACGAACTCCTCCGAAACGGCTTTACTGATTTTTACGAAATTTTATATGCATATTCAGTAGGTCTGAGAATCGGCTACTCGGTACTTTATAAATTGATAAGTGCATTAGTTGAATAAATAATAGTAAATTATTACAACCTGAGACTAACGGCGACCATTGTTTGTGCGGCGAGATAGCGATCGACGTTGCCATGGCGACATACTTATTTAGTCACTTCAATAAAATAATACGGGCGAAATACTTTATATTATGGCAAAGCAACGTTTGCCGGGACAGCTAGCTATAAATGCAAAGTTGTGTTTGTTTGTCTGTTACCTCTTCGATTATGATGAAAGTTGGTGTGCAAATAATTAGTACTTTAATCCCAACAAAGAAATAGATTACTTTTTGCGAAAAAATCTACGGTTCCCAGTTCCCAAACGATAAATGAATTTTGGCGCAACGGAGTTGTGTGTGTCATCCAGTAGCTAAATTATATTATGAACGAAATTGTAAGGGCCGATTCACACAGGATCGGCAGCGGCCGGCAGCGGTCGGCAGAGGTGCGATCGGCAGCGGCCGGCAGCGGCGCGAAGAGCACTTTTAGTGTGAAATAATTTTAAACTTTATTTACATACTTATAACTACTAGTATCGCTTGAAAACTTCTAAGGCCGCCTGCGGCGCCGCGCGGCCGCCAGCGGCGCCTCGAGCCCTTTTAGAAGTTTTCAAGCGATACTAGTAGTTATAAGTATGTAAATAAAGTTTAAAATTATTTCACACTAAAAGTGCTCTTCGCGCCGCTGCCGGCCGCTGCCGATCCGGTGTGAATCGGCCCTAATGGTAAGGTGTGTTATGCTAAGTACTCACATACGGTTTTGCTCGATCGAGCAATAACGTCGAGCAAAACCCGCGGCTCGGGATTTCGTCCACACATTCAGCATTGCTCGATAGTTTCATTTCAAATCTATATATTATTTCATTCCATCAATCCGGCTCGATCCGGTTTCATCAATCCTTCGAGCGGCTCGAAGCGAGCCTTCGAGCCTTCAGTTTTGCGGTTCACACAGTAGTTATTACTCGATTTTGAGTAAAACTATCGAGCAAAACCGTATGTGAGTACTTAGCATTATAATAAAATAACTACATCGTTAAAAAGTACATGATAATATTTTGTAAAATATGCCAAGTTTAAGACGCGACCAAAGTTTTTAGTAACATGCCTGACACAATACTATGAACAAAATCATTATGTGGAATTATGGGAAGATGAGAATATTTTAAATATATTATTATAAAATATAAATAAGTATACTTTAGTTAACTTACCTACTTACAGAAATAGGTTAGTAATAATTAGCGAAACTCGCATATAGACACAAGTTATTAAGTACTACGCATACTTGTAGTTAATTTACGAGACACTAGAAATTATTTATAGCAAAGACGAGTGACATATTTCCAGCTTATAGTGAATAGAATATATAACCTAGATTTTTTAATTACTGATGAAAGGCCTTGTGTAAATAGAGAGGGATGTATGAAGTTTAATAGAACTATGGTAAAGTTTAGACGAGTAATTATACTTTAAACAAACTATGTACATATGTGTTTCTAGGGGAGCTCCCATAATGTCAGTATCAGTATTTACAAAGTATATCTACCAATTACAAGTAAATATATATTCAAATAGTCTTTGACGTGAATTTAAAAGAAAACGAAACAATTATTCTATTTAGTTGGTTTTGTTTTGATGTCGCTCATTAAAAAATATGTGAGTGAAAATTACCTAACGTACAAAAAAATGTTTTCCTATTTTTTCTTTTTCTAACTTTTTTAAAGGCGCATAGAAATGATGACAAATGATTTGTTCAAAGGAAAGCGGTATTTAATAACATAATAACACGTTAACGAGGTAAGATATTTAACCGTATAAACATGGGGTGCGCTAAATAGCAGTTGGGGACATTAGTAATTTATAAGTCAGGAAAATGTTATTAATGACTAACTATTAAACAAGTTGCCTGTAACTTTGTAGCACCGGAATACGTTAATCGCGTGGGAACCGTTCATTTTAGCGGCAGAAAACTATTTTCTTCTTTTAACTATTCGTCGGAACTGGTTAACATTTAAACGGTAGCAGCTACAGACAGATGGAAAGATAGATAGACTTTTGCATTTATATTATCAGTATGGATATTGTACACTATGTCTGAAAAATGTATCTACTTCTCGGTAGAGGACATAACGAAAAGATAAATTCTAGGAGCTTAGACTTTCGAGTAAGATACAATTTGATAATATTAGATACATAGTAAGCAGAAATACCACAAAACTACGAAGCAATTACCGTTAGCAAATGGCAACATAAATAAATAAGACTTAACGTGTAATTTATCTAACTGGAAGAATCTGGCATTGTATCAACTGGCGTTAAGAAACGAACTAGATGACAAACGCTTAAATACAAATTACGAACGTCTACTTTCTAAATTGATTAATGAATGCTTTAGGTTATTTTTTCTCTGCTTGAGGGATCTGTTTTTTAATATTTTGTAGAGGTCAGGGGTTGTTTCAGAGTAGAAGTTTCCTTCTCCGATTTTCTGAAATGTTCATATAGTATAATGAATGGTATTTTGTTCTATTTCAGACGGACGATGGACATCTCTCGCCCATCATGCGCCATTCTTCTTCTACTAGCATTTTGTCTTTTACACCTCGCAATGTAAGTATTTAATTAAGAACACAAATAATTGCCATAAAAGTAAACATTTCATTCGATAAAATAAAACAATATACTTTAAACGCTGCCGAAAATATTATTTGAAAATACTAAACTGATAATGTTTTTCACAGATGTATGAACGCGAAGATAAACTTTCGAGAGAAAGAGAAACAGATCCTGGACCAGATCCTAGGTCCAGGGAGGTACGACGCTCGCATCAGACCCTCCGGCATCAACGGCACTGGTAGGTCATTTATTGATGATACCACTTTAGATTTAATACCAGCTACAGATCACTGATGAATATAATAAAAAGAAACGGTCCCAATATAAAACCTTGAGGTACTCCTCGGAAAAATCAGGAGAATAGACCGTATGTTTCAGAAGGATATTATAGGGTTTACTGAAATAATTTAACTGAGATAGAATCTTCCTCCAGAATATCGAAATTCAAAACCATTCGCACGTTGATATTGATTTTCTTTTTTGGCAAGCTAGACACGCAGTTTTTTGTTTTGTTTTGGAATAATTTAGAGAGAGCTAAAGGCTATTTTTCAATTATATTTTGCTAGAGATAGTTTTTTAAAAATAACTTTTTGAAGGTAAATGTAAGGTAATCAGAGAAAGGTAATATACAACATACTCGAGCTGTAAAGTGTTTTTTAGCATCCTAACTCATTGCAGACTTATGAGAATGCTCAATGCTCATAATATAGATTTTTGCACTGTACAGGTTTCAAATTTTTCAAAATGTTATGCAGCGAAAGAACTTTGAATTTTTATGTAGTTTAAGATATTTTTCAAAGAATGTGTACTAAAGCATAGAAGAAAGCTGACAATGGACACTAAAAATTTTCACAACGATTCTTATCTGGATATTGAAAAAAAAATCAAACTGCTACAAATCATAAAATTAATCGAGACGAACAGCAAATGATATATGCAATAGCTGCGTTAAAATTGGACGATTATGAGGTAGAAATTGAAGCTATATTATATCTGGCTGGACATTTTAGCAGTGACGCACTGCTTATTCTATGCTTTAAGACAGTATCTCTGGTACTCTGACCTGTGTCGACAGATGGCCCAGCCGTAGTAAATATTAACCTGTTCGTCCGAAGTATTACCACGATAAGCGACATAAAGATGGTTAGTAAGAACGAAGAAAATAGTAATCGTCGTATTGCTTGACCGGAACAACCGTTCCAACGACATGTCACTTTTGAATTTCAAAATAGCAACATCGATGTTGGTATTATAGCATGACTACGAAATTCTCAAGGCGCATTAGTTCTTTTTGCGCTTGCTGCACGTACTAGAAATTAGAATACTGGGATGTGATTGGCTAAATCAAGATTCATGAATTTTTGGATTGTGGGAACATATTTCATTAATTTTTCCTGGTCATGCTATAGCTTTAAAATTTAATAACGCGTGCTGACGTTATCGATTGGATGTTATTAATATTTTACGTTTGTAAAGTGAGATGTCGTGCAGTTTTAATAAGCCCTTACCATGATAGATTTACATTGGTTGGCCATTAAAAATGTGTATTCGGTGAAAAAAAAGTTATGATTCCAAATTTTGTAAAGGATGCAGCAATGTTCCTTTTCTTTCCAAATTAGTTAATGGTAAGCGGCTGCCCATAGATCCCCCATTTATTCTGTCCACATGCTTAATGTGTTTTGCGACTACTGAGCCACAATTTTGTTACTTTAGCCTCATTTTTTAGAAATAAAAAAGAAATTCTGGCTCAATAGTCGCCATTGCCATCTAAGGAGTCTCATATTACGGCTGGTGGGAGTTTTGAATAGAGTGCGGCCGAGCACATATTTTGAATTAAGACTCATTAAAAAATCAGAAATACTTTCGAGAGTTTTTTTGCCAGTTTTGATACTTTTTTATAGTTTTTTTTATTTACATAATGACCTAAGCTGCTTAATATTTTTCTTTTTTTAGATATTTTTCTTTTAAAAATTAGTGAGGCTGCACATAATAAGCGTTTCCTTTACCCATTTTCTTATTATATTAAAATATCTCGAATAGATGGACAATGACCAATAATATAGGTTCTATTTTATCGTCATATATGTATTGAACAATAATTTCTAGGACAAAATCAATACGGACACGCGACCAAAGTTATATGCCACACGATACGATTTAAATTACAAAATGAAACAACAACTTTAAAATATCATGTCAATCCTGTGTACCTACCCTTTGCAGTATTTCCCTTTTTCTACATTTTCGTAATTGCAATTATGTATATTTTTGCTTGTTTTAATAAAACTAGCTATATGACCGAGCTTCGCTCGGTATTCAAAAAATTCAAAAAACACACATAAAATGACATTTTATGAAAATGATTCCTAGCTAGATCGATTTATCGCCCCCGAAACCCCCTATATACTAAATTTCATGAAAATCGTTGGAGCCGATTCCGAGATTCCAATTATATATATACAAGAATTGCTCGTTTAAAGATATAAGATTTAAGTTATGAAATCTTTAAAAATTATAATGTTTTAAATTTTCAAATCATTTTGATTCCAAAAAGATAAAGTTACATTTTAAATTGTGTTTAATAACAAATTTGAAAGTATTTTAGACACTAACACAAATTCCTATAAACAAGTCGTTGCAAGCGATCGCGCAATAGAACATAAAACAGCTAGGGCACAACAAATCCTCCTCCTATGGGTAGCCACTAAGGTTTTCAGGTGTAAGGTGAGTTCCCCTCCGCTAGGGCTTAGCATAGATCTGAGACCGTAATATCAACAGTATATTTTGCTTGGTATCTAGATGGGCCAGCGGTAGTGAGCGTCAATATATTTGTCAGGAGTATATCAAAAATCGATGACGTCACAATGGTAAGTCAGCTGAACTGGGCCATGCATTTAGTCTAAGTTAAGTTTTTTCTTATCGAATCAACAAGTCAAATGAATGGGCAATTCACTCTGTCGAGAGACTTACCCTAATTTTTGTTTGTTTTCATCTATTTTTTTTAAACTATTTTTCTTCTTTTTGGTGTTGACGACCAAAATCGTTTTTAGATCGCGCGTTAATTTCAGAATTGTCCGAAGGAGGAAGGTCGGTAAACTCGGTATCACGACGCTAGCGTATCCGTAGTGGTACATCATCGTCCGTACTCGTAGGTTTAACTGTTTATTTTGCAACGACATTTTTACATAATATCATTTGATAGATTAGTATGTAATGTATCATTAAACGCTCCCGAGCGGAGATGAACTAAACTTCTTAACTTCGCTTTTAATATTTTGGATTTGTTTTGGATATAGGCGATGCGCCTACGTTAGTTCGTGTGAACCTGTATCTCCGTTCCATCAGCAAAATAGATGATTACAAAATGGTGAGTGGTTTCATATAACCGAGTAAACCAAAACGACCGTTTTATTATAGAACAAAGTGATCGAAAACGATGTCACTTCAACTTTGTTTATAATAAAATTGGCTTAACCAAGTGTCTGGCAATATAATCTGCACTCTGCTAAATATATTCTCGAGCTGTTGTGCGCATATGACAATGTCTTTGTGTTATTTGTTTTGTTTTTATTTGTGCACTTGACTTCCTAAAGTTTGCATCCCTTTTATTTACAAGAGACCTATATAACCATGGCGATGCGGGTCTGCGTAGCCCGTTTTAATATTTTTTGTAATTTATTTTTATATCTACTCGATATGTACGATACACGGAGTACATACTTTCAATTTTTTTTAGTTCATTTTACTATTATTTATAAAAAGGCACAGTTCAGTATTGTAAAAACACTAGGGATATTGACAAAATGCAAATTTTTAGAACGCACAAAATTAATGTAAAGCACATAAAAGATAAAATTGCAAAGAGACAAACGCACAATTGTATAAAATGTAAAACAATTGTTCATTAGGCACAATTATATGTAGCGTCGTTCATCACCAGATCAGGGGTAAAGGGTACGCGGCCCGCACCCATCCGCCTACTCATTATTTTTGTTTCGTTTCCACATCACGCTTTTGATTTGTCAAATCGATGGGAAGAATAAAAACTATTTTGGTCGTGTTCGTTGACTGTGATTTAATCGATGTCTTGTTCATGTGAATTTGTGTCGTGTGAGAGTTTTGTATCGGGATAAGCGCCGCGTCGCACTCGGCTTCGCGCTTCTGTTCGGTGGCCGACCACCCACCGCAATATGACACCTCCGGCCAGAAGCTAGTTGTATCGTACCGTAGCCCTAGTCGTTGGCCATGAGCCTGCATGTGGAGCACAAGCATTCCTCTGACGAATGCTGAACGGTGAGTTGTTCGCTCGGACCCCCGACGCAGCACAGCTTAGGCATGGTTCGCTTCAACGGGACATATATCGATATATTTACTTCTCATCATACCACATCTAGTGTAAATAGCGCCCCTAGGGTACGATATTGCATGCGGAACAAACCTGTGTATATATTTATATCGATATATTTTAAGGTTAGCTTTTGGACATCGTTTACTCCATACACGTATACTTTTTAAAAACGCTCCAGTTTTTTACTTCTTTATTAAAAAAGGATTTTATATATTGAATTGGCGTTTTAGTCTAATCTAACTCGACTCATACTCATAGTAACCAGCGAAAATAAAAATATGCGGATACCTAAACACACAACGTCGTCTACATAAAAACTTTAATTTAATGTTGGTGTCATTTTTCACACCTGCTTAATCAAATTTTCTGGAAAACGAACATAAAGCTTTTATGTTAGATTTGTAGAGAATTTGTCTAGGTCTACCTGTGAATATTAACTAGATAAATACAACATACATAAATAAAAGCTAGAAATTGGCGTGCATCCAAACTTGCCTGAATTACTTGTCGGCATCCATCACTGTCAAATTCGATTACCGCTTCGTGGATGAGTCCATCGATTGAATCGACAAATTATTTTACCTCTTTTAAATTTACTTTTAAAAAGTATACTTGAAATGCTTCTTTTATACCGAAAGCCCAAAAGCTGACCGAACAAGCATGTTTTATTAAAATTGGCGGCTTTCTGTGTAACGATTCATTTGACTTGCTCGTTGTCGAGGGTTCCATTTAGTGAAACTTCGACGGCATTAATTATGTAATGTTAAAGCAATATTGATTCTGTAACTCCATCATTCGGACCATTGAAAATTTATCTTTGGCTTGTAATGAATGTTTATTCATCGACTCAATATTTAATTAAAATGTCCATGGCCTTTTCTAAAAACGTTTAGAATAATAAGCGAAAGCTCCTAATTGACAAAAAATTAAGTAAATACGCTACCAGTTCTTTGGAAACATTATAAAAATTCGTTGATAAAATGCATTTAAAAATATCCTAAATGTCTGTTCCTTACAAGCCTAATTTTACGATTCAGTATTACAATAAAAATAAAGTTTTGGATGTACAGAATCACAAAATTTGCACAAGATCTATTTAAGTAAATAAGATATTATATATAAATAAAGAGCATCTTCTATTGGCAATAAATATGTGTATGTCCCTCGATCCATCATCATCATTACCCTGCGTGGTTCTAGACAAGCTTAAAATACGGTCTTGGTGCGCATGTTTCACTCAGAGATTGGTAATAATATTAAAGTTTAAAAAAATCATTGCTGCAGGAATATGATTGTGTGTGCCAGGCTCTGTCATGTCTTGTCCCATTTTTATCAATTTGTGATCTTGCTCATGGTGTAACAAATAATTTATCGTCATTAGAAATTGCTCGATACTGCACTTAATGTTAAAAATGAACATTAAAATAGCTGTCATAAAAGCTTTATAGTACGCGTAAAATAAACTAATAAATGAAGCAACATACAACACTGTTTTTCCGTGGTGATAAATTATTAAACAGCTCTTAAGAATATAAATAAAAACGCTTATAAGTAATAACATTAAATATTATATTTTTGTCCTATGAAGGGTTTATTGGTATTTTACTTACTTAGATACTTATGGCAAAAACGTTTTTACGTATTTGACTAAAAATGTCCATAAATAAAATACTTAATATGATGGCTACAACCAGTACCAAAGTTATCGTTATAATTTTGGGACACATTATGCCTCTACATCACGTCATGTTTAAATACATATTATAGTCGAAAATTTCTAGTGAAAATCATAGGTCATAAATTATCATTAATACTTATATTATACGCTATTTGTAACCTCCGAATAATGAATACTATGAAAAATAACAGAGAAAAATGGTTTTATGAGATGGAATATACCAGTGCATTTCATGGAACATCCGTTCATTCAGTTGTCATCATTTAAATCCACAGTTTTCACGTGCTAAACCAGTGTTGTATGAGATGCTTCGAATAAATAAAGCTTAAAACATGCACTGTCAGTGTACGGTGCGTACAGATAGCTAATAAATTGTTATGTTGCAGGAGTACTCGGTACAGTTGACTTTCCGAGAACAGTGGCTAGATGAGCGACTCAAGTTCAACAATTTAGGAGGTAAGTCTAGATATCTATAGTCTATACTAATCCTTATGGCCTGTATTCACTTTGATTATGGCGAGTGCAGGTGATTAGTGATTAGGAGAATGTAAAGAACTTGCACTAATCGGTCGCTCTCCACACTGGCTTTTTCCTGATTACTAATCACCTGCACTTGCACTAATGAAAGTGAATACAGGTCCTTACTAATATTAATAAATGTGACAGTGTGTCTGGACCTGCTACCTCTTACGCTTAAACGGGTGAAACGATTTAAATTATTTAATTTGGTGTGAGATTAAGATCCAAGAGTTTTTATCGCGGCAAAATGATTACAGTTGAGCGATAAACTGATTTCTGTACAAGGTAGTGGCAGGAAATATCTAGTAATATTATAAATACAAAAGAGTATTTTGTTCTGACCTGAAATGGATTGGACTGATTTATCCTGGAAAATTTTTGCTGTCCTAGCGCGATAAACAAAATATTTTCGTGCAACGAATAACGATGTTACTAATTATTAGAATTAATCTAACAAAATCAGAGATTTCAGGCGATACTCGACAGCAGTTTTCCTATATGGCACGAATTAAATTAAAAATATACTGTGATATATGATGGACATTGCAGATGAAAAGTATCCACTCTCTGTACGTTAAATTAAATAATTATGAAAAACTTACCGATTTTCTGCGACTCCGCGGCCTCATCCAACTCTGCTCCCCAGGCCGGCTCAAATACCTGACGCTGACGGAGGCGAACCGCGTGTGGATGCCCGATCTCTTCTTCTCCAACGAGAAGGAGGGCCACTTCCACAACATCATCATGCCCAACGTCTACATCAGGATCTTCCCCAACGGCAACGTGCTGTACAGCATCCGGATCTCGCTGACGCTGTCCTGCCCGATGAACCTCAAGCTCTATCCGTTGGACAAGCAGACCTGCTCGCTGAGGATGGCCAGCTGTAAGTTGAAACGAGATCTATATAAAATATTAAAAAATGAATTACGTTAGTCTCGCTAAAACTCGAGTAAGGGTGAACCAATTTGGCTAATTTTTAATGTTCGTGTAAACCCAGGGAAGAATTATATTTATAGGAGGAAAGTGATTAGAAGTTCACGGCTCATCTAGTAGTACATATTTTGTGTTATATTTTAAAAAATATTCTATAAGTTTTAAGTTCTTTTTCCCTGATTACTTCCCGAGTGCTCAATCATATAACTCCTAATGCATTCGCTATATTATAGTTTCGATAGCAAAGTTAGATATCAAAAATTGATGCGATTTGGCATCTAACTTGGCTATTCAGTATACACATTTTTTTTCGAATTTCTAAACTTTTTTGCCAAGGTCATCGGATCGCAGATTTTCATGCAAATTTCGAAACTAATTTAGCTTTCTTTCGAATCTATTTTAAAAATATGAATATTTGTCATGTCAGTGTTCTCATAAAAACACGGAGAATTATGACATCCCTGCTAATTGTTATAGATTGCAATTCTGAAGAATGTGCGTAGGCGCAGGCGATAAGTCTTGACTCAGTTACATGTCTTAGGCTGAATGATTTTGAATTTCTCCGGGAAGAGCTCAGAATACTTAGAGATTTTTTTGTAGAATTTTTATAGGTGCTGGGTAAAACATGTAAAACTGGTGAATAGGGTTCTGAACTCTATTTTTTGTGTGTTATATGTGTATTATAACTTATAAGTTATAACTTAAAACACACGAAGGAAACATTTTATTCCCCATTTGCATTAACTTTATAAAAACCTGCCTACCCCAATCAACACAGTATTCCAATATGGGCATATAATATTATGTAGAGCATCAATTGCCATAATATTAGGTATAATCCCACCAAAAACATTTCATGTAAAAGTTACCTCGACGATCACAAAAGGATTGCCCTGTGAAAAAGACATCAGATCTAATGTAGACCCAAGCTTGTGAATCGACGCGGCCTTACTCTATCGACCCTAACTCCAACAAATTCTACATTCGAGTCAAATCTCACCTAATCTCCCCAACGTGAGATTAGGTAAGATTTGACTCGACCCCCTCCCCCCCCCCCCCCCTAAACACCTCACGTAATTTGTGGACTCCCCCTTATATGAAATGTTTTTGGTGGGATTTCAGTAATTTTTGTAAGTTGCCACTTGCTAGGCAGTCTTTTTAGTGTTTTTTTTATATTTTTTATTAAGAGGTTTTTAGTGTAATGTCCATCCCGTGTAAATTCTTCTTCATAAAATTGGTAAAAGTCGCATTTAAACTTCCATTACCCCCTACTAAACTTATTTTACGCCTTACGGCGTATAACCAAATTATGGCGTATTTTAGATATCAATAAAATATATACTATTAGACCTATTCAATTGAGGGTCTATGAGGGTCAACTTCCACTCTCGCCCATTTTAGGGGATGGGGGACGAAAATTACAAGTTTATAATTTTTTTAAATTACAACGGAAACTAATTCTATGAAGGTTAAAAAAAACGGCGAAACACTTCGAGAAAAGGTAGGTATTGCCCTTGCGCTTCGCTTGGCTCGTCTCGGTGGGTGCACTGCCGTGCACCCAGATCTGGGGGCACGGCAGTGCCCCAGCCAAGCTTTTTAGCAAAGGCACGGCCGTACCATACTTTTCTCGAAGCGGTTCGCGGCTATTTCACACCCTCCTTATCTTCGATGTTAACAAAGCTAGAGATTTAGAATTTCGATGACTAGGAGCAAGTATCAAAACTAGCTTAACCTCCAAATTACATTATGTTCTGATTAATAGTTTGCTAGTTACGGATGGTCAAAGTTACTACGTTTTGTCACTGACTGACAGATCATCAAAATTCTAAGGTACTTCTAGCAGACTTAGAACCTTGAAATTTGGTACCCGGATAGGTCTTTATTCACAATGAATGGAAAAATTATGAAACCGGCCAAGTTCGAGTCGGACTGGCGTAGATAGGGTTCTGTACCGTAAATTTGTATGGGCGCCCTTAACTATGGTTATTTAATTTTCATTATTTATTATTAAATTTGAAATACAATTGAGTATTTTCTGAAATTTCCAAAAACCTTACTGTTACCATTATGAAGATAGAGCAAAAAAAGCAAAAAAATCGTGTTTGTTGTACGAGACTCGCCATTCCTAAATTATTTTATTTTAATAGGACTATTCTATTTTATAGCAACAAAAAAAAATACATAATTTGTGAAAAATTCAACTATCGAGCTATTGCGGTTCTCGAGATCCAGCCTGGTGACAGACAGACAGCGAAGTCTTAAGACTTTTAAAACTTATTATTCGGGGCTTAAAGCGACTTATTTAAATAGTAGTGCTACTACGACTTCGACTACCCTCGAGTTGTCCAACATGTGTGTTCCAGTATATTTACACTCAGTAGATTCAGTGCGACACACAACACTAACTGTATCCGGGTTTACATTTATTGATAAAGGTGATAAACGTGGTTTGCACGTACTAATCACTGGATTCCAGGCTGGAGATAATTTAAATCCGTCCTCACGATTGAAATTCTTGTACTTTTTAATTTCAATGGCTTCACGTATTTCTCTCGTGTGGTACTGACGATCCGTAGAGAGGATTTTGGGGTCGTGTAGTTCCATCCAGTGATTAGTCCCCATATCAAGCAGATGTTCTGCTACCGCGGATTTATTTATCTGGCGATTTTTCACTGCGGCTATGTGTTTTTTCACTCTTTCGCCAATAGTCCGTTTCGTTTGGCCAATGTACGAACTATCACAGCTACAATCTATTCTATAAACCCCAGAATCCTTTGGTGACCGCAGTACTTGTGATATTTTACGTAACGGAGTATACACAGTCTTAATGGAGTATTTTCTCAGTTCTGTTCCAATTTTGTCCGTTACGCCTTTGACGTATGGTAAAAATGCTGCTTGACGGCTCACCTCCGGATACCTCGTTCTCTCCTTCCGCCTTCTTAATCCCTTCGACATGTTAAGTCACGAATAATAAGTTTTAATTATAATGCAACGCGAAAGTTTAAAATGTTGTCTTAAGACTTTGTTAATATGGTAGAACAGTTTTAACGTGACCTGAAAAGAAAAAAAACCTTAAAAAAAGAAATGAAATCCCACTTTTGATATCCGGTTGGTCTCTCTAAGAGTTCACTAGAGGTCGGAGGAGTAAAGAGTAAAACTCAATTTACTGTGGTGAACTGGAGTGCTTTATTTACAAAAATGCGCTGCTTATATACAAAAAAATGAGTTAATTATTATTATTACAAACTGTACAGAAACTGAAAAGATTAATTTTGATTGGCTATTGCAAAACAGAAAGAGACATAATGAGTGAGATAAAAATATTTACAAACAAGAAAGAGAAAAAAATCGAATAGGAAATATTTACAAGATTGAGAAATTATCCGCGCGGGAGATTCGGCCGTGGCGCTGGTATCGCCCGAGTATAAATATGGGCTCCCGCGGTCCGCGAGTTCAGTGAGCCCGAGCTCGGCATACCGACATCGTCTCCCGGTCGCTCGCTGCCGCGCCGTCGCGAGTAGCTGTGCCGCCATTTTGTGAAGCTCTGCAAACGCCATGAAGATCGTAGCTATGCTGCGAATATCCCTCGCTCGACGTAGCCTCGATGCGTAGTGTTGTGTTGTGAAGAACTCTTATTAGAAAAAGTCCTTTTCAGGGCTACTTCATGTCCGGTGCAAATGCACTTAATATACACGGACGGTTTCTCTCGTCATTTCGAACGTACGTTCTTGGCAGAACGATTTTCTTCTATGTTTCAATCTTCCACGACGAACGTGTAGGTACTTTGTAGGTACTGCTACAGTGCTCCCCCTCAAGCGAAGCGCACCGGCAGTCTGACGGCACGGCCCGTTCTTGTTGTCTTCTGTGCTGGACTTGCTGGTGTCTTCTGCTTGATCGGTGATGCTCTTGGTAATGGTTGTGAGGTAATGGGTAAAGGTAATGAGGTAACGGGTAAAGGTAATGAGGTATTTTGAGGTAAATTATTGGTATGTGAAGGTAAGGTAACAGGTACATTGGTATTAGGTAAGTTGGTAATTACCGGTGACTGTTGTACATTGCTCGTTGACTCGCCGAGGTAATCTTCACTTAGTATGTAGGCGGGTTTTAAACGATCGATGGATACTGTTGCTGTGCGATCGGGTAGTTGTATCACGTAGTATTTTTCTTCTCGTCGAAGAACTTTGTACGGCCCATCATACGGACTTTGAAGTGGTTTTCGAACGGCGTCTATTTATATTATTATTCGTATTATTCGTAAAAATACGTATTTGCACGTAAGTAGATCACGATGTATGAAGATGTTGCGTTGATTACCGTGGCGATGTACATTGTTTTTCGGCTTGAGAGAATCGATGTTTTTTCTGAGTTGCTCGATGTAGGTATGATCTAGGCTCGATGATGATGTTGTTTCGAAGAAGTCGGCCGGTAAGCGTAGGTTACGGCCGTAGGTTAATTCGGCGGCGCTGACTCCGGTGTCCTCTCGTATTGCGGCGCGTAGTCCGAGTAAAACTGTAGGTAGCTCGTCGATCCTTCGACTTCGATGCCAGCGTTCAATCATCCCGTTTGATTGCGGGTGATACGGCGTTGTACGGGTTTTATCGATTCCCATACAACGTGTTAAATTGACGAACAGCTGACTCTCGAACTGGCGTCCTTGATCGGTTGTTATTGTAGTAGGACACCCGAATCTTGCTATCCATTGTTCGTAGAATACTCTTGCGACGGTTTCGGCGGTGATCTCGGTGAGCGGTACAGCTTCAGGCCATTTTGTCGAGCGATCGATCATAGTAAGTAGGTATCTATGACCACTCGCTGTTGTACTTAGCGGTCCGATTATGTTGATGTGCGTATGTTGAAATCTATCGACTTGTGGAAATGTCGACACGGCGCTCGATGTATGTCGTTGTATTTTGCTTCGCTGACAACAATGCAGGTTTTCGTCCATTCACTAATGTCGGAGTTCATTGACGGCCAGAAGAATTTTTGCGCGATGAGTTTTCTTGATGCTTTTGTTCCAGGATGACTTATGTTGTGAGTAGAGTCGAAAATGGCGCGTCGAAAGTCTTGCGGAATGTACGGGCGAACGTATTTTGTTGATGTTTCGCATACGATCTTGATATCGGAGTTAGGTAGCGTTGTTGTTTTAAAACTTAAGTTTTCTTGACCGTACAGTGTAGGTAGCGTGCTATCTCGCTCTTGCGCGCGAGCTAACTCTTCGTAGTTTACAGCTGACGGCGTGTTGATTGTTTCTATGCGGCTGAATGTGTCTGCGACGATATTATCTTTTCCGCTGATATGACGAATGTCGTGAGTGAACTCGGAGATGAAAAGTAGTTGCCGAGTTCTTCTTGGAGTCCGATGTCGATGTTTTCTTCTGTAGGGCGAATGTCAATGGCTTGTGGTCGGTGAATATAATGAGTTCTCGGCCTTCGAATATTTTTCTGAAGTATTTTACTGACATGTAGATAGCTTGAAGTTCGCAATCGTAGGTGCTGTACTTCGTTTGCGCTGTAGTAAATTTCTTCGAGAAGTAGCCGAGTGGTTGCCATTTGTTATTGTAGTATTGTTGTATTACGGCTCCCGCTGCGGTGTCCGAGGCGTCGGAGAAAATAGCGATCGGTGCTTTGTGATTCGGGTGGGCAAGCAAAACAGCGTTTTTAATGCTATTTTTGCAAGCCGTGAATGCTTCTTTTGATGTCTCGTTCCACTCGATCGGTGTCTTGTCTCGCTTTTTCGCATTATGTAGGTATGCGTGTAGCGGGGCTTGAATTGTGGCGGCGTTCGAAATGCTGTCTCGGTAGAAGTTTAGCATGCCGAGGAAACGACGTAGTTCTTCTATATTCTTCGGTAGCGGGAATTCTTCTATGGCTTGTAATTTATCTTTTGGCGGCTTGATTCCGTTGCTGTTTACGCTGAAGCCGAGGAATTTGACTTCTTGCTTGCCGAGTACACATTTAGCTGGGTTGATTGTGATTCCGTTTTCTTCTAGGCGTTGAAGAACACACCGTAGATGTTGGCGATGTTCTTCTTCGCTGCTGGATGCAATTAACAAGTCGTCGATGAAGGAAAACACGAAATCGTATCCTTGCAGTATTTCGTGTATGAAACGTTGAAATGTCTGGCCTGCGTTTCTAAGGCCGGGACACATTTTCGGGAACTCGAATAATCCGAATGGTGTGATGGTTGCTGTCTTCTCTATATCTTCTTTATGGACTGGTAATTGTTGGTAGGCTCGGTTTAAGTCGATCGTCGAGAAGATAGTTTTTCCCGCGAGTTGAAAAGTGAAATCGCGCAGTCGTGGTATAGGGTAGCGGTCGGGCTTCGTTACTGCGTTGAGTCGTCGGTAGTCGCCGCACACCCTTATGTCGCCGCTCTTCTTTGGTACGACGTGAAGTGGAGATGACCAGGCGCTCTTGCTGGGACGACAGAGACCTTGTTGCATCATATTTTCGAATTCTTTCTTGACTTGATTGTGGCGATGTGGTTGCAGTGGTCGGGCGCGACAGTGTAGTGGTGGCCCAGACGTCTCGATGAAGTGTTCGACGCTGTGTTTCGGCGTGATATTCATTGCTGTCAATCTCGTGATGCCGGGGAAGTCAGCCAGGATGTCGTGATATGACTGCGTGCTGTCGACACTACGGACTGTAGGTACGTCCGTGTAGCGTCCAGGTGCGTTGATGTGCAGACTTGTTCTCCCGTCGACGAGTCTTCTGTTCTTCAAGGCGACAATGAGTTCGTGGTGTTGCAGGAAGTCGGCACCCTCGCTCGACGTAGCCTCGATGCGTAGTGTTGTGTTGTGAAGAACTCTTATTAGAAAAAGTCCTTTTCAGGGCTACTTCATGTCCGGTGCAAATGCACTTAATATACACGGACGGTTTCTCTCGTCATTTCGAACGTACGTTCTTGGCAGAACGATTTTCTTCTATGTTTCAATCTTCCACGACGAACGTGTAGGTACTTTGTAGGTACTGCTACAGTGCTCCCCCTCAAGCGAAGCGCACCGGCAGTCTGACGGCACGGCCCGTTCTTGTTGTCTTCTGTGCTGGACTTGCTGGTGTCTTCTGCTTGATCGGTGATGCTCTTGGTAATGGTTGTGAGGTAATGGGTAAAGGTAATGAGGTAACGGGTAAAGGTAATGAGGTATTTTGAGGTAAATTATTGGTATGTGAAGGTAAGGTAACAGGTACATTGGTATTAGGTAAGTTGGTAATTACCGGTGACTGTTGTACATTGCTCGTTGACTCGCCGAGGTAATCTTCACTTAGTATGTAGGCGGGTTTTAAACGATCGATGGATACTGTTGCTGTGCGATCGGGTAGTTGTATCACGTAGTATTTTTCTTCTCGTCGAAGAACTTTGTACGGCCCATCACACGGACTTTGAAGTGGTTTTCGAACGGCGTCTATTCGTAGAAATACGTATTTGCACGTAAGTAGATCACGATGTATGAAGATGTTGCGTTGATTACCGTGGCGATGTACATTGTTTTTCGGCTTGAGAGAATCGATGTTTTTTCTGAGTTGCTCGATGTAGGTATGATCTAGGCTCGATGATGATGTTGTTTCGAAGAAGTCGGCCGGTAAGCGTAGGTTACGGCCGTAGGTTAATTCGGCGGCGCTGACTCCGGTGTCCTCTCGTATTGCGGCGCGTAGTCCGAGTAAAACTGTAGGTAGCTCGTCGATCCACGATGTATTACTATTGATGAGTCTTGTTTTCAGTGAATTCTTGAGACTTCGATGCCAGCGTTCAATCATCCCGTTTGATTGCGGGTGATACGGCGTTGTACGGGTTTTATCGATTCCCATACAACGTGTTAAATTGACGAACAGCTGACTCTCGAACTGGCGTCCTTGATCGGTTGTTATTGTAGTAGGACACCCGAATCTTGCTATCCATTGTTCGTAGAATACTCTTGCGACGGTTTCGGCGGTGATCTCGGTGAGCGGTACAGCTTCAGGCCATTTTGTCGAGCGATCGATCATAGTAAGTAGGTATCTATGACCACTCGCTGTTGTACTTAGCGGTCCGATTATGTTGATGTGCGTATGTTGAAATCTATCGACTTGTGGAAATGTCGACACGGCGCTCGATGTATGTCGTTGTATTTTGCTTCGCTGACATTGTATGCAGGTTTTCGTCCATTCACTAATGTCGGAGTTCATTGACGGCCAGAAGAATTTTTGCGCGATGAGTTTTCTTGATGCTTTTGTTCCAGGATGACTTATGTTGTGAGTAGAGTCGAAAATGGCGCGTCGAAAGTCTTGCGGAATGTACGGGCGAACGTATTTTGTTGATGTTTCGCATACGATCTTGATATCGGAGTTAGGTAGCGTTGTTGTTTTAAAACTTAAGTTTTCTTGACCGTACAGTGTAGGTAGCGTGCTATCTCGCTCTTGCGCGCGAGCTAACTCTTCGTAGTTTACAGCTGACGGCGTGTTGATTGTTTCTATGCGGCTGAATGTGTCTGCGACGATATTATCTTTTCCGCTGATATGACGAATGTCGTGAGTGAACTCGGAGATGAAAAGTAGTTGCCGAGTTCTTCTTGGAGTCCGATGTCGATGTTTTCTTCTGTAGGGCGAATGTCAATGGCTTGTGGTCGGTGAATATAATGAGTTCTCGGCCTTCGAATATTTTTCTGAAGTATTTTACTGACATGTAGATAGCTTGAAGTTCGCAATCGTAGGTGCTGTACTTCGTTTGCGCTGTAGTAAATTTCTTCGAGAAGTAGCCGAGTGGTTGCCATTTGTTATTGTAGTATTGTTGTATTACGGCTCCCGCTGCGGTGTCCGAGGCGTCGGAGAAAATAGCGATCGGTGCTTTGTGATTCGGGTGGGCAAGCAAAACAGCGTTTTTAATGCTATTTTTGCAAGCCGTGAATGCTTCTTTTGATGTCTCGTTCCACTCGATCGGTGTCTTGTCTCGCTTTTTCGCATTATGTAGGTATGCGTGTAGCGGGGCTTGAATTGTGGCGGTGTTCGGAATGCTGTCTCGGTAGAAGTTTAGCATGCCGAGGAAACGACGTAGTTCTTCTATATTCTTCGGTAGCGGGAATTCTTCTATGGCTTGTAATTTATCTTGTGGCGGCTTGATTCCGTTGCTGTTTACGCTGAAGCCGAGGAATTTGACTTCTTGCTTGCCGAGTACACATTTAGCTGGGTTGATTGTGATTCCGTTTTCTTCTAGGCGTTGAAGAACACACCGTAGATGTTGGCGATGTTCTTCTTCGCTGCTGGATGCAATTAACAAGTCGTCGATAAAGGAAAACACGAAATCGTATCCTTGCAGTATTTCGTGTATGAAACGTTGAAATGTCTGGCCTGCGTTTCTAAGGCCGGGACACATTTTCGGGAACTCGAATAATCCGAATGGTGTGATGGTTGCTGTCTTCTCTATATCTTCTTTATGGACTGGTAATTGTTGGTAGGCTCGGTTTAAGTCGATCGTCGAGAAGATAGTTTTTCCCGCGAGTTGAAAAGTGAAATCGCGCAGTCGTGGTATAGGGTAGCGGTCGGGCTTCGTTACTGCGTTGAGTCGTCGGTAGTCGCCGCACACCCTTATGTCGCCGCTCTTCTTTGGTACGACGTGAAGTGGAGATGACCAGGCGCTCTTGCTGGGACGACAGAGACCTTGTTGCATCATATTTTCGAATTCTTTCTTGACTTGATTGTAGCGATGTGGTTGCAGTGGTCGGGCGCGACAGTGTAGTGGTGGCCCAGACGTCTCGATGAAGTGTTCGACGCTGTGTTTCGGCGTGATATTCATTGCTGTCAATCTCGTGATGCCGGGGAAGTCAGCCAGGATGTCGTGATATGACTGCGTGCTGTCGACACTACGGACTGTAGGTACGTCCGTGTAGCGTCCAGGTGCGTTGATGTGCAGACTTGTTCTCCCGTCGACGAGTCTTCTGTTCTTCAAGTCGACAATGAGTTCGTGGTGTTGCAGGAAGTCGGCACCGAGGATTGGTTTTGATACTGCAGCGACGATAAACTTCCATTTGTACGGTCGGCGAAGTCCGAGGTTAAGTTCTAAAGTCTTCTCGCCGTATGTTGGTATGACGGTGTTGTTGGCGACGTAGAGTTGAAAAGGTAGCGGCTGGAGATGGAGGCCTTTCTTTTTCGGTATGACGGATATATTGGCACCCGTGTCTACCAAAAAAGTGAGATTCGTAGTCTTGTCCGTGACGAATAGGCGGTATTGTTTGTTGTGAACGCCGGATTCCGCCGCTGCCAACGTTCTGTCTAGTTTTCCGGGTTGTTGAATGTACACGGTTGTGTACATTTTCTTGCTTCTTTTCCGAATTTGCTGTGGTAGTAGCAAAATGGTGATGGTGATGTAGACCGTGGACGCGATGTCGACCGTTGACGGAATCGGGATGTCGATCGATGTCTTGACCTTGAGCGTTGATAGTAATTGTCTCTTCTATAATTATTGTTGTTGTATTGTTCTTTTTTCAACTCGGCGACCTCTAGGGAGAGTTTTCGTATTTCTTCGATGAGAAGGCACTCGATGTTTGATGATGGTGATGCGGAGCTATTTACACGATGACTGGATGCGATGCTATGTACATTATTTACAGTTGACTGCTCGATGATCTTGTCGGCTAGCGCTGCTTGTTCGTCGAGTGTGGTCTTTGACTGGAATGTTTCGCTGACGGCCAGGACGGAGCGAATGTTTGCCGGGAGGAGATTGGCCCACATGAGCTGTAGGGTGGAATCGGGGACCTTGTTGCGAGCCAGGTTTCGCATACGTCGGAGTAGTTGCGACGGTTTTTGGTCTCCCAATTCCATGTCCGACAGCAGCTGTTGAAACTGCCGGCTGTCAGACTCTTCGTATGCGGAGATGAGCCGGTCCTTCAGGGCTTGATATTCATTCGTCTCTGGTGGGTTGTACAGCAGGTCGGCGATTTGCTCGATGTCCTCCTTTTCTAGGCGAGCGATGACCATTTGGGACAGCTGGCTTTGGTTTTTCTGCAGACTGCTGGTGGCTGCCTTGAACGTGACAAACCAAAGCCTGGGTTTGTCCCTCCAGAAAGGCGGAATTCGCATTGACAGGGCAATGCCGGCGATTTCTTGTGATGACGGTGACGTAGCCGGGTTGCTGGTGACTGTCGAGGTTTCGGGCAGGGATTCGCCTCTGGATTCCATTGTGTGGAGAGATTTGCAGCAGAATTTCGTCGAGCAGCGTTTCGTGGTGCAGCGTTTCTTCCGAGCAGCGTTTCGTCGGGCAGCGTTTCGTGGTGCAGCGTCGTCGAGCAGAATTTCCTCGGGCAGAGTTTCCTCTTGGCAGAGTTTCTTCCAGCAGAGTTTCTTCTTGCAGAGGTTGCTTGTTGTTCACGGGGTCACCAGTTTAGAGATCCGGTTGGTCTCTCTAAGAGTTCACTAGAGGTCGGAGAAGTAAAGAGTAAAACTCAATTTACTGTGGTGAACTGGAGTGCTTTATTTACAAAAATGCGCTGCTTATATACAAAAAAATGAGTTAATTATTATTATTACAAACTGTACAGAAACTGAAAAGATTAATTTTGATTGGCTATTGCAAAACAGAAAGAGACATAATGAGTGAGATAAAAATATTTACAAACAAGAAAGAGAAAAAAATCGAATAGGAAATATTTACAAGATTGAGAAATTATCCGCGCGGGAGATTCGGCCGTGGCGCTGGTATCGCCCGAGTATAAATATGGGCTCCCGCGGTCCGCGAGTTCAGTGAGCCCGAGCTCGGCATACCGACATCGTCTCCCAGTCGCTCGCTGCCGCGCCGTCGCGAGTAGCTGTGCCGCCATTTTGTGAAGCTCTGCAAACGCCATGAAGATCGTAGCTATGCTGCGAATATCCCTCGCTCGACGTAGCCTCGATGTAGTGTTGTGTTGTGAAGAACTCTTATTAGAAAAAGTCCTTTTCAGGGCTACTTCATGTCCGGTGCAAATGCACTTAATATACACGGACGGTTTCTTGGCAGAACGATTTTCTTCTATGTTTCAATCTTCCACGACGAACGTGTAGGTACTTTGTAGGTACTGCTACACCACCAAAACATTAAATGTAAAAGGAGCCAAGCAAAATATTGCATAGCTATGCAATACTTCTGTCGTAAAAAGTTTTCAGATCACATTCAAGCCAAGCCTTCAACTTATTTTGTAATTGAAATCAACATTCAGTGAATGTATCAATAGTTTTCTTTATTTTAAAATTATTATAGTGGCTTGGCAATGAGCACTAGAGAAATAATCAGCGACTAATTGGATTTATTGGGGTACCTGCATCGCAGATGCGTCGTTACGATAAACTAAAAAAACACTTTACGCTTGCCGTCTGTGTAAGTATGAACTCCTCCAAATATGCAGTTTTATATTTGTTTCTTAATAATTATGTGCTCATTGCCGAGCCACTATAATAATTTTAAAATAAAGAAAACTATTGATACATTCACTGAATGTTGATTTCAATTACAAAATAAGTTGAAGGCTTGGCTTGAATGTGATCTGAAAACTTTTTACGACAGAAGTATTGCATAGCTATGCAATATTTTGCTTAGCTCCTTTTACATTTAATGTTTTGGTGAGATATATTATACAAAACGCAGATAATAATAATAATATACTTGCAGCTGTTATTTTTGACATAGCTTATTTCCAGCCAGAGAAATTCCGAATATTGTAACTAGCCCAGCCTAGACTTTGGCACGCGGTTTCTATTCGTAAAACAAATGTAACTATTTCGGGTTTCAAATAATAGAGGTTAAACTAACATTTGTATTAGCCATTATATTTTTGTACCTAATGTGCGTTCTATAAATAAAATTATGGCCTATGGGAAACATTAAACAATACGCACTAAATGCTTACAATCTACGGACTTTTATTTAGTTTTTGTAATGTTAAATAATTGTTTATCAAATTTCTTTATACTAGATCAACAAATTTTTTATTTGTTCGTTATTTTTATTGAGAAATGACATTATAAACTTACTTAGGTTTGGTACTACTAATATAAATTCTGTGCTTATACATATTTCTTGCACGATACATTATTATTATGAAAAATTGTAATGACCAGAAGCCGTTTAAAGTTGTGCTAATTGTATGGTTGTGCGTTAAAAAAATACACTTACCTATCTCCCAATTGGAGATACTACTCCGATTTTGATGCAGTTTTTTGTGGCTTCATCCAGACGGGTGGACGACTGACGACCTGGTGTTCCTGTGGAAGGAGGGCGACCCGGTGCAGGTGGTGAAGAACCTCCACCTGCCGCGCTTCACGCTCGAGAAGTTCCTCACTGATTACTGCAACAGCAAGACTAATACAGGTGAGGGTCGGAGCTAATATAATATAATAACTCCCACACCGGTTTCGGTGACGGTGGCCGGTTTCATAGAAACCACGCAAGTTACGCAGGAGTAATTTTATAGTGCCCAAGTGTGTGCGCAAACACGAGAGCACTCTCTATTCCTTTACTCTCATAACCCAGTGGGACGGAAGACCGACACGACTGGCGAGAGATCAGGCGCAGGACTGACAATCAGGTGATCAGCCTACATTGTCCTAACCAAACTTGGAAATAACAATATGATTCCAACGCGAGCATCGAACCCACGACCTCCGAATCCAGAGCCACGTTCTAAACCACTGGTCCCACTGGACCACGGAGGCGTTAGAGCTAATATGCCGGTGATGTGACCAGAGCCTGTAGCCAAGACTTTCCTTATCGCTTCTATACAGGGTGTAACAAAAATAAGTGATAATACTTTAGGGTGTGTATGTGTTCCTTGTAGAGAGTACACTGTGAAAGTAGCAGCGCTGAAAGACCAAATTTTTTTTTTCACTTTTGTATGGGGAAACTCGTGACGCTCGGGCCCTTGCCCATACAAAAGTGAAAAAAAAATTTCGTCTTTCAGAGCTGCTACTTTCACAGTGAACTCTCTACAAGGAAAACGTACACACCCTAAAGTATTATAACTTATTTTTGTTACACACTGTATAGAAGCGATGATGATGAATGAGATGGAATTGATATTAGACGAGTCGAACGTCAACGTCATATTAACAAACGCTATAGATTTTGATCGGCGAGTCTATAAAGAAGCGACAAAGGAAGTCTTGGCTACAGGCCCAGTAGCGGCGTTATTGGGCGAAAATGTGAGCGTCTCAAGCGACATTTTACAATAATATGGCATCTTAGACTAATGTTGGAAATATAAATGGAATTGGCACATAACTTTGCAATCACATAGTAGTCTAATAAAACGAAAAAAAAAACAATATCGAAAGAAGACGTTTGAGACGCCGCCGATACGATTACGAATTTCGATAACTTTTTATTTGAATTCTTTTTCTATTTCTAATTTCGTCATCTCGTAATAATATACGAATTTACTAGCAAAATTATTGTACAATCATCCTGGTAAAGGTAAAGTAAAACTAAAATTTTAGTAATTTGAAAACTTAAGTCTAAACATCAAAGCATGTACATATTGTACAGCCTTAAAAAAATTAAAAAAGCAAATATTTTTTATTAATTCTGGTACTTGGGACTAAGCACTCTACTCTTCAATTCCAGGCGAGTACAGCTGTCTGAAGGTGGACCTGCTGTTCAAGCGCGAGTTCAGTTACTACCTCATCCAGATCTACATCCCCTGCTGCATGCTGGTCATCGTGTCCTGGGTGTCCTTCTGGCTTGACCAGGGTGCTGTGCCGGCGAGGGTGTCGCTTGGTGAGCTATGATTTAGTGGCTATTATCCCAGACATTACACTTTGCGTAATCAAGTTAAGGCCCTATAGACCCGAAAATTAGCAGGTCGATGTCTGTCAGTACGAATATCGACGTAAAGGACATTAAAATAACATTCATATCAGCGCGCCTTGTACAGTGGCGGTTACGACGCTCGCCGCGTACTTGATAGGGTGAAATAGGAGAAAAAAAACCTTTTTTCTTTGATAATTAAACCAAAATGCAAAATGTAACCACAAATTATTCTTCTTTAAGTTATGAGCTTTTCGTAGATATGATTTTTGAAAGTAAAACTACCATAAGCTTCATGAAAAATAAGAAAAATATCACAAAATATTCGAATTTAGCCTCCTCTTCGGAGTTATTTTTGATTGAGTGAAGTTTTCAATATTATGTTTCGAACCACAAATTGTCAAAGTACATTAAGTAAACAACAATGTGTATTTTTTTGGCTTTTAAAAGTCACTATTTGTTTGTTTATTATTGATTCAAAGTCATGTAAAATTGGGTCTATAGGGCCTTAATTACTTTTTTAGAGCCAACGTCACCAAATTGTGGGAATCGTCCTTTTGCAAATAGACAGATTAACTAGCTTCATAAAGCCACAGATAAAGCTACAAAAATTGGTTTTAAAAGCAATATGATACAGTTAACTTCTTAATGATCCTGGCGCGGGCGACACAGGAGATACAGTGGTGGGAATGTGTGGTGGACCAACGTCCGATTTAAACTTCATAATGTAATGTATCTAGGATAGGCCATACCACGGGCTATACACTCGGTGCCAGACAATGTTTTGTGCACCTTTCTTTTGGTGGTGGCTGTAGCGGTTAAATTAATAAATTTCTACAATATCCCCTTTCAGGTGTGACCACTCTCCTGACCATGGCGACACAGTCTTCCGGCATTAACGCCTCCCTACCTCCCGTCTCGTATACCAAAGCCATCGACGTCTGGACCGGAGTCTGTCTCACCTTCGTGTTCGGGGCGCTGCTAGAGTTCGCCCTAGTAAACTATGCGTCCCGCTCTGACATGCACAGGGAGAACATGAAGAAAACGAGACGGGAGATGGAGGCCGCCGCTAGCATGGACGCGGCGTCAGATCTGCTGGACACAGACAGCAATACCACTTTCGCTATGGTGAGCTCGCAATTAATGTGGGTAGTTCGTAGTTTTTTCTTACTAGGCAGATTGATCCAAAAGCAGATATTATGAATCTGTCGAAATACGACGCAAACGCATTGCATATGCATGCTTAGCGGTTCTTTGATTTTATATGAATTTAAAGATTTATTATAGTAGGTATGTAATAGTAGCATGCGAAATGCTTCTTATTACTTAACATATTTTAAATTTTTGAGTACCCGCAATTATTTTATTTTTTTAATATTTAAAGCTACAGTGGAGTTGTAGAATAAGATATCGATAAACGATAACGAAGTTCAATAATTAAATGGAGTGGATTGCCATTTGCCATACAATAACTAAAGTACTTAGTCATATTGCATCGTTAGTTTCAATAGCGAAGTTAGCTGTAAAAATTGATGGGGTTTCACTGGATTTCACATAGCGCTTGCTAAGTACGTATCACGATTCACGGCGTTATGTAAAATATTATCTAACGTTAGCTGTCTAAACTTAAGAATGCAATATGACTATACTCCACTCGGGCTAGCTTGTCGCTAGCGGTCATTGACTTCCTGTCAAAAACTTGTCATTTTCCTTATAAAACCACGATTGACAATATCTGACACTTCATAGTCAATCGCGGTTTATATGGAAAATGACAAGTTTTTGACAGGGAGTCAATGACCGCTAGCGACAAGCTAGCCCGAGTGGAGTATAAGCAATCTGTTGACTATTGATATGTGACATTTTTTGTTTCTAACTTCGTTATCGTTTCGACTTAGCTCCTTATTTAGCGATTGTTTTAATAGCATATTATTCGAATTCTATACATACTTCCATTTTAACTTAATAAGAACCGAGGAAGTAGATTGTGTTTTTTTAAATAAAATTCAATTTATTCGTCTAAGATCTTACATATTTTATAAATTGTCATACTTTCGTTTAGGTATCGAACAAACACATTCATATCAGTTCACGTTTTAAATTTAATTTTAATGATAATGTTCTATTGACCCCCACATTTAATTTTTTATTTTATCTTACACAATTGAAACTAAACTCTTCAAATAAACAAACTAGTATCTTTTACATGAGGTAGGTTAGTACCTCTCGTGTCGTGCATGCATTGTGTCCGTCCTCCCTGACGTGGCTGCAACTGGCAGAAACCGCTGGTGCGCGGCGCCGACCCCAAGATCCGGCAGTGCGAGATCCACATGAGCCCCCCGCGCAAGAACTGCTGCCGGCTGTGGATCTCCAAGTTCCCCACGCGCTCCAAGCGGATAGACGTCATCTCGCGCATCACTTTCCCCCTCGTCTTCGCGCTCTTCAACGTCATCTACTGGTGAGTCACTACTGAGATTGTGGAATAATTATTCATTTATTCATCGGTTAAGTCACTGGCGAGATGATTATGGAATTTTCTTGGATTAAATATTAATTTATTCATTGGTAATAAGGAAGAGTAACTGTGTCAAAAATTTGTCCACGAGTCTACATAATGTGACCCAAATACATGAATACTTTATGCATGTATTCGGTACACAATTTTGTGTAAATATAGAAGTGACAATTAATGTCAACGGCTTTATTTCGTAAAGCCCGCGTTCCATTTGACGTCAAAAAGCATCAAAACGCTTAAAATGCCTCCTATTTTGAGCGTTTTGATCGTTTTTAAAACGTCAAGTGGAACGCTGGGAGTGTTAGTGTTTCGTTGCTATTGCCATAATATTATTTTAGTGTGCGAAAAGGAACCAAATTCAAAACGGTTCAAGTATGAGAGTTACGTTTCCTTAGTTTTTATTATTCGTAGTTGGTAATATTAAGTGCTACATCACAGATTTCATCAGAGAATTCAGTTTATCGAAAGCTAGTTCCCAGTTTGTGTTTTGTAAACGCTCTATGTGCACTAGAATTTTGTCTTCAAATAAAATGTAAATGTAATATTAACTATTTTTAACTTTTAAATCCTAAGACTAGGTTTACACGGTCACATCAGTTCAGCCAACCATTCCAAGAATTGGAATTCCAGTTCAACGAAAGAATGGTCGTGTAACCGTGTGATTGACGGACTCATCATTTTTTAATAATGTACTTTCCGGCTATATTTCTGGCCTCAGTCCGATGCCAGACTGATGGTGTAACCCTAGTCTAAGCATTTTTACTCTGTTTGGTCAGGTCGACTTACTTGTTCCGTGACGAGGAGGAGGAGAAGTGATTCTCCGGGTCTGCCGAGGGCAGCGGGGACGTGTGGCGCCTGGCCGCCACCGTCCTCGCGCCCTACGCCCTCTTCGCTGTCGCCTACCTCCTGTGCCTGCGCCCGCGCAACGACCCCTACCCGGCGCCCGTGGCGGTCGCCCGCCCCGCGCCTCGCCCCGCGCGCCGCCCCCCGCCGCGCCCCGCCCGCGTCCCACCCCGCCCGCCGCCGCGCGCGCCCCGACACGATCTGTAGTGAGGTTACACCGCTGCAGTGCCGGTCCCAGGCCAGTTGAGTGCTTAGTCAAGTTGAATTCGCCAGTTTCGATACCTAACGAAGTTAGATGTCAAAAATGTAAGGGATTTGATGTAACGCATCGCTAATTATTAGTAATTAGTGTCTCTTATCTTGCGATGAATTATGTCAAATCCCATACATTTTTACATCTAACTTCGTTATGGAAACTAGCGAATTTAACCTGACTAAGGACTCAGGCCATTTAGCCAAGACTTTTTCGTTATCGCTTCAAAATGTATTGAATACATAAGCGTTCGTTAATATGACGTTCACGTTCGACTCGTCTTACGTCAATTCCATACATTTTGATCTTGAAAGAAAAGATCTTGTTTCACCTCCGAGTTTTAGGGTGAAGCGAGATCGGATAATGGCGGCATTACTTGCTTGAATGGGTCAGAGACCACTGAGGCGGTCTGGGAGTTGGCGCCTTGAGCGGCTGCCCAGTTCGCCCTGTGGTAGGGCCGGCCCTGCACCGTTGTATGCTTGTGGTGTTGTATTTGCATTCTAAGATCATCGCATCATTATTAACGACCTAACATTGTAGGCCTAATAGTTGAGGAAATGTTATTAAAAAGGAAATGCAAGTGCAACTATATATTGGAATCAAACACAACATACGATTCATAATCACAGGCTTAGAAGATCTCACTAAGGTGTATCGCACGGTACCCCCGCGTCACTTCCAATCTATTTCCGACACTTCCGACCGATCATTTCAGTGACACCTCAACCCTCTAAAACATTCAAACTTTCTTCAATCCACTATTAATTATCAGTAATTATATACTCTTCAAGTTTTTTTGCTGGTATGATATTTTAGGATTTTTTATATGTTGATGATTTGTTATTGTACAATGTACATCCATAATATGATTCTTAAAGGTGTGTTCACTAGTACTACATTCTTCTGGCATTATATTGACTTCCATTGCAAATATTAATGGACTGAAACATTTTAGTAGTTTATAGAATACTACATATTATTGCAAGCCACTAAACACCCGAAATAGGTGTGCACGTAGGAAATTTTAGAGAATATCGTGAGGATAATAGTTTAGCTGATCTCATATTTGTAGGTATTCGTAGTAAGGAGCACACCTTTAATAATCCATTAGGGAATATTATAGTATTAAATAATAATAATAATAGTATTATATACTATTGTGTAAGTCTCGTCGTAATTATTTTTAAGCTATAGATTAAGTTACTGTGACTCTTCAACTGCTTGTTATAATGCTCCATCTCTTTCCTTGCACGGAACTGCTTTTACCCATCATTTCTATGCTGACTGACGTACCTTATTCCTAGCGGCATACATGAGGAAGTTTGTACTTCAGACGATAACGAACGAGAGCGACATGGCGAAGATTCAGAGATAGACTCAACACAGTTCCATTGGACTGACGGTAGATGGTTAAGACGGTAATGTCACAAGTTAGGCAGCATTACATGTCAAGTAGTGGACATAGTTAAGCACGTTAGAGAAAATAAGTTTTAGCGCGATACGATTATTTTGAATGTGAAAATAGCAAAGTGACAACTGACAGGAGTCAAGTAACTGTGTCGAAAAGATAACGAAGTTGGTAACGAAACGTACGAGACAAATCACATGATCGGGCGACGAAGTACGAACTGTCATCGCACTTTTTTCTAACTTCGCTATCGTTTAATATGGTTTATTTTTCGACGATGTCGATAATCATCATTCTCACTATAGCTGCGTATCGCGCCATAACTTTCATATTTACAGGGTCGGTGTTGCCTCTTATTATAAGTAACTAAGCTCTCTTGTGACTAAATTGTTAGCCGATTTATTACAAGTGTAAGCTTATCTTAGACCAACGCCAGGTTAAAGAGGTCTGTATTATTTCGGCCCTTGTATCGAAACTGATATCTTCGCGAATCGGTTTTCGATGCATCGGCATGTGTCTAGATTAGAGAAAGGTTGTACAGACCACAAAAACTATGCTAGGTCAGTTTAGTGCGTGGTCGACATTAGTTAGTTAGTACTTAGTACGAAGACTTAGATGAACTCACTACAGTAATATGTGAACTCAACTTCATTTATTAGGTTCTAAGCTACCTTTATACAGTACGGAAACTCCGGAGTTTCACAGTTATTGTAGAACTAGATAGCGTAGGATTTACCAATGGCATTACACAGTGTAACTCGCCTCAGAGGAATTTATAAAACATTAATCATTGCGTAGTCTTAGAATTTCACCATTTGAAACTGTATACTGAAAAAAATTATTGAAATCAATATTGAAACAAAGTGGATATTTTCAACTGTCTAGGGACTATTATGAAGATACATTTGATAGTCAAAATAGCGGCTGATATCAACAATGCCAATAAATTGCCTTGAGTTTTAAGAAAAGCGTCAACAATTGACTGATAACGGCTAGGCCGGGTTTATAATCACCAACCGAAGCCGAAACAAACGCGAAGTCAATTTTTACATTTTGCTAATAACGTCACAGACAATTTAAACACGCCAAGTACAAAACGTATACTGTTTCAAATGTAAAGTAGGTGATAGATGTGTATATAACATGGCCTACTTTCACACCTGTGTCGCTCACTGTACAGTAACTCTATTATTTATTACAACTATATTAAAATAATTATGTAAGAACTCTAATATAGTTTCTTCCTCACACAAACTATATCATGACACTGTATATAATGTCTTGTAAATAAACTCATCGCGGCACGCTTGATTTTAAATCTAAGTTTTATTCTTTGACAATAATTTAAGTGTTTATTAAAGTGAAAACTGTTATCAGCCTTAGAGATTAATTACTGCCATGCTTTAGTTTTGACGATGAGTTTTTAAAATGAAACAAGCGTGCTGCGATGATGATTATATTGGTATAATGTTAAGTGTAAGAACATGTTTTGATGTAATATACATAAAATATCACTATCGCTGTGTTCGATATTATCTGGTACAATCATTTGAATTGCGCGTGTCAAATTTGGCCGCCATCTTTAGTTTTCATTAAAGTTTTTGCTCATTTTTCTCTTTCCGTCCTTTTTTTTTCTTTGTAACTGTATACGTTTATATTAATATCCTAAAGGAATGCGAACCGAACGTGGCATTAAAGTTTAAAAAACTACAGGGAAAGTTGAAACGTAAACAAGCAATCACCTCTTTCAAAAGAGAATGTAATACTTTATGAGAGGTTGGAAATTGATTTAAGAAATCAAGTGTTTGAAATTCAAGATCGCAACTTGTATGATATTATGTGAAAAAGTACACTTGTTATAAGAGCGATATTACATTTTTACATTTACATAAATCGTACTTGGTAGACCTTAGCCATCGTCGATTAAGACGGCGAATTTTATAAGCAATGTATGAGATTTGACATAAGACTTCGTAAGTCACATTACGATGTCGAATCCCATTTGCTATCGAACTTCGTTATCGTACTCGTAATCGATGATGATTGTATAATACAGTCAAAACCGTTTATGGCGACATCGTTTAGAACAACATACCGGTTAAATTGACCAAAATCAAAGGTCCCGGCTGATTGCTATATGACCACCTGTCACTGGTTATTACAACTATCGGTTTTTACGACTAAATATGAGTAGTCCCTTCGATGTCGTTATAACAGATTTTGACTGTATTAATTATTATTATGTCTTGAATTTCGAACTCCAGTTTCTCCCCTGCCTCTTACCAAAACTTAGTTAAATTATAAAAGGTTGTCTATATTATTTGTGTTTTATCTGTGTACTTATTGCGTAGCGTTATAATTACAAATATTCAATGACTGCTTTGAGAGTGTCCACAGTAAAATAAATGTCGTCGTTAAACTACGTACGTTTTAGGATAATATTAAAAATATAGCAAGTGCAATAAAACACAACAAATATTTTCAATTTATATTTGATGCCGCTGTTTTTAAGCCAAACGATGAAAATTTTTATGAATATAGCAAAATATTATAATGGTACAGCAAAGCGCGTTTCCTTTACATAATATGACAAAGTCATAATAAAAAATGATCAAATAAAATATTATGCATTATAATAATGCGCACAATTGAATGAAGTCAATATTTAATTTAAAATAAACATTAGGCTACTGTGTTTTATTGTATTTGTAAGTAAGTAGAGTAATGAATTTAATATTGTTTTGGATGTTTCTTTAACACCTATGTTTATATTTCAAAATGTTTATTTGGACAATGAAATTTTGCCCATTATGTCCCGTAGTGAATATATTGTTTAGATATGTCCTTCTTAGACATTCTTGGGCTGTGATGAAGTATAGTTAAAATTTTAAATGAATACTGGCAACATAAGCGTAGACAGCGAGGCGGCGAATGATCATCTGAAAACAAAATTTTTGTAAGTCAATTAAATCATTGATACAACATCGCTTACATATCTTCATAAAGTAGTAACACACTGATGTATGTCGGTGCCACTTTTGTAAAAAATGCTGGAAGGAAAACGTCAGGCGAATAAAGATGGCAACATTCACAGAATGTAATCTGCGGTGTATTCATTCCATTTTGTTTATGTATATTGTGAAGGATTGTTGAGAATGCAGGAACAGATTTTAATAAAATTATACCCGTCGTATGAATTCTGTTTTTTATTTACAATGCTTCCCTTAAAATAAAAAGCAGCCTCGAGTATTACCAGATGGTTCAATCAAGACATGATCATCAATTGAGGTGAAATTATTAAAGTTCGAAATATAATCGATTGAATGTCGATAAGTAGTCGAAGTACTTGCGAAGTTTGGCTAAGTGTCATAGCCAGCGATACGTTAACACGGTACACTTTCGTTACTTGTCTAACTTCGTCATCGTAATAATTACGATGACGTTACGAATCGCTAATTATATTATTAGCGATGTGCAGAATAGATAAACATATACTAGGTTGCGACGATAAAAAAGTATTTATAATTTTCAGATGGGACACCCATTCTTTATATAATTTTCTACAAAAACTCCGTGGAATCAAATACTTAGTTATTAATGATATATTTCAAATAACTATTCACGGAATTTCACACAAATGCCACTAATTCAGAATTATTAACTTTAGGAACCAAAAATCCACACTTACTCATATTTATTGGTTAGGCACAACTTGGAGTTGGTCATCGAAGCTGATGGTGATATCATCTCTTGCTCGCTTGCCCCAGCCCGGGGAGAAGGTCAGCTGGCCGTGGGCAGACCAGATATTGGCCATCGCGAACAGCAGACAGATAGCACCGCGCTTGATCAGACGAAGCAGACCAGCCATTGCCGAAGTTGGAATGATGTGAGGACAACTTTCTTCCCCTTATATACTGACAAACAATTAACTGAAGCCCTATCTACCTAATTGAAAGTTATTTCGGCGAGTAGTTTTTCTTGGAAGGATCCGAGTGAAATTATTAGTATTGAGTTTTCAATATTGTGAATCTTGGTGTGAATTTAATTTAATAAATCTATATAGAAAAGTATCGTTGTTATTCGGATTTCGGTCACAGTTTTTACAATTTCCAATGTTTAATTGCTCATTTTTTAAATTAATTTAGTATGTGATGTTACTATTTGAGAAGTTGATTCCTAGGTAGATGGTGGACCTAAGTAATTTGGTCGCGTTAAGTCAAACCCATCCGACAGATCATGGCTAACATTAAATTGACACGAGCCGACCAAATAATGGTACAACAAGTAAAAAAGAGTAACTATAACCTTAAAAACATTTATTCTATCTCTATTTCCGTCCGCTTGGTCCTCCATAGTCGAAGGCAGACGATGGTGGAGACGAGACAGGATAACGCCAGCAGCACCGCGCTGGATATCCCCACAAGCTGGGGGAGACCGGCTGATGGCATCACGCACACACCACCAGCGAACAACGCGCACATGTTCGCTGCAAAAATCAAAAATCTTTATTTCCTATGGTAATAAAAATTAAGCATTACGTCAATTTAATCTAAAAATGTATGGAGTTTGACGCATCGCAAGCGCCATGACACTTTATAATATCGAATCCTATTCATTTTTGACATCTAACTTCGCTATCGAAACTGGCGAATGGAATTTGAGTGAACACTCAAAACAGTCTGGTGCTTCGTTTAAATACAGTTTACAATTTCATTAACGTTCTAATTTTCATGTCAAAGCATGCTACGTGCTATTGCTTTGCTATTTGCTAAAATCGCGGCATCGAAAACTCAAGGATCGCTTCGCACCGCAGGCGTCGAGTAGATATTATTTTGCATTGAGTAAAATATAGCAAATACAGTAGCAGTTAAAACGCCGCGGTGCGTAACAGCGCGGACGTGAATTTTTTCATGATCGCAGACTACTGCTGCGCACGATAACATTAGCAATCGTATTTTTACGACGATTAATTTAATTATTATTGCTAATGGGCATTTAACAATAATTGTTGCTAATGCTATTTTTACCAACACTACTTACAAGTGACCACAGCGAGGTACGTTTGTGTGAGTGCGAGGACAAGCGCAATCACCGCACTGCCGACGCCGAGCGCCACCGCGCGGTCGCGCGCGTCCGCTGCCCGCACTGCGACCGCGCCGTGCGTTGCCATTGCTGATACTGTAATAACCAATGCCTTTTATTTATTTCTTTACTAGATGACGAACTCGGCGAACTTTGGCTACTAAAATCTACCTGCGACAATATTTTTTTGTAATATAATATTATGTCTAATATACAAAATTCTCGTGTCGCAGTGATTTTTGGAAATTCAAAGTGAATCAAATAATAACTCACTGGCTGCAGCAACAATGACCACGAACAGCATTTGATGCAGTCCGAATGCTGCACCACAACGGTCCGCGCCGCACGCGCCCGACACCGCGCGGCCGCCACACGTGCAGTTCACGTATACGCTGGTAAGACAAAATCGACGTTTGTATCTATTATTTGACGAAGTTTTGAGTTATAGCAAGTTTGATGATAAAAGTCAATGTAATATGAAGCATTATTTACCGCATCCATACTCTTTCTGCTTCTACTTTAAGGGCGTTCCTTACGGAGATACCGTAATTTACCGTATTTAAAGCCTTATAAACTCATAATTTGAAAGCTACAAACTTATAATAAAAATACAGCAATAATCTTCAGTATATCAACATTCCTTTCGCCGTTTTAAAATTTCTATTTTTATATTTAATAAACTCATGATATCAGCTTCCAAAGTAAAACCAATTTATTAAAAATCAAGCATACATTCAGCATCTCCTTAGGATTTACAAATTACTTTTATTTGAAACACACGCCAATAGATCGACAATATCATAAACTACATATTCCCCGTTTTAATATTTTTTTAGGACAATTTTGAACTAAGATAAGTAAAAAAAATAGGGTTTTGGTGCGATCTCGGCAACGTGGCAAATGTATGGCCAAGGTCGTTTGCTCGGGGGACGGCCTTAACAGTGAACACTTTATAAGGGACACATACACACACTAACTAAAGTACTATCACTGAGTTTTGTTGTATCCATCCGCACATGTCGGCATCGCCTAGTGGGGGATCCAACAATCACATTATGTAAAATAATTTTTGGTTAATAATATAATATTTGTATTGTTCGGAATTGTTCGGAATCATACCACCTGCAACTTTTCGCCATCGTCCCACGCGAAAAATATACCATCCTCATCACCTTCATCAGAAAGTTTTTCGCGTAACTTTCTGCCGCGCACTGTAAAACTCTGGAACGAACTGTCACCAGCAGTATTTCCGGACCTATACGACCTGCAAACCTTCAAGAAAAGAGCGTATTCCCTCTTAAAAGGCCGGCAACGCACCTGCAGCTCTTCTGATGTTGCGAGTGTCCATGGGCGACGGTAGTTGCTTACCATCAGGTGACCCGTTTGCTCGTTTGCCCCCTTATTTAATAAAAAAAAATTGTTACACCTTGTATATTATATTGCTTGGTACCTGAGTCCATCAACCACCTCCTGGGTGGAGCAGCCAGCGAGGCAGGGCGAGGGGTACGTGGTGAGGCCGTCCAGCATGCACACCGGGGAGAACGCCACGTAGCGATCGGCACACCTGAAGAGAACATAATATTAATGTGTGCTTATTTTCAAAATTGTTTATTTATATCACCAAGCATACATGAAAACATTATTAAAATGAGCACAGTGATTATAAATTGTAATCTTAGCAAGTGACACGGTACATATTTATAACAGAAACTCCACAAAATACAAAATATAAAATAATTAATAAATTCTCTAGTTTCGATAGCGAAGTTAGAACTTAGAAGTCAAAATTGTATGGGATTTGACATAACGCATCGAGGACATGTTAGTAGGGTTTTGTGATTAGTTGTTATGGTTGTAGTAGTGAAGTTTCCAGTAATGGGAATTTCTGATGGATCAATCGACTGTCTGCATTTTACTTCTATAATCCGCCATTTTGTGTACTTAAGTACTTAATTGAATACTTTGTACAAAGAAATTTTGGAGTTAGTAACAACAATCCAAAATATTATACGTACGCATAAAAAAAACGTTTTATCTGGCACCGTTCGTTTCACAACAAAATCCACCATACTTCTCTCACCCGCATTCTAAACTGCAGTTCCTCTGCTCCATCACCATCGTCCCCGGCTCGCACTCACTCAGGAGCATCATCAGCACCATCGTCACGAGCGCCAGAACCGCCGGCATCAGGGCTTGCGTCACGCCCTTGGTGTTGGACCACCGCGCCCACAGCGGTGGAGCCAGGCGGGTGCTTTGGAACTGATGATGAAGTTTAGTTACGGTCACGGGCGTACCCAGGATTTCAGCTGGGGGCAGCTTGATGCTTGAACTTTTTTTTTAATTTTTAGGGTTCCGTACGCAACGGGTAAACACGGGATTTACTAAGGCTTCGCTGTCTGTCATTCAAAGATTACTTAACATTAATTTAATGAACATTTCGTCATAAACTTAATACATTATCTGTCAAAATCGTCAGTCGCTAAATCACGTGATCACACTCAACTCTATACCAACGAACTTCGATAACGTTTCGATATAATACTTACCGCCACAACTAATATGACGAAGGAATACTGCAATATATCAGTAAAGTTGCTGATGTGACTCCTGTTGACTTCCATGTTGTATTTCACCTGGAAATTATAGAATTTAATACTGTACAAAAGGTTGTATAGGTATAGGTTTAGTCAAGTCGTTTTCTTTACTTTATAGAATCGTCAATAAAATGTAAGGAATTGACATTTGACGAATCGAACGTCAACTTCATATTAACGATGATTATGTCAAATCATTTTGATCGGTGATTCTATAAAAACTCTTCTTGACGCATTTTATTATTTATATATTAAGATCTACTTTGATACCATCAAATGTATTAGATTCTTGTCTTGTGGCTTTATCGATATGGCAACAAGCGTTATAGTCTGGCTAAAGAGAGTTTAAACTCTCGTTAAAAATATAGTTGCTAATATAGCTGGGTTAACCCAGCGTTTATTTTGACTGGCAACATTATTCTAATGTTGGCATTTGGAGGCTATAGTTCGCACTTTGCGGTTAAAGTTGTACGATTTCATGATGTTGATACGAGTACTAATTGGTCATGATTATTATTTTATACTCTTATGATATTTTGATTTTTCATACCAGACATGTTATTCATCTTAACTTAACTCTCGTTGGCAGGACTATATATACATGGCTGATGACAACATCCCAATTAGTATAACCGTGTCTGTACCTTGATGACATCGTTTCTGTAGAACCCGTACGACCACAGCGCGGCCGCCAGCAGGGAGGCGGCCAGCACCTGTGACGTCAGAAGCGGGTTGCGAACCACGCGACAGACGCTCGCGGAGAAACCTGACGGAAATGATTTTTTTAAATAAAATAAGAGGGCAAACGAGCAAACGGGTCACCTGATGGATAGCAACTACCGTCGCCCATGGACACTCGCAACATTAGAAGGTGAAGGTGAAATTCTAACCTCTATCATTCATCGGCGGCGGACTCTTCACCACACCCTTGACCTTCGGATCCTGTTTCGGGACTATCGTCATCAGCTGGACGACGTTCAGCAACGTGCCCACCGCGAAGATTGCCACCTGGGCCGGCAGGTTGCTGTCCACAAGGTTAGCCGTCAGGCCCAGACCGACGATGGGTGGTAGTACCCGCGATAGGACGAAAGCACCTGAAAGTCGAAAATTAATTGATCTATTGTTAAAACTATGTATACTTATGTACATTGTACAATGCACATATTATATTAGCACATATTAGTATAAAGATGAAGAGTTTGTTTGTTTGAACGCGATACCTAATCTCTGAAAGGAACAATCTTTGAAATCGGTCCAGTAATTTCTTCTTTCACCAATATACCTATAGCTAAGATGTCCCTGAGTGTTATAGGCTATATATGTACACAAAAAATTTGGGCGCGCGTCTTCCGCCGAATTCTCGAGAAGGCGCGCGTACAATTTTTTGGCTCGTATTTAATTTGTATGTTAAACTGGTAAAGTTCATACTTCATTATGCTATGTAAAGTTTCGTCGCAAAAAGTCGCTTCCACTCCATTCCACAGCGGTTTAAATTGAGCCTTAGCTTAGTCTCCAATGGTCTCGATACCTACTAAATTGCACCGGTGTCCGCTCAGGTGCGTGGTCCTCTATGTACGCGAGACCATGGCTCCAGACCGCCGCGCGCGTCGCCGCAAGCACCGGTGCGACCACCAGCAGGATGAGCAGTCGAGCTGCGGAGTAGCTGCTCTCGGGTGTGCTGGTGGTGCATAGTCCTGCAAAAGTTGAACTTCAGTTGTGACCCGATGTGCTTATAAATTATAATAACATACCCGCACCACGCTGTTTTTGTGCGTTTAGACTTTGTACGGTTCATGAGATGAAAACCCAACTTTTCTATCTCATACCTTGGACCTTAAAACAAGGAACTACTCCCTATTTTTTTCATACCTGAGAGACGCAAGGCACGCGTCGACAAGTGTAAAAAAAATCAATTAAAAAAAACCAGCGGCTGCCGTCGACAAGTGCCGTTCGTCTGTAAGAAGCCTTAATCTAAGCTGCGTAACTTTTAGTGTGAAAAGTTTACCTGTATCCAGTTCCGCAGGTGTCCGCAGCAGGAACCAGGCGGCGAGGCAGACGGCCAGGGTGGTGGACCAGGTGAGGAGCTGCAGGCGCCGCGCGCGGTAGCCCCACCACGACACCAGCGGGGACACACACGCCTCCAGCACGAGGTGGACCACGATCAGGATGTCTGGAGGAAGAATAGAATAAGTTACTTAGTAAACTTGAGAGGTGTCAAGGGACACCCGGATCACGGATGGAACGAAGTTATAAAAAAAAGTAAGAAAACAACAAAAAAATCATAACTGGCTTGCTTTCTATGACTGAGAAAGAGAGAGAGAGACAGACAGAGAAACACGCGCACGCCGTACGTGTTACAACTATAGCAAAAAGCACAGACATAGATCAAGATAGATACCGCATGTCCCGCGAAGTACATACAATATGCGTTATCTATCTTGATCTATGTCTGTGGCAAAAAGTGTCGGTCAAAAAGACGTGTCGTTACAACTTTTTCCGTCTAGCCCCCTTTCGCAACGCGCGATAAGGAACTTCGTTCCAAAAATTATGAGGTGCAAAACAAACTGAAAATTCGACTATGTTGAGAAAAGCATATTATACGGCATTTTCGCAACATAGTCAGCCTAGTCCAGAGGAATGAGCAGGTCAATACGTCTGGACTCTGGGGCCAACTATGTGCGGGTTTCCTTACGATGTTTTCCTTCACCGTTCGAGCGTCTGTATTATGTACTTAAGATCTGAAAATATCTCATTGATACACGCCTCCACCCGGTATCGGTTATCGCTTCGTTATAGAAGGGAACCAAAATATATGGAATTGACATAAGACGAGTCGAACGTCAACGTCATATAAACGAACGCTTATGTCAATTCTATAAATAACGAATTATTTGATCGGCGACTCTATAACGAAGCGATAACGAAAAAGTCTTGGCTACAGCTTCTGCACCCTCTCGAGTGCGAACCAAAGGTCTACCAAGTAGAACCACGGACGCTCTTGTTACATAGTTTGAATCCATTTTCAAATACAATTTTCAACAAATGTAGAGTAAGTAGAAAATAAAAAAACACGTGCTTCCGAGTTCCGAGAACATTAATAAGAATTGAGATAAGGCAAATACGGTAAGTAGATATTATCAAAAGATAACGAATACAAAACAATTATTAGCAAGAAAATATAATGTTGATAAAGGTAATACACACGAGATAACAGATAGCACACAGACGATCGAACTTGGCTCGGGCCGAACCATATGTCGTTGGTAGTTGGTGCACTTTGATCGTATTCTTCTGTATTCTGTACATATCCAAATGAACGTACACATTTTTATTCGACTTCAAACAAGGAGGTTTTTTTAATTTTACTTATGTTGATTCCTAGGCAGATGGCGGGCTTGACTAATTTGGTCGCGTTACGTCAAACCCAGCCGACTGGTCACAGCTAACATTGAATTGACATACCTAAGCCGACCACATGATGTAGGTGATAGGTCCGTCAACTGCCTAGGAATCAATTTCCTCGATGGTACTTACTTCGCCACCGACTTTTTCTTTTCTTCTTCACTTCAAATATTTCTTTTGTTGGAGAGCAGATATTTTAAAGGTGTCCCATGAGGGATAGATGAGGAAATGCAGTTTGAAGTCGTTTTTTATTAACAATTATTAGTATATCTACGGTTATGGACTTTGGAATGGTCATTTTTTCGTCCAATGGACCTGACCCTTAAGGTACAATTCCGTGCATCGCGATCGATCGCGGCCGCGCACGACCATAGTCAGCGTATGAAAATGTATGGCACCGCTTCCGAGGCCCGCGAAAGACGCGCGCGACCTACGATTGTCGTAAGCCGCGCGCGATCGTGTCTTGAAGTTAATACATAATAAACTTCAAGATACGGTCGCGCGTGGCCTACGACAGTCGTAGGCCGCGCGCGACCGTGTCTTGAAGTTAATATGACATATTAACTTCAAGACACGATCGCGCTTACGACAGTCGTAGGCCGCGCGCGTCTGTCGCGGGCCTCGGAAGCGGTGCCATACATTTTCATACGCTGACTATATGGTCGCGAGCGACCGACGACAGTCGTAGGTCGTGCGCGGCCGCGATCGATCGCGATGCACGGAATTGTACCTTTACCTGCGACATACGGCGGCAGCTCCCCAGCAACAATGTGATGGTGCAGCACCCGAAAGATGCAGATTTCAGCCAGCCCCACTGTCACTATCACCCCCACTAGGGCGTCCCGCAGTCGCCACGCGTCCAGCGCGGTCGGGTTGAACCAACGACGGATTTTGCTACGAACTGAAAGGGGTTGTAAATGGTTAGCAGCTTTCGCTAATGGTTAGTGTTATTAGCTCCCAAAATCGAAGGTCGTAGATTCAACTATGATAAACAACAGCTGGTTTTATTTCAATAAAACAAACAACAAATCGGTAAAGGACTAAGGCAGTGGTTCCCAACCTTTTTAGAGCTGTTACCCCTATGGCCTGTTAGAGAAACTGATTCAAATTATATACGGTAACCGTATATAATTTGAATCAGTTTCAGTTAGGTCACTAAGACCTAATTCTACTATACGACCTACTGGGCTAAGCGTGGGACGACTGGTGTATGCTGCAGAGCTCAAGTGGACAAAACAGTAAAGTGCTTTATAAACAAAAATGTGTTCCCTACAGCCTACATGTCCTATTTGCGGGTTCCGGTATATAATACTGAGTAGGTATATTACTGTGTTGTATGTGTACCTAATTATTATGAAAGAGTTTGTATTTGTATTTGTATTAGTTGATTCTTCTTCTTGATCAGGGCGGGCGAAGCGAGCCCTAGTATATCCCACAACCTGTACATTTTGTGGTACACTTTAAAGAAAAACTATCACGCCCATTGATTTGTGTTATAACATAGTAATTTTTATTCATATGTAGATGTGTTATCACCAGTCAGTCAAGGTTTTTTATATGTAGACAGTAGAGCCTATGTGTTATCATCAGTGACATCAGTCAGTCAAGGTGTGACGAGTGACGACGCGAGCCCTCACAAGAAATTAAGTAACTCAACATTTTGTCATAATATTAAGTGTTAAACCCCATACATTATCTGTCAAACTCTTCATTAAATTGAAGGTTAATCATTAAATTAAATGTCTCTGAGTACGGCGGATACAGTTTCTAAAAGTCTTACCTTCATCGCAAGTCGGTATTCTGCACATATTCCAATTTCAAACAAAGTAACTGGCACAAAAGTCTGTTGTTAAAAACAACAAACAAAAGTAATTAAAAAAAAAATTAAAAAGTCCGATTTTGGCGCCGGAACGCGCGCAAATGCCGCGATTATTATTCACAACTTATATTTGATTAAGCTATCTTGTATTTATGTGTATGGAAATTATAGCACGTCTACACGAGTATACGAGTAGATACTATGGGTATAAACAACTGTTTATACCCAATTAGTATTTTTATTTAAAGTATATATATTATATATTTAAAGTAAAATATGTTTGTAGCTAACATACATTCGTGCCGCGAGAACAATCTGCTCCGTCATTCCGATATCCGAGTGTTTTGATTTATGAAATATTTAGTTTTTTGTAGGTTAGAACTTTTTATGTTTGAAGATCAAAGGTCAAGATTTTTTATTATAAGTTCCTATTGTGTTAAATGCGAATTATCCGTATTAGTACCTACAATCAAATGGACGCTGCCGGCTGCCGCTGTTAAGCATCAATTGTGATTGGTGTATCAACTATCATCCCATAAAAAAATACGTATTGAGTTATGTTATTTATATGATTTAGAATAAGACGCCATAATGCATTCTCAACACGAATTTTTATCAAATGCTTAACAGCGAGCAGTAGGTACACTATGACATGACAATATTATTATAACCAACTGGTTATAACCACAAACCAGCCCCGGATCTGCAATTTTTTTTAGACGGGGCAAAAACTGAAAAATGCCGCCCCGCCTACCTACTTATGTTTATTTTCACCTTTATCTATTATACTATTAATATTACAAAGCGGAAGGGTTTGTTAGTTTGTTTGTTTGTTTGTTTGAACGCACTAATCTCAGGAACTACTGGTTCGATTTGAAAAATTCTTTCAGTGTTAGATAGCCCATTTATCGAGAAAGGCTATAGGCTATATTTTATCATGCTAAGACTAATAAGAGCGAAGAAATAGAGGAAAAATGTGGAAAAAACGGGGGGAAATTATTTGAACGCGCTAATCTCAGGAACTACTGGTCCGATTTGAAAAATTCTTTCAGTGTTGAGTAGCCTATTTATCGAGGAAGGCTATAGGCTATATGTATTTTATCACGCTAAGACTAATAGGAGCGAAGAAATAGATGAAAATGTGGAAAAACGGGGGAAATTATACGAAATTGCTTATCAAACTACTGGAGCAATTTTTATATGTTATTTGGCAAACATGAAGAATAGACCGCGTTAAGGGACATAGGCTATTTTTGGGGAAAAATGTACGGTTGCGTGAAATTCCTAAATTACGCAAGCGAAGCCGCGCGGAACATCTATATATAAGTAATAAAATCGTAGGAAAGTCAATTCTGTACATCGAATATTTTTGTACAATAAAATATAATACTTGGGATGTGATCTACTACTATGCTAACGCGGACGAAGTCGCGGGCAACAGCTAGTCATCCATATAATTAATCAACTATCTGCTATACAGTCAAAGAAAAAGAAAACCCAGTAGATAATATACAGTGCTGCCCCGATCTGCGATTCCTGCAGGCGAGCGGGAGCCGGGCGCGTATTTTGTTTGAACTATGCCAAGCCTTTTTTTTTTTTTTTTTGAGGAGGGGAAATACGTTACGTATCCCCCACCCCTTCGGGGGAAGGGGCGGGGGTATGTGGGACTCCCTACTAGAGGTCTACCCACTAAAACCCCCCCCAGGCCTTCGTCATGCGCCTAGTGCGGAAGGGACGGGTACCGCAGAGCAATTCAACTCCGCCCCTTCCCGCGCGCAGCCACAACCGGCACCATCTTCCAGCGGCTATAGGCCGCTTACCTCACCGAGAGCCCCCCGGGCTGTAGGGGGGCTGCCTTCTCGGGACCCATACTGTGGGCGGGATCCCCCGATCACCGCCCACGAGTCTAGGCGTCAATCTCCATGTCGGCGGAGACGGGCGGAGCCCGCGCGCCTTTAGGTCTCGACTTTTTGTGTCGAGCCTTTTTGGTCGGCGCCTTGTCTTCTCCGGGGGCCGGCTTATACGCAGATGGACATCTGCCCAGCTCGTGCCCCCTTTCTACTCTGCCAGCGGCCTCACACAGGGAGCAGTTAGGCTCTGCTGCCCCGCACTCCGCCGCCTTGTGCCCCGGTTTCCCGCACCGGAAACAAGTCCGGCTACGGTCCACCGGGCACTGGCACTTGGCAGCCACGTGGCCAGTGTCCTGGCAGCGGAAGCAACGCGTTGGCCTCGCAGCCAACAACGCCGCCCTCGCCGACACCCAACCAACACGCAGCCGCCCAGAGCTCGAAAGCTTCTTGGCGGCCGCGACTGGGAGGCGGACCCAACACGATCCGTCCCCCCGTGGCCCCTCTCTGATTGGCCCCGCCCGGACATCTCCGGCCTGGCATCCACCTTCCAGTGCGACCGCCTCCACTACTTCTGCGGTCGTCACGGAGTCATCGAGGCCGGCGATGCGCATCTCCGCGCTTGCAACCGGCCGTCCGACCTTCACTCCCGAGGGCAGGACGGTCCTCAGACTTGCGGCAAAGGCGTCCGCCTTCTTCTCTGCGCCCTCCCCGGATATCATGAGGAGGCGCCCTCCCGTTCGGGCCCGGCGAAAGCGGACTTCAGGAATATCAAATTCCTCGATGTTCATCGCCCGCCGGGCCTTCTCAATTACCTCAGCGTACGTGAGGCCCGCTTTAATGGCCGACTCTTCTACAGTAAGAGCGACGGCCGCAGTAGCGGGAACACGTAGCCTGGTTTTCTTCTTCTTTCTCGGGGCGGTTGTAGATGTTGTAACCGCCCCTTTCTTCTTTTTGCCCTTTGGACCCACCGTGGTCCACGGGGCCTCAATACGAGGGGAGCCGGTGTACGCTCCCCCTTGTGCCGCTTCCTGAGCGGCCATCGACGGCCGCTTCTTCTTTCGGCCCTTCTTGGCCTTTGGCGCCTCGGGCGCGGCAGTGGCCTCTTGCGAGGCCGCTGCGGCGGCTGGCTGCCGCGTCTTCTTTGGGGCCGGTTTCCCCTTGGCCTTCTGCTTCGAGGGCCCCGGCGTCTCGTCCGGTGGTGCCTCAACGCTTACGACGGCGGCCGGTGTAATCCTCCGGGCTCTGTCCGCCGCAAGCGGAGGTCGCAGTCGAGGCTCTACGAGGAGCCGACTCTCCAGACCAGCCAGCCGAGCGTTCAGCATGTTGCTGAAGGTCTCTACGGTAGAGCGAGAGACCTCAGACAACAGCTGGCGTATGTCCTGCTCGGCCGGCTTCATCACCTGACGGCGTAGCTCCTCTAGCTCTTTACGCAAAGACTCCACTTGATTCTGGAGCCGCGCATTCTGAGCCTCGAGGGCCTTTACCTCTTCGGTTGCTCCGTGACTTCTCATTTCGGAGACGGTGGCGCGTATGTCGCTGACCGCCTCCTTGAGGAGCCCCCGGAACGTCCCCTTAAGGTTTTTCGACTTCGCTGCGACCATGGATATCGTTTCCAGCGAAGTCTCAACACATTGGGCCAGAGCGTAGTTGGTCTGCTCTGACCTGTCTTCTTCCATGGCGGCGGGGCTTGCAAGGAGCGAAGAACGCGTCTCTCGCGCCACCCTGACCGCCTCGGCTACCTCCTCCTCGGCCTTGAGTCGAAGGGCCACCTCCTTCTCACGGTCCAGATCGGCCTGAGCCTTTGCCAAACCGACATATCCGGCTGTAGGCGGGCGGCCGCGTCCTCTCTTGGCTTTGGGCACCGCTCCTTTACTGAGGGGCGGTGCCATGTCGTCATCAGATCGCCTTTTACGGCGAGTCAATGCGGGCAAGCTCTCGGAGTCCAGCGATATGCCAGACATTTCGCTAGAGTCCGAAAGCCAGTCCTCGCTGTCATGTCCGGGTAAGTCACGTCCACGTTGGGAGACTCGACCGCGAGGGGAGTCTCTACCAATCGGGACCTTTCCAGTGCTTGGAGGCGGCATATTCACGTCGCGTGTCAGAAAGACACGCGGCACATCCTTGTCGCCTCTCAGCTTCTTCTTTTGCATCAACTTCAGCAACCGCTCAGTGCCGTTGGGCTGCGGCTGACTGAAGTCAACGTCCTCGTCCGTTAAAAGCTCCGCCGCCGGCGCGGTAATGGGCGCCGGCTTCGGGCTGTCGCTCTTCTTCCCGCCATCGCCACTCAAAGCGGCTAAAATGGCCCTCTGCCTCGCCGCCTTAGCGGCCTCCTCGTCCTTCCTCGCAGTAGTTGCCCCTCCGTATACACGGACCTCGCACCCCCTTGCGGAGGTGCACGGGATTCTCCGGCCCCAGAGGAGCCGGTACCCGCCCGGAGATTATTTGGACTAATGCGACCTTCCATCATAACTAACTCCGACACCCCGGGTCGCGGGCCCTTTCGTCACACTGTGGGCGCAGCCAAGCACACACACAATCACACACGCATACCGGCGTTCAGCCACCCCCCCCCCCCCCCCCCCCGTGTCCCCGTGAAAAAGCTCACGATGGCACGGGGGAGGTGCCCAGGGACACGAACGTGGACGGACCGGCATCGCCCCCGAACTATGCCAAGCCTACGCGCCTCGCGAATAATAAAATATGTTCGTGCAGCACGTCTCACTCCGCGCTCAGGGTAGCTATCGGTCAAGTTGATATGGCCATGAAATTGCTGTACTTGTGCTATTATTTATTTCGTGGTCAAAGTTAAATAAATGATGAGTTGTCCATTGGTCCGTGAAGTGTGAATTTGGCCGCCCCCTGAATTTGCCGCCCGGGGCATGGGCCCCGGCTTGCCCCCCCTTAGATCCGGGGCTGCCACAAACTAAGTGGTAAATAAGCTATAAGCCCTCTTAATTAAGTGTAGGTCAGACAATATTACAATGAAAAAGATTCCGTAGAGAAGGCTCCTTGCCTTCTCTACGGAATACTATAAATACGGGTATATAATAATAAATATAAAAACGGGTGTATAATAATAAATTAATAATACCTAATAGGTATATAATTTGAATTGTTTGTTAAAACTTTCGTTAAAATCTTTAATCTTTATACTTCCTCTGGGCGCGGCGCTACACCAATTTTATACGTAGGAAGGCAAGGCAGAACCCTAATGGCGCATTTTCACTGGTCGATAGGGCCCGCATGCGGGGTGCGGGAGATTTCTGAAACGCATGCCACGACCAATGACAATGCGCCATTAGTTGTCAATTAGTTGTCATAGATTCCCCGCATGCTATATACCGTACGAGATAACGACTAATGAAAATGCGCCCTTAAAAGCAGTGCTTCGAGACTCAGAATCTCGTCATGTAAACTATGGACCAAACAAACTTGTTATGTTTTGCTTTTTCTCTATCATGATGAATAAGCAATATCTGTTTGCTGGATACATCTGAGATCTGAGTACACGTCATAGACTAATTCATTCGTACTAATGACAAAATGGCTTGTACATGTCTAGCAAATAGTAAAAGTATAGATATAGGTATCCATTGAACTATTATTAATTCATGAAGCCCCAAGCGGCCACATTTAAAAAAAAAGCTATTGTGTCTCGTTTTGCCACGACTGATGGGTTAATTTATTACTTAATAATAGTTCAATGTAGGTATCGCACATTTCTGCCGGAGCGTTCCCACTTTGTATTGGTGGAAGTCGTCTTTTTGAGGTAGACCGGCCGGTCGTGGATGGAGTCCTGAGTTAGACAGATTGACATCCCTCCGTTATCCGTATACGGCTAAAGGCAAACCGCAGGAAAAAAAGACGGGTTGCACTCCGGGAGTGCCGGCAGAAGTGAAAACTTGATTATTAACGTTGTGCATAATTTTTTTTAACCCATTTTTTATGAAAATCGATTTTTTTAATTAATCGAAACCCTTACAATCGATTAAATTTTTTGCCCATTTTTTATGAAAATCGATTTTTAAAAAATCGATTTTTTAAATTAAGTAATCGAAACCATTACAAATTTTTTTTAACCCATTTTTTATGAAAATCGATTTTTAAAAAATCTTTTTTTTTTAATTAATCGACACCTTTACAATCGATTAAATTTTTAACCCATTTTTTATGAAAATCGATTTTTTTAATTAATCGAAACCCTTACAATCGATTAAAAAATATCGACAATCGAAAAAAAAACAATCGATTGTTCGATTAATCGATTTCGATGTTACAACACTACTCTCCAACCGTCTTACGGTTTTTCGATCAGCACGAGAATCTGACGCGAGTTTCACAGTTTTTACCCATCCCACAAAAGTGCTCAACGCCGCTAGTTTAGAAGTTATCACTTCAAAAAGGTATCGCACATTTTCTCGCTTGATATTGGTAGTGACTATAGACTCTAGAGTCTAAACGTAAAAATATATTTTAAAACATTGTTTTAATTTCTGAATAGATTTCAAACAAATAAGTACTTTCAGAACGTTGGTGCTACTGGTGCCTACCACCGGTTCGGGAACCCCGGCGAGAAGGACGGACGTAACAAACTTGCACGGGTGACGGGGCCCACTATTTACCAAAAAAGTGGGAAAAATTCATCTTCATATTATGCAGACTGCAGTATGCTATGAATTTCCGCAAAGTAGCGTTATCTGGCTATACCTACCATTATCTGGCTTTTATTTAGATAATGTGAAAATAGTATGGCAATGCAAAATTATTATGATACCTATACAAACAGGATATGTAACAAAACTAAGTGATAACACTTTAAGGTGTGTATGTGTTCCTGATAAAGAGTTAACTGTGAAAGACGAAAGTAGCAGCGATGCAAGAGCATTTTTTTATTTATACCTATCGGCAAGCGGCTCAGTGTCGGAAAGCCCATACAAAAGTTTTAAAAAGCAACTCTCAGCGCTGCTACTTTCACAGTGAATTCAATATAGGGTACTCATAGGTACACACCCTAAAGTGTTATCACGTTTTGTTACACAACATTGTTTATGCATGGATGATTCATCGCAAACTTTTCACGAGTAGATATAGTAGGTAGTCCACCGACGAAAGATATTTACTGGATAAAATGACTTCATGTCAATTTAAGGGAGATCGCAGACGACAGACTTTGATCGCACAAAAATCTGTCGTCTGCGATCTCCCTCAACAAGAGATTAACAATGATACGGATAGATAAATATAATGCAAGTACTAAAGATTATGATGGCCGAAAATAAATAATCAAATATTTAGTAGAGATACTGATCTTCCGGACATGCCAGTACGCCATATTGTAAAATGGCTTATATCAGCAGCTATACTATAGGTACAGTACCTACAGTATATCTATATTGTCAGAGGCCTGCTTGAATCGATCATATTTTTGGCCAACGCTATTTACCTCAAAATAATTTTGGTTTCGGCCCGAGGGCCCCGACCGGCGCGGCGGCGCGGCGCGGCGACAGTCGACACCAAGGCTAAGGGTGTGTTTCCACTGAAGCGGAGCGGAGCGGAGCTTAGCGGTGCCCGAATTGACCAATCGTGCTATTCCAGCGGAATGACAGCGAAGCGGAGCGAAGATTTCGAGCATGGTGATTGGTCAATTCGGCACCGCTAAGCTCCGCTCCGCTGTCATTCCGCTGGAATAGCACGATTGGTCAATTCGGGCACCGCTAAGCTCCGCTTCAGTGGAAACACACCCTTAGCCTTGGTGTCGACTGTCGCCGCGCCGCGCCGCACAGTGGATCGAATCGAAGATTTCGGGGACATAGAGACCGACTTTTGTTTTTCAAATTTTTCTTTGTGCCAATGGATAGAGCTAATTAATGTGATCAAAAGTTATTCTTTGCAATTTTTTCTTAGGCTTATTATTTAGGTAGAAAAAAACATATTTTTAAATTTCTTGTATGGAAAAACATATATAATCCCAAATTTTTGCCAAGTCCTGATAGATCCCGCGTTCAAACCTTTTTTTTCTTATATTTTGGCTACATTGCTAGTATTATGTACCATAAATATGTGCTTAAAGTTGCATATTTGCCAGAAATAGAGGTAAGAAAATTACAAAAAAAAATAATTTGTAACTATTGACTTTTCTAGTTTCTAAAACTATTGTAGGAACTTTACATGCGTAAAAATAATTATTCTAGTAAAATAATGCTTATAATTACTTAAAATATATTTTTTTAAAGAAACTCGATTCCATGTCAATATTATATAAGATCGAATATTAACTTGTAACATTGGTTAGCGCATTAGCGTTTAGCGTTAACGCATTAGCGTTTATTAATAGTAAATAATCCTTTGTAATGTGTATTTTCTAACAATCGCCAAATGACAATGAACCGAACAGCATTCAAAATAAAGAGCTTAAGTAATTGCATAAGTGCTTATGCTATACAGGGTGTAACAAAAACAAGTGATACTTTAAGGTGTGTACGTGTTCCCTGTAGAGAGTTCACTGTGAAAGTAGCAGCGCTGAAAGACGAAAAATTTTTTTAACTTTTTTTGGGAAACTCGTGACGCTCGGGCCCTTGCCCATACAAAAGTGTAATTTTTTTTGATCTTTCAGCGCTGTTACTTTCATAGTGAACTCTCTACAGGGAACACGTACACACCTTAAAGTATTGTCACTTGTTTTTGTTACACCCTGTATACCCTTATTAGCCAATCATTAATATAGTCATTAGTGTGTCTAGAAAATAATAAAATCTTGTATTGTTTTGCTAATAGCATTGTGTTTTAAAAATTTGCGAAGGAATTTAAAAAAATCCAATATTTAATACTTAAATTTTATTATTAAGTATCGAAGAAAACATTTAAAAATAGCATCAGTATGGTTTTATAACAATAAAGATTACAAATAATAATATTTTATCCATTTTAGCATCACGTACATATTCCCTATTAATAATAAAATTGAAAAATAAAAAGTAGTGAGTACATAAAAATTACTATACTTACTATACATTTTTTTCTAAATATGTACCATCGAGGAAGTTGATTCCTATGCAATTGACAGACCAACGTTATTTGGTCGAATATGTCAATTCAATGTTAATTGTGATCTGTCGGCTGGGTTTGACGTAACGCAACCAAACTACTTAGGTCCCCGATTTGCATAGGAATCAACTTCTCTGATAGTACATATATCCTTTAACGTGAGTAAGATTTTTAAAAAACTTTTTAAAAAGCTTACTCACTATCAGAATCGTTATCCTGTAATTTGTTAACGTCAATAAACTCTATCTCAGAGTCAGTCGGCAAATTCAACAGAAGCTCTTTAGCCCGTGAAGAGAGAGCTATTTTGTTGAGCTTTGATAGTCTTGGTCTAAGACTTGTGATCTTTGGATCTGACGATGTCAAAAGATTATGTAAAATATCCTCATTTGTGGCTTTTCTACTTAATTTTCTGGAATAGCTCTCTCTGAATTTGCGAAAATCTTTGTTACGAGCTTCTGCTGCTTCTTCTGACAGATTGCCGATAGGTATAGTACCAAAATGCTGAATAATATCAGTGCCATGTATTAGCAATTTGTGCAAACTAGAAGGCATATAATACCAGGGATATAAATTTATGTAGATTTCTGCAGTCTCTCCACAGAATAAAGAGAATTTAGAAAGGTTGACGCACTCTCCAGATGCTATAGTCTGGAGAATTACATGTAACCTTTCTATTAATTCTTTGCTTATACCAGTAATACGGGATGCAGTGTCTGCATCCCTGAAAAATCTTCGGGCAGTATTGCCATCATTAGTGGTTCCCTCTCCTTGTTTCACCTGGTCTATTAGTAAGCCGCAATCTTCTCTAAACGCTCGCTGTATTTCGGACTTTCTTAACTTAATTTTTTGTTATTTTCACCCCTGCCCCTCCATTTTTAAAAATCCATACGATATGCTGCATAAGAAAAATGGGACATTACTAATAATGAAAATGAATATTTTGTAAAATATATATATCGATATAACTCTGATCCATTTTCACTCGCAGACTCTCTTAAGTTTATATATTGCCACTTTGATAACTTTAGCGAAACTAATAAAGCTTGTGCCTTATCAGGTGAATACGTATCACTCTTAACCTTCTCGTTGCTTAAGCATGCCTTGACTTTATTTAAATCTTCTGGGTGATTGAGTAAATGGTTCATTATTTTTGAAATTTCTTCGTTTCCACTGTTTTTTAAATTCCTTGTTGATATGGCAGACATTTCTTCCGGAGAAAATGAAAGATTTTTATTTATTTCGTCTAAACGTCTCCGTTTTTGTCGATCACTTAAATCTTCAAAAGGTTTCCTCGGAGTAAAGGTAGATGTGGAAGCGTCCGAAGTGGAAAGTGCTGGTGGTATATTCTCAGTATTATCATAAGCCTCGGGTTCTATTGGTTCAGTATTGACAACATCAAAATTGATTTCTTGGGGCCAATTTATTGACGATTCTAACCAATCACCATTTTTTTTAATAAAGTTAGCTAATACTCGGCTGCATTTTTCCCATCTGGCACATACATTAGAACAAAAACGCGTACAGAACTTTCTAAGCACAGCACTATTTTCTTCAGTCACATTTATTTTCGATTGTAAAAAATCAAATAGTTTTTTACTATCTGACAAACTTTTCAGTTGGTCTCTTAATCTATACATATAATAAAACTGTAGAAATGAAAATTCTGTACATTAAAGATATTCAAAAAATAATAAGCGGGGGTGTTACTACATCGCTATAGAAGCCAAAAATGTGGTTAGTTTTTTTGTCTGTCTGTCTGTCTGTCTGTCTGTCTGTATGTTTGTTCCACTATCACACGAAAACTACTGATCCGATTTGAATGCGGTTTTCGCAGATATATTTGTCTTCTTCCAACTTAACATCTGGTGTATAAAAAAAATTCCCCCCACCTCTTTAAAGGGACGAAAGAGGGGGTCAGATTTTGTATAAGACTTTTGCTTTAACACGAAAACTACTGATCCGATTTGAATGCGGTTTTCGCAGATATATTCGTCTTCTTCCAACCCAACATCTGGTGTATAAAAATCACCTCCCCCCACCCCTCTAAGGGGACCAAAGAGGGGGTCAGATTTTGTATCAAACTTTTTTCTTTAATGGACTTACTTCTTATTATTAAAGTTCTTTTTCCAACTTAACGTCTGGTGTATAAAATTTTTCCCCCCCACCCCTCTTAGGGGACAAAAGAGGGGGTAAGATTTTGTATCAACTGATGAAGTAGAAATATTTTAAATGGCAAAACAACGTTTGCCGGGACAGCTAGTACCATAAATAAATCTATATTATTCACAAGACCGTCCATTATACCAAAATAAAGAATATTAAACACTGTGAAATGATGTATGTAGTAGCACGTTTAAGCAATAACTAATTTTGAAATATCTATTACGGTCCTTTTATAATTTTCCAGACCTAACAATTAACAAAGATAATATTATTATGTTCCATGACACCCTAATTAACTGATGGCTGGAAAAAAATATTGGCTAATGAGGGTATAATATAAGCACTCATGCAATTACTTAAGCTGTTTATTTTGAACGATTGTTAGAAAATACACATTACAAAGGATTATTATTTACTATTGTCAAACGGATTAGTTACAAGTTAATGTTCGATCTATTCACATGACATCGAGATTTTTTTGTTTTTTTTTTCTAATTTTTAGTAATTAAAAGTATTGTTTTACTAGCATAATAATTATTTTGCATTAAATATTCCTAGAATAGTTTTGGGAACTAGAAAAGTCATTAGTTACTAATAAAATCTTTTGTAATTTTCTTACCTCTATTTCTGGCAAAATTGCAACTTTAAGCACACATTTATGGTACGTAATACTAGCAATGTAGCCAAAATATAAGAAAAAAAAGGTTTGAACGCGGGATCTATCAGGACTTGGCAAAAATTTGGGATTATATATGTTTTTCCATACAAGAAATTTAAAAATATGTTTCTTTCTACCTAAATAATAAGCCTAAGAAAAAATTGCAAAGAATAACTTTTGTTAACATTAATTAGCCCTATCCATTGGCAAACAAAAATTTGAAAAACAAAAGTCGGTCCCTATGTCCCCGAAATCCTCGATTCGATCCACTGTGCGCCGCCGCGTGAAAATGCGGAAATGCGGCCTAAAACATGTTTATGGCCCGTATAAAAAAAGTTTGAGTACCACTGGCTTATATGAAGTTACCTATTAGAACTTACCTACCTTAACATGGGGTTCTAGAAATTAAAAAGTACAGTCGGCTAAGATCTATAGTACTCACTTATCTTATATTTAACTTAAAAGAAGGTTAAAAAGCTAACATTGGTTACTTTAGTTTTGTTATGATTGTTTGCGCGGGTGTAATATGACGTGTTGGCAACAATTATACCTACTTACCGTAACGACTCGGGAGCATTGAAAGCAGCTAGATTTATGCACGCACAGGCATTATAATTTATAATAGGCCATGGCCTAAGGGGCGGCAGCGACCTATGGCGTCCTTGGGGGGCCGGCAGCGTCCTACGGCGTCCTAGGGGGGCGGCAGCGGTAGTTCGTACATAGAGGCGGCAAAATTAAATGGCCTGGATGGGCGCCGGCAGGGGGTGCCAGGTGGTGCACTTGCACCCCTTGGAAATCTCGGGAGCAACAGGAATTATTGAAATAAAAAGCATTTTGTAACCCTATTACCATGCCGCGGTACAAAGATAGTTTATAATGTTTTGGCACTAAAATATTGTTACGGATACGGACACGTGGTGCCATCTAGCGTCGGACCAGCGAACTGACCAAGGGAACACAGGCAACATAAATCCCCTACTCGATACTAGATGGCGCTAAGAGTGGGTACCTGCGAGTAATTTCTAGAGATATCTCATACTTGTTTACGCATATCGGGTTTACTCTGGGATGTTCCGGAATTTTCTGAGATTCAATCCGGCCCGTATAAATAGTCGCAGACTGCAGCCGGCAGTTCAGTTTTATCTGAGCGATCTTCGAAGCGACTTGTGATTGTGATTGTGATCAATAGTGATTGACAGTGATAGTGCTTAGTGTTTGGACTTAGTGCTTAGTGTTTGGACTTAGTGATTAGTGTTTGTGAATAAAGTCTTCAAGAGAGTCACCAGGTCTTTCTCTCCGAATCCTCGAACCCTAGCACGTAACAACTGGTGTCGGAAGTGAGATTGGGAGATGCCATTGACTCCGAGAGAGGACTTCAAGGGGAGTGTCAGGACAAGGGCGCAGCGAGCTGCTGCCATTGACTCCGAGAGAGGAGTTGGAGCTGCGGAGGCCACACCCACTGGGGACCAAGCTCCGCCCACTGCGGGGCAGGCCCCGCCCACTGGCCCCGCCCACCAGGCTCCGCTCACTGACCACGCCCCCAGGCTCCACCCACTTCGGGTGAAGCCACGCCCACTGGCTCCGCCGACCCGGACCCGCCCACTGACCACGCCCCTCAGGCCCCGCCCAGTCTGGACATGGCCACGCCCACTAACTCCGCCCACTAGGCCACGCCCACTCAGGCCACACAGGCCCCGTCGACTAGCTCCATCCATCCTGCCACGCCCGTAGTTTCTACGGCCCCTCAAATGGCTCCTCAATTGGAAAGCATAATTGAGTTAATTCAGGCTTTGCAAGAGGCCCAAGACCGCAAGATTCTCGGCGCTTTGCAAGATTCTCAAAGGGCAATGATGGAAGCACAAGACCGCAAGCTCGGCGCTTTGCAAGAGTCTCAAGAGCAACAAAAGGACCTCCAAGAAAAAGCGCTATTGGCAATAAAGGATGTTAGTGACACGGTTACTAAGCTTCGGAAAGATGTCGACATAATGGAAGAACGCGTTACCGGGCTAGGAGTGGATATGGAAAATGTGAAAACCGGCCTCACAGAACTACAGAAGTGGAAAGTGCGCCTGGAAACCACAGGAGTCGCGACGTCTAGTGGAACTACCGGAGTAATGGTACAAGGACCAAGAGTTAAAGTGCCACCATACGACGGTACTACTTCTTGGAACGCTTATCGTCAGCAATTCCAGACGGTTGCTTCTGCCAATGGATGGACTGACGAACAATGCCTGACCGCTCTCACTGTCGCGCTCAGAGGGCAAGCCTTGTCAGTCCTGGAAGCGCATACAGGAAATGGGTTCAAAGACCTGATGGAGGCTCTTGAATCCAGATACGGGGAGCGACACCTGGAGCACGTGTTCCGTGCTCAACTTCGTGACAGAGTCCAACGCTCAGGAGAGGGACTACAACAATGGGCGTTAGAAATTGAAAAACTGGTCAAGAAGGCACACCCAGGAGCCGATTCCAAGATGGTCGACACGAATATTGTGCAAGCATTTGTCGACGGAATCAGGGATCTGGAGGTCAGAGCTGCAGTGAGGCTTCGTCACCACACCTCGCTTAAGGAAGCATTGGCGCATGCTTTAGAGGTCGAGACTGTTCGGCGTGATATACGGCAGACCCATAAGATCCACGAGGTCTCTGAGGAAGTTAAGGAGGTCAAGGCTCCCACGAAGAGAAGTTTTGGAGCCATGTGCTACAAGTGCGGCGAGAGGGGCCATCTTCAGCTCAACTGCCCGCAGAAGGAGACTCAGATGGCAAGAATGAAAAGACTCGAGGAACGCATTGAACAAATAGAGGAGCTGAAGAAGCAAGGAACTTCGTCCCCTGCTCGGGATCAGGGAAACGAATAAAAGCCAGGACTGAGGGGCGAGTACTGGCTGACGCGGATGAAGCCCCCATAACTGTTATCTCCCAAGCATGCAGCGGGAATAGTCTTGTGATTCAGGGGACTATTAACAGGACGGATTGCAAAATGACTCTAGACACAGGAGCCTCTAGAACGATAGTGATTTGTGTGAGCTAGTGTCAGTGAATAAAGTCTTCAAGAGAGTCACCAGGTCTTTCTCTCCGAATCCTCGAACCCTAGCACGTAACAATATGTATTCTGTTGCCGTAAATAGACAGTCACTGTCGATCGTAAAAAGTAAAAAGAAAAGGAAGAAAACTAAAATCTGCACCCCTTGGAAATTATTTCTGCCGGCGCCCATGATGGCCTGTATCTACTCATAAAAAATTTAAATCCGGCCCCGATTCAAAGCAAGCTATATTGGACACATAAACCGCCGTTTCATTGCAAACTTGGATTTCTGCAAAGACCTCATATTTTATGTAATAATTCATACCTATAACACAGTATAGCAATATCCCTATTCAATATTGCTATACTGTGCCTATATAATATGTATACGGTTTACTCGCGAGAGATGACAATTGTTCAAAAAGTTTAGCCTCATCCCCCGACCCACGTTTTCCAACTCGTAAACAATCAAAAGATGCCATACATTTAATTATGTTCTCATTACTGGTCGCCAAATTAAAAATACGGCTTCCCCGGGTATAAAAGCTGGAGATATTCTCTGATGGAGCATAAGCAGTCGAGATGGTTGGCAACAAGGTGTTCCTGTTGGCTGTTCTGATGCTCTGTGTCTGCCTGGCCCAGGCCCAGTTGACATTCACGTCGAGCTGGGGCGGCAAAAGGTCGGGATCGAACATGTGCAGAAGCGACGAAACCGTGGCAGCCATTTATAAGATGATCCAGGTATATTACGTAATATTAGGCCCCTTGTTTTGAATAAATGTTCATTTCAGATTACACTGGTCCATAATTATTATAAGTAAAAACTTATTCCTATGTTAGTATTCTATTCTTAAAGGGATTTAGTCCTATTTAATAATAATCTATACCTACATATTATAAAACAAAGTCGCTTTTTTTCCCCTCATGTCCCTTTGTTCCCTTTAATCTTTAAAACTACGCAACGGATTTTGATTATTCTTTCAGTGTTAGATAGCCCATTTATCGAGGAAGGCTATAGGCTATATTTTATCACGCTAAGACTAATAGGAGCGAAGAAATAGAGGAAAATGTGGAAAAAACGGGGAAAATTATTTGTAAGGGCTAACTTGAACGCGCTAATCTCAGGAACTACTGGTTCGATTTGAAAAACTATTTCAGTGTTAGATAGCCCATTTGTTGAGGAAGGCTATATTTATCAAGCTAAGACTAATAGGAGAATGTGGGAAAACGGGGGAATTATTTGAATGGGCTTACCTCGCGAGACGCGAACTACTGGAGCAATTTTTATGTTATTTGGCACAGATAAGAAGTAGACCACGTGAAGAATCATAGGCTATAGATTTTAGTCATTTTTTCAGTGGCTATATATATTTTATACCCGTGCGACGCCGGGGCGGGTCGCTAGTGTATAATAATAATATCTATGGACGCTTCACACCACGTCAGTCTGGCCCCGTACCTAAGTACGAAGGACTTGTGTTACGGGTACCAGACAACGGAAACATATTTTAATACTTTTGTACTATACATATATTTAAGATGTTAATTAAAAAATACACATCCATGACCCAGGAACTTTGAAAACTTTTTGTTCCGTCGGCGGGATTCGAGCCCGCGACGCCCGGCTTGAGCTGCCACACACTCAACCAATTGAGCCACAGAGGTCGTCGCGTCGTCGCAACATGTAGTAACATTTGATTTTTTTTTCAGAACGAAGCTGAGAGACTACTGTTTTGTCAAAAGCCTTGAGACTTCCACACACCTTTATTATTTTACGACATCCTCCACGACAATGGCACCATATTTGAATAAGATTATTTAAAACTAAGTTTAATACCTATTTGTAGAAATGTATAAACTGTTATAAATAAAGGTTTTTTAATACTAACATTGATTTTTCTGATTTTACAACTTTAACATATTATACCCTAGGATTTGAAAACATAATAATATAAATAAAATTACACCTCATTATTTAAAATATAATTTTATTACACTGAGTTATTGAAATATTCTTTATCTTTTAAAAATAAGTTCTTGCCAAGTCATAAAATCCTAGATAGTATAATCAGTTCTGTTCGACTGTTGTTCTGTTCGACTGTTCAGTGTTCAACTTGTGCCAATTTTATATCAACAAATATTAAAAGTTATCACTTATCAGCTACTAGCTGTTGCCCGCGACTTCGTCCGCGTGGACTTCAGAGTTCAGTTTATAGCGCGCGGTGTCAACAAAATTGGTGTCAAATTTAAAAGCTTTTTAAAACCCTGATACCCCTTAAATCAAAATATCCAAAAACAGCTGTGCAGTGTGCACATAATATTTCATTTTTTTTAATTAAAAGCTTATTTAGCCATTTTAAAAGCCATTACACAACTTTAGCTTTACCCATAAACTAGTTATCATTGGTATTTGGTAGGTTTAAGGTTACGTCACTGCATAGATAAAGTATTGAATAGTGAGTTATTTAATAACGTGTTTAACAATCGAAAGAATCGAAAAACTTAACTCAATATGGTGTCACCTCTTATAGAAAGACTTATGAGCAAGCGATAGCGAGATGTAGGCGACTCTTAGCGCCATCTGTTATGAATTTTTGGAACTAACTTAATTTGAACAAATTTACGCATTTTCACCCCCTTACAACCCCTTTTTCCAGTTAAAAAGTAGCCTATGTCCTTTCTCAGGCTTTAGACTATCTGTGTACAAAATTTCATTACAATCGGTTCAGTGGTTTTGGCGTGAAAGCGAGACAGACAGACAGACAGACAGACAGACAGACAGACAGACAGACAGACAGACAGACAGACAGACAGACAGACAGACAGACAGACAGACAGGCAGAGATACTTTCGCATTTATAATATTAGTATAGATTAGGGTCTGTTTCACCACTTCCTGATAAGTGCTGAATAGGCTAACCATCACTTAACTTGACAGATGAAGTATGGAGAATCTGTCAAAAAAGTTGTGAATAGCCTATTCGGCACTTTATCAGAATTCAGAAAGTGGTGTAACAGGCCCTTATTATATTACTGTTATTGGTTTATTGCTCATCATAATATTATTAATTTGTAATAATGAAAGTAATGATTTTAATCTCAATTAGCACTAACAGATGAAGTAGTGTAGTAGTAGTAATAATAGTTAAGTAATATAATTAAGATTTTGACATAAACTCCATACATTGTCAAAGTTTTCATTTATAGTCCATTGAAATGTTACAATTTTAGGACCGAATATTGCATTTATTAGAGGACGCAATTTTATTTTTGGAATATGTTGGGGGGCTCAATAGAAGCTTAACCTCAAGTTTGTGGGGTCACCACTCTTGTCCCCCGGCCGCCATCTTGAAAAAAGGGGTGACAACACTATTTTCGTGATATCTCGGAAACTATAAGTCTTACAGAAAAATTTTAAGAACATAATTTGTTGAAAATTATTTTGTCTACAAATATGTTTAACTTTTTACCCTAAATTAAAAATTTAAAAAGTTATAAGCAAAAAAGTGAGAATTTTTTTAAAAGGTTTATTATCGCTCTTTAACTTTGTTTAATACATTTTACAAACAAATTACCTTAGAACAACCTTGTTAATGATCTTTTGAGATAAAGATCCCCCGATCCCACCCCGATCTCAGCAAAAAGCACACGGCTGCAGAAAAGCAGACCTAAAATGCTCTACAGTATGCCTACTATTCTGTAAAGCTTTTCAGGCCTGCTTTTCTGCAGCCACAGTCTACAGTATGCCTACTACACTACATAAATATATGCAAACTATATTATAGTATGCCTACTATACTAGTCTGCATATGCCTACTAGACTATAAAGCATTTCAGGCCTGCTTTTCTGCAGCCACACATGGTTCCACAGTTTCCTTTGTATCTGCAGAAAATTAATTTCATGGGATGGGGGGATCTTTTTCTCAAAATATCATCTACAAGGTAGGTCTAAGGTATTTTTTTTGTAAAATGTGTTAAAAAAAGTTAAAAAGTGATAATAAACCTTTTCAAAATTTTTATCACTTTTTTGCTTATAACTTTTTCAATTTTTAATTTAGGATAAAAAGTTATATAAGCATATTTGTAGGCAAAATAATTTGCAACAAATTATGTTCTTACAAATTTTTTGTAAGACGTATAGTTTCCGAGATATCACTTAAATAGTGTTGTCACCCCTTTTTTCAAGATGGCGGCCGGGGGACAAGAGTGGCGACCCCACAAACTTGAGGTTAAGCTTCTATTGAGCCCCCCAACATATTCCAAAAATAAAATTGCGTCCTCTAATAAATGCAAAGCAAATGTAACATTTCAATGGACTATTAATCAAAGTTAAATTAATGATTTAGATTTTAGAGCAACTTATCGTAGCTGAAGTGCCAATACCTTCTAAGTAACATTTTTTAAGAAATCAAATACAATATGAATATCTCCTCATTGACAGTTTTACAATAATATATGTAATATGATATGTATTATTTAAATTTTAACCCATCAAGCCCCAAGCGGTAGAATCCGACCGCAATAACAATAGAATAACAATAGATTTCCAAGAATCGGCGATCAATTAAATCACAACACAAAATAATATTTGTAAATTTTTTTTTAGCAAAGGGAAGTTCTTTAATTCATGAAGCCCCAAGCGGCCACATCCGGCCGCGATAACAATGAAAAAGCTATTGTGTCTCGTTTTGCCACGACTGATGGGTGAATTATTTACTAAACCTAAAAAGTTAATCGTTTTTCTCATTATCCTGTAAAATAAGCACCAAAGCACCAACCATTAAGAGGTAGTGACACTTCAACATCATTACATATTTATGGTTTTTATAGCTTCTACTAACTAATTTACAAAATACATAGCTATAGTCATAAATTTCATAATACATAGAACTAACACTATTTATTAAGGTTGTGAATATATAGTTTATCTTAAATCTAAAGGATTTTCTGGTCACATTTTAGTCCATTAAAGTATGATGAGAATATGGTTAACTTTGAAGCAATCTATGCAACTAATTACACAATTTTCATGTAAAAACTTCATCTCTTAACAATTACACAACATTTAGTTTTTGTAGCCATTCTATACATATAAATCTCGCTGTCCATAGTTGATTTAATAAGTTATTTTTATCATCGTGGCAACTATTATGATGCGGAAGGAGATAGCACTTGGTTCACACCGCTCGTGTCCAATGACATCCTGCTAGGTCCAGTGTGCGGAGGATCATCTTCGTCAAACACCTCCCTCATCCTCCTCTTATAAATCTCGCTGTCGGGATTATTCTCCTGGTTGCGACACCTGTCCAGCTTTTTTTCAATCAATCTCACTCTTTCTCTCGCTGGTGTCTCGACGAACTTCACCATAGATCTTATTTTCCGGACCGCTTCAATCAAAATGGCTAATTTATCAGGTCCTGCATTACTGAAAAGTGTATCAGTGACGTAGCTGTCTAGGTTTTCCTGCTCCTTGCTGGCTGCATGCAGCACCGCAGCTAAGGCTATTTGAGAGGGAGCGTATAATAAACAAGCATCAGTCAAGAATACCTTCTCAAGAAACTCGTCAATTCCTCCTCGCAATCTTTCCGGGTTGGCTAATGTGCATCTCGTCTTTATATCAATGAGGAAGCCCTCCACAGGCCGGAAAGGATTGTGTATTGTCAAATTATAATTCAGCTGCTGCATAAGTAAAAGTTCATTATTCAAAATGATATCAGATGCTTTTTCTCTGTCACCCTTGATGTTGGCTACGAACTGACCAATAGAAACATTAAATTCCTCTACTTTACACGCCAAATAGACGCATGTGGCCAGAATCTCTTTCGGATGATAGTCCATAGTGGAGTTGTACAAATAAAATCTCTTGAAATAGTGGAACGCGGTCCCCACGACTCCTTTCGGCATAGGTGGCGCGAAACGCTTACAGAAATCCCTCAGATGGAGTTCATACTGCTTGAGTAGTAATCTCTCTTCTTCTGGCGATAAAAAGAAGTTATAACTCTGGTACTCATCTAGATGTTGCCCATGTTTTGCTATAAAGTTGATGTTGTGTTTCTCTCGGTGCCGAGCCAGCTCGCTTTCATCACTGAACGTCCAAAATTTCTTTTGGGAACTCGTAGAAAACATTTTTTTCACGACTTGATAACTAACTGCGATTGTATTAACTGTAAACTTTCAGTAAAAAAATATGAAAACAAACAACACGCGAAATGTGCAAAATCGAGCCAAATTTTGAATCTTGATTCTTTTTTTTTTTTTATGGCATGCACTTAGTACATTGCCAATGACGAACGGGAAAAACAATGTTAAAAAATTAAATTATGACGAAAAACGAGGAATTTGGAAAAAGGACTTCAGGACAGGATCAGGAAAAATATAAATTTACAAAGAATACTTAAAATTATATAGAATAGAATATCAAATCTCAATATTATTAAGTAATATAAAATCAACTAATATCTTATAAATAATATATTTTCTAGAATGTAATAAACAAATTATTGAAGTAGGAAAAGGAATACTATTCTTTAACAATGAATCAAGGAAATGGGAACGGTTGTAAAGAGGACAAGTGAAGAATATATGGTTGACATCCCCAACCTCAGCACCACAGGTACAAGAGGGGCTGTTAATTATATTAAGTCTAGCAAGATGGTCTGGTGAACACGTGTGACCAAGTCTTAATCGGGATATGATACTACTGCATTTTCTATTGAAATTCATACTATAAAACCATGGTTTTGATACTATTTCGGATTGAATACTATAGAAATGTGCTCCTTTTTGTTTATGACTTTGATCAAATGACGATTTCCATGACGTCTCTCAATGAATTTTGGGTAAAGTTAATAAATCGGGGTAGTAGATTTTGTATGGATTTAAATCGCCACACGTTAATGCCTCATTAGCAAGAGAATCCGCTCTAACGTTTCCTTCTATTCCACAATGACTAGGGATCCAAGCAAATGAAACTGAAGTTCCTTTCTTGGTAAAATCTGTTAATAACAGCTGTCTTATATCTTGGGTTGCAAAATTACGTAATTTTACCGAAAACGCTGGTAAAATACGCGTATTTTACGGTTATTTATATAAATTACGGTAAAATTACCGACTACGTATGTATGTAGAATGGTGATATTATGACGGCGGGCGGGGCGAGCGTGTCGCAAGTTGCAACTTGCAACTTGCGTATTGCGTGCGCTTTGCACGGTGCGACGTTGCCGATTAGTGCTGCTTGCCAGAACATTTTGCGCTGTCGCAACTTTTTGGCAGTTGACGACACTCGACAGCGCATACAGCAAGCCAGCTGGCTGGCAGTTATGTTGTTTTGACTGACTGCACTAGACGTGCATTAAGTAACCTGTTTATATCCCCATTATTAATGAAAATTATGCCACGAAATCAAATCGTTTTTTACCCAATCTTACCGTAATTTACCGTAAAATATAATATTTTACGTAAAATATCGTAATTTACCGAATTTTACGAAAGTAATTTTACCGCTTAACATCCCTACTTATATCAAATATAACAGGATGTTGTTGTTTAATTTTAAATGGATTCTTGTTAAGAGCTTGAATAGAACTTAGAGAGTCTGTAAAGATTATAGATTTTTTAAGTTTGGCTAATAAAATATACTCTAAAGCTTTTAAGATCCCTAAGCATTCTCCAGAGAATACAGTACATTCAGGAGGGAGTTTGATTTTTTGGACAATATTGTACTGGGAATGGAATACACCTATACCAACATGGCCATTAACATTACTTTTAGAAGCATCTGTGAAGATATAATGATGATCTTTAAATCGTGTATTAATTATATCATTAAATTTTTCATTAGCCCGCAAAGAGTTATTTTCTATATTAATGGTCAAAATATTTGGGGCGGAGACAAGAGCCCCATATGAAGAAGAAAAAATCGGTAATTTAGAAGAAGAATGAATAGGCGCAGCAAGTGATTTAAATTTAAAATAACTTACAATTAAACACGGGTTTTGTTTATGTAACCAGTAAGAATTTTCAGAAACATGATAAGAAAGCTGCTGAAGCTTCCCAATAATAGGATGATCATAAAGTTGAAGGCATCGAAATAGATATTTGTCGGATAAATATTGACGACGTAAATGTAAAGGTGGATCATAACATTCAACCTGTAAAGCGTTGATTGGGCTAGATTTCATTGCTCCACATATAATTCTGAGGCATTTACTTTGAATTTTGTCTAAAGATTTAAATCTTGATACACGCCCAGGCTCCAAAAGGAAAGAGCCATATTCTAATATACTGCGAATCAAAGCATTATAAACTAATTTTAGATAAAAAGGATGGGCACCCCACCATACGCCTGCTAGACATCTGATGATATTTACATTTTTTTCGCATCTATTTACAACATAATCACAATGAGGAATTCCGGAAAGCTTTTCATCCAGGATGACACCTAAAAATTTATGATGGTTTTTTTGTGGAATGATCATGTTATCAAAAAATATTCTAACTTGAGGAGTTACGCGCATTCGACTAAAAAGAACTATGGAGCTTTTAGTTGGGGATACATCTAGGCCGTGGTTGTCCAACCAACGCTTAAGAAAATACAAGGCTTTTGTTAACTTAGCGGAAGCTTCATCAACATTACTCCCTACAACATATAAGGTCAGATCATCCGCATACTGCGAAGCATCAACATCCAACAACTCTGCGATGGCCAATTCTAAATCATAAGTATATAAGTCATATAACAGAGGGCTCAAAACTAAGCCTTGTGGTAAACCTTTGGTTACAATTCTGATATATTTACGACAATTAATAAAGAAAATAATAGACCTATCAGTTAACAGGTTTATAATAAATGCAATAATTTTTTTAGGAATTTTTAGACGTATTAGTTTCCGTTTCAATATTGATATAATGACACTATCATAAGCATTAGAAAGATCTAAAAAGGCTGAAAGAACAAATTTATTTCCACTGAAAGCTAATCTTATGTCGGTGGTAAAAGTACTTAAGTTGTCATATGTACTTTTATTACGCCGAAAACCGTATTGGGATGAAGAAAGCAAGCTGTTACTTTCAATGAACCACTCCAGGCGGTTTTTGACTAAATGTTCAATTATTTTTAGGAGAACAGAAGAGAGGGCTATTGGACGATATGAAGATGGGAGGGAAGGATCTTTGTTTGGTTTCAAAATGGGTAGAACTAGTTGACATTTCCACTCAGATGGAATATTGCCAGATTCAAAAATGGAGTTGATGATTTTAAGACATAAGATAAACTGCTAAACTGTTTTCGTTTAGATGAGAAATAAATGAATAATAAATACCATCAGGCCCAGGAGAGGAATCCGATACATACGAGAGTACATTTTTCAATTCAGTCATGGTAAAGGTGTAGCGCCACCTATGTTTCCGTTGCCGCAAACTACTGCTTCGGGAAGGCAAGTTCGTCCGCCACCGCGGTACCTTTAAGTTTTATCGCTAGATGGCGACGCGAGAGTTTAAAAAAGGGTGTATGGGGCGCGTGTGAAAAATGGCGGGTTGACTTGCGTCTCCCGTTTTATTTTATTTAGTTTTTATATAAGTTTTTAACTCATGTGGAAACGTAAATAAACACAGTTTCTGAAGTATAAACACGAGTGTTTTCGAATTGTGGTGCAAGACCCACGTCTCCCCTACAATTTGGCGCCCAACGTGGGGCCGGACTTTCAAGGACAAACCGGTTTTTTCCGTTTGAAACAAAAGTGGAAAAACTTTTACAGTGCAATCCAGTGAACTATTTACTGTGTTACCGTGATAAGAACTGTGTCTACAAGCTTTTTTCACGTGGAGTGTTCTAAGAACTTTGTTTTCCTCCTGGTTGTGAAGCGTACCTACTCTTATAGGTTACCTAGGCTTGCCGAAATCTCACTTCTAGCGACAAAATCCTAGAACTTTGTGTGCCCGCGTAGTGCTTTAGACTCTGTTTTCGGTTCTTTTCTTGTGTTCGGTAATTTAGAACTGTAATTCCACCACAAAACACTCAAGTTTTCGTTTATACTTAGATGAGTTTCGAACTCAGTTGAACTGTCTGTGCTAAAATCTAGACTTTTGGGAACTGTAATTACTGTAATATTTAATATGCCTATTCTTTATAGTTATGTGAATTGAAACCAATATAATTTACAATTTTGCAATGAACAATTTTTCAAACATTTTGTCGTTACTATTGGAACTCGACTCGAAAATCGAACTCGAAAACAAGTGCTTTTCGATAATCGTTAGTGTAAGAAACTGTTAATAATCTAGACAATTTTGTGATTGCAAGGACTAGTTTTGTGTTTATATTTTGTTAGAACATTTACGGGAACATTCTCGATTGCATAAAACTTTTAAAAGCAAGTTTAGTGTCAATGACTTGTACATAAGTGAGATTACTAACTCGATTATAGTGTAGTGACTATTATTACGACGTATTCAAGTACATTGCATCGAGTGATGTCGGCGCCTTGTTGTGGTGTCCGAGACGCTTAATTGTACCTACTTGCTGCCTCGCCGCCCAGCCGCCGACGCGACGCGACGCCTTGGTGTTGGACACCTACCTATGGCTGTCGGCGGGCGCACTTCGAGTAGTGTTGGAGTTATTCGTCGCTTCTCAGAGGGAAGTACAACTTTTGTTTTGTACCATTCCTTTGCTTTGGACAATATTAAATGTGGACTTATTTCATATTATAAGGGTATGGACACACTAGTGACTTGTGTTGTTAAGTTTTTTTTTTTTTTTTTTTTTCTGAACATTTATCTGCGTAATGAACACTATTGTGTTATGTTTTATTTCTTACGTGAACTTTATTATTTTGGACTTTGAAGTTTAACGCATAGAGCCTCTTATTAGTTTACCGTGGTAAGATGGTGTTAACGAGAAGTGCTCGTGCGAATAGTCTTGGACAGCTTTCTGTCGCGGCGTCTGCTGACGCCGAAGCTGCCCGTGGTGGTGCTGCGATACCACCTGTGACTCAGCATACTGTGTTCCCCCCGGTGCAAGGTGCACCCACACAGATGTTTACGCCGCACTCGACGGTGTCGCCGCCTGTGGGCGGGACTCCCACGTCAATTACCATGTCGGATCTACAACTACAACAACTAATCTCTGCTCTGCGTATACCTGGCCCGCCGCCGTCCACTGCTAGTGTGATGGGGAGCCAGAGCAACTTCGCGAGATGTTCTGCAAGATTTGACGGAGCTCAGGGCACCAACGTCATCGTTTTCATAGACGCCATAGAGGTCTATAAAGAATGTGTCACCATGGATGATAGCATCGCGCTTCGTGGCCTCCCTATGCTATTGACGGGGATGGCTGGCACATGGTGGCAAGGCGTTAAACATTCCGTGTCGACTTGGCCTGACGCCATTCAGCTCCTGCGGCAGACTTTTGGTCCTCGCCTCCCACCACATAGGATTTATCGCGAACTTTTTAGTAAAGAGCAAACCGATGAGAAGACAGACGTTTTCGTGTGTAGGGCGAGAGCCTTGATTGCACAGTTGCCGCCCAACACATTACCTGAAAACCCTGTTCAGCTGGACATGATATACGGCTTACTCCATCGACGACTGCGTGAGAGAGTGTCTCGAGCCAGTTTCTCTTCGTTCGCCGAGCTACTAGAGAAGGCTCGTTCTGTGGAAGATCTTCTAGAGGAAAGTCGCACGCGAACACAAGTGCGCTTGCCTGCTTCGGCTACCCCAGCTGTGGTAGTTCCGCATTCCATCGCTCCAGTCCCTGCTGTAATTTCACCGCCTTCGCCTAGCACTTCGAGTGGTTCTACTCCCAAAGCCAGACCCCGTTGCGTATACTGCAAGAAGTTTGGTCATGAGAAGGACGCTTGTTATAAGCTACAACCACGCAAAGTAACGACAGGTTCAGGTGAATCGAGAACAGAGGCAAGGCCGTCACCTGTAGTATGTTTCGGGTGTGGCACTCCTGGCGTGATACGAGCTAACTGTACGAACTGCAAGAAGAAGGATGAGCTGCCTACGACATCGACTTCTCTTCAGTCGCTCTCGGTTTCTGCAGTCGGCACAGCGCCAATCGATGCGCGTGCGCGACCTAAAATAAAAATCAAGATTTTTGGTGTTAGTGGACATTTTCTTGTTGATACCGCCGCAAAAATCTCTATCGCGAGTGAATCTATGAAAGATTTGTTAGTGAAAAATAGTGTTAATTTTAAGGATGTCAATGTTGACATAAAATTAGCCGACGGCTCTATTTGTAACAAAAATGTTAAATCCGCTGTTGTCGATGTAGAAGTATACAATGTTGTTATACCTACTGTCTTTGTGATCTTACCTGGTGCTACAGACTCTCTCCTGGGTATGAATTTTATACGCGACGCTGGTATGGTACTTGACTTTAAGTCAAATCGGTTTACTTTAAATACGGTAAATCAAGGTCGTACTTACTTTCCTTTAGTTTTCGAGGATGAAGTCACTTCTCTTGTTTGTTCTTCCGTGGGGCTCCGCGAGAATGAGGGAACGTTATTGACTGCACCTGAAAGGGAAGTTCTTTCATCAGTGCTCGCAGGTAACGAAGATATTTTTTCGCCAGGGGGAGCGCCGACTCCAATGGCAGTACATCGCATCGATACGGGTGATAGCCTCCCAGTAGCAGTTCCGCCGTACCGTATGACTCCTGCAAAGAAGGAGGTTGTGCGAGCTGAGATAGATAGGATGTTGAAAGATGAGATCATTGAGGAAGCCGAATCGGAATGGGCTTTTCCGGTCGTGTTGATCCCCAAGAAGAATGGGCAAACACGTTTCTGCGTCGATTATCGCCTCTTGAATGCGGTGACCCGGACGGATAAATATCCGTTGCCTGCGATCGACGACATCTTATCCTCAACTAAAGCCAACTGTGTGATGTCTACTATGGATCTCAAGGCCGGCTATTGGCAAGTCGAAGTCGCGCCTGAAGACCGTCACAAAACTGCATTTACAACACCTTTCGGGACGTTTCAGTTTCGCCGGATGCCGTTCGGGTTGAAGAACGCCCCAGCGACGTTCCAGCGCCTAATGGATCGTTTTCGATCCGGGCTTAAGGATGTCTGTGTGGTGGCCTTCTTAGACGATCTGTTAGTAGTGTCAGAGAACCTAGAATCACACATGGAAGACTTACAGAAGGTCTTTAATAGATTACGATTATTCGGATTAAAAGCAAATCGCGAAAAGTGTGCGTTTGCTCGTGATAAAGTGACTTACCTCGGTCACGTCATTTCAGCAGATGGGATTCAGACTGACCCAGAGAAGGTTCGAGCTGTCTTGGAGATGGCGCCACCAGCTGATTTGAAGCATCTGAAAAGTTTTATACAGACGTGTGCTTGGTTCAGGAAATTTATTCCTAACTTCTCGGATATAGCCCGGCCGCTAACAGAGCTGACTAAGAAGAACGCGAGTTGGATTTGGAGTGCTGCTCAATCTCAAGCTTTTGTGACCCTTAAGGAGAAGCTTACCTCTGCACCCATTCTTCGCCAGCCGGACTTCAATGCTCCGTTCATCCTCCGAACCGACGCCAGTGCTTACGCGCTTGGGGCTGTCTTGCTGCAAGGAAATGACGTGTACGATGAGAGACCTATCGAATATGCAAGCAGGTTATTATCGCCGGCGGAGCGCAATTATAATACGACCGAAAGAGAGGCGCTGGCTGTTGTATGGGCCCTCGACAAATTTCGAGGATATGTCGAAGGCGCTCAAGTCAGGGTCTGTACGGATCACCAGCCCTTGCGGTGGTTATTGTCGCTCAAGACCCCTAAAGGTCGCTTAGCTCGGTGGGCACTGAAGTTGCAGTCTTATAACCTAGACCTCGAGTATACTCCAGGTAAAAGTAATGTCATCGCCGATTCGTTGAGTCGCCCTGCGCTTCCAGCTGACCCTGAAATAGAAGAATCGTATGATTTATGTCCTATTTCAGTCGACTTACCTCACCGTGGACCCACTGAGATCCGCGCTGCGCAGCTCGAAGATCCGGAGACCCAAAAGATCTTGAAGGACTTCGAAGACGATCACGATTATAAACGGTGGACAGATAGAGGGTACTACGTATCCCAGGGTGTTCTCTTCCGTGTTGATTCCGATAGCGAGACTGAGGAGCCTCAGTTGGTGATTCCGCTATCCCTTAGAGAGGAGCTGATGAAGGAGCTTCATGACGCCTCTACAGCTGGACACCTTGGTGTTGAACGCACTCTGAAGAAGATCAAGGAGAGATACTATTTTCCCCAGATGCGTCAGTTTGTCACCCAATATCTCAAGTCATGTGACTTGTGTCAGGCTTTCAAGCCGAGCAATTTAAAGCCAGCCGGTTTATTACAGACACCGGCCATACATCAGCGTTTCGAAGTTCTGGCTATGGACTTATTCGGGCCCTTACCAGAGGGAAGTCAAGGTGAGAAATGGATTTTCTTGATAGAAGATACTGCCACGAGGTGGGTAGAGCTTTTCGCCCTTGACGAAGCTTCCTCTGAGAAATGCGCAAAAGTTCTGATTGAAGAATTTTTCTTACGTTACGGGTTGCCCAGACGTGTCGTGAGTGATAACGGCACTCAATTTGTTTCCGCGGTCATGCAGAAGACCATGTTAGCCTTAGGAATTGATCAAGCTCTTACTCCGGTGTATCACCCAGAGGCGAACCCCGCAGAGCGGAAGAATCGCGACATGAAAGCCATGTTGGCGATCCTGGTCAATAGTAGTCATCAAGACTGGCCAAAGACTCTTCCTGCGGTGAGATTTGCGCTTAATACGGCCTATAACCAAGGCACTGGTCATACAGCCGCATATTTGAATTTTGCTCGTGAGCTTCGATCACCTATTCATGTGCTCAACGACATACGTGCTATTGTTGAGCAGGAAAATTTTGTACTCCAGATTACCCCTTATCTCAAGAACTTTGTAGACCACCTGCAAGAGGTTCGTTGGAGGCATGAGCATCAGCAAGATCTTCGCAAAGAGGCTGCCGATCGGAGCAGAAGAGAAGGACTCTCTTTTCAGGAGGAGGACCTTGTGTGGGTCACTAATCACGCCCTCAGCCAAGCAGCAAGAGGCGTGACGAAGAAGTTCGCTCCGCGTCGTATAGGTCCTTTCAAGATTAGCCGCATCCTCTCGCCGACCACTTACGAGGTCGTGGATGCCGAAAACGTGGTTAAAGGCAAGTACCATATCAGCCAACTCACCGCGTACGTCGGGGAATCCAGAAACCCCATTGTTGCTAAGACCAGGGGGAGACCCAAGTCACGACCGGGGCGGTCTTGTGACTTGGAGGGGGAGGTTGTAGCGCCACCTATGTTTCCGTTGCCGCAAACTACTGCTTCGGGAAGGCAAGTTCGTCCGCCACCGCGGTACCTTTAAGTTTTATCGCTAGATGGCGACGCGAGAGTTTAAAAAAGGGTGTATGGGGCGCGTGTGAAAAATGGCGGGTTGACTTGCGTCTCCCGTTTTATTTTATTTAGTTTTTATATAAGTTTTTAACTCATGTGGAAACGTAAATAAACACAGTTTCTGAAGTATAAACACGAGTGTTTTCGAATTGTGGTGCAAGACCCACGTCTCCCCTACAAAGGGGGAATTTAATTCTGAAGAAATTTTCATCTATTGTACTATTGTTATTAGCTGATAGGATACGAAGATTAACTGTAGGAGGAGCAAGCTTGTCAAGAAAATCATTTGCAATAAAGCTGGGAAGAGAAACAGAATGAGAAGTATTGTATGCAGATTTGAACCTCCTAATATTTTGCCAAACAACAGATGGAGGTGAATTCGGGGACAGAGACAAGCAACATTTTTGCCAACTTTCTGATTTTTTCTTTTTGAAAAGTAATTTGGTGCTATTTATAATGTTTTTTAATGTCCAATAATTTTCAAGAGACATATTTGTACTATATATTCTTTCAGCCTTTTTTCTCCTTTTTACAGCTTCCGTACACTCTTTGTCCCACCATGGTGGACTGGGAATGGAAGATCATTCATTTTTAATTGGAAAAACTTCATTAGCACTTTCTATCAAGACATCTGTAAAAACAAGAGCATCAATAAAGTCATCTCCACTTGGAGATATCTGTGACAATTTTATATCGACTTTACTACTGAATTTCTTCCAACAATTATCGGTGACATTATTGAGGTTATACCTGGGAAATAATCTAACATTTTGAATAGGAGTCTGAGAATTATTAAAAGGAGAGGAAGTTAATATGGGAAAGTGATCACTTCCGAAAGTAGAGGATAGAACTGAAGATGTTAATTGTGTTACAAACTGTGGGGAGCAAATAGTCAAGTCAACAACGCTTTTGCCTTCTGTTGGACTAGTGCGCCTTGTGGGCTCACCAGAATTTATGACACATAGATTATTCAGGTCCAAAACACTTAGCAGCTTGTTGCCATAACTATTAGTAGTGGAGCTTCCCCATGACTGGTGATGACAATTAAAGTCACCTGTTATAATTATAGGTCTTGGTAAAGAGCTTAAAATGTTATTAAATTCATTTAAAATATTAATAGAGGCATGGGAAATATATACAGAGACAAAACATATATTATTTACACTTATTGCTATAATAGATAGTTCTGAACTATGTACAGGGATATCAATAAGGCTAAAAGGGTAGTTTTTCTCAAGGAGAAAAGCTACACCACCATAGCCGTCTAACCTATCTTCTCTAATTGTATTATAATTCTTAAATCTAAAAGTATTACTTGGCCTAAGCCAAGTTTCTGAGAAAGAAAATAAAAAAGGATTATAATTTCTTAATAAATAAGCTATGTCACTTTTTTTATTAACTACGTTTCGAGCGTTCCACTGAATGATCTGGTCCATATTGTAGAATATTAATTATGCATTGTATTAAAGGGGCAACGATGGACGGTATATTATTGTTCTGCGAGTGGGTTTGTAATAATGATATTACATCTGTAAGTGAAGTAAGTTCATTCTTATAATTATTATTATCTTTATTGTATTTATGTACTGGTGTTGTTTTTTTTCTAAATTATCAAAAGAAAACTCTTTTATCACATTGTTATGGGCAATTTTATCATAATCTTTTGTTGGTCTATATGGAGCACGAGGCTTAGCAATTACAGTTTTTTTGTAAGATCTATTAGTAAATGAACTATTATTATTGTTATTAGGTAAAATAAATTTAGGGGTGGATAATATTATATCGGAATATGATTTGTATGATGGAGGAATTTCTTTATTAGCCTCTGCATAAGAGACACAATGTTCAGCCATGTGTATTTTTATACATTTTTGCCTATTAAATTCAGGGCATATTTTGTCATTAGCCATGTGATGACCAGAACATAAGCAACAGAAATATTCATGCTCATTAACAATACAAGAATCCATATCATGTTCCTGTCCACACTTGATACACCTTGATACACTGAGCTTTGGTATGGCCATACCGACAACATTTAAAGCATTGTATAGTGGGAAAGATGTAAAGCTCAACTGGTAATGAATTGTAACAGATAAAAACTTTTTTTGGCAGAACCCTACCATCAAAGTAAACAACAACTGACTGAGTCGGTTTCCATACAGGAGAACCCTCCACCATTGTTTTATAATTTAAGCGTCTGACCTTTACAACTTTACCACTACCGGCAGGTGTAGAAATGTTATTTATTACTTCTTCAGGTGACCATTCAGCTGGTACACCCCTCACAATACCTATTCTTACTACATTTAAAGATGGTATAAAAGCTTCATAGTTATTGTCAGTAAGTATTGAATTATTAATAAATGTATTAGCATCTTTGTAATTTTGAAATGAAACAGAAATTCTGTTTCGACCAATTTTTTTTAGAGAACCATTAATAATATTATAGATTTTATTTTTAATTAAGAAGTCGCCAAAAGTGATGGGATGTAATTGGGTACCATCAGTGGAATTTTTTGTAATTCTTTGTACATGAACTAAATATGGGGAAACATCGTTTTCATTATATAAACTTCTACCAATATGCTTTCTTTCTGTTTGAGGTGCTGAGGCTGAGGATACTTGCATACTAACTGGATTTTCCTTGTCAAGTCTACACTTACAACTTATACGGTTTCCCGCGCTATCTCTGGTATCTTAGTTACACTGCTTACACAGGTCTTCGGTAATATCATTACGAGATCGTTTGTACGATCTTTGAGTTAACTTTTCTGTGTCCATACTGCACTCATCGTAATCCAATGTAACAAAATAACCAGGTTGTGGAATTGGGCCACAAAAATTCCCGCCTCCCGGATCCGGAGGTCGATTCATTGTATAAACAGAAATAAATACACTTACCGAGAAGAAATAAAATATACAATATAGATGACTAAAGCTAAATATTTACAAATATATACAATACTCCCGCACTGAACACTATTAAACAAGTAAAATTTGAGACTTATGAAAAACACGACCGCCTACGTTCGAGTTTCCCGCCGTTCGATTTTGAATCTTGATTCTTGACAGTTGACTATTGACAAGTGACAACAGTTGACAATTAACTGACGCAACTGACAACTATTTTTTTTTTAAACATAGAGCGTCCTGCGCCACCAATGGCACAGATTACACGCATCAATATTATCACGATTCCGTGATAATATTGATGGTGTAATAGGCCGAATCGCAATTCGCAGCACTATGAGGGATTTTCTTATTTTTTTAATTTGATTGTCAAACAGTTTCCATTTTAGTAACTAGATGGCGTATGGGTAGACAACTATCGGTAATACCAGGGAATACCATCAATACTTGCTACAAAACTGGGCAAAAGAATGTAAAACTTGATACATTTCAATTTGAAAAAGACGCAATAATATTCCAATGAATAGGATAATAGAGTTATCATAACGATGTTTTAGTTAAAACTCACGGAAGAAATAGCCCTGTTTACCGATATTCACACCAAATGTCACAGGAAATATACATTTTGGTTTTGACAACATCTTACTTGCACTTGTGCAAGATAACAGATATTTAATGGCTAATATTTTACCAATAATGAACATCAAAAACATAAATAACACAATTTGGGAAAAAATAATAAAAACCACACCAACAATAAAAAGTAGAAGAAGTTTTGAAAGTGACATGCCTGCCAAAACTCTCTGTCAGTTGTCAGTTTTCAGTTTGACAATTTGCGTGTTCCTAAACTGTTACCAGTATACTGGCCTAATCGCTTAGGCCAATGATGGCTTAGATTTAACATATTTTGATTTACGTCACACTTGACAGTACACTGATATTTTTTTGAAACACTACCAATATGTTGTCAGTGATGCCAACCTGCAGATAATTTCAGATGGGTGGGGAACCAATAGAAAATCTAGAAGTGTCTACCGTCACGCTGTCTGGTGGAGATTTAAAAAAGAAAACTTCCTATTTGTGAATCCCGTGATACTAGAATCGTGATAATATTGACCGTGTAATCTATGCCAATGACCAATCATATTATCTTGAACAATGAGGTTATACTATTATTTGAAGTCTGGTGTCTCAAGTAAGTGGGGGAAAGTAAATTTGTTGCAACTTTTTTTTGCTAATTCGATTGTTCGTCGTTTGTTTTTGATTGTTCGAACAAATATAATGTTTGTTCGTTTTTCGTATTTTTTTTATTTTAATTTTCGAAAATTTGACCTAAACCTAGCGCCGACAATTATAGTATCTAGACTTTTTTTTCTTTTTTTCAATCAATCTAAGCTAGTAAACGTTTGTTTGATCAAAAAAAAATGTTTGTTCGATCTTATTTACGCTGATAAATGACAATTATTTTTTTGGCGGGGGAAAGTCAATTTTTTGCAACTTTTTTTCGCTAATTTGATTATTCGTCGTTTGTTCACGATTGTTCGAACAAAAATAATGTTTGCTCGTTTTTCGTTTTTTTTTATTTTAATTTTCGAAAATTTGACCTAAACCTAGCGCCGACAATTATAGTATCTAGACTTTTTTTTCTTTTTATCAATCAATCTAAGCTAGTTATCGTTTGTTCGATCAAAACAAATGTTTGTTCGATCTTATTTGCGCTGATAATTATTTTTTTACTATCACGACACCCACCTTATTTAAATGTTCAAATAAACACGACTGCGCATGCGCCAACTTTCGACTGCTGCGCGGGTCATGATACGAAATTGCGATTTTGGAGCAATTATCGCGCAATAATTTTTTGCTCTCGCAAGATACGTAATACCGCTGACCGTCTTTATAGTTTATTTTGCACTTGATTTGACTTATTTACCGTAAACTACCAGTCATTGGACAGCTAAGGATTTTTTTTACAGAAATAGCTGTAAAACATTAAATACTTCGCATGAAATAGAAATAGATATTATATTTGTGTTCATAAATGATCTAGCTTAAGATATTATGTAAACATAAAAAAGCGATGGTTTTTCAGTTAATATTGTTTTTTTGGTAAAAACTGAATGGTAGGTAAATCACAGTCATGGGACGGAATCACAGTAGTTGTGACACCCAAAACCAGTAGTTGGACAAGCAAAGTTTGATTGAAATTTGGTTAAAATTGGTATTGTAAGTAGGAAACATTATAAATAATTGTTGTTTTCACATATATTTTTATTATTTATTGCAAAATAAGGTATTTTAATTAAATATTTAACAAAAACTGACTTCAAAAAATTAAAATTCTTACCAATATTACATAGTACTATATTACATATCCATACTAATATTATAACTTTATAAGTATGAAAGTCTTTTCGTCTGTCTGTCAATTACTTCTTCGCGCTCAAACCACTGAACGGATTTTGCATAAAATTGGTATGGAGACACTTTGAGTCCCGGAAAAATGTATGGTATCCACTCGATTTAAAACGGACTTTGACGCAATGGAGTTACGGCCGTCATCTATTAATATTATAGATTTGACAAGGCCCCCAAATTGCGTAACGTTGAAGCCTTATTCATTCCACACAACTAACGGCAATAATCAGTAGGTTCTTGAAGTATTCAGAAGTCACACTTCATTGAAGTATTCAGAAGACACACTACGTCAGCTGCAAATTAACATTCGTATTGAATAATACTCCCTTCTTTCGAATATATAATATCAAATTGATCAGTATTATTTCATCTAATAACGTCCAATAACTGTTTTTCAGCACTTTTACAATACCAGTAGTAGGACAGGCCAAAAAAACCTTTAAATGAGATAAAAGGATATTAAGAATGTACAAAAAATACTTAATAGATTGTTATTTATATAATAACACGTTTATAATAACATACACAATGTGTATCATAAAAAATATTATTAAAAACTTTAGCATGTTTCTAAATTTTTTCTTCTCATTTGCAAAACCTAGGCGCACGTGATGACTGATGACCATGGCGACAAAAAGATGTTTTATTTTGGTTATACCGCAACATGATAAAAAATACTCTATTTTTATTGTAGCGTGAATGCCCCTCAATATTATTCCATTATTATTTTCATCGTATAAAAACCACAAACTTTTATTTTTACGATCAAAGTGTAAAGGGGCGAATATTTGAGAGAGACAAAATTCATGTCTTTGAAGTTGGGTCCAAAACGCCTTCGTAAATTTGATGTAACATTACACACTTCAATGTCTAATTAACTTACAAAAATGCTGCTTAAACTATTTTAAAGTAGAGTTAATATTTCAAAAGTAATTATAAAAAAAAGTACCAAATTGTGAAATTTTTGCGTGTCGTTTCGATACTGCCGCTTACAATTTATTATTTATAAAAAAAAATGAGCTAGAAAGGATTAAAAACTTAGTGTTAATTTGAAGATAAAGAACTAATAAACTATTCGATATCAACAAATAACACATCAACTTACATTAAATAACTAAAAATTCTATTTTTAAAATGTTCATAAAATTCGCGTCATTGTTCAACGCAGTGTTTGTTTTGAATGCCTTGCCGATATACTCTACGTGACGGGCTGAAACCTATTTTGCGATAAAATCTGCTGGCCTACTTTATATGATCGCAGTGCTTTGGTGTGGATAGAGGTCTTCGTTTTATGCAGGTGAGTCTTTGAAATACGTTCTACAAAAATTTCCAAATAAGACGTCATTTACCTTTCTCGATGTGTGCCAACATTTGTCTGTTTTTCACAACTTTTTTTATACCAAGTTATAAAGGCCCGCAATATTTCTAAGTTATTAATAATTTTCTTAGTTTTCTTTATATCAATACTTAATTATTAAAAGAATTTAGTGAATCCGTCATTTTCCTGAACGTCATTTTCCTGAATAGCCCTAAAAGCATAATGACGATCATTCAGGATAATGACCAAATCTGTAACTGTATTTCTGGAAAACAGGGATAAATATATCGAATCGATGCAATGTCGATATTACAATTAGGTAATTATTTGACACCTTTTCGAATAGTAGTAGTAGAATAGTAAGAAAAGTAGTAAAAATTTTATCTAAACTTCAATATTATAAAGCAGGAGAGGTTGTTTGTTTATTTGAACGCGCTAATCTCAGGAACTACTGGTCCGATTTGAAAAATTATTTCAGTGTTAGATAGCCCATTTATCGAGAAAGGCTATAGGCAATATTTTATCATGCTGAGAATAATAGGAGCGAAGAAATAGAGGAAAATGTGGAAAAAACGGAGGGAAATTATTTGAAAGGGCTTATTTGAACGCGCTAATCTCAGGAACTACTGGTCCGATTTAAAAAATATTTCAGTGTTAGATATCTCATTTATCGAGGAAGGCTATAAGGAATATTTTATCACGCCAAGAATAATAAGAGCCAAGAAATAGAGGAAAATGTGGAAAAAACGGGGGGAAATTATTTGAAAGAGGGCTTATTTGAACACATTAATCTCAGGAACTACTGGTCCGATTTGAAAAATTCTTTCAGTGTTAAATAGCTCATTTATCGAGGAAGGCTATAGGCTATAATTTTTTACGCTAAGACTAATAGGAGCTAAGAAATAGAGGAAAATATGGAAAAAACGGGGGAAATTATTTGAAAGGGCTTATCTCACGAGCTATTGGAGCAATTTTTCTGTTATTTGATACAGATAACTGATAAGAATTAAGAAATTGACCACTTGAAGGATCATACGCTATTTTTGTGGACTAATTTGTCTGTGAAATATCTAATTTACGCGAGCGAAGCCGCGCGGAACGTTTGGTAATAAAATATTATTTGAGAAATAATAAATATCAGAATTATTATTTAACAGGTGTATATTTTTATTGCAGGTGACTCGAAAAAATAGAATATATTTTTTTAAAGGTAGGTTTTGGTATTAGCTATATTGTAGGGAATACATTTTTATTATAAATCAATACTTTTACTAACATTACAAGTTTTATTGAAAATCCTATTTTTTACTTATAATAATAATAATAACCCCTACACCGGTGTCGGTGACGGTGGCTGGTTTCATTGAAACCAGGCAAGTTACGCAGGAGTAATTTTATAGCGCCCAAGTGTGTGCGCAGTACACATGAGCACTATATATTCCTTTTAACTCTAATAACCCAGTGGGATGGACGACCGACACGACTGGCGAGAGATCAGGCGCAGGACCGACTTTTACATGCCCATCCGTGATCCGATGCATGGATCATCTTACTTGTCAGACTTTATTTTCCTGTTCTGAGTGTCAGACAATCAGGTGATCAGCTTGCAATGTCCTAACCAAACTTGGAAACAACAATTAACAATATGTTTCCAACGCGGGAATCAAACCCACGACCTCTGAGTCAAGAGCCACGCTCTTAACCACTGGACCACGGAGGCGTTTATAATAATAATAATAATATAATCAGCCCAAATATGGATAAGATTTTTTAAATAATCATTATTCTCAACAAATTGTCATTATTCTAAGTAAACACGTCATTTTCCACAAATTTCGTCATTGTCATGAACAACAGTTTTTACTTAATATTAAATATCTCTTAAATTGCTTAATTTTTTTTCGTGACTCTTACAGAAAGGGAATTCTATTTCGGTGCCTTTTAACACCAGAAACTTTCAGAGCAATATTTAAGGATTTTTTAAAAAACACAATTTTTGGCCAAAAATAACATTTTGAGTAGATTCACCCAGTGTCCCTCGACTGAAAAATTCTAATGACTCGTAATTTACTCTAGCTGTTACATCTCCATTAATAAAAAAAACACACACATATGACACATGTCACTTTGACAGTTCCAATTGATTCCTGAATCATCTGTCAAATTTCTATGACCATCATTCGTGGTTTGTGATTAGCGATTTAGTGGAAAATAGATAGCAAAAAATAGACATTTTTGTGTAGGAAAGTTGTTTAACTTCTTATTTTTCAAAGATGTCCCGACACACCGACAGGCCGAGCCAGGCGCAAACGTACAAATTGGTTGTTGTCGGCGGAGGTGGTGTCGGTAAAAGTGCGATCACAATACAGTTTATTCAGGTAAATCTATTTGTCTATCAATACCTATGACTAAGTTGCGGGCTAGACCTGCGTTTCCGTTTATTGTTACAATTATAGCTATTGTTTATGTTCTTCTCGTTTTGATAGTTCTATCATATTTATAAATAGTGTTTAGTGGTATTAGATTATGTCAAGGTTTGTCGCTACTAGACGCCGCCCACTATCGTCATCATATGGTTTTTGAAATCCTCCAACTTGACCTCTATAGCATTTATCTTGCGATTATTTAACATTAATATCTAATGACATTTTAGCTAATCTATGTAAAACACTTAAGTATTATCTAAGTTTTGCTAGACACTGTATATTGAAATCAAATATTTAAATCACCTTGACTCTTGAGCAGGAAGTAAACATTTTTGATAGGTAATAAAATTTTGTCTGGTTTTGTACAGGTAAACTGTCATCTGTCTTGTTAAAGAATAAGAATAACAGATATTATTATGTAAATTTTACTTTTGTTGTCTATGTTTATGTTGGGTTTAAACCATCAAGCCCTGTACGAGCACTGGTGATCGCGACAACAATATAATACAATAGCATTTCCGAGAATCCCTGATCGAAGGATTAACTTTAACCCGTCGATCGTGGCAAAACGAGACACAATAACTTTTCCATTGTTATCGTGGCTGGATGTGGCCGCTTGGGGCTTGATGAATTAATTTGTAGAGTATTTTCAAGCAATATTTATTTATTCAGGTTCAGCAATATTCAATCTGGGCTAAGCCAATTTTTATGGTTGTAACACTTCCATTTACAATATTTTAAAGAAATGTGCTCTGTATTATATCAAGGACAGTTTTTACTAATAGCAGTTTCATTGAATGGACATGTAGGATGTATGTAGGTGACAGTGGGATGAGTAGTAAGGTCTCAGGTTTTTAAACAATAATATTATTGAAGTATGTTTATAATAAATTCTTACTAGATATTGAGCACAATTTTATTGTGCTGAAATTTTTTAAGCTTAAGCTTGTCAAGTAAATAAATAAATGTACATTTTTCTAGAATAAGAAAATCCTTATCCTTCCCAAGGGCTTAAAGTATTTCCATACCAAATATTAGGTTCAGTTAGGAATGAACACACATAATTTTGCATTTAGGGATTAAATTAAGTCAAGGAAGGATAAAACTCATTAAATCCTGGTAACCACAGCTATTCTACATTCTCCCCTTATCTTGTTTACTCATTAACCCATCAATAGTGGCAAAACGAGACACAATAGCTTTTTCATTGTTATCGCGGCCGGATGTGGCCACTTGGGGCTTGATGAATTAATATTATTATTATTATACAAGATTTACTAAAACAGTGTCAACTCATTAAATATTTAAAACTTGAAATGCTCTAATATTTCTAACAAGTTTAGATATAAGATTAATTTTCTTTTAGGTCCTTGTGAGTTGTGTATGAATGTTACAACTTATCATACACAAAGCCAAAAAAAATATATCTAAGGTACAACAGAGGAATCTTAACCCATCAGTCGTGGCAAAACGAGACACAATAGCTTTTTCATTGTTATCGCGGCCGGATGTGGCCGCTTGGGGCTTCATGAATTAAATTACTTAATTCATCAAGCCCCATGCGGCCACATCCGGCCTCGATAACAATGAAAAAGCTATTGTGTCTCGTTTTGCCACGACTGATGGGTTAAATTCAATACATAATATAAAGTTACTGGGATGAATGCTAAGAAATGCATTAAATTAAAAAAAAGTTACAATCATATATTTGTTCATACATCACACTTCCATGTATTTGTTTATTGCTTTGTCGGATTTTTTTATTTTAAAGGAAGTGAAAGACTAAAAGTTGTGATGAAAAAATTATAGTATATAATAAATATATAATAAATAATAATAAAAAATATAATAAATATAAACGGCAGGCAAATCACTATTTGTATTCCTCAATATCTTTATTCTTTTCAGAGTTATTTTGTGACAGACTACGACCCCACTATCGAGGACAGCTACACGAAGCAATGCGTTATCGACGACATACCCGCCAAGCTGGACAGTAAGTATTGCGTCGTTTTTATTCAGCCCTATTGGGCAGGGGAGTGGGCAGCGCGAGAATGTAAATAGTCACTCGCGCTGCCACTTGTCATGCCGCTGCCGCTGCCCGCCGCGGCAAGTATGTGGAGGGCTGAGTCATGAGTGTAAACGCTCACTCGCGCGTTACTGCCGCAGCAGTATTCAGGGCAATATTACCGGCAGCGCGAGTAGCAGCGGCAGTGGCTGAATATAAACTTTACATACGCTTTACATTACGGCTAGCCTTTGCAGTTCGCAAAATAAGACAATAAAAGTAGCGATTGAAATTCGGCTATTGACCTCGCTATTTTAAATCGACTTCCAAAAACGAGGAGGTTACATTTTTATCTGTATATTTTATGAGTGTTACGAAATTTTTTACCATTCGATCATGATATCGCTTAGAAAATAAAGTAGCTGTCAGCGTCTAATTTTTTTGATAGATTGTACATAAGTTTTCCTTTTCAGTCCTGGACACAGCGGGCCAGGAGGAGTTTAGCGCGATGCGCGAACAGTACATGCGCTCGGGCGAGGGGTTTCTGCTGGTGTTCAGCGTGGCCGACCACGCCAGCTTTGACGAGCTGCTGAAGTTCCACAAGCAGATCCTGCGGGTGAAAGACCGGTACGAGTTCCCCATGCTGCTGGTGGGCAATAAGGCGGATCTGAAGGAGCAGAGAGTGGTGAGTTACCAGTAAATTACCCAAGTCTTTGTCACGAGGGACATGGCTCGAGTCTGCCTTTTCCATTTGCAGCACTAGACATTATAATAATGCTGATAGCTGTTTGATTGTTCAAAAAAAAAAAAAACACCCACAAACAAATTAAGTCCCAATGAAGTATTAGCACACTGTGCCATTATGCACCACTGAGTCGCATTAAGAGTCCGTATACGAAATTTGCCGATTTCGCTGATTCTACAGACGTGATTTAACAGTTAAAATACAGTATTTCTATAAGTTTTAATGCACAACATGTAAGATCATTTCAATTATAATCTAATGTTGGAGCTAGTTTTTTTTTTTAAGTACTTTTAAATAATCCAACTCAAACCCACGACAGTTTTGTGATTTTTGCTGTAAAAGGTTTAGAATATCACCTGTTTATGGATTGTATTGACGTCTTAACGGTATGAAAAAAATACAATGTACTGTTGAGAAAGTCGTCTATACAATGTTGGAATTACTTTTTACCACTTTAATATGAAATAATTGAGTAAAAAAATATGTAACTCGGCAAAATTTTAGAGAAAATGGGCAAAGAATTGCTGTTAATTTCGGCAACTTGGAGCTGTAATTCATAAAAAGAAAACGACAGAAATAATCTATAGATAAAATTCTATCCAATTCGAGAAAAAAGAAAAAAAAATTGTGCCAAAAAACACGATTCAAAACAACCTAAATCTCACATTATATTACTCGCCGCAAGGCTCGAGTCGGCTTTCCGCGCTTAAATATATTTAAAATCTAATAATTAATATATATTTTTTTAAGTCTAATAAGGGGAAAACACCTAATAATATTCCTGTAGCGAACCTTTGCAATTTCGTATTCATCGGCAAAATTTCGTATACGGACTCTTAAGATAATCGCATGTTTATCAGCACGCACTCGCAGCATTTTAAAAATCATTGTACGTATGAGTGAAACCTCGCACATTCGTCCGCACCGTACGCGCCGCGTTTCGTGTACTGTGCGATGAGTTCGACGCGTATGGCGCGTACGGTGCTGACAAATGTGCGATCAGCTTGCTCCGCTATCTACACTAACATTATAAAGCGGAAGAGTTTGTTAGTTTGTTTGTTTGAACGCGCTAATCTCAGGAACTACTGGTCCGATTTTAAAAAGTCTTTCAGTGTTAGATACCCCATTTATCGAGGAAGGCTATAGGCTATATTTTATCACGCTAAGACTAATAGGAGCGAAGAAATAGAGGAAAATGTGGAAAAATCGGTGGAAATTATTTGAAAGAGCTTATCTCACGAACTACTGGACCAATTTTTATGTTATCTGGCACAGATAAGAAGTAGGCAACGTGAAGCACCATAGGCTATTTTTTGTGGACTAATTTGTCTGTGAAATATCTAATTTACGCGGGCGAAGCCGCGCGGAACGTCTAGTTAGAAATAGGTAGGATATGTATCTATCGAATAATAATAATAATAATAAATATTTATTTTCTCACCACAAAATTACACATTATTAAAGATTCTACATAAAACACAGGATTTGTGGGAGACTGGTGCCTAAACTAGGCGTTGCCTGTATTTCAGGACACCAGAGACTCCGGACCATCTTGCAATACAGTAGAGCACTAATTATTGCGACATCTATATTATTTTATAGTGAAGTCCAGCTTTCATGTTAGTATTTTGAGTGTTTGTGAGGGTGTTAGTTGGTGCGTGTGTGTGTGTGTGTGTGTGTGTGTGTGTGTGTGTGTGTGTGTGTGTGTGTGTGTGTGTGTGTGTGTGTGTGTGTGTGTGTGTGTGAATGTAAGTCTCTTCTCCTTTACTAAAAGCAAATCATTGCTTTAACTTTGTAGCTATACTCCCTTCAAGATAGTATCACGGTATCAACCAATATATAAATAATACAAAATACTTCCCTCTGTTCCCAGGTGACCTTAGAAAAAGCTCAGAGTCTTTCCAGACAGCTGAAGGTTCCGTACATCGAGTGTAGCGCCAAGGCCAGAATGAACGTGGACCAAGCCTTTCACGAGCTGGTGCGCCTCATCAGAAGGTTTCAGGAGGCGGAGAGAGTCCATTACAAAGCTGAGCATAGGAATAAGAAGAAACGATGCACCATTCTGTAACCGGGTAACGGATGGGCAGACTTATTGTGAAGTGACAGATGTTTGATGAAAGTGTGGTATAGGTACTCGTAAATATAATTTGGCATAGGTCATGTACTTTATAATTGCTGAGAAAAACTTGAGATCAGCTGCCTTACTCCGATCAGAATCGAATCGAGAATGGAAATTGATCTCACAGCTTGATCTCAAAGCTTTTGCTACTTCCGAGTATAATAACGCAAAATCGTGCTGCGGCTCAATTTGGAACTAATTCGGTCTCAACGGCTTTTCCTACTCCTGACAGCTATACTATCGCACGATCGCTCAATTTGGAACTAATCAGACTCGTAAATCAAAATCGTATCAGTTTCGGGGGTAAGGCTGCTGATGAAGATGTAGCCAATGCACAGTTTTCCGCCAAGCAATCTTAAAACTATGTGTGGCCTATACCATATCACGTTGTAATTTACCTATACATTATGATCATACTTTTACGTCTTTCGGCGTTTTTCATACATCATCTGTCGCTTTCATATGAGGATGCCAAAGGCAATTAACAACATGATTTTAATGTAGGTGAGTGCGTTTGGATACATTAATATTATATGGTTTTGTTGAAATTAATGCAATTATAAACTCTGGTTTTTTAATCACTGTCTGTAAATTATTGTAAAATCTACTAAAAAAAATTGAGTTATACAAAGTGATTAAAAGTCAGAGTAGCACATGTCTTCTATAAGAGGACACTTATGTTTCTATGTAATTGTGCCAAAATGTGTGCAGCCAAGGATTTTGTAATTAAAACGAAAAATATTTTTACAAGAGTTTTTGATACAATATCAAATGAAATAATAATCTGTTGTGAGTATCCAAACGCGAGGTAACTGTCAAAGTGACAGTGACATAAGATGGTGCTTTTCTGCTGAGGGTAAATTCTCGTGTTTATTTCGCTGAGTGGTTTCAGTCGACAGTCTCGGTATTTTGTCTCGCTCACACACGATTAAGAGCGAAGCCCCACATTGCTTTGTTGCGTAATGCGTTGCATGAGCGTCGTCATAACAGCGTTATACGGTGACACTACGCTGCGGTGCGTAGTGTCACCGCAGCGTAGGCGCAACAGCGTTGTGTCTCCGCAGCGTCGGCGTAACAGCGTTGTGTGTATGCAGGGTAGATGTAGGAGAACTATCTTATATGGGGGATATTTGAAAAAGTGTCCAGCTGTACGGAGTAAATAACAGTTGAAAAATCCTCCAAGAGTGGCGCTAGCTGCAGCAAAGGGTATGGAATGAATGTAGCCGTTGGTGACAAAATATAAATTATTACTGGAATATAAATTATTACTAGAATTACTGGGTTAATACCAATATATTTTTAAAAATATAACCTAAAATAGCTGAAATAAAAGTTGCTAAATGATTTAAAATTTACCCTGTTGCTACTGTAGCGCCACCCTAATTTAACGCATTTCAGCGGACACTTCTTACATACAGAGATAGTTCTCCTCCATCTACACTCCATAGTTGTGTGACTGCAATGACACAATAGCGTTATGTCACCGCAGCGTCGACGCAACAGCGTTGTTTCACCGCAGTGTCGACGCTCAATACAATGTAGTTTCGAACTTAATATAATTTAGTTGGGACTGAAGCCGTAATGTGAATAGAACTAATGAGAATTATTCCTCGAATGTTTCTTTGCAGGTTTCCGATAGGTTGTATTTATTTCGTTACACTGAAGCGATTCGATTTTTATAAAATATACCACCTCTATGTGATTTAAGAACAGTTTTTTTACAAGCGCATAATATATATACTATATTTTTATATGTAACTATACAAAACTCCTTTGTATTGTTTTTTTATACAATAATTTATACTTTTATAATATAGGTGATTTTATGAATTTCGTTGCAATAAAGTAGTATGAAACATATCCGCCATATACGATTTTTCCGATATACTATAATCTTAGTCATAAAAACCAAAGAAGAATTCTCTTCTTTCGATATCTACTCGTTTAATTCTCTTTCGTCTATTGCTGCCCCTCCACGTCGGCCAGTGGTGGGGATACAATACAAGCAATCACGAATGTGAAGAGGGCCATATTGGACTATTGTCGCATATGATCGACAGGTTAGCAATAATGGTTATGTATCATTGCCCAACGTGGAGAGAGCCCTTTAAAATAAAACACATCTATGTGATCTATGTGTTTCAAAATTTTCAAAATTGTACGTACATGATTCCACAAACCAAATACTAATTCGTTTAATATTTACTTGTAAGCTAATATGTAATAAGTTCTAGCGATGTAATGAAATAACGCATAATATTAACTTTTATTGAGTGCTAGGTAATTCATTGATCGTAATTTAAATGTCTTCATTGTAGAAGGATAATCAAAACGAAATGTAGGTGGCGCTGTAATCGCTATTGTATAATTTATATTAAATTGATAAAATACAAACAAAAAAATAAAGAAACTTATATACGAGACTCGAGAGTGACTGAAGAAGAGAAAGGAATTTTTATAAGTTTCTTTAAAAATATGTTGTATGTGGTAGAAAATTTTGCGTTTTTATGTAATACACAATAATTTAATTGCACAAAACCAAACGTACACCAATTTTGTACTTATGATTTCTTTTCTACTCTTTATTCTGATAAATCTTGATCAATGAAATATCTAGCCCTACATTGTAAACAATAAGTTGAAACATAAAATTGTGTTCAATTTTTTACTCTCGATAAAAAAATATGCGCCGTATAAACGCACAGATAAATAATAGTAGCATGTAAATAAAGCTGCAGTCTTCTGCATCGAAATTGGGTTGTATGCTATGTAAGCATTTCTTCTATTTAATAAAAACGCATCAGCATTGTTAAACTACTCAAAAATACTTTTACTCAATTCGACCGTATAAATTTTTTGTTTGGTCGCGGTTAACTTCGCCGTTTGTGATCCGATTTTGATGATTCTTTTTTCGTTGGAAAGATGATACGTCACAGGTGGTCCCATTGCATTGCATGGTAAAGAAATGCTGTTTGAAGTCGTTTTTTGATAATATTTTATGTCGTTACTGACGGCGTACTGAGAGTATGAGCCGATTCCGTTGCAGAGGCGCAGCTTTAGGTTCATTATTTAATTAGTGTAAGGGAATAGGCAACAGTATTTTTGTGTTGTGACATTAGCTTTTGTTGATTTGTTTATGTATAAGATTATTTTTTTACAATATTGTGTTTAGAAATGTGCCTGAAGTGCTTCCTCATGTAAGGAAAATTTTACAACTTATTAAAAATAAAATAAAGACTTCTATAAACGCGTTTAGGGCGAGAAAGATAAAAGCAGATCTTCTCTTTCATTTTATGGGTGTTTGATGTCTTGTGAAAATAGCTTTTCAGGTTTAAGTATTACTTCAACGAATTATCCTACAGTAGGGCTACATTTCTAAACACAATTGTCGAAAATTATATCAAAAAAATTTGTTTTGATAATTGAAATTATCGCTTGAGATTTTAGCATGTTTCGGTTAGTAATCATGATGCTCATTTTTGTTTCGTGGCTTGTTATTTATATATTTATTGGACGGCGGCGGCGCGGCGTCGATGAGCTTTAACGAATTAACATTATTGTTGTCATAATATCGTAATGTATAATAAAGTAACATAATCAAATTGTTTAATTTCGTGTACTTTCATTCTTGTTCCGAATACCTAGGTAAGTCCTGCAAACTATGATACAGGTGGCGCCACATGTCTTCATTTGTACTACCAGAGAAGTTGATTCATAGGCAGATGCATAGCGGACCTACATAATTTTGGTTACATTAATTAGGCCTCATTCGCACGAGAGCTTAAGGCCGCATATAACGAGGACTAGTGAAATTTCATGTTTTTATTTTCACTAGAACTTTGACCAGAAGTAATTATAAGCATTTTAACATTTTTTGTAGGTTTGTTACGTTCCATACCAAGGCCACAGTCAGCTTAGAATTTTGATTTAAATCCATTTACCACTAAAAAAAGAGTAATAAAGAATACTATTTTCAAAATTTTATTTCGACTAGAATTCAGCGAAAATAAACGTAGGAAAAAATATTTTTATACAAAAATGTTTAAATTATGATTTCAAAGGTTATGGTCAGCTTCGTTTTTGATATATAATAACAATAATACAGATAAATCGTTTTGATCACAAATTTGATCGATTTATTGATTTTCGAATGCAACGCTTGCTTTCAATATTTGCCATTACAATTCCACAGGCGTTTTGATGGATAATAATTGAATGACATCTGCAGTGAAATCTGTCTTTCAGTGACTGATTGTCTATTACAGAAAAACTAGAGTATGTTTACAAATATATCCCAGTATACTGGCCAGAGCTCCTTAAGCTTAGAATCGTCGTGGTCCCATACTGTTGATTCGTTTCGAAATATTTGCCAGTGCATTGTCGTATACTTAAATGTGTTTATTGTGATGTGATTATAATACGTTACACTTGTCTTACTAGTGGAATACCAGTAAAGCCCGACCAACAAAATAAAAAACCTCGCCATATTGCGGAAAACTACTGGAACTAATTTCTTCAACTGGCAATAATCTTTATGAGATGTCATAATTGTCATCTGTCAAAGTGTGTTCTCGATTGTGCGTGATATATTTCTTAGACAAGTGGGTTATTTACGCGATATAATGCCGAAAACTATTAAAAGCCAGTTAAGAAAAGTTATTTATAATATCAATAATTACTTGTCGGAAAGAAAGTCTGAAGGAATGGACTCTATTCCTCTAAATAACATCACGGACCTTGTTGTCAACATGACTGGTAGGTACCTCATATAGTGTGTGCAATTTGAATTGGCTAATTTGTGATTAGTTTAATTTAAAAGTTCTGTTTTTAGGTGTATCCCGATCGTCCGTAATGAAAATACGAAGAGAAGGTCAGACTTCAGTTGTATTTTCTACACCAAAGAAAAATAAACCGAAAACAAAAAAGAAAATCAATCTGGATGATTTCGATCTCTGTGCAATTAGGCATAAAATACAAGAATTTTATACCATCCGAAAAGAAGTACCGAGTTTGAAGCGGTTGCTTGCAGCTCTGAAAGAATCCATAAATTTTGTTGGTGGCAGAGAGTCTCTTCGTTTACTCTTGCACAAATTAGGTTATAAATTTAAAAAATGTAGAAACCAAAGGACAATTCTTATGGAGCGGTATGATATAGTAGCTTGGAGGGATAAATATCTACAAGAAATCAAAGATGTAAAGGAGAGCGGTATGCCAGTTGTATACCTCGATGAAAGCTATATTCATACTTCTCTCAATCATGCAAAATGCTGGCAAAGTGAAAATGAGCCTGGTGTGTCTAAATCTGTTGCTAAAGGCAAAAGATATGTGATTGTCCATTGTGGCGGCAAGACTGGGTTCGTCCCGAATGCTTTATTAATTTACAATGACAAAGAAAAAAAAGAAGATTTCCACGAAGCCATGAATAAAGTTAATTTTAAAAAATGGGTATTGGATAAATTAATACCCAATTTACATGAACCAACCTGTATAGTCATGGACAATGCTAGATATCATTCTAGCCAAATTAACAAGCCACCAAACATGAATAATAGAAAACATGAAATTGCAGAATGGCTTACATCAAATGATATTGCCTACCCTGCTTATGCCACCAAAAGTATGCTAATGGTTATAGTCAATCAAAACAAACCTGACCCGATATATGAAATTGATAGTTTAGTACAGGATTATGGTCACAAAATATTAAGACTGCCTCCTTATCATTGTGACCTCAATCCTATTGAGATGATATGGGGTATTGTAAGAGGGAAGGTTGCCACAAAGAATGTTGGTTTAGACAATATCACATTCATGCAGCTTGTAAAAAACTGTTTTGAGGTAAATATCACATATTTCGACAAAAATAAAATTAAATATTTTGTTTACCATTACTGATTTTAAATTATTCTTGTAGGATATTACTGCCGATACATGGAGTAATTGTTGTGATCATACAAATAAAATAGAAAAAGAATATAGACAAAGGGGACCAGTAATTGATGGAGAAATTGAACAATTTATCATAAATGTTGGCGGCAATGACAGTGAAACATCCACAAGTGGCAATGAGTCAGAGATATCTGACATTGAACCACTACAATCTGACCATGAAGATGAAATAATATATGAATGTGTTGAATATTTAGATTCTGAGTTTGATGAATAATTTAAATAAAAGTTTAATAATGAAATTATGAAGTTGTACTTTTTTAAACTGCCTATATACTTTAAAACTATACATAAATTCTATGGTTTTGTATAGTCTATATTAAAATTAGTCTATATTAAACACTAGCTAAAAATTGTACACTAGCCAATTCGCAAGTGTATCACTGTACTAGATGTTGCCATATTCATAGTTCATTTAGCGCCCTCAGGGCAGGTTTTTTATTTTTTTGGTCAGGCTTTACAATACAGTGCGGCGTCGTAAGATGACGTCTTGATCACTGGTAAGTAAACTGGGTTTTATTTCAGAACATAGGCAATATGTTTGGTTTACAAATATTACAATATTGTTTTGTAACCTAATATTTGGTGAGAGACTACCTTATTAGGTATCTTATTGATATATATTTGATAATTTACATTCGCCAAACGATCATTTATAAGTTTTTGATAGGTTTGAAAGTCATAAATGCAAAAATCACAGCTAAGTCGGATAATAATGAACAGAGTGTCTCAACACAGAGACACATTTTGAGGGATGTGTTAAAACATTGTAAAATGATGATATTATTATGTTAAACAACAATTTTATCGAACATGTCCAATCCATAGCAATAGAAAGATATACCTAACATCTTATAGTCAAGGAGCCCTAGAACATTTTTTTATTACTAACAAGCTAATTTTTTGTGAGTAGCTTTATTTTGATAAGACAAACAACTTTTTTATCTGCGAAAAAATCTTGAAAGTGGTAGCTAACAGAGATAGAAAGGATTTCATAATTTGATTTGATGGTCCTAAAATATGGATTGTTCAATTTATAGAACAATGTTACTCTTAAATTATATAACAATTAACCTACCAATATACAAAAAATCAGCTGGTTAGGGTTCATTAGGGTTCTGTAATTAACAAAACTTGGTTGACTACGGTACCCTAAAACGGAAGGTTTTTCGCAGATAAAAAAGTTGTTTGTCTTATCAAAATGAAGCTACTCACAAAAATTTGCTTGTTAGTAATCAAAAAAATCGGTTGTCTGTAAAGTCGGTTTACTGACGATAGTTGAACGTGACAACGTATGACGTTGTCACGTTCAACTATCATGTCAGTAAACCGACTTTACAGACAACCGATTTTTTTGATTACTAACAAGCAAATTTTTGTGAGTAGCTTCATTTTGATAAGACAAACAACTTTTTTATCTGCGAAAAACCTTCCGTTTTAGGGTACCGTAGTCAACCAAGTTTTGTAGTAACGATAGTTGAACGTGACAACGTATGACGTTGTCACGCTCAACTATCCTTAACCCCTTAACCCTCGCTTCCGAATCTCTATAAATAGAAACAAACTTTTTCGACTGTAACCTAAAGTGATTTCGATGTATTTCTTTCAAATGATTGTCTAAAAATATTTATAATGAGTAAAATAAACTATTCGCAATACAAAACGCTACATACATTCGTGAAATCCAGTAAAATCTTCGAACAAAGCACAAGTCATACCTTGACAAGTAGTAAATAGAGCACAATTTTAAATAGCCGAAATAATACTAATAGCTCACAGATTGTTTATTTATTTTTCATTCAGAGTGTGGTCAATGTATCAAAGGTCATAACTAACCAAACTTCTTCATACAAAAGTATTCTCTAAGTCATCGAAATACGTAATATAATCGAAACAAAGAGCGCGGCCCAGGTGGGTTGAGTACGGTTGCTGAGAGGATAAATGGAACGCCTCAGAGCTGTCAGCGAGGCAACGCCGCATGAACTGTCATGTTTTTTGGGCGCGCACCCCATATCGAATTATAAGACGTTATCACGTCAAAAAATTGTTCTAGGGCTCCCTAACTATTAGCACTGGAGTAAAATCGTAAAAATAATATTATCAAGCGGATAGATCCAAATTCATAGATACACTATGATTTTGATACGATATTATGTTAAACTACAATTTTATCGAACATGTGAATTCCATTCTTTACACAAAAAATAATATTGATCGAAATGAAAAACCTTTAAACCTTATTTGATTTTATCAAAAATATAATATTTTGTGAATAAAAATCACGACGACACTTAAAAGTAGAGAGCAAAGAAATTACATTTTATGCAATTATTAATTTTTTACTCACGACAATCTGGTGTAATGTACTGGTTTATTGGAAAGTTGGAATAATATAAGTCTTGTTCACTACCATTTTTCCATCTAATTATGTTAGCAAAAATAAACAGGAGAAAAATAATATTGTAACTGCCGTACTCAGAGATGAACATTTATAACTTCAATGTATCATAAATGAAGATTTTGGCATAAATACCATGTATTTTATCTTTCTAATTCTTTATTAAAATTCTTTATTAAATGTTTGACGTTATGTAGCCGCAGGGTCTTTCGTGTCAAATGTCGTATCAAACAGCTACTAGAACAAATTGATAGCCACTATCTCGATGCAAATTCTTCAAAAAATCGTTCATGGCGTGGGAACCGTTAATTTTTTCAGGATAAAAAGTATCCTTTGTCCTTTCTTCACCAAATTTTATAAAAAATGGTTCAGTAGTTTAAGCATGAAATGACAGACAGACTATTCTAATCTAAGTATTAAACTTTGACAAATCTAAGTATTAGTTTTGTTAAAGTCCCATCAGTCGTGGCAAAACGAGACACAATAGCTTTTTCATTGTTATCGCGGCCGGATGTGGCCGCTTGGGGCTTCATGAATTAAATAATATTATAATGAGGTATGTCGTAAATATGTTAAACATTTACCGGTTGCCATTATTGATGTCGAGCAGAATAGGCCTAAAAATCGCGTTTTTGTTTTGAATATTTCAGACCTCTTAACATATTTATTTTATTTTGTTTCTATTTGTTGTTATGGTGACAACAATAAATACATAATTGAAAATTTGAGCTCTCTTTAGCTACCGCGTTACTTGATATACAGCCTGGAGATAGACAGACGGATAGACAGCGAAGCTAAGACTTACTGGGCCAAGGGTCTCTTTTGGAAACAGATTCCTTAAAAACGACAAAGAAAATATGAATATGATCTGCATAACAATAATAAATATAATCTACTATTCATTAAAAATTTGTCAAGCGGGTCAAAAACGTTACCTGTATTGCAAGAGTTATCGTTTTTGAACTTGTGGAGGGTGTTATATAGATTCCAGAGGATGCTGCAGCGTCAGGTACAAGTAATCGTCATGAGTCTACATCCTATTTATTAAAGGTAGGTATTGCAATAAACCCAAGCACAAAAAATATTTGAACCATATTATAAAGTCATAAAATAACCTCAGCAGTGAGGAAATACTTTTTTTTCATGATCGTGAGTATAGAACAAACATACTAAAATAATCCATAATTTTATTATAATACAAAATTCATTAAAGATTTCGTTTAGTTGTGAACATGGCCTCTCTGTTAATCATTAGTCTGTATGTTGAGTTTACCACGTGATCACATTATTTCTGAAATTTATTGAAATCAACGACGGCTTGAAAACTAAATATGTACCTATCGAGCGCCATCTATTGAGCTTGTTTTCCGCAAATTCTATTTGCGTCATTTCAACGATTTTTAATGCCTGTTGAAAAAACTCTCGTGCGAATGAGGGCTAAATATTGAACTCAAATCTTTTGGGTATAAATAATTACTAGCGGCCCGATAAATGAAGAAGCGCTCTGCCGACTTTGTGCAAACTTCACATAAACCCTTTACCAGAGGCGGCGTAAGGCGTGGGCAACTGACCACGGCCTCGCGCCCCTTGAATAATGTTATTAATAAATAAAAAGTTTTATAAGTACATAAAAGTTAGAGTATTAAAATACTCTTTCAACAAATTCGTCCTGCGTTATCCACCAGGGGGCCTCGCAAAATATATTTTTGGGGTCTCGCGAGATACATCTTGCCCACATCAAATTTAGATCTTGGTCTGCCACTGCTCTCTACTAAATAGTCCGAACTCCGAACGAAGCCTAAACATATTATTTTGGTTTAGATAGGCGAGCCCGTTCTTTTGTTATAAAATAACGACGAAATAATAATATAATATTAATAATATCAATGGACACTTCACACCACGTCGGTCTGGTCCTGTGGTACCTGATGGACTTGTGTTACGGGTACCAGAGAATGGAAATATATTTAATACTTTTATACTATAATATATTTAAAATGTGGCATTGCTTTTTATATAAAGAAGAAGAAGATAAAACACATCTAACTATATCACGATTTAATTTACATATAATTTAACGAGACAATTCACTTCCTAGCAGCGAGCGAGGCCAGGTCAGCGATGCAGCGGTCCAGGGTCTGCTTCTCCTGGTCCGGGGTGATGGCCTTGGTGACGTTCAACACTATCCAGTCAACCATGTTCTTCTGGGCGATGCGTCTCTCCAGGGCAGACTTCTCCAGCTGGTAGTCAAGGCGTTTCTTGACCTGGAATTAATTTTAATAAATAAATGTGAAGATTATTATTAATTGTATTTCAGCAGAGCTGAATTAATATTATTTTATATTACTCAATAAGACATGAAAAGTAAATAGCATAATATAAATTGACAACAAATAACACAACACATTATACAACAGTAATTCCTGGTTCTTTTGTGAAGACACTGGAAAAGTGAAACATGAAAGAAAAATACAGTTTTTAGTGTAGGTTTTCAGTGATGCTTACCGTGCGAGTAAGCAATGCGTGGTTAAAATATGCAACGATCCACGTAAACCTCGTGGCCTGCGACGCTTAAGTTTATTACGCGTTTATAATATAATGCAAATAAATGTTCTGATAAGAATAAGAAAATTTATTTGCAAAAATATGGTATTTTCAATAAGGCTGTGTGAAAGCCTCACCTCAAGGTAAGCGTTCATCATGCGCTCCCTGTACACCGCCTCGAGCTGCAGCAGAACATTCTCCTTCTTGGCTTCCATTAGCAGCTCCTGGCCTTGAGCGCTCCACTGAGCCTTCTTCTCCTCTGCGATAGCGTCTTCTAGACCCTTGATGGTGTCCACGCGACCCTGGCTCCACTCCTTCTCGTGGTTCTGTAAATAGAATTAAATGTTTTAAAAATGGTGTGTAAAAATAAACGAGAATATATTATACTAATTATAAAGATTTGTTTACCATGAATAGGCCGCATAACTAGTGGGCTTATTTTGATGAAATTGGAATGCGTGCATGACCAGGAATATATTATAATATTATGAAACTTTAAACGCGAGATTACCGCGCGTTTAACGCGCAGTGAGCTCGCATCACAAAATATGCGAAATTACATAGAATCACGGACGTAAAAAAAATACGGACGGAGCATTACACTATAAAGAGGTGAAGCATGCAAGGTACGACAATTTCGTTTATTGTACTGTATTTGTACACATGACCGACACTCACACACGCAACTAGGTACTACAACCCGCTGTCATTTTACATTGAGTGTCGGCGCCAATGACACGCACACATCCTACAGGGGCGGCCATAACTATGCTTCACTCGGGATTAGACAAGGTAACGTCCGTATTTTTTTAAAGTCCGTGCATAGAATGTCAATAATTTATATCCAGGTGGTTAAGGGAATTCCGGATTAGGTTCACATGAACATTAATTTAGCTAAATACATTACTAAGATACTGTCAGAAAAATTATTCAATTTAAATTAATACAGATACACATTTGACTGCAAGTGGCGAGAGAATAGACTTTGCTTGCACAACGTGCGTCACGTTCAATCTGACAATGGTGCAGGGCCGGATTTATATTTTTATGAGTATAAGTCACTTTAATGCTGCCCCTATGTACAAACTCTGCCGCCATCCTAGGACACTGCCCACTATGGCGCCATAGGCCATGACCTATACTACCTATACATCCAGAGCTGCAATGGTGGGTTTGTGCAAAAACTTTCTATTGTTTTACACTGCCAATCTTAAATTCCGTTTTTTGCAAAAACCACTCACATCAACTTCCTTGTCCAACCATGCTCCAAGTTTGGGTCCAAAGCGTGTAGAGGCATAGTAGACCATCAGGAAAATGGAGAGACCGGTGTAGTACTCGTGTTCCATGACGTAGATCTCCTTGCTGCAGAGGTATGTGATGAGACCGACACCGAACGTGTAGGGACCGGTCACACCAGTCTTTGAGTGGAAGAACTGGAACCTGGAATATGCAAAATATGGAATCAGATTATATTTTCACTAGGAGGTATGTAAATTAATATTTTTTTTATTTAATATAATTATGTGCAACATTGCCAGCTTGAGAAGCATACATTATTGCAGGATAAAAACTACTTTGTGTCCTTTCCCAGAATCAAAGGATCTCCATTCCAAACTTCACCAAAATTGGTCTCTCTTAATTGAGATTTTTCCTATGTTGCATAAGAAATACAACAACCTCATACAGGTTAGGTACAGTCTAATAATCTTGCTAAGAATGCTTGACTTGACATTAGGTGATGAATAAAATGCATTCTATGTTACTTCTACAATCTAATACAAAGCAACTATATATACAAACTTTCATTATAATCTGTTAAATAATTTCCAGTCACATCAATTGAATAGAAATTGATAAGAATCCAAGAAATATCAGAATTAACAAATGGCTTTAATAAAAATAATGTTACCATTCTTCTGGTACAAAGCCGAGGCGGACTTTGCCAGGCTCTCCTCTGACAGGCCTGGGGAGGTTCTGGTTGGTGCTGGTCACATCCGAAGCTGCGCCACGAGCCACCAGAGCTGTGCACGCTGGTGGACGAGCCAAGACTGGAAAATGCAACGGTTTTAAGACCAGTTAGGCCTAAGTGATATTATAATTAAGCAACATAACATCTGTTGTTTTAAATTTAAGTTCAAATAAAATACAAATGCACTTGATTATCCTTGTTTAATTTTAAATTCTTGTTGTACATACTAGTTGGGTCAAAAGTCAAAATGATGTGTTTACTCTGTCATACATGCAACAATAATTGTGTTTGTATCTTCCTATTAATAATTACTCCTCGAACAACCATTTAACACCAACATTATTACGATATTTGTACAAATATTCAAGTTTTTAGTCAGCTGATTGTAAGAAGTAAGGTTATTATTTTCCTATCTTACAGTCGATTGCCCTGATAGTTAATACATATTTTAATGAAAAGACCGTACAAAAAGGGTCAAAATGAATGCGAAAAGATTAATTCTGATAATTTTGTGGTAAAAACTGAGTGCGGTAGCTGTCAATCAGTGATTACATAAACTTCCAAAACACGAACTTCATTAATTTTCTTTCTTACAAAATATGATTTTAATTGAGTAATTTTATTGGAATTACTTACGAGAACGTAAAGCTAGTCGTGATAGCATATTTTATTTTATTTTATTCCTCAGACTTCTTACAAATCTTACGACAATCCCCAGAGCAAGTACTTTTGTGTGTTGCACGTACTAAAAAAAATTAATAGATTTTTTTTAAAATTTTAATTTTTATGCGACATTGCGTTATTAATAATGTTGAGAGATTTACAACTTTATCGAACTAAATAAATTTTAAAAGTTATCAAGAATGAAACAGAATTTATAATATTTTATTAGCTTTATAAGACGACTAAAATATAGTAAATATTCCATCATAATATTAATTGTTACTGGCAAGTGGCAACTGTGGTCTGGAAAACCTTCGTTTTATTGATTTGTGGTGGATTTGTTGTTTTGAGAGTTTTTCTACGTTGCTTCTTATTTTAATAATTTTCATTTTTATCTAATAATACAGTGAAAATAAGAGTGGGTGATCTAAAAAAGATTACATTGTTGGAATAAGAATTGAAATAATGGCTAATATTAATACAATAATAATGATGAGGATGGTTAGTTCATTAAAATCGTTAATAAACAGAGTGTTCTCGTTATCGTCTTTTATCATTTGTTAATTATTGTTAATGATTACTTTATACTGAGATTTGATTATTATGATTACTTTGTACTGAGTACTGACTACTGTGCTACTTGACATTTCTGCTTCAAGTTGATGTTACTTTTATCGATGTTTTATTTTGTATGCACTATTTTTGAAAAGAAAAAAAATTTAATTGACACTTGACAGTGACAGAATTATTAAGATACAGGTTCTGTAAAATTGGAATTTGTCTGAATTTGTTGTTAAAATTTTGCATAATTTGTAGATGATTGTTAAATGATTTTGAAACAATGGGAATATTCACATCTTGCTGTAGACCTTCAGCGTCAGAAGTTCTAACTCCAGATGCTGTAAGTTTCAAATTTAACTAAAAAATCCCAAACAAACGTTCATTTTCTACCATTGAGGCTAAACCACAAAAATCACAATTACTGCTTAATGCTTGAAGTTGCCTACCTTTCTATGATGTTTACTTGGAAGCGTGAGCCCGATAAATCTTCACCAAACTGTCTTACACGCCAGAATATAATTTTATTTCTTTCCTTATTTTTCTACTGTTATTGTTTTTATTGACAACCACAATAGTGCTATCTCAAGCTACATTTACCATGTAACATTATCTTTTGCAACTCGGTTCTTATGATTTTTTCTTAGTCTTTTATGAAACACACAAATGAGGGACTTTGAGTTTTTTATGAAACACTAGAGAATTAAATCTAACCATGCTAATATTACCCAAGAAGTTGTAAGTGCGATGCAGAACATTTAAAATTTTAGGAGACGCGAAGGCGTCAGCAGGTGGAGGCAGCGGAGAAGCGGCGCAAGGAGGAAGCAGCTCGGGGGGTGAAGGACCCGGAGCGAGTGCGCCGCATGCAGCAGCGAGCTGAGGAGATGGAGAAGAGAGAGCAGGAGCTGAGCAAGGACGGAGGACCTAATCTAAGGGTAGGTTAAGACTCAAGTGTTGTCAAACATAACCTGCTACTTTTTAAGTAAAGGGATGTTAATTCAAAATGAAAATAATTTTTTTATTAGGCTTTAACCTAGATAGTTTAAAGCCTGAGAAAGGACATAGGCTACTTTTTAACTGGACAAAGAGGTTGTAAGGGGGTGAAAATGCTTAAATTTACATGAAACGAAATTTTGTACACAGATGTGTACAAAATTTCATTGCAATCAGTTCAGTAGTTTTGGCGTGAAAGCGAGACAGACAGACAGACAGAGATACTTTCGCATTTATAATATTAGTATAGAAGTATAGAAAAATGTAAAGACTGTCAATATCATAACATTATTATTATTATCTTTTCCAGTGGTCGGCCGACTGAGATCAGGTCCCGCCAGCACCATCCGGTAGCCAACAAACGAACCAGGGCAAATACAAGTACATGAACTAATGCTGCTAAGGTATTTTATGTTTTTTTTTTTTATTACTAAGGGGATATTCTTTAGCAAAGATAAGCACAGCTGCAACTACGAAATAATAAAAAAACTGTTCAATGTTTTTGTAAACAGTATATTTAGAATTTAGATCTTTTCTAACTTTTATTATTCCTTTGCCTAAAATTCTGACATAAAAAGTAAATCATGGTTCACATCTTTTAACTTTATATATTTTTTAAAAGGATTATCAATATTTTTTCAAATTTGTTTCTTCTCTGCATTTTTTATTCTGTACTCTGGCAATAAAAATATTCTCTGTAACCAATATTCACAAAATATACTGTGTTCAGTTTATTTTACACTGATATCTATTAATTCATGAAGCCCCAAGCGGCCACATCCGGCCGCGATAACAATGAAAAAGCTATTGTGTCTCGTTTTGCCACGACTGATGGGTTAAGAAGTATTTGAACAAATATTTGTAGACTTGATAATATTTTCCATAAAATTTAGTATTTCTCATAAAATATTTTGAAAAAAGTTACGATTTATGACATATTCGAATTGAAACATTCCAAAATTATATAAAAAATAAGAATTCTAGTAATCAGTATTAGGAGAAGATGTTTAAAATCTTAACAAACTGCAGCTGTAAGAATTTTCCATCAGGGGCCTTCTGTAGTACTATAAAATTCTGTAAAGTGTCCCCAAAACCCATAATGTCACAAATTATAGGCACATTATACGTATCTCTCTACAGTCTAAACTACTTAGAGTGGGTTGCACCAACTAACTTTAACTTTAACTGTAACTTTAACTTTTACCCCAATGCAAAATGTCAAATCTTTGGTTAAAGTTAAAAATGGATGCCATCAAGACGTCATATTTAACTATAACCATAGAGCTCGACAAGGTTTTAAATGCAGGTGGCGAAAAAAGGAACTAACGCTGTCATCATACAAAAACGCCATTTTTGACAGTTCTCCTTTACCAGCAGCGCCCCCGCCCACCTTCATATTTTATAACCTTGTTGGACCAGCTGTCATCTGTCAATTTCTCCGGTCAAAGTTAAGGTTAAAGTTAAAGGACACCATATTTAACTATAACCATAATTTTAACTTTAACCACGCCCCTGGTGCAACCCAACCTTAATGTTTATTGATTTAACTTTGTATTTTCTATAACCTTTCTTGGGCATAACTAGCTACAGCTAGGCAAAGTAGAGCGCGTTTTAAAATATGATGCCTTTATTTTATTATAGGCAACTTGCACTTAACAAACTATAGGCACAAAAATCAAAATGTAATTAGTGTTGATAAGCACTGTAATGTTGGTAATTACCTCGATCGTGGAATCGCAGACACTATAGATATTCAATTGTTATGCGACAGCTCACAGCCGGGTGCCGCTTGGGGATTTATGGGTTAATTAGAACTGTTAGTTTCAGCTGTCACCGCAATCTCTCTTTTTTGCCAAGCTGTAACTAGAATTGATGCTGTGCCAAATATATTGAAAAATATATTTTATTGTATTAGAATGTTGCTATTGTAAATATATTTTATTGTATTAGAATGTTGCTATTGTAAATATATTTTATTGTATTAGAATGTTGCTATTGTAAATATATTTTATTGTATTAGAATGTTGCTATTGTAAATATATTTTATTGTATTAGAATGTTGCTATTGTAAATATATTTTATTGTATTAGAATGTTGCTATTGTAAATATATTTTATTGTATTAGAATGTTGCTATTGTAAATATATTTTATTGTATTAGAATGTTGCTATTGTAAATATATTTTATTGTATTAGAATGTTGCTATTGTAAATATATTTTATTGTATTAGAATGTTGCTATTGTAAATATATTTTATTGTATTAGAATGTTGCTATTGTAAATATATTTTATTGTATTAGAATGTTGCTATTGTAAATATATTTTATTGTATTAGAATGTTGCTATTGTAAATATATTTTATTGTATTAGAATGTTGCTATTGTAAATATATTTTATTGTATTAGAATGTTGCTATTGTAAATATATTTTATTGTATTAGAATGTTGCTATTGTAAATATATTTTATTGTATTAGAATGTTGCTATTGTAAATATATTTTATTGTATTAGAATGTTGCTATTGTAAATATATTTTATTGTATTAGAATGTTGCTATTGTAAATATATTTTATTGTATTAGAATGTTGCTATTGTAAATATATTTTATTGTATTAGAATGTTGCTATTGTAAATATATTTTATTGTATTAGAATGTTGCTATTGTAAATCACATGATTGTTATTTCTTAATGTATCAAAGTATTATGCTATGTTGTTTAATTTTATATCAATATACTTAGTTTAAATTTAGAAATCACAATATTATGTATTAATATATTTTATGCTATGGTTTATTTATAGAACTTTAGATATGAACCCTGAGTCCTAACTATTCAACAAACTGTTAATTGTTATCTATTAATTAATATTATTAGTATTTTAATAACTCGATCGTGGGAATCGCAGACAATAGATTTTCAATGTTATGCGACAGCCGGGTGCTGCTTGGAGATTGATGGGTTAAGAGTTGAATGCTAGCTTTTTGTCTCCACCCACATCTATATTTTGCTATTGTAAAATATTATTTATACATAACTAGCTGTCCCGGTGAACTTCGTGTCAATTAAAAACCTTCCCTGGACTTCTACGAATATTTTAAGACTAAAATCAGCCCAATCCGTTCAGCCGTTTTCGAGTTTTAGCGCGACTAACACATTTAAAAATCCATTTTTATATATATATATAGATGTACCTATATAATTATTTATAACCTCTAATATTACATTATTGTCAAGAAGTGATAAGTGTTGTATATTTTATAGATGTAGAATCAACTACGATTACATGGCGCGCCCCTCCAAATGACTGTTTCAATGTGTGTAGTCACATCCTTATGAAAGAGTTTGTATGCAGTAAGTATTCAACCAATCACAGTACACGTAATATTTCACTTAATGTCACTTGTTACCAAGATTTGTTGGTCAACTAATCATAACTAGCCGACCGCGCAAGACAACGCACTTCAAACGTTTTGACAACGCACTTCAAACGTTTTGACAACGCACTTCAAACGTTTTGACAACGCACTTCAAACGTTTTGAATTTTGGAGGGGCGCGCCATGTTATCGTAGTTGATCTCTATATGGATGTTGCTTAGTGTATTGTACAAACTGTTAGGATATATTTCTGCAATGTTTTACGCTAGATGGCAACACCAGCACAGACAGTAAACAAAAAGTATTGTTTGACAACGTTTCTGTCAATATTCTGATATGACGTGTGCAACATGTCGGATTTTGGTCGGATTATTTACTGTAGCGCCCTGTGCTCCGACTTTTGCGAAATATTTACTATTATATTACTTCAAGCGATGTATGGGAAATGCTTTGTTTTTTCGACAATATTTTTATGGCGGCAACAAGTGTTGAGCTTAACACAAAATTGACCAACATTGAGAATGTATAGGCCGCGTGCAATTTTAAGACCGTTCGGCGAAACTGGAGGAAGGAATTTAAAAAAAACTTGAGAGCTGGTGTCAAGGGACACCCGGATGGAACGAAGTTGCAGTTTATTATTTCTTATGTACAAAAAAACCTGTATACACTCAACAAAAAAAAAATCGTCGCTATACACCACACTGTTCAATGCGAAATTGAAAGACGAAACGAAAATAACTTGCTTTCTATGAGAAGGAGAGAAAGACAGAGAGAGAAACACGCGCTACCGCACGGCTTACAACAACTATAGCAAAAAGTGTCGTTACAACTTTTCGTCTTAATTTTTTCTGTCTAGCCCCCTTTCGCAACGCGCGATAAGGCACTTCGTTCCAAAAATGTACCATAACATGCATGCGGCATGCCCCGCTCACCCTTCGCCCCACCAAAGAAACCTTTAAGCTTTACTTTCCATTTTTGACAAGCGATCTAAAGGTGGTATACTAACTACTGCCTTAGATATTAAAATTTTTTTTTTCACGACTCATGTTAAAAATAAAACCTCTCGAAAGACATTAAGATTGTGGTTATACTGTGTAGATATTCTCAGCGCTTTAATCACATAAAGTAGGTGTTCTTCTGACCAATATAAGTACTATTTGTAATCTATTCTAAACTTTTTAAGGTTTTGTAGGAACAAAGTTGGAAAATGTTATGACGATCGAGGCAAATGTTATGACGATCGAGGCAAATGTTATTTTCAAGACCAAGTAAAAGTTATCCTATTTTGTTACTATACTGCTTAAAAACTAATAAAAATATTTACGGTTATAAGGTTTCTAAAACGCCAGACAACGACAATGATCTTGTATTATTTAGCTGTTTATATTTTTATGAATAATTGGAGTCGAACAGTTTATTGGAGATTTTGAAGACCAAATTAACTTAAAAATTACTAACTTACTTAATTACGGTTTTTTTTTTCTATATTTTTTTTGTCGCATAATACAATTTGGAATGTTTTCTTTCTAAATTAATCAGAATAAATGCAAAAAGTACATATTATTTTTTTGGATGATGGATTTCATGGAATGACCGGGTTACTATTAATATTAAATATTACATAATATTTATCAAAAAAAAGTAAAATTACGTGATTTTTTAAGCTATTGTATAGCTTTTATCGCGGGCTTTGAGCGTGGCGACCGAATCGCGAATCAAGAAATTCCGTAACGAAAAAAACCTAACACAACCCACTTGCATAAGTCGATCTCTCTTGATCGGCTCTACCGCGGCAGTACCCGAGTTTTTTTTTAAATTCTAATTATTGTATTTAATAAATAATAACATTTGCTAAGATCGCCTGATGGTATACAGATTTGAGACTCTCAAACTTATGAGCGCGGTTTATCTAACATTATATTGAAACTTTACTGTTTATTTTATAAGTGTATTTTTATATAATGTTAAATGTACGTTAAACGATGTAAATTTTTTAATCACAAAATATAAGATTGATGTATTTCATTTGTTTTATTAGAAACCTTGTTATTTTATTAAAAATTTCATCTCGCCCTTACGTATAGGTGATAGGTTTTCGATTTTATTTAATTACTAGAAGACGCCCTCAATTCCGTTGGGCCAAAATTCGTTTATCGCCCAGGGAACCGTACAGTTCCGAAATCTGCCACCAAAACTATCCTATGTCCTATCCCGGGACTCAATGTATCTGCATACAAAATCTTGCAACAAAAGATACCCATTAGCTTTGTCCACGTTGTGTCTTTTTTTTATTTATCAAGGGCATGCGTTTTAGCGCAGTCAACAGCGAACGTGAGGCATGCCCGCGACGCATGCCCTCTGACCGTATCCAAAACTTTCGCTTTGTTCTTTAATGACAATGTTGGCGTTGCGTTCGTTGACGCGTTCAATTATTGAATGCGCCAATACGAAAGTTGAATGAAAGAAGATGACGAAAATTGAAGACGAAGTGCACAGTGTGGACATAACTATTGAAATGCGCGGTGTTGGCTGCCTGTTCCAAATTCAATGACATCCATACTAATATTATATATGCGAAAGTGTATCTATCTGTCTTCTGTCTGACTGTTATCTCTTCACGTTTCTATGAGAGAGAAACAGAGAGAAGCACGCGCTACCGCACGGCTTACAACAACTATAGTAAAAAGTGTCGTTACAACTTTTCTTCTTAATTTTTATCTGTCTAGCCCCCTTTCGCAACTCGCGATGAGGAACTTCGTTCCAATTTTGATAAAATGTATTATGTAGTATAGAGACACCCGGGAAGGGACATAGAATACTTTCATCCCTGGAAAAAACGGTTCCCGGGCGAGAAACGAACTTTGGCGCAATGGAGTTGCGGGCGACATCTAGTCAAAAAATATACCCACAGTTGAATGTAGAATTAAAATTTGAACACCTCCTGTTTTGAAAGTCGGCTAAAAACAATGCATGTGTCACGATGTACTCAGGACACTCACAGTGCAAAGTACACAGTGCGAAGCACTACGCATGTGTAGCTGCAGCAACCGACTTTGCATTGGTCTAGCGGTCTAGCCGTCTAGCTACACATCACACATGCCGCCGCTGCTTTGCGATGGCGTAAAGCAAAATGAAACCTATAGCCACAGTGTAAATAACTACAGTGGTCCAACGAACACGTCTAGACAAAGCAATCGTGCGGGGCGTGCGGGGTGAGAGAGGCGCGGTAGCGATACCGAACTGTCATACACTCGTTCGGTACACGTCAGCCGGGGTTGACGCTTTTTAATTGGCACTGAATTAAAGGGGCAGTTGTAAAAAGCAGTTTTTGTAAGTTAAAAATTATAAATGGCACGTTCAATAACTACTTTAGCAGTTAAAACTAAGCAGTAAATTAAACAAAAATGAGTAGTAAAAAATAATGAAATGGATAATTGAAAACATTATTGAACAGTAAAATAATTAAATGAGCAGTAAAAACGAACGAATGAGCGGTTACGTCTGGGCAGTAACAAATCGGAATTTGTCAGTAAGAAATCTCATTCTAAGCAGTTCTCCGCGCTAAAGTAAAAAACCGTGTTGGATATGTTTTAAGGGCCCCCGAGACGGTCAAACGGTTTGATTCAAACACGTAAATTTTGGTTCGACTCAAACCATTTTGATCGTTTACAAAGCTAGCTTGAACGGTTTTTCAAACATTTACGTGTTTGAAGCTCGTTTGATGAAATTTCATATTTTTGTTGTGTTTGACGCGCCGTTTGATCGTGTTCCGACTTCCGATGCGTTTGAACAAACTCGGCTTAGTTTAGTACTGGATTTTGAAGTTTGAGAGCAATCTTGTCTGCATCACACACATCTAATTATGGCGGCGCACTGAACCAAATGCGCAATGCCGTTTGACAACCGTTCAAACCGACATCAAACGGTTTCATCAAACACGTAATGTTTGAATCAAACCGTTTGACCGTCTCGGGGGCCCTTTAGATTGCTTGCAAAAAATGGAAAGGGCGTAAGCGACAAAATGGTTTTTGTCGCGTAATTTAAAAACCATAAATATATTTCGTATAAGCTATGGGCAAATTAGAGTGTATGCTTGAACCAATTTATGTACAAATTTTGGAAGCTTAAATCACTCTCCTCTGTTGGCAAAATAGGAATCCATTTTTTTACAGAGGTCTTTTTGATTAATTATTCTGTGTTATAAAAGTTGACCAATCGTGTTATGCTATGGGTGATTCAAAGACAAAGACATGATGAATACTGACAATGAACTTTAATTTCTTAGCTTTAGTCATTGCTGAGAAAAATCGATATTGCTACAGCCAAATTATCAAGGCGACGCCTTAAACAATGAGGTAGTAAAATAAAATAGGCAAAGTGGGAGTCGAACTCGCCCATGGAGGATTCCGTACCGTTATAAAGCGAAACTAAGGCTGGTATAAATAGTACTCTATACTCAAGATGCATCTCGGTCTCAAGACTCAGTTCAGGCTCTGTGATTGGTTGGCTGTCAAAATTTGGACCAATCACCGAACCGAACCGCGTCTTGAGACCGGGTCGCATCTTAAGTACTGACTATTTATACCAGCCTAAGGGCCGGGACACAAAAACACGATACGACGTCGTACGACGTCGTGTCGTGGGAATCTCATCGACGTCGACGTCGTGTCGTGGGAATCTATGACGCGCGTCGTAAGAAGCTACGACACGGTATCGTGCGGCGTCGTAAGACGTCGCGTCGTAGAAACTCACGTAGAATTTCTACGACGCGCGTCGTAGATTCCCACGACACGACGTCGTGCGACGTCGTACGACGTCGTGTCGTGTTTTTGTGTCCCGGCCCTAACACGACATCGTACGACGTCGTACGACGTCGCGTCGTAGAAACTCACGTAGAAATTCAACGATGAGTTTCTACGACGCGACGTCGTACGATGTCGTGTCGTGGTTTTTTACGACGCGCGTCGTAGATTCCCACGACGTCGTGTCGTGTTTTTCTGTCCCGGCCCTAAGACGGCCCTAAGGGTCTAAACACACTAGGCTGAATTACGCCGACGTAAATTCCGCCCGCGTTTCAAATCCATACAAAATATGGGCGGAACGCGACAGACACACTATGCCGAAATTCCGTCGTGAGCCGAATTTCCGTCGAGCCGAGTCGAGCGTAAAATTCGGCAGCGATTCGGTGGTAATGTTTTGTATAGCAACACACTATACGCGACGGAATTATCAAAACCGAATATAGCAAATCCAACCTTATCTCCAAAGCGTTAACGCACACATTACATCTGAGAATTTTAAATACTTACGCGCGCGTTCGGCAACGGAAATTACGCCGCGAAATTTCGGTTCTTCGCGTAATTTATGGTGTGTCGCATCAGACGTAAGCGGCTGAACGTAATTTCAGCCACGTAAATTACGCTGGCGTAATTCAGCCTAGAGTGTTTAGACACTTAGACTCTGTATTGTGGTCTAAGACATAATCTTGAGATACAGCCTGGAGACAGACAGACGGTACTTGTGATGGAAAATTAAATTACTTTTACTTTCATTGAATGTTTCGTATTGAAACTGGATTTAGTTAACTTTGATCCTATTTTGAGGATACTGAATAAAATGCAATTTATATGAACTTTTGTATATTAGTTTTGTAACAATTGAACAGCATTACAATGCAATAAAAGAATGGACGAGACAAGAATATATCGACTACCGCCTACCAATTAGCAAAAATAAAAATTATTAAAACGCCTGTAAAAATTACATTGCAAAACATAATTTTAAGAAACAAAAGAAACTAAATTAACATTAAAAGATTTAGGCGCTGCAACACTGAATTAATTTAAAACTAAATTAAAAATAATAGGTACTTTTATTCGTAATTCGAAACATAATATAATAATAATATAATAATATCTATGGACGCTTCACACTACGTCAGTCTGGCCCCGTGCTAAGTACCTAAAGGACTTGTGTTACAGGTACCAGACAACGGAAATATATTAAATAATACTTTTATACTATACATATATTTAAGATTTTTACTATATGATACACATATATAATACACATCCATGACCCAGGAACTTCATAAACTTTTTGTTCCGTCGGCGGGACTCGAACCCGCGACCTCCGGCTTGAGCTACCAACGCGCTCACCACTGAGCCACAGAGGAGGAGTACTGTAGGCTGTAGCATGAGACATTTACCACATGAAAGGGCTTGAATTTTGAAAAGTTGAGCATATTTTTGTTGCATGACGAAAAATCTGATATCGGAAATGGAGCGAAGTCCAGTTCCGATACCATCTAGAGCAGGGGTTCCCAATCTTTTTCAGCCTGCGGCGTAGTTACACGTAAAATATTTTGTCACGGCGCCCTACTCTACCTAGCTTTTAGAAAAAGATACATAAATAAATACCTAATGTTTTAAGCAGGTGAATAGTAATAAACAAATATTAAATCATCTACCTGCTTTACATTATTAATATTATAATTTAATTTTATAATATTTGTGTTTTTGGATAATGATGGAAGAACGACTCACGGCGCCCCTCTTGCCTTTCCACGGTGCACCAGGGCGCCGCGGCGCACAGTTTGGGAACCCCTGATCTAGAGGGTAAGGCCTAGTTAGCCTCGAAGAAGCTTGGTGTTCTTAACAGAGCGAGACAGTACTTCAGTCCGGACCAACGCCTACAACTTTACAAGGCGCAGGTTCGGCCTCATATGGAATATTGTTCTCATCTCTGGGCAGGAGCGCCAAAATACCAACTGCTCCCCCTGGATCGTATCCAACGAAGGGCCGCTCGAATTGTTGACTGCCATAGTGTTTCAAACAGCTTGGACCCCTTGGAATTACGCCGAGATGTAGCTTCACTCTGCATCCTCTATCGGTTGTATCACGGGAAGTGCTCTGAGGAATTGTTCGGAATCATACCACCTGCAACTTTTCGTCATCGTCCCACGCGAAAAATATACCATCCTCACCTTGATGAGTGGCAGTCTTCCACGGTGCGTTTCTCGCATAACTTTCTGCCGCGCACTGTAAAACTTTGGTACGAACTGTCACCAGCAGTTTTTCCGGACCTACGACCTGCAAACCTTCAAGAAGAGAGCGTATTCCCTCTTAAAAGGCCGGTAACGCACCTGCAGCTCTTCTGATGTTGCGAGTGTCCATGGGCGACGGTAGTTGCTTTCCATCAGGTGACCCGTTTGCTCGTTTGCCCCCTTATTTTATAAAAAAAAAAAAAAACAAATCTCCAAACCAGGCCATGGGAGAAAAAAGATAACGAGGGTAGAAGGTAAAAAAGATAATACAAAAAACACCCTGTATTATTGTATCAATTTATAGTGTTGAAACTATAACTTAAAGCGAATAATATCTGAAAAGTAATCGTATATGGCAAACTAAAGGAAAGTGTTTTTTTAATTATTTAAATAATAAATAGTTTCATATTTAAAAGACTGAAAAAGGGGACCCCGAAAAAGGGTGGCAAACTTCTAGCGGCGAGCCTGCCGTGTGTAGACCACTTACATATTATTTTCGATATAACCCGAATATATTTAATTTCATTATCATTTCAATATCTCGTACAGTTTAAGGTTGACATCTGATTCAGTAATCTCAAGATATCGTGCAAAGTCTATTTATATGTGTATAATTTAAAAAGGAAATGTTCAGTTAAGCAAATAGGTAAATAAATATTTTTTTCTTTACTTGGTAAATAAATATTTTTTTCTTTACTTGATGCCATTGTGTATTAATAAACATAATATTTTTATGTATATTTTTTTATATTTTAGGTAGCTGGTAAAAATAAGTTTAAACACAGGAGTCATCTTAAAGTTTCTAGTGTTGGACAATTAATATGGGGTCCCGACTAGTAGCATGTTGCTTTGGAGGTTTGTACATTTAAATAAGTTTATATACCTACTATTTAAGTCTTTTCTAATGTGCTTATACAGTGTGTAACTAAGTGATAATATTTAAGATGTGTATGGTTTCCCTATGTAGATTTCGCTGTGAAAGTAGCAGCGATGAAAGATGAACTTTTTTAACCTTTGTTTGGAAAAATTCATGACGCTCGGGCGCTTTCCCATGCAAATAAAAAAAAAACTCTTTCAGCGCTGCTACTTTCGGAAGCGGAGCGGAGCATAGCGGTGCCCGAATTGACCAATCGTGCTATTCCAGCGGAATGACAGCAAAGATTTTGAGCATGATGATTGGTCAATACGGCACCGTTAAGCTCCGCTCCGCTTCAGTGGAAACACGGCCTAAGGGACACATGCCCTAAAGTGTTATCAGTTAATTATGTAACATCTTGTAAAGTGTGTCTTTTATTAAATAATAATTCTTGTGACATTCCAGTCATCTCCAAAATCCGTGGTTGGATGAATCCGCAGACATATGACTCTAAGAAGCTCGCGGGGATGCTGCTGGGTTTCCTGGTGAATGTGACCATCGCGGAGGTAGTCGCGTACAGGATCCTGAAATGGGGCGTGGTCGGTGGAGAGCTGCCTGGACACGTGCCCGGTAGGTAAATCTTAAAATATATAAAATAGATGTTTATGAATTAAGGAATTTCACGGAAACCGTACATTTTTCCGCAAAAAATAGCCTATGTCCCTTCACGTTATCTACTCTTCATGTGTGCCAAATAACACAACAATTGCTCCAGTAGTTCTTAAGATAATAAGCAATTTAAAATAATTTCCCCCGTTTTTTCCACATTTTCCTCTATTTCTTCGCTAATATTAGTCTTAACGTGATAAAATTTAGCCTATAGCCTTCCTCGATAAATGGGCTATCTAACACTGAAAGAATTTTTCAAATCGGATGAGTAGTTACTGAGATTAGCGCGTTCAAACAAACAAACAAATTCTTCCGCTTATTTAGTATAGATCATATAAATATGTATATTAGTATAGATTCTCGTGTCACAGTGTTTGTGCGTGAACTCCTCCAAAACGGCCCAACCGATTTCAATGATTTTGTATGTACTATCAGAGAAATTCTTTCCTAGGCAGATGGTCCGTAGTTTGGTCGCGTTATGTCAAACCCAGCCGACAGATCACAATTAACATTGGGTTGATACTTGATATGATTCGACCAAATGACGTTTGTCAACTGCCTAGGAATCAATTTCCTCGACGGTACATTCGTTAGGCCAGAGAATAGTTTTTTATCTACTTTTTATATTGATAGTTGATACTAGAAATAATTTATATGGCAAAACAACGTTTGCCGAGTCAGCTAGTTTTCTATACTAATAGTGTTTTAACGGCCTAATATCAGGAACTACTATAATTATTTTCGTATTACTCCGTTGTGCCAAAATTTGTTTATCGCGCGGGAATCGTGTATTTTTCTGGGGTAAAAACTATCCTATGTCCTTTACCGCGACTCAAAGTATTTCCATGTCAAAAGTATCATATATGTCCTTTCCCGGTGCTCAAAATATATCCATTTCAGCAAAATCTGTTCAGCGGTTTGGGCGTAAAAAGGTAACAGACAGACACACCCAGGGCCGATTTTAGCCCTTCCAGCACCCTGGGCGAGATTTCTTCGGCGCCCAGGGACCAGGGTGCTGATAATGCAGAAGAAAAAAAATAAAAACAACTTAATTAAACATACAAGGGATAGAATACAGCCAGAGTTAATAACAACACAAGGAATTATTTATTACAAGTGAATTGACATGACGCACACAACATACGTATACAACATTTAACTACTTAAAATTAAACTAAAAAGTACTCGGTTATGGCTATGCAATGCACACACCGCATGTTTAAAGGGTAAGCCACTTAGGCATCGACCGCGGCAAGCCGTGGCGTCTGATCTTCCGTGGCCCCCTGTCAGTCTGTGATCCCACAAACGGCACTCTCTAAGTATTTCTAACATTGGCGCCTCTTTTGATGGCCTTCAGCGTTCCTTTTATCCGGCGCCCTGGGCGGTCGCCCAGCGTCCCCCCCCCCCCCCCCCCTAACGCCGCTACTGGATACACTTTCGCATATTTTATAATATTACTAGCGACCCGCCCCGACGTCGCACGGGTATAAAATACATAGCCACTGAAAAAATGATTAAAATCGATAGATTATGATCCTTCACGTGGTCTACTTCTTATCTGTGCCAAGTAACATAAAAATTGCTCCAGTAGTTCGCGAGATAAGCCCTTTCAAATAATTTCCCCCGTTTTTCCCACATTCTCCTATTAGTCTTAGCGTGATAAAATATGGCTTATAGCGGCTATAGCCTTCCTCAATAAACTATCTAACACTGAAAGAATTTTTAAAATCGGACCAGTAGTTCCTGAGGTTAGCGCGTTCGAATTAGCCCTTTCAAATAATTTTTCCCGTTTTTTTCCACATTTTCCTCTGTTTCTTCGCTCCTATTAGTCTTAGCGTGATAAAATATAGCCTATAGCCTTCCTCGATAAATGGGCTATCTAACACTGAAAGAATCATCAAAATCCGTTGCGTAGTTTTAAAGATTAAAGGGAACAAAGGGATATGAGGGAAAAAAGTGACTGTTTTATAATATTATGTATAGATATAGATATAGACTATGGATTTCAGAGCTAGTGATAATCTCCGTCTCGTGCCTAGAAGCGCTGACGGCGCCGCTAGTGTCGTGGTTGGGGTCGCAGCGCCGGCGACTGACGCTGGGTCTGTGGATGGTGGGGCCGCTGGTGTGTGTGGGCAGCTGGTTCGCGCTGCCCGACCCTAACGCGAGGGAGGAGTCTGGTGAGTGAGGGGCTAACTTATTAAAATAAAATATATTTTTAGTAAGTACGTATCATGAATACACTTTTTGAAAGTCGGAAGAACGCAGAAACTACGATGCCTACCACCGGTTCGGGAACTGGCCCGGCGAGAAGAACCGGCTTCAGAAACTCCCACTATTGATAATACCTAACTTTAAGGGCTCCCGCACAAAACTGCGAATTCGCATCGCATCGTAATGTCATTTTTTATTATGAATTTTGTCACAGATATTTGCGATGCGATGCAAATTCGCTGTTATGTGTGGGAGACCTAATTGAACACGCTCACTTTTTTCACTAAGTATATTAAAGGTATTAGATAAAGTTGTGTATTGCAGCATCTTGAAGCTTAAAGTTTTAGCCATGAACGTAGAAAAAAAGACGGACGGAGTCTTATTATACACAGAACTGTGTCTTCAGAGTCGGCCACGCACACATTCTTACGCCTGTCAAATGGTATGGACTAGCGTAATAATGCGTGCGTGCGGACCGTGTACATACAGTCAGCTGGCCGACTCTGAAGGACACAATTTTGTGTATGGTGGGACTCCTTCCGACTTTTTTATACGTCCATGGTTTTAGCAATTAAACTAGTTGTTTCACGTATAAAAAATAGTTTTCATTTTTTTAAATTGCAGTCGTTGCTGTACAATCATTTTTTGTGAATTAATTTAATAGGTACACAAATATATCATAAGTCATAGTAAAATTCTAAAAAAAATCAAAGAATCTGTAGAAAAGGCGAAATTATCTGTTCAACAATTTGACGACCGTAAGAAGAAGCCCAGTATAGACGCCTCTAATAATTTTTTTAACCGTCTATTAAAATCCTGTTTCAGAATTCTGCGACGCCGCCAACCAAAACAACGATACGTTATTCACGGGCATGACGCGGAAGTCCACCATACGCCTGGCGGTCGTGGTGTTTTCAGGGTCCGTGTTCGCCCTGTCTAGGGCCGCCGTGTGGGCGCGCGGCATCGCCCTGTGCGACGAATACGCCCCTGATATGATCACTGTGCACTATGGTAAGTCCACTTAATCCTTCGATCGTGGATTCTTGGAAATCTATTGTTATTCTATTGTGTCTCGCTCACCGGTGAGCTTATGGGGCTTGATGGGTTAATTGGTAGACATTCCAGAATTACTTAGTAAACAATTCGGCAAATAAAACTTATTTTATTTCAATTTAGGTAACTGTTAATGAATAAATAATTATTAGTTTTTGTTTGTTGTAATTTAATAATATTATGTAGATTTCAGATCAAAGTCTTCTTTATTTAAAAGAGTATAAAAAGGCGCCCCAGGGTAGCAGCTGAATTTAATCCGCCACTGACTATTTAGAAACGGAACCACAATAGACATAAACGGAACGGTTTTATGTATGATGTAATCAAATTTGTTTTTTTTTATTGAGGGTATGTTTCACTAAGCGCTCCAAACGCTAAAAATACTCCTTCAGTCGTTCCACATGGTTACCGTGATCGTTGTGATCGCGGCGAAAACGTCACTCATGAGTCATGACGTCATTATTTTCGCTCATGCAAAGCTAAAAACAACCCAGTTTAAACCTGTGGATCGAAGTAGACGTTTCAATAATTTAATAATTAAAGAAAGTAGTCAAAGAGCGTTTGTGTGCCAAAGCCTATTATAAGGTCAATGATTTCATAAAATATGATGGCACATCTTGGGAGTAGGATGGCTGCTTGCAAGGCTACCTACACTATTGTTTGACTTACAATAATTATGTATGTATCTTGACATTGTATATTTTAAGTTACAGCATTGTAAATTTTATTTTAAAAGATTAATTTTTTTCTCACTTTTTTTGGTAAAAAAGTGGGCCCCGTGCGAGTTTCTTACGCCGGTTCTTCTCGCCGGGTTAGTTCCCGAACCGGAGATAGGCACCAGTAGTATCAACGTTCTGAAAGCATTTTTTTAAAAATCTATTCAGAAATAAAACAATTTTTATTTTATTTTATTTTTATTTTAATAAAGCCGCCATCTTTGCATGTTCCATATTTTCGCCTGTGACGTTGCTACATACTATATTTTACCTTTCATTTCATTTTCGCATGATATTCAAGCCATTTATTACAATCCCAGGTACAATACTCAGCGTGCGAGCCGTAGCCCTCATCCTCGGTCACAGGATCTTCACAGCACACGCGGACAGCAACTTCACCGTGCAGGTCACCATCCTGGTGGGGTTCCTCACGTTGGTCATGGTGCAGATGTTCTTCGTCATGCCCAAGGGGAATGATGATCCGCCCGGGGAGAGGAAGAATGGTACTAGATCCTTTAAAAATCAAATCAAATCAAAATCAAATCATCTTTATTTCGGGCATCGGAGGCCCATATAACAAATACTTTAAATCTAACATACATATTTATAATATAATAAATACCTTAAAAACTAACATGAGTACTATATATTTTATATTCACAAACTAACACTGTCACTAATTGTTGCCGGCGACGTGACTCGACGCTTCGTTCCGGAGTTTTTTGTCCTTTAGCCAGGACATATTCTTTATCGCTTCTTTATAGGGTCAATTCAGACCGCAACGCGACGCGTAGATGTATTTCTAAATTTGTACTGAATTGACCGATTTCAATTGCGTGCGACGTCTTGCAAATCTGTCAAATACAAAGAAATTTAGAAATAAATCTACGCACCGCGACTCGCGTTGCGGTCTAAATTGACCCATATAGTCGTCAAAATGTATGAAATTGACATTTTAAGACGTTAATATGACGTTGACGTTCGACTCGTGTAATGTCAATCCCATACATTTTGATCGGCGATTCTATAAAGAAGCGATAAAGATAAAGTCTTGGCTAAAGGGCCAGGACGATTTTAACGACAGCAATGTAGCAGGCAGTTAACAGTTTAGTATTTAAAATTTAAATAGATTCTCGGTGTAACAAACTATCTAAGAAGCTGTAAGAAAATCTATACAATTATTATAAAGAGTTTGTTAGTTTGTTTGTTTGTTTGTTTGAACGCGCTAATCTCAGGAACTACTGGTCCAATTTGAAAAATTCTTTCAGTGTTAGATAGCCCATTTATCGAGGAAGGCTATAATATAGCCTATATTTTATCACGTTAAGACTAATAGGAGCGAAGAAATAGAGAAAAATGTGGAAAAAACGGGGGAAATTATTCGAAATTGCTTATTATCTTAAGAACTACTGGAGCAATTTTTATGTTATTTGGCACACATGAAGAATAGACCACGTGAATTGGCTATTTTCGCGGAAAATGTACGGTTTCCGTGAAATTCCTAAATTACGCTGGCGAAGCCGCGTGGAACATCTAGCTATGTGATAATACTAAAGTATTGTACACAAGTGTGTACGCTAAAGGGTTAATACTGAATATGTATGTGGATAGAGTTCACGGTGAAAATCGTGTGACGTTCTTTGATCCCTTAGATCGGGTCCTGGCTTTGACGTGATATTATGTGGATGGTGTCCAACCCTTTTTGTTAATGGCCAGGTTTCCTGTCCTCCGTGGGTCGTGTGTACAGCAACGGCCTGGCGATGTCGCAGATGGTCGCGCTGGGGCTGATCGCCGCGGCACTCTGGGGGTACGGGTACCACGAGAACGATATCATCAAGGTGTGTAAAAAGCTCCTAGAAGTCTAATTGATAGGCACCGGTTTCGGTGAAGGTGGCTGGTTTCATTGAAACCAGGCCAGCTATGCAGGAGTAATTTTATAGTGTCCAAGTGTGAGCGCAGTTCATGAGAGCACTCTCTATTCCTCTCATAGCCCAGTGGGACGGACGACCGACACGACTGGCGAGAGATCAGGCGCAGGACCGACTTTTTACATGCCCATTGCCCATCCGACGCATGGATCATCTTACTTGTCAGACAATCAGGTGATCAGCCTGCTTTGTCATGTTTCCAACGCGGGAATCGAACCCACGACCTCCGAGTCAAGAGCCGCGCTCTATACCACTAGACCACGGAGGCATACGTATTAAGAGCCAATGACGATGCAATAGTTTGTTAAAATTTCTTGGTTTTTTTCTAATAATGAATTCTAATAAAATATGAAAAGAAATAATGCGTGTTTTTTTAAACTATTATTATTTTGACTCGTTCCAGGCGAAGTTTCTCCTCGACCAAGCGACTCTGGAGACGGACAACTTGGTTACGATGGTGCAGTACTTCTTCGTCCTCTCCGTTCTGAAGGTATGCTTCAAACATACAAACATAAGTGCCTGTTCAGATGAGGCGTTTTACTCGCGAAGTCCATACGCGCGTTTCAATTTTTATTGCATCCAGATACCGCGTTTTACGCGCGTTTTTACGCTGCAAACATGGACTCGAAGTTATCACGCAGCACGCTCCACTCAAATACGTCCATTCGCAACGGACTCGCGCGTAGTTCGGATGCTGCACTGCAATGACACCCAAGCATCTCGACTCGCGCGTTAAACGGGCGAGTCGAGAGTCCAGTAGCCCTAGCACGGCGATCAGTAGAAATGCGAAAGCATAGACGAACTGTGGACATAAACTTAAGGTGCCGTTCCGATCTTTACCGCGGCTAATCGCGACCGACAAAAATTCAATTAAAATGCCACTTTATGACAGACTATAGTATATGTCATAAAGTCGGATATTATTTGAATTTTTAGGACTATAGTCTGTCATAAAGTGGCATTTTAATTGAATTTTTCGGAACGAAAAAAGATCGGAACGGCACCTTGAGTTTATTTCAACAGTTTGTGACTATAGTCTGTCATAAAGTGGCATTTTAATTGAATTTTTCGGAACGAAAAAAGATCGAAACGGCACCTTAAGTTTATCTCCACAGTTTGTCTATAGTTTCGCATTTCCACTGGTCGCCGTGCTAGGGCTACAGCTCATTGCACGCGTTTTACGCACGAGTAAGGAAACGCGCGTAGGCATCTGGACGGGCTACTCGAGCTACATATCTCTAGTAACTCGGGTACGCGCGTAAAACGCCTCATCTAGACAGACTTTAAGCCTATAAGACCGGCAACGCACCTGCAGCTCTTCTAATGCTGCGAGTGTCCATGGGCGACGGTAGTTGCTTTCCATCAGATGACCTTTTTGCTCGTTTACCCCCTTATTTTATAAAAAATACATAATATTATAAGCTAAATACTATACAAGTGTCACCGAACGGTTCTGAAAAAAATGTTACGTTACTATTGTCTCGAAGATTAGGTGTTGTGGCGGTATCCACTCCTGCATCGCGCTATCGAAATTTCGGAGAACGGCAAGATATATACAACGTCTGAAATGACGTCAGTGGGCTTCGGCCTGACCGGGCATACCACCTCGCTCGGTCGGAAGATCTTCCTGTGGCGGCCACGCATTATCCTACAGTGTGTACTATCAGAGAAGTTGATTCATAGACAATTGACACTTGACAGAACAACGTCATGTGGTCGGATAATGTCAATTCAATGCCAGTCATTATCTGCTAGTTGTTACGTAATAACTAATATGATATCGTTAAAGTTGGTGACCGAAAGATACAAGTAACTTTTCAAAATTTCTCTCTGATCAGCGACTAGGACCAAAACTATGTTCCCTTCAAAGTTTCTTAGTTCAGAAATATTTAAATGCGCAACAATAGGCTATACTTGACTCACATTGAATTTCATTGAACAAATGCGTATTTTTAGTAGAACTTGGTCTAGGAAATCGTATTTTACACTTATCATAAAATTAAAGCTAAGGGAAAAGACCTAATGCTAGACACTGAACTAATAGATGACACTTATGACAAAAATACCATAAAAATAAGAATTAGGTACTCCAATTATTTCTCACCGCTGTAAATTTTATAAGCTTTTCAAGCTATCTGTTGAATTGAAAAAATATATTAGAGACGCCTTCGGGAACAAAATTTTAAAATGGGATCAGTTTTGTAAATAATATGACCGCGTCAACACGCGCTCGGCAATTTCTTAGCAAATAGGTTAAGGAAGGCGAAATTTTGCACGTAAGTTTTGAATGCATTTATTTGATTTTTTGTAATTTCTATTGATTTCATTGGATTAATGGTCATGTTGTATACACTAATTGATGTTTATTTAAGATTTTTTATCCATTTTCCCTAACAATATAAAGGGTGTCTACTATTAGTTCTTGAAAATGTAAAAAACCTAATAGATGACATGGATCTCATCTTTCAGTTTTGCAATACATACTAAAGCTATTTTGTACTTTATTCTACTGCAAAAATCATCACTATTCTCTGAAAATATAATTCCATTAACAATCTAAGAATTTAGAACTACTGCACCTAAAAATGGACATGGTGTCTAATATTAGACCTTGTACTGATCTAAAAATCGATTGCTTTAGTTTTTAGCAGTAAAAAGAAGAAAAAGGAGAGCTGAGAAAAGAAAAAAGAAAAAAGAAGAGGCAAAAGAAGCATGGAGACTAAAGACTGAAAATAAATTTGCTAGGAAAAAAATATGAAAAATAAAAATAAAAGGAAAGATAGTTTCAGCATGGAAGAATAATAAATAGAATCTGGAGACAACGTGGATGAAGTAAATAAAATCTTTTGAAAAATGGCAAATAAAGACCTGATAATAGGAAAAATGTAAAATGTAATGTTCTATGTCAACTATTAGTTCATATTGGTGTCTACTATAGTGATGTTCGTTTTTTGTGATGTCATCTATTAGTACTTATGACTAAGTTTACAAAAAGACCAATAATATATTTTTTAATTGATTTGTCAGAGAATAATTATAATAGTTTTATTTTATAAGAGTTACTGAAGACACGGAAGAAGTTATCAATCCTTTATTTTCATAAATATATATTTTATAACATTCAATTGTTTCATGTTTTCTTAAAGTGTCTGCCATTAGGTCTTTTCCCTTATATGATTGATAAATAAATATAGTAAATTCGAAAATATGATATTATACATTTTAATTTGTACTCACGAAAACGCTTCTACGGTATCTACTTCCGATTAGGATGTGACGTCACACTGTCTCTACAATAAAATAAAACTTTTAGGGCATGTGTCACCACTTCCTGATAAGTGCCGGATAGGCTATCCACCACTTAACTTGACAGATGGAGTATGGAGAATCTGTCAAAAAAGTTGTGGATAGCCTATCCGGCACTTATCAGGAAGTGGTGAAACAGGCCCTTAAACTTGTAATTTCTTTCAGTCATATAAAACGCAGAAACGTTACGTTATGTAATAATATCTTGTATTTTCTTATATTAATTTGTATGTACCTACTTAAGAGAATGGCATAATCTATGTAGATTAAATTCCCTTTTTTTCTCAATAAAGATTAAAAAAACTTGTTTCAGTCAACTGCCTCCCGTTTCTCGGCACCGGTGATGGAGGAGTACTGTCGGCGCGCGGCCATCCGCCACGTCGTGTTGATGAGTGTGCTGGTCACGGCGCTGTTCGCGGCCCTAGCACTGCCGTCCTGCGACACCGGGGCTGTGGCTGGCCTGGGGGCGGAGTACTACAGCCATCCTGAGTGCAGCTTCCAGTGCGGGTGAGTGTTGATGCTGTATTACCTATCTCATAGAGCCCGGCTAGTACTGGCAATGCCTCGGTACTTACGGTTCGGTAGGTCATGCGTCACGTCGTGTTGATGAGTGTGCTAGTCACGGCACTGTTCGTGGCTTTATCACTGCCGTCCTGCGACACCGGGGCTGTGGCCGGCCTGGGGGCGGAGTACTACGGACACCCTGAGTGCAGCTTCCAGTGCGGGTGAGTGTTGATGCTGTATTACCTATCTCATAGAGCCCGGCTAGTACTGGCAATGTCTCGGTACTTACGGTTTGGTAGGCCATCCATCACGTCGTGTTGATGAGTGTGCTAGTGACGGCGCTCTTCGCGGCCCTAGCACTGCCGTCCTGCGACACCGGGGCTGTGGCCGGCCTGGGGGCGGAGTACTACGGACACTCTGAGTGCAGCTTTCAGTGCGGGTGAGTGTGGATGCTGTATTACCTATCTCAAGGTCAAAGAGATCCCGGCTAGTACAGGCAATGCCTGACTCACGGTACGGTAGGCCATTCGTCACGTTATTACGGTGAGTTTGCTAGTGACGGCGCTGTTCGCGGCCCTAGCACTGCCGTCCTGCGACACCGGGGCTGTGGCTGGCCTGGGGGCGGAGTACGACGGCCATCCTGAGTGCAGCTTCCAGTACGGGTGAGTGTGGATGGTATCTATGGATTTCAAGGTCATAGAGGACGGCTAGTACTGGTAATGCCTGGTACTAACGGCTCGGTAGGTAGTATAGTTTCCAGTGCGAGTGAATGGGAAGTGGGTCGGCGAATAGGTGTGTAGATGTGTTAGGTTTGAAGAATGGCTGTGCATCTCAGAGAGCCCGGTTAGTACAGGCAAAGCCTCCGTACTGACGGTCCTGTAGGTGCTAGTATAGTCTCTGGAGTTTATTTTCTATGGAATCCGGCAACCACACAATAAAAATCTTCATTCTAATTATTTACCTTATTAGAATCAGAATGAACACTGCCATGATGCAAAGTTATATAATATAGGTTTTAGTGTCTAAACACACTAGGCTGAATTATGCCGGCGTAATTTACGTGGCCGAAATTACGTTCAGCCGCTTACGTCTGATGCGATACACCATAAATTACGCGAAGAGCCGAAATTTCGCGGCGTAATTTCCGTTGCGGAACGCGCGCGTAATTACGTATTTAAAATTCTCAGATGTAATGTGTGCGTTAACGCTTTGGAGATAAGGTTGGATTTCCTATGTTCGGTTTTGATAATTCCGTCGCGTATAGTGTGTTGAGCGCCGAATCGCTGCCGAACTTTACGCTCGACTCGGCTCGACGGAAATTCGGCTCACGACTGAATTTCGGCATAGTGTGTCGTCTGTCGCGTTCCGCCCATATTTTGTATGGATTTGAAACGCGGCGTAAACGCTTTTTAATTTACGCTAAATTTACGTCGGCGTAATTCAGCCTAGTGTGTTTAGACCCTTAGACACCACGTCAACGTCTTCAAAGTGTCAAAAGATCGTTGTAGCCCTTTAAGGGCTAAGGCACGATAGTGCGGTCTCACCTTTAGGCCTCAGCCTCGCAATCAGCGGGCAGCGTGGCGGCGGCGGCAGCGGCCCAGGAGCGGCGCGTTCCAATATAGATTTATATGGAAAAAATAGCGGCGCAGCTCGCGGCGCGCGGCGTACTACACGTCTTCCCGCGCCGCCGCCACCGCTCCCGCCCCGCTCACCGCTGATTTCGAGTGAGGCCTTATATTGAGTGATGTTTTTTAAATTTTTCTTATAGATGCCAGCCCCGATGGCGCGAGTTCTCCCCTGTGTGCTCTACTGACGACATGACGACGTATCTGTCGCCGTGCCAAGCGGGCTGCGCGGCCGCGGACACTGTTCATGGAATAAAGTGAGTTCAGTGCCGAAATTATATTTTTTGAAGTGAAAACTTCTTTAGCGGCGTTGAGAACTTTTGTGGGATGGTTCAAAACTGTGAAACTCGCGTCAGATTCTCATGCTGATCGAAAAACCAAGGAAAAAACGTAGGACGGTTGGAGAGTAGTGTTGTAACATCGAAATCGATTAATCGAACAATCGATTGCTTTTTTTCGATTGTCGATATTTTTTAATCGATTGTAAGGGTTTCGATTAATTAAAAAAATCGATTTTTTAACAATCGATTTTCATAAAAAATGGGTTATAAATTTAATGGATTGTAAGGGTTTCGATTAATTAAAAAATCGATTTTTTTAAAATCGATTTTCATAAAAAATGGGTTAAAAAAATTGTAAGGGTTTCGATTAATTTAAAAAATCGATTTTTTAAAAATCGATTTTCATAAAAAATGGGTTAAAAATTTAATCGATTGTAAAGGTTTCGATTAATTAAAAAAATCGATTTTTTAAAAATCGATTTTCATAAAAAAATGGGTTAAAAAAATTATGCACAGCATTAATAATCAAGTTTTCACTTCTGCCGGCACTCCCGGAGTGCAACCCGTCTTTTTTATGAGTGTAGGCTTATTTCCTACTACTAAATCTACCGGCCCCTATGGACGCTGCCTATACGATTTATGAAACCGAGGCTGAGTTGGAATGGCTGAAATGGAATTAAGAGGAATGTGGGAAAAAAACCCAGTTCATAAATAGACCAAAAGATGTTGCTGTGAACAGTGCCCGTTTTAGGACTACCAGCGTCCTGTGTGAAATTTCTTCGGCGCCCAGGGTGTTACGACAAAAAAGTAGGCGCCCCTTTTTGTTTGCTTTCGACACCTCTTTTTATCCGGCGCCCTGAGCGGTCGCCTAGCGTCGCCCCTCCCCCTAACGCCGCTACTGGGCCTGTGAAAGCAAATAATATTAAATTTAAGAATAAGAACGTTTATTTCCAAAAATATGTATGGTCCTTACAACAAGACGGTACAATGTGAAATAGCACTCCATTTTGTCGGTTATATGATATAGTGCAAATATTTTACTGTAAATACTTTCGTGAAAGTCGTGCGAGTTTCTTACGCCGGTTCTTCTCGCCGGGCTAGTTCCTGAACCGGTGGTAGGCCTCATCTAGACGTTCTAAAAGTGTTAACTTTGTTAACCTATTTAGAAATAAATATTTTCATTTCATTTTACAGGTTCTCTTGTCTCTCTGATGTCTCTCATAATACCTATTCATCATCATCACTGTTCATCATCATCTGTTAATTTCAGCGTGTACACGAACTGCACCTGCGGTGGCGGCGCGCGCGTGCTGGCGGGTGGGTGCTCGGCGGGCGCGTGCCGGTTCGCGCTTGACCTCCACAACACCTTTTTCCTCGTACTCGTCACTATGTCGCGTGAGTTATATTATGAAACTAGACGTTCCGCGCGGCTTCGCCCGCGTAAATTAGATATTTCACAGACAAATTAGTCCACAAAAATAGCTTATGATCCTTCACGTGATCTTCTTCTTATCTGACCCAAATAACAGAAAAATTGCTCTAGTAGTTCGTGAGATAAGTCCTTTCAAATAATTTCCCCCGTTTTTTCCACATTTTCCTCTATTTCTTCGCTCCTATTAGTCTTAGCGTGATAAAATATAGCCTATACTCTATAGCGTTCCTCGATAAATAGGCTATCTAACACTGAAAGAATTTTTCAAATCGGACTAGTAGTTCCTGAGATTAGCGCGTTCAAATAAGCCCTTTCAAATAATTTCCCCCCGTTTTTCTATATTTTCCTCTATTTCTTCGCTCCTATTAGTCTTAGCGTGATAAAATATAGCCTATAGCCTTCCTCGATAAATGGACTATCTAACACTGAAAGAATTTTTCAAATCGGACCAGTAGTTCCTGAGATTAGCGCGTTCAAACAAACAAACAAACTAACAAACTCTTCCGCTTTATAATATTAGTATAGATAAGGGTTGACCCACACGTACCACAACCACACCACACCGTCGCGACAAAATATGGTCATCTCACACACGAGGTTGATAACGACTGCAAAATGTGGTACGTGTGAATAGTCCTATTCATTTGCAATAAAAAATATACACCCAAAAACGTGGTGTTGTTACTTGTTGTGATACGTGTGGAGCAACCATAAGTGGTAATACTTTAGGGTGTGTATGAGGATCTAGAATAGAGTTCACTGGGAAAGTGGCAGCGCTGAAATATCATTTTTTTGTGATTTGTAATTTGCAAGCGCCCCAGCGTCATTAATTTTCCCATACAAAAGTTTAAAAAAGTTACTCTTTCAGCGCTGCTATTTTCACGGCGAAGTCTATTTATAGAAGAACCAAGCACACCCTAACGTATTATCACTTAGTTTTGTTACGTCCTGTATAAAAATGAATCGCTAAATGTATAAGCGCTAATCTCAAGAACGGATAACCTATGGAAAGAAGCCCGAAGAGGTAACAGACAGACAGACAGAAAGATACACTTTCACATTTATAATATTAGTATTGACTAAAATTAAATAAAATAAATAAAATTAAATAATAATAGCTCCCACACCGGCTTCGGTGACGGTGGCTGGTTTCATTGAAACCAGGCCAGGTACGCAGGAGTAATTTTATAGTACCCAAGTGTGTGCGCAGTATACAAGAGCACTCTCTATTCCTTTTACTCTCATAACCCAAACGGAAGACCGACACGACCGGCGAGAGATCAGGCGCAGGACCGATTTTTTACATGCCCATCCGACGCATGGATCATCTTACTTGTCAGGGCCAACGCTAAAACTCGCGCGGGCGCACGCTCGCGTGTGTATAAATAAATAAATAGTATGGGAAGCGTCGTCGCCCGCGTCCGCGCTCCGTCGCACGCGCCTGCGCTGCTCATACTATTTTTCGTTTGTACACACGCGAGCGTGCGCCCGCGCGAGTTTTAGCGTTGGCCCTCAGACAATCAGGTGATCAGTCTGCATTGTCCTAACCAAACTTGGAAATATCATGTTTCCAACGCGGGAATCGAATCCACGACCTCCGAGTCAAAAGCCGTGCTCTATACCACTAGACCACCGAGGCGTTCATTCATAATAAATTTTAAGTGCGGCAAACTTATGTTTTCAGTGCTGGCGTTCCAAGCGCAGGGCGTGTTGGTGGTGAAGAGCGTGCGTCGCGGCGACCGCGCGGTGGCGCTCGGCCTCACGCTGGCCGTCGTCGCGGCGCTCGCGTTCGTCGCCGGACCGCTGTTATATCACGCCATCGACGGTAACTTACCATTAATAGATTATCGTGTAACCCTCCTAATTGCCAAGCCACAATGCTACGTTGCGGCGTCGTATCGCAACGCAAAAATTTCATCGGATACGACATTGTACGAGCTTCGGTCTCGGAAATCAGCGGTAGCAACGGCAGCGCGTTTCAATGTATAGATTTATATAGATAAGCCGTCTAATACGCCGCGCGTCGCTCGCCGCTGTTTTCAAAGCCTGTCCATATAAATAAATCTTTACATGGAACGCGCCGCCGCCGCTCCCGCCCCGCTGCCCGCTGATTTCGAGACTCAAGCCAAAGAGGCAAGAGCCAAGCCACAACACTGCGTTCAGCGTTGCGGCGGCGTATCACAAAAACGACATCGCACAGAAATGCGATGCGATGTCGCAACGCAAAAATCGGATACGACCACAGACATAGATCAAGATAGATACCGCATGTGTATTGTGTATGTACTTCGCGTGCCATATAGCGTTCCCAAACGACGAGCAATGCTCGTCTTTCGAATGTCTGTTCTTTAGTCTGCTATCGGAATCGGACGTCAATCGGAATTTTAAAAATGCCTAAGGCCGTGTTCAGATCAAACTGACTATACGCCGCTGAATGTGAGCAGGCTCACTGTGAGCCCCAGTGTGAACGTGAAAATCATACAAAATATACGGTATCGAATGTCCGCGCCTACGCCAAGCGTAATGGCGTATTGTCCGTTAGGTGTGAACGAAAAAGTGAATATGTATGGAAATACAATAAACTGCGTAACGCTCGCTCACATTCAGCGGCGTATAGTCAGTTTGGTGTGAACACGGCCTAAAGGCTTTTAACTGCCGTATTGATCTCTAGAAATTCAAATAGAAACGTTGGCCTTGATACACGTTTCTTATCATCGGTACGTCACAGTGGTAGGAAAAAAGTGACACCCTCGTTTTCATATAAATGGAGCGACATGCGGTATCTATCTTGATCTTAGATGTCTATGGATACGACACTGTACGATAAGACGCTAACCAACCTTAACACATCGGAAATATCTACGATGCGGTCGGGGTCGTAGGTTTTTACGATGCGACGCCGCAACGCAGTGGCCTGGCCCAGGCTTCAGTCTTTTAAATCAGCGGGCAGCGGGGCGGGAGCGGCGGCGGCACGTGACAATGTATAGATTTATATGGATAAGTCGTCTAGCGGCGAACGGCGCGCGCCGGTTTATCCATATAAATCTGTATATTATCACGCGCCGCCGCCGCTCCCGCCCCGCTGCTCGCTGACTGACTAGACTGAAGCCTTCGTCCTAAGACCCAACTTGGACGGCCTGTATGACTATGCTAGATCAGGGATGGTAGAGATAAACTACGATAACATGGCGCGCCCCTCCAAATTACTGTTTCAATGTGTGTAGTCACATCCTTATGAAAGAGTTTGTATGTAGTAAGTATTCAATCAATCAACCAGTACTCGTAATATTTCAATTAATGTCACTTATTACCAAAATTTGTTGGTCAACTAATCATACAGGGTGTCAAAAGACCGCTTCCGATAACTTCGTGGGGTTATTATAGGGCATGAGATATATCCATTGGTGCAAGTAATTTTCTTTAAATCGCCAGTTTTTTAAATAGTCAAAATTTTCAACACGCAATGTATAACGCTGATGTAAATGCGCGATAGTATCGCACGCCAGTGGAGCCCCGGGCCGAGTCAGCCCCCACGCGCCGCCCGGCCCGCGCCGAGTCCCGCGCGCGCGGCCCTGCGCTAGACAAAACAGCTGATCGTGGTGTGCCCTAGCCCGTAGGTAGTGAATAAACCACCAATATTGTAATAATTATTAGATAACATAATAATATTATATTATATTATAAATAAATTATCTATATTATATTATAGATAATTTATTAATTACCGTTTCTTAGGTTATTAGTTTATTACTCAAAAATACTCAGTTTTTACTTCCGGCCAAAAAGGAAAAGAAATCATAATTCACATCCAAATCAGGTTGTAAAAATACAATACGCAGTTACTTACACCTATCTATGGAAAAAATACTTGATAACAGTATCTTGATAAAAATACTTAATATACAGTTCGAGCTGTGCTCCATCTAACTCAATGTAGATTGCAGAGTTTTTCAACACGAAACAAAAGTAAACAGGAGACATTCCAATTCTTTAAACACTTTTTATTGCACTGTTTAAATCGCACTATCGTCTATCGACAACGACGCGATGTTCACCCCCGTTCCATAAAGGTTTACGAGTATTAAAAGTTCATTCACATTTCATCGCACATTCATCGGACACGTATCATGTCACGGCCCGTTATTAATAAAATAATTACAAACATAGAAAAAATAGTTAACAATACACAAAACAAGCAATATGACCAGAACATCCGTAAAATTACAAAACTTAAACAAAAACGTCACAGTACACAGCGCGGCGCGTGTTTACAGCCGACTGAACAAAATTGAATAAAAAACTTTGTAAAATAATAGGGATGTATCCCTGTGCATATTTTGAGTTATCGCTAATTTTTATCGATAAATATTAAATCGTATTGTTTTACATACGAGTACGTTTTGATTTGTAGTCAAACTAAAAATAAGCAAATACCTACTCAATGTTAAGAATAGCGACAATAATTAAAAGTTATTTAATTAATTAGGCACTTATTATTAAAGTATTTTCATTGCGTACGTAGACGCGCATAACGCGTGCCATGGCTTATCAATCACTTTATCACGGTAATGTCGGTATCGAAATTATCGAATGCAACTTGACTATGTATCCCGATAACCTCTTAATAGCGTTAATTTTAAAAATGAGAATAGTAGATCTAGTAAATAATAGTTATAATTTTTATTATTTAATGGTAATTTAAATATCGACTACATCGTTTTGAATTTATAGGGTACAACACTTAGATTGTCCTTGAAATGGATTAGCGACACGTGCGTCGTACACCTACAGAGCGGCCGGCGGTGCGTGCGGCGGCGCCTTTGACGTTGCCGCCAAGCGGTCTGGCCGTCCTGTCGGTATCTTTGAATTTACCGAAAGTCGATACATGTTTTTAAAGACGATTTTCGCATAATTAGACTTTAGTTCCAATTTGCATCTTGAGGTTGAAGGTTGTCCGTTGAGTTATGTTTAATTAATAAGCGTATTACGATCTTTTTAAAACGTATTATTGTGATAACTAAATGTGTAAAATGTAAATTAATTAACTATTATTTCTTATTTGTTTGCGTTAAAAAAATAAGACGTGTCGTGTAAGATATCGTGTAAAAATAGATGTGTTGTTATTGGTGGTGTTATTGATTGGTGATATGGACTATTTTCAAAATGTATAGAGAGCACATTCAAAAATCAGAATTCAACATTTTTCACGTAAGTAATTAATTGCTAGTTTTTTTCATACTGTATGGTCTGTAGTAGATAAAAAGCGATAATTGCAGATCTAGGTACTGTCCATCCACAATCATCGTTCTGCATAACACGGAAAATGTGTTATTATTTTTTTGTTTAAACTTTGTGTTGTGTTAGATTTCATGTAAGAAACGTGTTGTTGTTGGTGGTATTATTGCTTAGTGCTAAAGAATACTTACAAAATGCATAGAGTCTAGAGAAATAAGAACACTTTAAGAACTTAACATTTTACACGTAAGTTTATTACCATAGTTTTACGTACGGAAGTTTTCATGCATCGTCTGTAATTTCGATAGAAAGCCTGACTCCTGAGATTGCGGAAGACGGTGCATATCACACAATATCGGTTTTGTTCCTTACGAATAACTTTTTAACTAATCGATAAATAAGTTGTTACTCATGCGCAGAAAGTTACTTACAGTTTTGTACATGAGCTAGGATTAAAGTTTTAACCCATTAAGGCCCATACGAGTACCGGTGATTGAGACAACTCTAGAATACAATAGCATTTCCAAGAATCCGCGATCGAAGGATTAAATTAGCCTAGGTAAGAGATCATAGGTCAAAGTTCTGAGTTACTTGAGAGAGTTGAATGTCATGGTTCTTGATAGGTTGGAAAGAGCATAAGGTTAAAAACTGCCGCGACCGTACAGTATGGTCGTTTACGACCTTATGTTATTAAGCGCGCTACATTTGATATCAATGACTCGCGTCTTTTACATTACGTATCGGGATAAAAAAAATAAAAGTAAAAAAAATATTTTAAATATTTTTTGTAAATGGTTTATCGTTTTGTCTAAAGGTTATTTATTATAAAAAATATATTAAAAAAAAAAAAAAAAAAAAAAAAATTACATTTTTGTAATCAGAAAATGTAGTATAATAATACCACAAAGTTATCGGAAGTGGTCTTTTTACACCCTGTATACATATAGCCGACCGCGCAAGACAACGCACTTCAAACGTTTTGAAAACGCACTTCAAACGTTTTGAATTTTGGAGGGGCGCACCATGTTATCGTAGTTTATCTCTAAGCTTTTGCGTATCGACGTGCCATTTTCAGAAGAAATGTCAAGCGAGGTCATACACGGACCATCAAATAAATATGTTATTCCTTGTGATCCCGATTCGTGGGTACTGAAAATATTCTGAACCAAGCCTGGCGTACACTAAGCAGTGGTGGATCTATATTTTTTTTGTAAAATCAAATCGTGATTGAAATGAAAATAAATGAAAATGTGACCTGTGGCCTGCTCAAAATTTTATGTCGCTTCCCACTGGATGGCGGCACGAGTGCCATTGGATTGCCATCACTGCAATAACTTGATAACATTATTTCTCATCCAAACATCCTTAGGACCAATTTCACCAACGACTGTTAAAGTTAATGCTTGAACTAGTATCACGTTACCTCTTTCTTTTTTAATATATTGTATGAAAGAGAAGACATGACAATTTAACAAGCTGTTAACACTAACAGACGTTGGTGAAATTGGGCCTTAATCTTATATCTTTAAACGAGCAATTATTGTATATAATTGGAATCTCGGAATCGGCTCCAACGATTTTCATGAAATTTAGTATATAGGGGGTTTCGGGGGCGATAAATCGATCTAGCTATGAATCATTTTTAGAAAATGTCATTTTATACGTGTTTCATTGAATACCGAGCAAAGCTCGGTCAAATAGCTAGTTATTTTAATGTGTAACTGGTTATATGTGGTATCTTTTTATTATTATTAATATAAAATGTATTTTTTTTCAGTTGCCAGCTGCAGGTGGTTCGAGGGCGACAAGTGTCATCTTTTTAACGAAAGATATCCGAAGCTCGTCGGTTTCACAAGTTCATTCATCGCTCTCCTGGCTACGCTACTTAGCATAGTCACCTTCGTATGTTTGAAAAAGGCAGAGCGCTCAGAACAGAATAAACAAAACACTGAAACTAATGAAGATATTCAACTAACGTAGAATGTTATATTTTGTTGTGTGTGTGTGTACGTAATACAATTTTATACAATCAGAATTTCTTTTCATGTAACTAAAGGACCTACAAGTATTTTCCGTCTTTTTTATTCATAAAAGTATTTTATGTCCTTTCTCAGGTTGTAAAGTATTACCCTAGAGGGCTGCTATTTATGTATTTGGAATTAAAAAAAGAAACAAACATATATCATTTAATATGGTTTTATTGCTTTTCAAAATATTCGCCGCGATGATCGACACACTTTTGCATACGCTGGAACCAATTTTCATAGCACTTTTTCCATTCTGATTGAGGTATCTCCAAAACGTGCATTTTGAACGCATCAACAGCCTCTTCGCGGCTCGAAAAACGTTGACCACGTAATTTGTTCTTCGCGTATGGAAATAAAAAGAAATCGTTAGGTGCCAAATCAGGGCTGTACGGCGGATGACCAGTCAATTCGATCTTTTGACCCTCCAAAAACTGAGTTGTTTCAGCTGAGGTGTGACAGCTAGCATTGTCGTGATGTAATATGATTCTGCGTTGTCGGTTGTCCTTTCTTATTTCTTCAAAGACTTCTGGTAAACAAATGGTCGTATACCATTCAGAATTAACCGTTTTACGATTCTCTAATGGCACTGTAGCCACATGTCCATTAATTCCAAAAAAACAGGCGACCATTTGCTTCAAAGTACTTTTTGCACGAGTTACTTTTGTTGGTTTCGGCTCATCTTGGAACACCCACACCGTTGACTGTTGTTTAGTTTCGGGGTCATATGCATAGATCCAAGATTCATCACCTGTGTAGATATTATAAACGGCTTTTGACGTACCACGGTTGTATTTTTTTATCATTTTTTTGCACCAATCGACACGAGCCCGTTTTTGATCGATTGTCAAGTTGTGCGGAATCCAACGCGAACATATTTTTTTTACAGCCAAATGTTCGTGTAATATCTTATGTATGCTCGTCATACTTATGCTTATAACATGACGATCACGCATTATTAGTTCCCGCACAGCATCTATATTTTGTGGGACAACAGCTGTTTTTGGGCGACCTTCTTTATTTTCATCCGTGAGCATAGACCGCCCACGATTAAACTCACTGTACCAGTGATAAACAGTGGTTTTTGATGGTGCTTCATCTCCAAAAGTTGCGGTGAGTTGAATAAAGCACTGTTGTTGATTTAGCCCACGCCGAAAATCGTAGTAAATCATTGCACGAAAATGTTCACGCGTTAAATCCATGGCAAATGAAGACACGCAATTTTCAAAATGACGCCACAATGGAAAAATAATTGACAGTCACATGAAACAAAATGTATTCTTCAACCAAAGAGTTCTATTTTCAAATGTTGTAATTACTTTTTAAATATTGTTCTTGTAAGTGGCCAGTTCCGGATACATAAATAGCAGCCCTCGTACTAGTCCAATCACTTTAGACCAAATTAGGAGCAAATCTCGGAAAATCGAGGTACCTACCCAGTATATTACCACGTAAAAACTTGTAGTTTGGCATCTTAAAACAGTTCTCAAAACGCACATATAATTGGATGGTCGCAAGTTTTAAAATCAGGGGTCAAAAGTCACATAATTATTCTCTGACCGCGCGCTCTACGCTACGAAATATCTATCATGAAAACAGTTCAAGGTATAAAAAAATGTTAAATAGAAAAGTTGTAGAGAATTTATTTTCCCATGCACACATTTTTGTGACTTTTGACCCTTGATTTTAAAACTTGCGACCATCCAATTATATGTGAATTTTGAGAACTCTTAGGATGCCAAAACTTTAAGTTTTTACGTAATAATATACTGGGTACCTCGATTTTCCGAGGTCAAACCCCTATAGTGACTATACCTCATTATAATCACTCAGCAGTTTCAACATGAAGAGGTATAACATGCAGACAGTCAATCTTTTGAGATTTTTTTAAAAGCCGTATTGTTTGCGATCTTAGTCAAAATATTTTCAAAAAAAGTTACATGTCAAATGTCACTTTCGCGTGTCAAAACTCAAATGTCACAGTCCCAAATTCAAAACATCTGATTGTCAAACTAAAAAACAAGAAATAAAAAGTGGTATGTATTGTGCGAATTTCGAGTGCGTAAATTGATAATACGTTGTTTACTACTTTTGTACAAACACTCTGAGCTTCGCCGATATGGCCGATAACAAGCAGGCACAGCCCAAGGTACGCAATTTATATCGCATGTTTGGCGCGTAAGTCGCCACTACACCGAGGCTATTTCGTTATCAATACTAATAATATCTTTATCTCCTTGACCTTGGTCTGTCGCTAAGGTCAGGAAGAAGATATCCTCTTACATAATACAATCATTTCGACAATATCCACCAATGATGTATAAATGTACGACAATTCTTTAGCTCGTACTTTTACTTCCTAGTTGGCGGCATTTTCAGATTTTTGAACACAAATAACATAACCTCTACGCTAATTTTAACGCTAGCTACATAAAATAGTCTAAAATAAGCGCTAAATATACATTTGTGACAAAAATTTTGAACTACCCGCATGCTTAAAAATCTTATTCTAATCTTAATTTTCCAGCCTAAAGACAACACGCTTAAGCCGGCGGTAAGATTTGTAAACCTAAATTAGGCAAAAGTAAAACCATAGTGTTAGGATTCTCCAACTTTTGTGACATAGACGTTTTAGAATCAAAAAGGCGAACTGTACAAATTATGTAGCCTATACATATTACCAAATTATGTAGCCTATACATATTACCAGGGCTGTAATCTATCAATCCTTTATTTATTTTTGATCACCAATTTTGGCTGTTCAACAGAACTAAAATCAATATTATACTAAATCCAAAAACAATTTAGGGATTGTACAGCTACATCTTCATTAAATCAAAGTTAAGTTATCATTAAATTTCCCTGAGTGCAGCTGTATGGTATAATATAAAGTATAAACTAAGAAACTGACTGATATAATTATTATCTTTCTTATTGGCTTTGCTATTATATAGTAAAAGACTAGAAAATGTTCTATGGTTCTGCTATTGCTAATATATTTTAAAGTCAATAATAGGTTATGGTCTTTCAATGTCTGAGCTGTATTTAAATTATATGATTTATTGGCATGGAGTAGATTTAGACATTTGTAAATAACTATATTCTGATAAGTATCTAACAATATTCTGCATGTTGTATTATAGATTTATGTACTAGAATATATTTTTGAAATTTTTATAGCTAAGCCTAAAGCCCACTTAGTTTGGGGTGTTGCTGAACTATCTGTTTCTTCTTTGCTTTTAATGCTTCAACTCCCAAGTGGCCACATGTGGCCACGAGAACAATAGATTTCCAAGAATATGCGATCAAAGGATTAAATTAGACTACAAGATTCTATTAATATCTGGTACTACAGTAAGTAACAACAATTTGAGCTCACATTAACTTGAGATATGGCAATCTTTACGACTAATTATTTCAACACAAAATATTTATTTGTGTGTGTACTACCTCATATCAAATATCTGTATTCATTGTCATAATATCTCAAGTAAGTTAAATTTTACACTATTTATAAAATTATAGTGGTACGAAAGTCTTTTAGAAAATCTTATATGTATAGTTTCAGGTTTTTCCATTTTTTAGCACAACATAGATCAACGTAGATCCTGTACTCAAAATGTCTGTTACTAATTTTACATAAGTCTATGTATAAGTTATGAATCTGGTACATGTGTACCTATGTAAAAGTAATTCAATTATCTACACTAAATAGAAACTTACATTGAAGGTTGAACTGTATCTGATTGCCAGTCGAAAATGCTTTATATGGATGATGTAGCACTAACAGTAAAATTGATATCATTATGATTTATGCATATAACTTTATCACACTATCACACTAATATTATGAAGGTAAAAGTTTGTGAGTGTGTATGTTTGTTCATTTTTCATGTCTAAACGGCTTGAGCAATTTAAATAAAATTAGGAATTGAGTTAGTTGATACCCTGAATTAACACATAGGTTACTTTGTACTGCGGATTATAATAATATCACTATTTATTCGCGGGTAGCACCGCAGGGCACAGCTCGTCAAAGATAAAGGCAACAAAATATAATATAAACCATATTCTTTGGATGGTTTTAGCATTGCACTCAATATTAGCCAAATCAGAAGCACTGAAACTACTGAAAGTATATAAAAAATCTACAACAACAATACAATACCTATCTTCATCTAGCAAAAACTTTAACAGACTTATTTATAATCCTACACTGGCACTACTTACTTATAGAAAAAGACTGTATCCATATTACTATAATAATTAATATAAATTTTTGTCGTAATCATTCAACGTAATTTGTGAGCTTACGTTTTTTAATTTGACATTATTCAAAACCTTCATGTAATCGTGAATCGTGATATAGACATCATTATTAATCACATAATTGTAGACAAGCTGTTTCGTTAAGATTTAAAATTATTCGAATCAATACCAAGGCCTCACTGAAAACCGATGTTAAATAACACATTCAAGTTGTATGCGACCGGAGACTTGCGGAGGTCTAACTGCCGCACTCAGAGTGGAACATTAATTACTTAATTGTAATTAATTCAAAATTTTGACATAATGTTAAATGTATGGGACATTATCTGTCAAACTCTTCATTAAATTGAAGGTTAATCGTAATTAAATGTCTCTGAGTACTGCCGTTAGACATTTAATAATCTTTAATTTGTTGGAGATCTTGGCAAATATGTGCAAATGCTTCTGTCAAAATCTTCATTAAGGCGAAGACAGCTGCCAATTCGACATCTTTGTGCAGTTTTCTAGACGTATGTATTTCATTGATTGGCACAAAAAAAAATGTGATTTTTGATTATATTTGGAAAAGCTTGTCGAATTTAAATAATAAAATAATGTACTCCTACTGGATGAAAAAAAATACCAAAGTCACATCTTTCAGGAACTTTAAACAGTTCTAACTAAAGTAATAATACAATCTATGCTTTAAAAATTTGTTTATTTGATACCTTTTACAAAAATCCAAAGATTGCCGGATTTAATTTTCGGTTCTGACATCTAGATTTCCCATAATATTTATTTTTTCCTCTAACAAACGAAAAATGTATCCACACTACCGAGTGAACTGTTCACATCTCTGTCTCTCTGGCATGAAAATCGACAGTGGTGCGAGAGTGATGCGATATCAAGGTCATTGGCAGTTGTCAGCGCCTTAAATTAAACTTAAGTAATTATTAAATGTCTCAGCGTGCGGCTGTAATATACACGTGTCGCTCCTCCGGCTCGTGTCCTTTCGCGACGTCTGTCGCTATTCGCTAGCTATCAGGTAATTCGTCTGCTCCATTCCTATTTTATTAACTTAAATATTTTTCAATAATAGTTTAATGCAGTTTTCGACTAGGTACCACCACCAGTATATACCACAGAATACATAATAGTACCTTACGGTACAGAAGTCTCACTCCCGAGTTTAGGTATGATAAACGCAAGCGTCCGGTCACCGGACTAGTCTCAATAGGCTGGCACTCGCTCGACTTGTCGCATACGCAGCGCTCACATCCGCGAAACAAAAGTAATAGTACCCGGCCCCGCGCCGCCGCGCCGCTCGCTTGACAGCCCTGGCAGATTGAAACGAGACGGCAGACAGTTATTGTACTATGAACGCTAAATGCTATGCAAAAGGTTGAAATTAGGTTGTTTTCCAGAATAGTAGGTAAATATCTCGGCGATTCCGCGCCATTTGTATGGAAGTGAGACAGGCCTGCCTATACATAGATAATGATTCAAGATATGTGTGTATCGTGGCCATCTCATTAGCATTTTACCAACATATTAGCAAGCCAACTAGACGCCTGGGTGAATCTACTCAAAATGTTATTTTAGGCCAAAAATTGTGTTTTTTAAAAAACCCTTAAATATTGCTCTGAATGTTTCTGGTGTTAAAAGGCACTGAAATAGAATTCCCTTTCTGTAAGAGTCACGAAAAAAATTTAAATAATTTAAGAGATATTTCATATTAAGTAAAAACTGTTGTTCATGACAATGACGAAATTTGTGGAAAATGACGTGTTTACATAGGCTGCTATTTATGTATCCGGAACTGGCCACTTACAAGAACAATATTTAAAAAGTAATTACAACATTTGAAAATAGAACTCTTTGGTTGAAGAATACATTTTGTTTCATGTGACTGTCAATTATTTTTCCATTGTGGCGTCATTTTGAAAATTGCGTGTCTTCATTTGCCATGGATTTAACGCGTGAACATTTTCGTCCAATGATTTACTACGATTTTCGGCGTGGGCTAAATCAACAACAGTGCTTTATTCAACTCACCGCAACTTTTGGAGACGAAGCACCATCAAAAACCACTGTTTATCACTGGTACAGTGAGTGTAATCGTGGGCGGTCTATGCTCACGGATGAAAATAAAGAAGGTCGCCCAAAAACAGCTGTTGTCCCACAAAATATAGATGCTGTGCGGGAACTAATAATGCGTGATCGTCATGTTACATATCGCGAGATAGAGGCGTCCTTAGGCATAAGTATGACGAGCATACATAAGATATTACACGAACATTTGGCTGTAAAAAAAATATGTTCGCGTTGGATTCCGCACAACTTGACAATCGATCAAAAACGGGCTCGTGTCGATTGGTGCAAGAAAATGATAAAAAAATACAACCGTGGTACGTCAAAAGCCGTTTATAATATCTACACAGGTGATGAATCTTGGATCTATGCATATGACCCCGAAACTAAACAACAGTCAACGGTGTGGGTGTTCCAAGATGAGCCGAAACCAACAAAAGTTACTCGTGCAAAAAGTACTTTGAAGCAAATGGTTGCCAGTTTTTTTGGAATTAATGGACATATGGCTACAGTGCCATTAGAGAATCGTAAAACGGCTAATTCTGAATGGTATACGACCATTTGTTTACCAGAAGTCTTTGAAGAAATAAGAAAGGACAACCGACAACGCAGAATCATATTACATCACGACAATGCTAGCTGTCACACCTCAGTTGAAACAACTCAGTTTTTGGAGGGTCAAAAGATCGAATTGACTGGTCATCCGCCGTACAGCCCTGATTTGGCACCTAACGATTTCTTTTTATTTCCATACGCGAAGAACAAATTACGTGGTCAACGTTTTTCGAGCCGCGAAGAGGCTGTTGATGCGTTCAAAATGCACGTTTTGGAGATACCTCAATCAGAATGGAAAAAGTGCTATGAAAATTGGTGGTGCGGTGAATATTTTGAAAAGCAATAAAACTATGGTTTTATTGCTTTTCAAAATATTCGCCGCGATGATCGACACACTTTTGCATACGCTGGAACCAATTTTCATAGCACTTTTTCCATTCTGATTGAGGTATCTCCAAAACGTGCATTTTGAACGCATCAACAGCCTCTTCGCGGCTCGAAAAACGTTGACCACGTAATTTGTTGAATGATATATGTTTGTTTGTTAAATTATATATGTTTGTTTCTTTTTTTAATTCCGGATACATAAATAGCAGCCCTCGTACTTAGAATAATGACAATTTGTTGAGAATAATGATTATTTTAAAAATCTTATCCATATTCGTGCTGATTATATTATTATTATTACTAGCTGTTGCCCGCGACTTCGTCCGCGTTAACATAGTATAATAACAAAGATGGATAGCTTTCCCCTTTTTGTGGTTCCTTATACAAAGGGTAAAAACGGGACCCTATATAAGTAAACGTCAAACGCAAACGTCAAAAACCTTTCATGTTTCTAACTCAAGAAATGACGGAATTTCATTGAAACTTTCTACCCCAATTTCACCCCCTTGGGGGTAGAATTACCAGAAACACTTAAATACGTATCCATTCATTTTTAATCAGCAGTCCAAAAATAAAATTTCAAGTTTATAACTTAAGAAATAACGGACTTTCATTCAAACTTTCAACCCCAATTTTACCCCCTTGGAGGTAGAATTTCCAAAAACGCTTAAATACTTATCCATTCATTTTTAATCAATAACCCAAAAATAAAGCTTCATGTTTCTAACTCAAGAAATGACGGACTTTCATTCAAACTTTCAACCCCGATTTCACCCCCTTGGGGGTAGAATTTCCAAAAACGCTTAAATACGTATCCATTCATTTTTAATCAGCAGTTCAAAAATAAACTTTCATGTTCCTAACTTAAGAATTGACGGACTTTCATTTAAACTTTCAACCCCAATTTCACCCCCTTGGGGGTAGAATTTCCAAAAACGCTTAAATACGTATCCATTCATTTTTTGGAAATTCTACCTCCAAGGGGGTGAACCCTTGGGGGTAGAATTTCCAAAAACGCTTAAGCACGTATCCAATCATTTTTAATCAGTAGCCCAAACATAAAATTTCAAGTTTCTAACTTAAGAAATAACGGACTTTCATTCAAACTTTCAACCCCTATTTCACCCCCTTTGGGGTAAAATTTTAAAAATTCCTTCCTTAGTGGGTGTCTACTTAATAAAACAACCCTACTCACCAAATTTCATGGCTGTAACTTTAACAGTTTTTGCTCAGCGATGATGAATCAGTCAGTCAGTCAGTCAGTCAGGACATGTAATTTTATAAGTATAGATTATAAACGCCTCCGTGGTCCAGTGGTTAAAAGCGTGGCTCTTGACTCAGAGGTCGTGGGTTCGATTCCCGCGTTGGAAACATATTGTTAATTGTTATTTCCAAGTTTGGCTAGGACATTGCAAGCTGATCACCTGATTGTCTGGCACTCAGAACAGGAAAATAAGGTCTGACAAGTAAGATGTTCCATGCATCGGATCACGGATGGGCATGTAAAAGTCGGTCCTGCGCCTGATCTCTCGCCAGTCGTGTCGGTCTGCCGTCCCACTGGGTTATGAGAGTTAAAAGGAATAGAGAGTGCTCATGTGTACTGCGCACACACTTGGGCGCTATAAAATTAGTCCTGCGTAACTTGCCTGGTTTCAATGAAACCAGCCACTGTCACCGAAACCGGTGTGGGGGTTATTATTATTATTATAAGTAAAAAATAGGATTTTCAATCAAACTTGTATGTTAGTAAAAGTATTGATTTATTATAAAAATGTATTCCCTAAAATATAATACCAAAACGTACCTTTAAAAAAATATATTCTACCTTTTCGAGTCACCTGCAATAAAAAATGTACACCTGTTAAATAATAATTCTGATATTTATTATTTCTCAAATAATATTTTATTACCAAACGTTCCGCGCGGCTTCGCTCGCGTAAATTAGATATTTCACAGACAAATTAGTCCACAAAAAATAGCGTATGATCCTTCACGTGGTCAATTTCTTAATTCTTATCAGTTATCTGTACCAAATAACAGAAAAATTGCTCCAGTAGCTCGTGAGATAAGCCCTTTCAAATAATTTCCCCCGTTTTTTTCCATATTTTCCTCTATTTCTTAGCTCCTATTAGTCTTAGCGTGAAAAATTATAGCCTATAGCCTTCCTCGATAAATGGGCTATCTAACCCTGAAAGAATTTTTCAAATCGGACCAGTAGTTCCTGAGATTAGTGTGTTCAAATAAGCCCTCTTTCTAATAATTTCCCCCCGTTTTTTCCACATTTTCCTCTATTTCTTGGCTCCTATTATTCTTGGCGTGATAAAATATTCCTTATAGCCTTCCTCGATAAATGGGCTATCTAACACTGACATAATTTTTTAAATCGGACCAGTAGTTCCTGAGATTAGCGCGTTCAAATAAGCCCTTTCAAATAATTTCCCTCCGTTTTTTCCATATTTTCATCTATTTCTTCGCTCCTATTATTATTAGCGTGATAAAATATTGCCTATAGCCTTCCTCGATAAATGGGCTATCTAACACTGAAAGAATTTTTCAAATCGGACCAGTAGTTCCTGAGATTAGCGCGTTCAAACAAACAAACAACCTCTCCAGCTTTATAATATTGAAGTATAAATAAAATTTTTACTACTTTTCTTACTATTCTACTACTACTTTTCGAAAAGATGTCAAATAATTACCTAATTGTAATATCAACATTGCATCGATTCGATATATTTATCCCTGTTTTCCAGAAATACAGTTACAGATTTGGTCATTATTCTGAATGATCGTCACTGTGCTTTTAGGGCTATTCAGGAAAATGACGTTCAGGAAGTTCAGTTTTAATAATTAAGAATTGATATAAAGAAAACTAAGAAAATTATTAAGAACTTAGAAATGTTGCGGGCCTTTATAACTTAGTATAAAAAAAAGTAGTGAAAAACAGACAAATGTTGGCACACATCGAGAAAGGTAAATGACGTCTTATTTGAAATTTTTGTAGAACGTATTTCAAAGACTCACCTGCATAAAACGAAGACCTCTATCCACACCAAAGCACTGCGATCAAATAAAGTGAGCCAGCAGATTTTATCGCACAATAGGTTTCAACCCGTCACGTAGAGTATATCGGCAAGGCATTCAAAACAAACAATGCGCAGGACAATGACGCGAATTTTATGAACATTTTAAAAATAGAATTTTTAGTTATTTAATGTAAGTTGATGTGTTATTTGTTGGTATCGAATAGTTTATTAGTTCTTTATCTTCAAATTAACATTAAGTTTTTAATCCTTTCTAGCTCATTTTTTTTATAAATAATAAATTGTAAGCGGCAGTATCGAAACGAGACGCAAAAATTTCACAATTTGGTACTTTTTTTTATAATAACTTTTGAAATATTAACTCTACCCTAAAATAGTTTTAGCAGCATTTTCGTAAGTTAATTAGACATTGATATGTGTAATGAGTTAATGACACATCAAATTTACGAAGGCGTTTTGGACCCAACTTCAAAGACATGAATTTTGTCTCTCTCAAATATTCGCCCGCCTAGGCCGTTTATTCAAATGGTTAATTTTTCTAAAACTAGAATACGAGTTTCTTAAACATTAGTAGGTACAGTTGAGTGGTTCTTTGGTTGTTTGAAATATTTGATTTATAGGTACGAATCCCATAAACGGCCTAGGGATTTAATTGGTTGGCCAAACCAAAAATTTAAGTTAATTTAGACAGAATGAGTTGTCTGATAATCTCCATATTATACATTTTTTATCCGTTGGGGAAATGTGTTTACGCATCCTCGGCAGTCTAGGGAGGGCCACCGGAGTATGTGCGACTCCCCGGGGCGGAGGGCCGCGCCCGGGCATACCCACTAAAACCCCAACAACGGTCTTCCTGCTATTTCGCATTGTGGGAAAACCAGACACAATATATACGGGATACGGCGGGATACGCCGAATATATTATAACCGCCAAATCTCCTTATACCTAGTCAATAACTTAGCTGACTGGTTTGATCAATTCGTATTAATTGTTATTTACATAATTTATGTTGACACGTAATGTAAAAATGTATTGTTTAAATACATTTATATATATTTCAATATAATATATGATACTCATAAATAATAATTTTAAATTAGCATAATGACAACCATTTGGCGCAGATTGTAGGTGTATTTTTGGAAAAATTACATATTTTTGTTTTGTACCCGCTTAAACAAGTACAAGAACTTCCTTAATTATAAACGTACTAATATAATACGTGACATAAGTAATAAACCAATCAGCACTCAGCAGGCGGACAACTTAATCCATAACCATAAACATCAGGATATACAATTATTATACAGGCTAGCATACCCAGGCGTACAGCCTAGAAACCACCATGCTTTTTCCCCAGCAGTTATGAAATACACCCTGTTAAAACTCCGGCAAACCAGCTGTTATAGTTATGCACTTTTTAACCGATTTCCAAAAAGGAGGAGGTTTCTCAATTCGACCGTATATAATAATATGTTCTTTTATATCAGGCTTTGGCCCACTGCACATTCCCACCGCTGTATCTCCTGTGCCGCCAGGATCGACAGCGGTATCCGACTATGAAAACCCTTTGATGTGATCTCAATTCCGAGCCCGAGGTATACACTTGTGTATGGCACTCATATCAGTAAGACAGTAAAGCTAATGATAATCAGTAACGTGCGAGAATGACAATCCCCTTATGCCCACCAATGGGCGTTTGCACACTGCACGATAACGACACGACACGATACCACAGAATAGAGGGCCACCGCACATATTATACAATTTCAAGTTGGCCGACTATCGTACAAACTGACTATCGTACTAATTCTAATATTCTGTCACTTAATATTGAATGCACCCAAAATATTCTCCTTTCTTTTCGCCTTCGTTTTATTAGTGCCATAATAAAAGCATGCTTTTTACGCATTTTAACACGCACGTTGCTAGGCTAGCAACACCGTTACCAACTAAATCTAAAAGTCTGCGGCTGGCAGCGTACACGATGAAGTTGTCCAATTAAATTGTGACACTACGCAATTTAGTTTGTACGATAGTCGGCCAACTTGAAATTGTATTATATGTGCGGTGGCCCTTATCTATTCTGTGGTATCGTGTCGTGTCGTTACCGTCGCAGTGTGAAAACGCCCAATCATAGAGCGACATCAGAAACAACGTTCGTACCGTTTTTACCTCTGAATGACCTTAATGGCGAGCACATAAATATCACAACTCCGAAGTAAAATTGAACGAACCAGCATGACCATACACTTTTCGTACGTTCTGATGCACCTAGCTGATAGATGTTTATCAGGTGGCTGATAAAATTTTACACCATATTGGGTAATATTGATCCTTAGTTAACAAGATATGATGCAATAAGAATAAGAATAATATATTATAATTATTTATTTAAAACTAGAGTAGTTTAGTTTTGTTACCTGGGTGCCAACACCCATACTACAGTTCTCGCTCGTGTCGTTTTGCTTGAACAGGTTTATTGTCGTATAAATTATATTTCTGCATCAATAAAGGAATCATGGACATAACATATAGTAGGGGAGGTAGTGCTAGCGTTTGCTAAGTCATTTCATACCGACCAAATTTTTGTCCAGCGGTAGCTTAATATTTATCAATCAATATAATCAGCGTCAGTCGCCGCACCCGTGGTGGAATGTTAACTGAGAGTATTTCAAAGTTGTAAAAAAAATAGTTGCGAAAAGTGATTTTATACCGAATGAAATTTTGATGGATGATTATTGAGGTCATGTTTAACCCAAAAATCACCGTCAGCCGTACTGCAGACGGGGGATTCAACGTCAGTCGCGTTACTGAACATGTAAAAAATTTTTGAATATAAAGTCATTTTATACCGTACAAAATTTATACAGGTGAATGTTTCTACTTTGTAAATAATAAAGAAAACCGTCAGTCGCTAATACGATGGTGGAAAAACCGTCAGCCAGCGATATAAGTTATGACCAATATAGCCCTACTTCGCGCTCAATGTATCCTAGGGCGTCGCGTAGACGACATTTCCACCTGAAAACATTCAGCTGACGGCGATTTTATTATTATTTAGAATTATCTCACATAGCAATTTTAAGTAATTAATTCGATAGTCAATATTTGTGAAGAAGAATTATATACATTTTACTTTAAAAGCGCCATCTGTTGTTATATACTAAAACTAAAATAAAACCTACCGAACCTAAACGTGTAGAATCTAGATATGAACCTTTATTGGATGCGAATTGGGATCTTTTTAATGTCAATTCAATACGATTCCCAACAACAACTTTGAGATGCTCTCAATTTTCATTCCACCCATTATGAAGTGGCTGACGATCAAAGCTGTTATGTATTAGTGTAATACTATTATTGTAACGATTTTCGCTCGGTATGAAATTACTTTTTAAACTGAGCGCGACCTCCCCTATTAATAGTAAATGGCATGCTTTCTATATCTTTTAGAAACTGTTAAACCGAACTATTTAAATGTGAAAAATATACCTACCTTGGCAGTCTTGGCACCACAAAAACATAAAATACAGATTGTATTTTATGTTTTTGTGGTGTAATTATGATAATATCTATGCTGACACTTAATTTGAAGTTAGTGGGATAGTAATTATTATTGCTTTAATTAGGTATGTTATAATTATGATAAATGACAGAATTCTAATTATTTAATATTATTTATTATTAAACCAAAGATAAGTGGCGCCATCAGTGTATTATTGGATTTTGATGTTAAATATATTGAGAATCAAATAAAAGCCATTAACCTATCAAGCACCATAAGAGCACCGATGATTGCGACAACAATTGAATAACAATAGATTTCCAAGAATCCGCCATCTAAGGATTAAGTAGATATCTGACATCAAAAATCTATAATGAAATAAGTGCATCTAGCGACCAGCAGCTAGCTGTTAGTGGTGCTATCAAGACACCTTGCATAACCCTTTTATAATTAATCCTTCGATCGGAGGTTCTAGGAATTCCCATTGTATTCTTTTGTTCTCGCGATCACCGGTGCTCGCGCGGGGCCTGAAAGATTAATGACTATAATACTATGTATGGTATGTAGCAGCCATCTAGTTAAATTGGTCAGCCAATGAAACCCCTAGGCTTTTCATGTACCGAGAATCACTTAGGTTAAATCACTTAAAACGACAAAGAAAAATCTAGACAAGCATTTGATTTCCTAAAAAAATCATGACAGGATATTGACAATGGCATACGTTCGTTTTTTTTAAAGCGTTCATCGAATTGTAGACGTCTAATTGGGTGGCTAATTTAACTATATGGCTAAGATAACACTGTGCGTTTATAATTTCATATTTTAAGTGGACAAATCGTAGGACGGGTAGTAGGCGTCCAGTTGGTTGGCTAATTTTATTAGATGGCTGCTGCAAAGGCAATATTGTCTATCATTGGTTGCAACAGGAAGACAAATACACTATAAGTTTATTAATGAATTAAATAAAAAGTAAAAGCCCTCGAGCAATTTTTCTAATTTGTCGATTGAAGAAGAATATAATCGCCACTCAGAAAACAGCAGTCCTTTACGTATCTTAACTATCTCGGATATGAGAATTGTGTTAGTAATACGAAATATACGTAGATAAGATACATAAGTATATAATATACTATTATCAATAATTACGCTTTAGTATCAGCGCGCGAGTCCGCGAGCGTGCGTCTCATGAAAATCACGCGCGAATCGTGACAGTGTTTTAAATTAGGAATTTGTTTTTCTTTTTTCATCATGGATATGTTAAATAAGGTAAAGGTTACCCATAAATATTTGGTATTTTAGATAGCATTAAACATTTTTCAAGTTTACATATTATTATTTTGGCTGTATTAAATACATTAAATTAATAGTTTTAGACGCATGTTAGAAGAAACTGGTTTTTCTTATTTACTAACAGAGGAGCTCGCAATAGATACCGTCATATACCGTGTAACTTGTCATCACAACATTAATATTTTTGTAAAGTGTCCGAGTGCCTGCTTAGTCAAAAATTTATTTAGGGAAAAAATAACACCACGCACAGGTAAAAGTAATGATATTTTTAAATAGAAAAATCCAGACTCAAGTCATTTATAAGCGGTTCAAACTCCTAGCTTAGATAAGATTACAGTAAAATAAATACAAAAGTGTGCCACTTTGAATAACAATATATTTAAAGGTCTTGGTCAATGTCAAATTATTAAAAAATCATTTCGCGCCAAATCAGTTCTTAAAATGTGCCGTTTTTTTTTTAATTTTGTCCAAAATAGATGCAATGATATTTCACTGTGAATAAAATATGATTTGTTCGATTTTAAATTAATTAATTAAATGCACTTGCTAGACATTAATTTGACAAACTTGTCTAACGAAGGTCAGTGTATGTAGATCGGATATTTACATTACTGTTAATATTTACGATCGTGATTACTATAATATAGAAAATAGTTTAATGATGGTATTGGCAGTGCTAATATTTATGTAATTATAAGCTTATTCTTTAAATCACTTATTTATTTAGGCAATAATTTAGGAATTAAAAGACGAGCTGAATTTAAATGTCAATTATTATTTTGCTAATAATGATATTATTCTGCCAACCTCTATAAAGAAATGATTTCTTACAATGATTGAAGGTTTCGTGGTTAAGTGGTTTGCAGGTTCACGTATAAAAGTTTCATCATTATCATTATGTCGTATGATCCAAAGTACATAGAGTCTTTTCTCATAGCCTGTCGCTAGTATAATTTATTATTTATTTACCATTTATTTTAGGCTATATGTAAAATGTCATGCTTTCTCTTTCCTTTATGCCAAGAATGAGAGAACGAGAGAGATAATTTTGCGTAGGTACAAAATTTTTTTTTTTTCAAAGAAAATTGTAAATAAGTCTCCATTTTAGCGTGGCAACATTCCTAATTACTTACCAATACCAGCAGCGTTGCCAGACGTCCCGATTTTGGCGGGACGTCCCGATTTTTTCATCAAAATTAAATGTCCCGCGCGGGACAGGCTCAGTCCCGCTTTTCGGGGAAAGCCCGAACGTATGTTCAGCGTGCTGAGAAAGAAAGGTGCGTAATGAAGATAAGAGTGTGGGAGGTAGAGTGGTGGATTTTCTATGGCTACTTTAGCTATCTATTCTCACGAAAACGTTATTTTAACGCAAATAAAAAGATAAAAATTCTAAAAACTTGATTTTATACCTTTTTTTACTTTGTCCCGCTTTGGACTGAAAAATCCCGCTTTTTCACTCAGAAAGTTCCAAAATCCCGACTTGGCACAAAAAAAATCTGGCAACGCTGAATACCAGTCACAACTAAAACACAGCCTTATCGAAACAACATAATTTTTTTTCTTACAAGTTACAACCATCTATAAGCTGACATAAGTACACAAAGGCGGAAGATGCTTTTGTCTCTTTCTCTCACGATGTACTTTTGACCACAGTTTATCATCACACCTTTGAACTCATATTTGTCAAGACGAAATGACCTTGCCAGTTTGAAAACCAAAATAGCACTTATCGCTACTTAATAGATCTCCAATTCGAATGCTCACGTTCATTTGTGCTCGTATTGTTAAGAATCATCAATGAAAATGATAAATTGCAACGGATTAAGCGAAACTCGACTTTAGTTATCTGCCTTTAACGTCTAAATTACAACGTAGGTAGTTTTTCTATTTTTGTAATGATAAAGTTAACTTTTTTGATGTTTTGACTTAGACGGTAAAGTAGGTATTAACTATTAAAGTTGCTATATTATACACTTGATGACCCGGTAAACTTCGTATCACTTTTCTCTTAAGTCCTAATATAAACTATCCCTGGACTTCTAAAATATTTTAAGACTAAAATTAGTCAAATCGGTACAGCCGTTCTCGAGTTATATATAGTTTATACTTTATAGCTATCATATAATATATTATGATACTCAACCGCAAATTATTGACAGCGGTTCTTAATATAAACAAGATAATGTGCAGTTAATTTAGATAAACATAGCTGATAGTGTTATCACTATTTGGGTTATCTGTCTTGTGAGTCGCGTCAAAAAGAGAGAAAATACTTGTACTATACTAGACAATTAAAATAAAGCAGTCATCTGGTTAAATTGGCCAGCCAATTGGACGCCTAGGGAGTTTATTAAATTATTATTTATATCTCTCGTGAAAGATGGCTTCTAATTATTGTTAGTAAATACTTGTGTCGAGTAAGAGACTTGATGTTCTAAAAATACATAGAAAATTCCAAATTCTGTACAATTTATGATCCGCCTAGGCATCTAATTGGGAGGCTAATACAACTAGCCGGCTGCTAGTTGCGATATGTACATTGCTTGTGTAATAATAACACTAAAGTAATGGTCACCTTAGTTAATTTGCCATTTAACCAGTTAGCTAAGCATCGTCTAGCTGTAGTGTTGAACGTTGCAGTTGACAAGTCGGCTAAACGACGTGTAGCCGTGTGATTGAATGGCGCTGTTCAGTCAAAGGGCTAGCTGTTTGATTGAACGGCCATTCAAACCAGTTGGCTGCGACATGTACACGACTTGTTACATAGGTACTGTAAATTGATCTTCAGATTAAACAAGAAAATTGCAACGTCCTTGAAAAGCGAACAAGCAACTGTGATTATGTTATACTAATATATTATTAAGTACATAGTTCAGTGTTTTCGCATGTCATGTAAATAAGGAAGTGACATATAACCACAGATTAAGGATATACGTAGATGGCTTCTTAGCTCGCCAGCGCGTGGCCATTTTATACTTGTGTGCAACTGCCGTAGTGTGCGTGTAGGGATGGGCGATAATACTAAAGTTTTATTAAAGTTGGAAATTAACAAACCAGTGATTAGTAATGTAGCAGGGCAGGAAACGTGTAGTAAACTTACCAACCTTCTTTGCTCGGTTTTATTAACTGAAAGCGTTGTTTATATTCAGCCATGTTGGGCAGGAAAATGCGCCGGGAAGTGAGCATAGAAGTGGCAGCGCGAGAATGTAAATAGCCACTCGCGCTGCCACTCGTCATGCTGCGGCCGCTGCCTGACGCGGCAAGTATGTATAGAGGGCTGAGTGTAAGCGCTCACTGGCGTCGTTCCTGCCGCAGGAATATTGCCGGCAGCGACAGGAGCAGTGGCTGAATATAAACGTCCTGTGGCGGTACCCACAATTCGCCTAACATTCCTGCATCGCGCTATCGAAGTTTTCTGAGCGCGTCGGTATATATACGACAGCTGAAATGTATCAAGTGGGCTTCGGCCTGATCGATCATACCACCTCGCTCGGTCGGAAGATCTTCCTTTGGGGTCGCCACGCATATTACCACAGTCCCATAACAAAATTTTAACTTCCTTCATTTCACTGTTAAAAGCATGTTCTTCATTTCCCTGGTGTCCCCAGATCCGCAGCCACCAGCGCACACCGTCAGGCTCGCGGGACTTCAAAGAGGCGACGAAGCGGGATGCCCTCGACCGGCTGGTCTCCGAGCTGGAGCGGTTGCTGTCGCCGCTGCCGGAGACGAAGCGAGCAGCGCTCGAGAACGACTTCCGGGGGTTCCGGAAGCTGTTCTCCCGGTTCCTGGCTGAAGGTACGATCCTGACACTATCCTGTGGCGTCCTGCATTACGCTATCGAATTTGCTACACCACTGTATATCAATTTAGTTTCTTGTTTTTTATATTGAATAATAAATAACTTAAATTGAAACTATTTTTCGAAATAGATTGCAATTTGCATATTAAATAAAGAACTAAGTGGGTACTACTAATTCGGTAACAAAATAACGTTGATATCAGAACATTTGAATTTTACTATCTCAAAGGTCGATGTTCTCTTATCTAAAACTACGTTTTGAAGCTTATATAGAATATCTAAATACTTATTTAAAAATAAACTTCTACCTACTAAATTAATAGATATTGCCCGCATTCTTTGAAACTCCCTTATTGGTAGGTACATTTTTCAAAGAAGCTTGCCCATGTCATTTCCCGCGATTAAAAATATACAAGACTAGATGTTCCGCGCGGCTTCGCCCGCGAAATTTAGGAATGTCACGGAAACCGTACATTTTTCCGCAAAAAAAGAAACCTATGTCCTTTCACGTGGTCTATTCTTCATGTGTGCCAAATAACATAAAAATTGCTCCAGACTCCAGTACGTTCAAATAAGCCCTTTCAAATAATTTCCCCTGTTTTTTCCACACTTTCCTCTATTTCTTCGCTCCTATTAGTATTAGCGTGATAAAATATAGCCTATAGCCTTCGGACCAGTAGTTCCTGAGATTAGCGCGTTCAAACAAACAAACAAACAAACTCTTCCCAATTATAATATTAGTATAGATATCTTATTTACTTTATTTCATACTAGCTGTCCCGGCAAACGTTGTTTTGCCATTTAAAGTATTTCCACTTCATCAGCATACAAAATCTTACCCCCTCTTTTGTCCCCTAAGAGGGATGGGGGGAAAAATGTTATGTAACACCAGATGTTAAGTTGGAAAAACAGTTAATAATATAAAGTAAGTCCATTAAAGAAAAAAGTTTACTTAATACAAAATCTGACCCTCTCTTTGGTGGAGGGGGGGGGGGATAATTTTTATACACCAGATGTTGAGTTAGAAGAAGGCAAATATATCTGCGAAAACCGTATGCAAATCGGATCAGTAGTTTTCGTGTTAAAGCAAAAGTCTTATACAAAATCTGACCCCCTCTTTCGTCCCTTTAGAGGGGTGGGGGGAATTTTTTTTATATACCAGATGTTAAGTTGGAAGAAGACAGATATATCTGCTAAAACCGCATTCAAATCGGATCAGTAGTTTTCGTGTGATAGTGGAACAAACATACAGACAGACAGACAGACAAAAAAACTGACCACATTTTTGGCTTGTATAGCGATGTAGTGACACCCTCCGCTTATTATTTTTTGAATATCTTTAATGTACAAAATCGTCATTTCTACAGTTTTATTATATGTATAGATTTATCTTTCAATAGAATAGCCTTTGTTAAATGCCTCATATTTTTTACTTCTTTATCCAAAATATGTGAAAGGTTTTTTTTGCCCAATATACTTAACTCAGAATTCAGAGACATTTTAATTTTTAATACCTCGATTGTGGGAATCGCAGACACAATAGATTTTCAATTGTTATGCGACAGCCGGGTGCCGCTTGGGGATTGATGGGTTAAAGATTGACGTAACTTTAATTTAATCCTTCAAGCCCCATAAGAGCACCGGTGATCGCGACAACAATAGAATACAATAATAGCATTTCCAAGAATCCGCGATCGAAGGATTAATGAAGGGTTGCACAAAAAATGTAATGGAAAACTGCCAAAACCTTCATTCAAAGTAATAAAATCTCTTTGAGGACAGTTGTTAATGTCATCGCATCTCTACTCCACAGAGGGCCCATCAGTCCAATGGGACAAGATCCAGAAGCTGCCGGAAGGTGCCGTGATCGACTACAGCACCCTGGAGACGCCCACCACGGACCGCGTGCACCAGTTCCTGGACAAGCTGGTGGTGGTCAAACTGAACGGTGGTCTGGGTACCTCCATGGGTTGTAAGGGACCGAAGTCGGTGATTCAGGTCCGGAACGACCTGACGTTCTTGGATCTCACTGTCCAGCAGATTGAGGTGAGTACTGAGTTGTTTTAAGTTATTCTGCCACGCACTGTAGACATAAACTACGATAACATGGCGCGCCCCTCCAGAATTCAAAACGTTTGAAGTGCGTTGTCAAAACGTTTGAAGTGCGTTATCTTGCGCGGTCAGCTAGTTATGATTAGTTGACCAACAAATCTTGGTAATAAGTGACATTGAGTGAAATATTACGAGTACTGGTTGATTGGTTGAATACTTACTACATACAAACTCTTTCATAAGGATGTGACTACACACATTGAAACATTAATAATTTGGAGGGGCGCGCCATGTTATCGTAGTTTATCTCTAAAACTCAGCAGGCTTATAATTACATTAGAAACGGAAAAGAATGGACAAACTGACAGATTTTAGTAACAAAATGGCGGATTTCCTTTATCCATCTGTCACTTTGTCTATTCTTCCGTTGAAAGAAACCGTCTCTATGGTGCCCATGCTGGAACGAACTAGCAAACCTTCACCCTTTTTTTACTTTTGTATGGGCAAATGAATGTCGCTGGGGCGCTTGAATATACAATATTAATCACAAAAAATTTTGTGTGGTCGGTGCCCTTCAGCGTTGCTTATACTTTCACAGTGAACTCAATAGAAGGGACACATACACACCCTTAAGTATTATCGGTTTGTTTTGTTACACCTTGTTTATCAAAACAACGTTTTCCAGGTCAGCTAGTAGAAAAAAAAAGAACTGAGTTTAAAGTTAGAAACAGAACTATGCCACAAGTAAGAACAATGATTTCCTGACTCTTTAATTCTTACGATAACTGCTATATTTGAGTACATACATATTATATAATTAACATAACTCTGACGTGTAACATAAAAAGTATGATTCCACGGATACCTCGTAATTAACATTTTAATGATAATAAAAGAAGATTTAAAGTGTAATATTTTTATTTTTGAATCGTTGCATTACAAATAATTTTATTACATAGGTACTTATTTTGTCTGTAACTCAAGCATCCGATTTAAAATCTATTCTTATTATAAACTTATACTTAATAGTATAATTGTATGTATGTTAGTCTATACTATAAGGTATTTATAATGTTATGGACCAAGATGCGTAACTTAAATAAATAAATACATTATTATTATTTATTTATTTATTTTATTTAGAAAAAAAAGACGGGTTGCACTCCGGGAGTGCCGGCAGAAGTGAAAACTTGATTATTAACGTTGTGCATTATTTTTTTAACCCATTTTTTATGAAAATCGTTTTAATGAATTAATCGAAACCCTTACAATCGATTAAAAAATATCGACAATCGAAAAAAAAAGCTGTCAGACAGACTGTCGGACACTTCTCGCGACAGTTGTCTTGCAGGTGGAATCGCGGCCTTAATCAGCGCGTCTGCTAAAGAACTCATTTCCCCGACTGTACATTTCTGCTTAGCACAATTTTCGACGACTGTACATTTCTGCTTAGCACAATAATTTTCCCCGACTGTACATTTCTGCTAAACAACTCATTTCCCCGACTGTACATTTCTGCTAAACAACTCATTTCCCCAACTGTACATTTCTGCTTAGCACAATTTTCCCCGACTGTACATTTCTGCTAAACAACTCATTTCCCCGACTGAACATTTCTGCTAAACAACTCATTTCCCCGACTGTACATTTCTGCTTAGCACAATTTTCCCCCACTGTACATTTCTGCTAAACAACTCATTTCCCCCACTGTACATTTCTGCTTAGCACAATTTTCCCCGACTGTACATTTCTGCTAAACAACTCATTTCCCCGACTGTACATTTCTGCTTAGCACAATTTTCCCCGACTGTACATTTCTGCTAAACAACTCATTTCCCCGACTGTACATTTCGTTCGAGTTCGACACAAAACACTACTCTCCAACCGTCTTACGCGTTTTCTATGGTTTTTCGATCAACACGAAAATCTGGCGCGAGTTTCACAGTTTTTACCCATCCCACAAAAGTGCTCAACGCCGCTAAAGAAGTTTTCACTTCAAAAAAATACTAAGGCTGCGTTGCACCAAGGCGTGGTTAAAGTTAAAGTTAAATATGGCGTCCAAACACCCTATGTGCTCATACGACAACTGTCAATTTTTCCGGTTAAAGTTAAAGTTAAAGTCCAAGTTAGTTCGTGCAACCCACTCCATAATAGTATACAGTAATACAAGGCAGGCAATAACTATACTTAAGTCATCTATTATCTCTTATCCCATAGTAACTGTAATTGCTGAGACGAACATTAATAACATTTAAACTGTAATTAAATGAATATTTTGGCATAAGCCTCATACGTTATCTATCAAACTCTTCATTAAATTGAAGTTTAATCAACATTAAATGTCTCTGAGTGCGGCCATTACAGTGTGTATGTAGCCCTTGTATAGTGTACTGTGGAAGTAGCAGCGCTGAAAGAGCATTTTTTGTGATTTGTATGGATTTGCGCACTAGTTTCATAGGTATTCCCATACAAAAGTTTAAAAAAAGTTACTCTTGCTGACAAGGACAAAACTTATAAAGTCAAAGTTTTTACTAGTGAAAACTTATTATTGGCATGATGTTGGCATGTCGTTATTTAATATGTATTACGAGTATAACTGTTATACAATAGCATTTAAAGCACTATAACAGTGCTGTAGGTTTTCGCAATAAAATAAAATAAAAATAAAATAAACACAGTACGGATATTTTCATTAGTTAGGGATAAAAAAAATAATACCTTCAGCAAAAAACCACACACAAACGCACACATTAAACAAATCCCACTTTACATTTCAGCACCTCAACAAAACCTACAAATGCAGCGTGCCCCTCGTGCTCATGAACTCCTTCAACACGGACGAGGACACCCAGAAGGTGATCAGGAAATACAAGGGTCTGGAGCTGCAGATACACACCTTCAACCAGTCCACGCATCCGCGGCTGAACCGCGAGTCGCTGCTGCCGGTGGCGCGGACGCCGGACGTCCAGGCCGATATTGAGGCGTGAGTAACTTGCACGCACGTTATACGCACTTGCACGCACGTTATACGCACTTACACGCACGTTATACGCACTTGCACGCATGTTATACGCACTTGCACGTAAACGAGTACGTAAGAACGCATAAAAATACATATATACGCTCACAAGCACGCATGTGAGTACGCATGTAAGCACACAAGTACGTATAATCGCACGCAAGCATTCGCGATTTGCTGCTGATGGTAGCGCGGACGCCAGACGTCCAGGCAGATATTGAGGCATGAGTAACTTGCACGCACGTTTATATGCACTTGCACGCACATTTATGCGCACTTGCACGCAAACGAGTAGGTAAGAACGCATAAAAGTACACAAGCACACATATGAGTACGCATAATCGTACGCATGTAAGCAGTCGCGATTTGCTGCTGCTGGTACGCCTGAAGAACCCAAATAGGTTCTTCAGGCTGATATCGAAGCGTGAGTAACTTACACGTTTATATACGAGAACGCATAATATACGCACATGAGTACGTATAGACTTATGAGTACATTGATACTAGACGCGTGGACGCCTACAAGTATACATGCGTCATGCACGAATATACACAAATCAGTCCACGCATGTCAAAATATAATAACTAACAAAGCTGTTAAATAGATAATCTTGTGTCAAAAAACCTCAGAAACAGAATATTTTTTTAATAATTTCCTTGTTATTTATCTGGTAGAATAATATTTCTTCTATTTCCTTCAAAATCTTTCCTATCGAGTCTCTTAGGACTATTACCTAACTCTTGGGTTATCTTAATAAGCTCTTGACATGGTTATCTTAATGTATTGCAGCTGAATTATTTTCGACTTCAATTACTGTCATTATAATAAAAGTGTTAAAATAAATCTCTACAGTATCTTTGGCAAAATCTTTGAGGGTATCGTACATCGCCAATTATATACCACACTGCGTAGCTGGTTAAGGCTGCGTTTCCACCAGAGATGTTTTGCGAGGGATGTGTTTTTAAAATCCAAAAGCATCGCCGCACTGAACGGTCTCATGGCAAGGTAATGTCAATGAAGCGATTCTATTGGTTCTCAAAAACACATTTCTCGCAACACATCTCTGGTGGAAACGCACCCTTATACCTGAGCAGCATGACTTTATGACAGGACGCTCGACTGTATCCAACCTTATCATAGCTAATGAGTAATGACTATATCTCTTCGTGCATGGACTCTGGGGATCAAGTTGATATGATCTTTATAGACTTTCGAAAGGCATTTGATCGAATCGACCACTCAATGCTACTTAAAAAGCTACAGTTTGCTGGGATACATAGCAGTTTGTTCAGATGGTTCTGCCCGTATATTACCAATCGATCACAAGCTGTTGCTATAAATGGCTTTATTTCTAAATGGGTTTCAATACCATCAGGAGTGCCATAGGGTTCGCTCCTAGGGCCCCTTTTATTTGCTATTTTCTTAAATGATATTGCAACATGTTTTGAACATTCAACATTTTTGTTGTATGTAGACGATAGAAAGATTTTTAGAATTATTTCATCTATCAACGATTGCCATCTATTACAGGAGGACTTGAACATTTTCATTATTTTTTAGTTTAGTCATTATTTCAAAATAAATAACCTCCATCTTAATGTCTCCAAGTGCTTTATGATGACGATTTCTCGTAATGCTAATTTAATAAAGTCCCCATATTCAATTAATAATTACAATTCTTGAGTCCAGTGATAAAATTAGAGACCTAGATGTTATCATGGATTCAAAGTTAATTTTCGACAAACATATTGATCATGTTGCAAATAAAGCTTCAAAGGCACTTGGGTTTGTCATAAGGATGACCAAAATTTCACAACTATAATTAAGGTTATTAAAATTCTGTTTTGCTCTCTTGTGCGCAGTATACACGAATGTTGCTCGAAGATATGGAACCACAGGTATGAAATATATAAAAATAGGAAACCGTAGTACCGCTAATTTTTAATTGGATTGGTTGTCATACGCGAATGACAGGACATTTATAACGTGTTTTACACTCCTAACAACATCATCTCAGTTACGTTCAAAGGAATTTGAACGAAAAGTTCCTTTATACTTTGCCGAATACATTTTGTTTAGTTGATCGATGATTACTCAATAACTTATGAAGTATTTTAGCCGTGATAGTTTTCCTTTTAAATTCAGCATTTCTAGAAGCAACCGTTTAGCTGGTAGAAGGGGACACTGGCCTCTAACGATTTTTTCCACTTTAAAAATCATATTTCACAAATGGATCCCTAAATCGGAAAATAATCTATGAATACTAGTAATATTTTTAAAAACCTATCCAAAGACACCCCCACCCCCCACCCCCGTGGGATGGGCGCGAAAAAAAAGCATCCCGGCTTGATGTGTAGGGAAGGTACCATAAAAAAATATTTTTGTAAGATTTCATGTACCATTTTGTCGGCATCACTAATATGTGCATTCATGCCAAATTACAGCTTTGCAGGTCCTGTCCAGTCTCCAGTCTCTGAGCAAAACCGCGGACAGATAGACTGACAGACAGACAGACGGACAGACCGAAACTATAAGGGTTCCTTGTTGACTACGGAACCCTAAAGAGAATACTTAAGGCGAGATCTACTTGAATCGATATCGAAGCCAAAAATATAGTTTTTAGAATTTTTGTCTGTTTCTCTGTATGTCCGGGCTAAACTCAAAAATGGATCTACTTCAAATTTTGCATGAATATTACTAAGAGGTCTGGTCAACATAATATAGGCTACATATTATCACGCTATCACCTACTTTTGGTGATGTAGAGCATTCACGCAGGCGGCGTCGCGGTCAGCAACTATTTACAAAATGAAGTAAGCCCATTTCCTCCTCAGGTGGTACCCCCCCGGTCACGGCGACTTCTACGAGGCGTTCCACAACTCGGGTCTGCTGCAGCGGTTCCTCGCCGAAGGTCGCACCCACTGCTTCATCAGCAACATCGACAACCTCGGCGCCACCGTCGACCTCAACATACTCAACCACCTGCTCACCGCGGCCGCCGCGCCGGAGTTTGTCATGGAGGTGATCTTTACATTTTAAATAGAGTTTGTTAAGGAAGGCAACGTACTTGCAACTCTTCCGATGTTGCGAGTGTCCATGGGCGACGGTAGTTGCTTTCCATCAGGTTACCCGTTTGCTCGTTTACACCCTGATTTTATATAAAAATTCAAGTTCTATTCCGTTCCGCAGAAATGCGCTTATCGCTCGAGAAATGTGCATTTTTCTGGGGTAAAAACTATCCTATGTCCTTTCCCGGGATACCAAGACGTATCTGCATTGAATTTCATCACAATTTGTTGAGTGGTTCAAGCGCAAATCGCTAAAGTTTATTTCAAGGGAACTGTACATTTTTCTGGGGAAAAACATAATATGTCCTGTCCGGGAAACTAAATATCTGCATACAACATTTCATCAAAATTGGTTCAACGGTTTAATCGTGAAGACTGAAGAGGTAACACACAGACAAAGTTACGTATTTATAACATTAAGTATGTTTATGCCGTGTCTTTGCGAGGCCCTTTGGTTGTCTATACACCACCGCCGACACCGGGACCTCACCGCCAAAAATTCAAATAAAATGCCACTTAATGACCTGTTGCTTGACGCGAGGTCCATGCAAGAGCGAGACCCCGGGTGATTGCCCTGTTCGCCAGCCCCTAAGACCGCCACTGTTTATACCTAGGTCAAAATAACACAACTTCATTCTATATCAGTATTTCCCAAAGTGGGCTATAACGCACTTGTGGGCGCTGAAGGTCTGAAGGGGGGCGGTGTGAGACCCAGAAAAAAAATGGGGGCGTTGTGTAGAGGCTTGGGGGGGGGGGGGGGGAGTGATTTATTTCATTTGGATGCATTTTAAATTGAAACAAGGGGGGTGCTAAAACATAATTTGCTCTTAAAGTGGGCAGTAGACAAAATAACTTTGAGAACCCCTGTTCTATATCCAGGTGACAGACAAAACCCGCGCCGACGTGAAGGGCGGCACGCTCATCCAGTACGAGGACAAACTCCGTCTGCTGGAGATCGCGCAGGTGCCCGCCGACCACGTCGACGACTTCAAATCCGTCAGCCAGTTCAAGTTCTTCAACACCAACAACCTATGGGCCAGCCTGGACGCGATCAGGCGGGTGGTTGAACAAGGTAAGATGTGTTATTGATCATAGGCAGATGAACTATAGTGCGCGCGGAACTAGTTGGCCGCGCCTTAGGTAGGGACAGGGGTGAGGGGACGGGTTGCTTGCTGCTCGCAATGCACATGAGATTAGACAGTGACGACCAATCTCGAAATATCGTGAACAATAATTATTCAAGTATTGAAAATAATCAGTTTTATATTCTAAACTATTGACATCGGCTTTCCGTTATTTAAAAAATGTATGCACTTTGAATATTATTTCCTTAGATTGTCTTTTTATCGGCGGACTTATCTTGCTATTGCAATCTCTTGCGCGTTTTATCTAAACTATAGTTTGTGCGTTCTAAGATGATATGGGTGACAGTTCTCATATTCCTTGCTACGGATTTTTTTTACAAGAAAACAAAAAAAATCAAAATGTAATAAATTGCATTTCATCAACAAAAACAAATGTTTCCTATAATTGTAAATGAATAAAAATGAAAAGTTGCTAAATGCTAACTTACTAATATAAAATTATAAATTTAACTGTGAAAACAGGAGTATAAATTTATTGTAACGAAAATATTTGAAAAATGTCAGATGCATGAAACGGAACTTATGCCAATAGAGATTGACACTGTTGAATCCTAGGAGGATAGACTATAGGAGAGAGCCTTATATCTATATATATAAAACTCAAAGGTGACTGACTGACATGTTGATCTATCAACGCACAGCCCAAACCACTGGACGGATCGGGCTGAAATTTGGCATGCAGGTAGATGTTATGACGTAGGCATCCGCTAAGAAAGGATTTTGATAAATTCCAACCCCAAGGGGTTAAAATAGGGGATGAAAGTTTTTCTATAATAATACTTCTTAACGCGAGCGAAGCCGCGGGCAAAAGCTCGTCGGTGTATAAGCGTGAAAAGCGTGTCAAGTTCCGTCCGACCTACTCGGTCATAACAAAGGAATCGGTCTGCATATTTCATGTAATAAAAGTGTTAATAAAGGTTTTTAGTGAATATTTTATGCTAGGTATCGTTGAGTTTTGTGGTGCCGCTAAATAATAAACCATAACATCGGCCAAAGAATGCCTCAAACACGTAGATTTAACGATAAATAAGTAAGTTTTGAACAACGTTTTTTGGGCTTTTTAACCGGTATTTTTGTAAGCTGAAAAGATAACTTACAAGTTTAACACTGCAGTACACGCGTGGACTACCATGGTAGACCAGGGTCACTTTTTCAGCGATATTTTTTCAGTAACGCTCGCTAGAAACTTGCCATTCCAGGTAATCCTCGATTGATAAATTTGACAAAACCTCATTACCTCCTGTAACCTGATAATCCATACCATAGTAGTCCGCGCGAGTATTGGTGTACTAAATTCAACCATGTATGTTTTTTTAAATTATTGATTTTTAACGTTTTTATTGTTTATGATTATATATTTTATGCATTTATACTAAAATACTAATATGATAATTTGATTACAAACACTAAAATTTAATTTTTTAATAAGATATAGTGAGCTGTACAGATTGACGGCGTAACCATATTATGACTAACCAGAAACATAAGAAATCTCACCAAATTGCAAAAATATAATTAAAAAATTAATAAAAAAATTTATATTTAACTAGTGTTAAGTATTTAATTAATCAATCAATTAACTATTTTGTAGTTTTCACAATGAAAACTTAGCGCCATCAGTGCCGGTTGTCTAATTACTTCGTCAGGCTTTTGATGTGAATTTTGAAATGGAAAATTGTGATCTAAGTTGGCTGCTGTAACCAAATAAGCGATCAAGAGTAATACAAGTGACAAATATTGACTAGTTTTGTAAACCCCAGTCTAGGAGTCACACTTGTATGAAAATGAGTTAATCCGGTGACTTCTGAAGTTTAGGGTCGTTTATTCTTAGAAAAAAATGATCAAAATGTAAACATAATTGAGTTTATAAATAGAAGAAATAACTTATAAGTATTTTATGTAGAGAAGTTCAGGATTCTTACGAATCTCACTGATAAGACGTATGGGGCAATGTCAACAACAAAAGTCTAACTTATTTTAGTTAGTAGTATAGTATTTAGTACATGTAAGGAATACACATGTTTGATTTCATCAGTACGATTTTTGTCACATTTTCATAGAAATTCACAAATTTGTTGATTTTTCAGTAATTTCATAATTAATAAAAAAGTTTTTGATTATAAAAGTAAGTTAATTAATTATATTTTTGATTTTATTTGTCATTTTAATTAAATAATAATTTTTTACACGAGTACTCGCGTGGCCTACCATAGTAGGCCACGCGAGTACTCGTGTAAAAAAAAGGGGCGCGTGTACTGCAGTGTTAAAAATCCCTTAATCGTGCTATATATATATTAAGGCGTTAGTGGTAAAAATGTCACATCAAGTAATAATTTGTCTACAAAAATTGCAAAGCTTTTTACGTGTGTTTAGGAATGCACATTACTTGAACTATAGTTTATCGATATCATAAACTAAATGACTTTCTTTTCAGGGTTATAATATGCTTCGAAATTATCGACACATGGAAATATTCAAGAAAATACACGCACACTACTTGTATGAAAACAAGCACAAAATGGCCACGCGATCGCGGCCTAAGACGGCATCTATATTATAATACTTAATCTGTGGTTGAATCGAAATCAAATCGATAAAAAGGGCGGCCATTTTAAATCGCCGACGCCACTCTGAAACGTCAGTACGAAATCGATAATTTCGATTGCAATTCCTTTACGAAGTGATTCGATATTTTTAAATTATCGAATATTTTTTTTAGGTAACTTCCCTACTATTGTCAATTATTATGTGTCACCCATATCATCTTAAAACGCACAAACTATAGCCAGAACTGTCAAAATCAAGCGCCCCCGCCTCTCCGTCCCGCTCACATACCTAAGGCGCGACCAACTAGTTCCGCGCGCACTATACATTATTTGTCTCTTTCGCGCAGGAGAATATTGCTATCTTGTTGCTGTGTACACGTATTCAGGTTATGTGGGCCAAAGGTCCGGGACACAAAAACACGATACGACGTCGTGTCGTACCACAATGCGACGTCGTTTCACGATGCGACGTCGTGTCGTGGGCATCCACGACGTCGTATCGTAAAAAACTACGACGCGACATGTGACGCGCCACGATATACGGCACGACGTCGCGTCGTAGAAACTCACGTAGAAATTCAAAGATGACGCATCGTGAATTTCAACGACGCGACGTCGTGCCGTGTAGAGTGGCACGTTACGATGTCGTGACGTAGGTTTTTACGACGCGCGTCGTAGATTCCCACGACGCGACGTCGTATTGTCAAACGACGCCGCGTCGTGGTACGACACGACGTCGTATCGTGTTTTTGTGTCCCGGCCCTAACAAAATGGCGTATCTTATGGCACCAGGCTTAAATACTCTAATCGTCCGGACCTCCTAACTTACCTGTTCCCGGACTTACACTGTATCCTAATTAACCCTGTATCTTAACTTACCTTGCATCCTTACTTAGTCTGTATCCTAATTTACCCCGTAACTGAATTTACCCTGTGACCCAATTTATCTAGTACTATTTGAATTTACCCTGATCAGGTCAACATGTATTCAGCTTTCCCCTTTATAAAAACTTGCACTGTATCAGTAATAACCCTGTCTCTGGACTTACCCTGTGCTAACCCCCCCCTCCACAGGTTCCCTGAACATGGAGATAATAGTGAACAACAAGTCGCTGGCGGACGGAGTGAACGTGATCCAGCTGGAGACCGCCGTCGGCGCCGCCATGAAGTGCTTCGAGCGCGGCATCGGCGTCAACGTACCGAGGAGCCGGTTCCTGCCGGTAAGTGCTTATTGCCACAACAAATGTCAGTGCTTACCACAACAAATGTCAGTGCTTACCACAACAATAATCAGTACTTACAGCAATAACAAAATATGTCAGATCTTACCACAGCAAAAAATGTCAGTGCTTACCACAACAAGAGATATCAGTGCTTGCCACAACAATAATCTCAGTGTTTACTACAACAACAAATGTCAATGCTTACTACGCAATAAAATACTAAGTACTTACCACGTCGGGTACGTAACAAAAACTAATATTTAATTTGCAATAAGCAGAAAACATCTTACGTCAATGCAATGTCATAGTTGCATTGACGTGACATATGTCAAGAGAACTCTAAAGTTGGGACTTTTCATCTGACCTCATTTATTTTGTTATACTTCTTTTATCCATGAAAAATAATCTCAGTGCTTGTGCACTAAAGATGTCAGTTGTCAATAAAAATGTCAGTGCTTACCACAGCAAAAAATCGTAGTGCTTAAAAAAATGTCAGTGCTTAACACAACAAAAAATGTCAGTGCTTACTTACCACAACAACAAATCTCAGTGAATGCCACAACATTAAACTCAGAGTTTACCACAACAATAGTCTCAGTGCTTGCCACAACAATAATCTCAGTGCTTGCCACAGCAAAAGTCAGAGCTTATCACAACATTTCAGTGCATACCACAATAAAAAATGTCAGTACTTAACACAACAAATTTTTTGCTCTATGCGAATTTTTCGTACGTTATAACATTTTTGTGTCTAATTTGTCTGGGCAGTGGGCTACGACTTTCGCATTTATAATATTGATATGGAACTGAATCTAATCAAATCTATGTGTCTTCCAGGTGAAGAAGACTTCAGACCTTCTGCTGGTGATGTCGAACCTGTACAGCCTGGCGCACGGCTCCCTCGTCATGTCGCCGCAGCGCATGTTCCCCTCCACGCCGCTCGTCAAGCTCGGGGACAACCACTTCGCCAAGGTACGTAGTGTCCGTCACTCGGGTGACTCGCCGCTGTCACTCGGGTGACAGCACGTGTGACCTGCCACTGGTGAGTGGCGTACTCTCACTACTCAAAGTCGGTTTAAGGGCCCTCGCCTACTGCGACTTTTAGTAGCGATACAGTCGCTCGTTTATAAAGCGCACGACTGCATCACTACTAACGCGCGTTAGTCGCATTTGCAACTCCGTACAGGACACACAGCTAGCGACTGCATCGCGACTGTATCGATGCCAATATGCGACAGTATCGCTACAAAGTCGCTACGGGCGCGCGGCCCGATCTTGCTGGATGACATAATATATTATGCCATTGGAATTTGGAATCATGGGTGAAACGATTTAGTCGAATTTGATAGAGGCGTGTGAAATGTAATAGGGTATTACACGAATTTTTGAAATGTATCCAAAAACAATTCTATAGTACCTCAGGCGGTATATATACCGCTAAAAAATAAAATATGACGCTAAAAAATAAAATATAATTTTTTTTCGCAAGTTAAGTATGAAAAAAAAACATTATCTTTACATAATTTTAAATTTCGCGCGTATTTCGCAAAAACGCTTCCGCTAGTGGACGCCATGTTTGCTCTATGGTCATGAGTTCATGACGTCATTGCGGTAGTAAACAAACAGGCATCAATTGACATAAGACATTGGACTCTGACAGTTGACACAGTTGTCATTTTTTTGTTTACTATCCCAATGACGTCATTAGCATGGCGGAAAGATTTCGGAGCGTTCAAAGACAGATAAAAAATCCTAAAATCTTTAAACTACATTTAAAAATATAATAATCTATCTTATGAAGTCAAACTAACATTTTTCGATTGCTTTTCCTCTAAACTATCATAATAATACATTTTTTAATTTTTTCTCATATACACTAAAATACCCTATTTACATAATAATATCTATGGACGCTTCACACCACGTCAGTCTGGCCCCGTGGTAAGTACCTGAAGGACTTGTGATACGGGTACCAGACAACGGGAATATATTTAATACTTTTATACTATACATATATTTAAGATTTTTATTATATGATACACATATTTGTGTCGTTCATTGTAATAGTGAATTATCTCCATGCAATGAAGTTTTGAGAAATTAAGAGTTTTGTTAATTAACGCATAGAAAAAAAACTAAAAAATTTTATTCAATGCTTTATATTTTTTATTGTAGATATTTCATGAAATATTATAATAGTATATAGTTACTTAAAAATTAAGACGAAGTTATTTTAACTTCACTTTTATAGTGAATAACAGCACAAATCTGTTCCTAGACTAAACAAAATAGCGACAATTACGTCGTTATAGTGGTATCAGTGGAGTTGCTTCATTTTTATATTGAAAGATATGATACACTGTGAGCTCACTATGGGAAAATAAAAACTTTTTTTATATTATGGAGTTACACCACTATTACAATGACCGACACATTTAATACACATCCATGACCCAGGAACTTTGAAAACTTTTTGTTCCGTCGGCGGGATTCGAACCCGCGACCCCCGGCTTGAGCTGCCAACAGCCCACCCACTGAGCCACAGAGGTCGTCAAACATGGCCGACAAGAACACAGGGTTAGTTCTGATTTTTGGCACGCGCCGATAGATTATTTTGAGTTTAAGGGCCTGTTAAACCACTTCCTAATAAGTGCCGAATAGGCTATCCACCACTTAACTTAACAGATGAAGTATGGAGAATCTGTCAAAAAAGCTGTGAATAGCCTATTCGGCACTTTATCAGAAACAGGCCCTTAAAGTTATGTAGTCACGCTGTATAATAAAATATACTTAATATATTTTCAGGTGAAGGAATTCCTGAAGCGTTTCGCGACGATCCCCGACCTGATCGAGCTCGACCACCTCACCGTCTCCGGCGACGTCACCTTCGGCAGAGGGGTCTCACTCAAGGTACAATATTTTATATGATAATGTACTGTAACTTCTTGGTTCATGTTTCACAGTTATACAGGCCTCAGGCGGTATATACCTTTGTATCAGGTGTGTTGATACACACCTGATGGTGATTTTATCGAAACCGGTCGTGTGAAACATAATTATTGTGATAAAATAAATTAACAAAAGTGGAAAAAGTGCATGAAAAGTGTATAACTGTGATACAATATTTTTCAGAATAGATGTTGCGCAGAATTGTGTAATCTGTTAACCGGAAACAGTACATTTCGAAAAAAAAAATATTATGTCTTTTCCAGGGATCTTAAAATATCTCCAAAGTCCGCGTAGAACCGAACATTTTACCGGAAAAAATAGTCGTATGTCCTTTCCCGGGCCATGTATCTCCATATCTCCATGCCCATCTACATCGATTCCACCGTTTAAGGCTTGGACCTCATCTGGCAGCACGGAATCGCCTTTTTCCGTCGCCCATTCTGTTTCTGTCGCTTAGAACTGCCATTTGCTAGACCGAGACAGAAAGCATAATGCGATAGCCTCGAGGATTCCGCCGCGTGCTGTCGCATTACGCTTTCTGTCTCGGTCTAGCAAATGGCAGTTCTAAGCGACAGAAAGAGAAAGGGCGACGGAAAAAGGCGATTCCGTGCTGCCAGATGAGGTCCAACCCTAAGCGTGAAGAAGTAACAGACAGACAGACACATTTTTGCATTTATAACATTAGTAAGGAAGTAAGGTCAATTCAATCAAAGTTCAACCATACCATACCACGGCTTTGTTTTCAAACACTTAGACACGTGCATATTACGTGCATATTCAGGTACTTACCACGGGGCCAGACTGACGTGGTGTGAAGCGTCCACAGATATTATTATATTATTATTATATCTAACTTCGTTCTTTTTGGAAGTCATTTAATATTACGACAAATTATTACGTTTCAGGGCACAGTGATAATAATCGCGAACCACGGCGACAGAATCGACATCCCGTCCGGCGCCTGCCTCGAGAACAAGATCGTCTCCGGCAACCTGCGCATACTCGACCACTAGACACCGTACATTTTTAAACGGGGAGGCACAAAAGTTAATATAAAATGGCAAAGTATAAAATTCTGCGTTCGTTCTGAAACATAACCCTCAAGAGCTGATGCTGAGTACAACGTTCATGACATGTAGAATCAGACGCCACATTGTACTGGTGTGTCACAAGTAAGGCAATCGTGACATATGTAAGTATTATTAATGGCTGGTTTACACGTATTAAGTTGATAAGTAGTTAACTGCCGTAACTGACGTAACTGCCGTATTAGCAATGACATCCGAACAAAGTCACATACGTCAATGCATTGGCGTATATTTCGGAACCAACATTATTACGTCACGAGCACTGGTCAGTACACTGGTTTATATTTCGGAACACACCCCCTGTGCCTCGTTATAGTTAGTGATATTGCATTCGCTGGTTTTGACAGCGAATTTAGATGTCAAAATATTGCATAGGTTTTGACAGAACGCATCGTTAAGTATCTAGTGCGCTTGCGGTGCGTTTAGTTAAATCCAATACATTTTTGACATCGAACTTTGCTATCAAAACTAGCGAATGCAACTTGACTAAGTACTCTAATGGAAAAACTTTGTCGATATGTGCAAGGAAAACTCGACCTTAAGTCATTTGTCGCTACATCACACTAGTGCCATTCTTAAAGTACACTCAGCTGTATTAGTTGTAATTTTATTTAATAATATTATTCAGCTGAATGTACTTTTGAACTAAAATACACTTGTAAGCACAACATAATCTTTTCTATACCAAATTTAGGTTAAACTCGAAATTTTATTTTATATCCCTCACAGTTATAAAAAGATCCACATTATACAGACTATATTTATTACAAGTTTTTTCCTTGTCTGTCAAGCGATTTTTTTACGCATGAGACAAGAGCCCCTAGCCAAGACGTTTTCTCTATCGATTTTTTATATAATCACCGATCAAAATGTATGGAATTGACATATTACACGAGTCGAAGGTCAACTTCATATTTAACGAAAGCAATGTCAATTCCATACATTTTGATCGGCGATGCTATAAAGAAATGAGAAAGAAAACGTCTGGGCTAAATGAGTAGGATAAAATATTGTACAACTATTTTTTGTGTAAATGTTGTGTTTATGATCTTTTTATTAGTAAAGGAGCTAATATATAAATTATTTGTTTTTAAATATGTTTTGAAATGTAATATATTGTGGTCGAAGATTTATTTATAACAAATTTTGCCTTGTGAAATCATATTTACAATTTTAAGTTTTTTTTAGTTGTTGTATATTTAGTTATAATTTGTACCTTGGGATAGAGAACGCTGAGCGCGTTGAATAAATATTTAATTGTATAAATCGTTTTTATTTAATGTCAAATCACACTTAATATTAAATTATCCCTGTAAATAAAGTGTCTTCTCCACGTCGGCCAATGATGGACAATGCGAATACGAACTCGTTAAGATAATCGTATCCAGCATGATTGCCCATTATCGACGTCCACTGTGCTGCTGAGCAAATCGCTATCATGGTCATCAATCATAACTCGACGTGGAGAGGAACCTTAAGATTAAGTTATAGTCCAAATCAGGAGGCGAGTCACAATACGCATATAATGTCATAATTTCTATTATTTGTTTGACTCGTCTCGTGGTTTGGGTCATAACAATATTAAAATATAATGATTCTCATTAGGTAAAGCCATGATTTACATTTTCATTCTATAAAATAACCGTACTTTGGTGGTTGTGTAAAACGACAACAGTGTAATAATAGGGATGATGACAGGGTCAAAGATTAGCGAATTTTGATAATAAAATAAAGAAATCACGGTAAAAAATAAGTGTTACCAAAATTTCAGCTCGATAGCATTTGTATTTTTTTTGTAATACGCCTTCAAAGTTGGATAATCAAGTCGATTTTGTTTTTCAATTAAATTTCTTAATATTTGTATACCATTCGATAACTTATGCAATTAATAGCAACTTTTGTTATGAAACCACTTTCATAAACGTAATATTTATGAAAGTGGTTTCATAACAAAAGTTGTCAAATAAGTTGTGGATAGCCTGTCCAGCACTTATCAGAAAGTGGTGAAACATGCCCTTAATATCTTTTATAATAATATAATCCATAGATAATACATACAATATATACAGGGTGCAATTAAACCTTCCTGCCAAATTTTTTCCAGGTATCATTAGGAGAGTCCATTTAACCAAAAAAAAAATTGGGTGTTATTTTTTTTCAATGATATATTTTATCCCATTTAAAATCGTTGCAGAACGGTCACTCGCGGCGCGGGGGAATGAGCGGGGGTGACGCGCGGGGAGGCACGCGCGCGGGGGCACGTCACGCGCGGCCGACGCATCGTGTCCATTAATTATTATTGTAGTGTTTTTTAGGATAACTATCGGAAGCTTTTTCTCAACATTTTAGTACTGATGAGTGACTATAAAAAATTCGTGTATTTTTATTTTTAACAAGGATTAATATATCAAAATTTGGCAGGGAGGTTTAATTGCACCCTATATTTAGAGAATATAATCTAACGTCACCGAGCTGTCGTGTCTCTACTAGCGGCGCGGCTGGCGAGCACGCTGGCGGCGGCAGAGAGCGCCGCGAGCGCCGCGCTGGCCCCGCCCACCGCCCGCCCCGCCCCGCCCTGCAGCGCGCACGCCCCGCCCAAGTAGTACATACACGTTATATCTGTGTGTAGGGTACAATTCACTGGTTAAACAATGGTTAAAGCAATAGCAATGATACAAAAAGAAATAATATATTTTTCGAGTAGATAAGAAAGTAACACGTCTTATAGAACATCTTTAACAGGCCTACCACCGGTTCGGGAAGTAACTCGCGAGAAAAACCGGCGTAAGAAACTCGCACAATGTTAGACTTGATTCAGACCGCAACGCGACGCGTAGATGCATTTCTAAATTTACATGGATTTGACAGATTCGCAAGACGTCTCACGCAATTGAAATCTGTCAAATCCATACAAAATGCCGCGCCGCGCCTTGCCACGCCTCGACGCGTAGCGGTCTGAATTGACCCTTAAAAGTGACTCCGAATGAGCTAAAAAATATAATATAAGTTATATGAAGGTAACTATGACGTCACGTTTTTGTTTTCATCCATACATAGCTAAGTAGATCTTTAGAAACTTTTTCATTTATATTATCGTTTTTAACGAATTGTTGAACCGATATTTATGTAGGTACTTAGTTTGGCACAGAATACAGAGACCACTGGAAAGGCTGAGCTACTTTTTTGCAGGTAAATGTACGGTTCCTTATTTACGCGGAACATCTAGTACTACAATATACTCACGGCCAATAAGCATATAGAGCGCGTAACCGAGCACGTTGGCGAGCAGGCCGGCGAGCGCGAACGTCGCGCCGAACGCCAGCGGCTTGTCGCGGCGACTTGTCGCGCGCGCCACGCCCATACCCTGCATGAGCAGCGCCGCGCCTGGAATTGTTGACAAAATTCCTTTAATACAGGCAAATATACTGTATTTACGTTATATTTGCATATCCATACTAATAATAGTATAAATGTTTGTCCGTCTGTTCGTCTGTCTGTCTGTCTGTTAACTCTTCACGGCAAAACAGCTGAACCGATTTTACTGAAATTTGGTATGGAACTACTTTGAGTCCCGGGAAAGGACATATTGTAAATTTTATTTTAAAAAGATTATTTTTTTCTCACTTTTTTGGTAAAAAGTGGGATCCTGTGCGAGTTTCTTACGCCGGTTCTTCTCGCCGGGTTAGTTCCCGAACCGGTGGTAGGCACCAGTAGTATCAACGTTCTAAAAGCATTTGTTACTAATCTATTCAGAAATAAAACAATATTTATTTATTTTTATTTTATTTATTATGATATTTTTTATCTCGAAAAATGTACGGTGTAATAGAGGTGTGGGTGTAGGAGGTGTAATAGTTACCGGTGACGGCGAGCACCACGGTGTAGAGCACGAGGTAGACGGAGTAGATCGTCCAGCAGTCGTCGACGCCGCAGCCGCCGCGGACCGCGCGCAGGCTGCCGCTACCGCAGGTGCAGTTGCCGAATATACTGGAAAAAGAAAAAAAAATAATAGATACAAATGCACTCCGCGAGTGCCGGCAGAAGTGAAAACTTGATGATTGACGTTGTGCATTTTTTTTAACCCATTTTTTATTAAAATCGACTATTAAAAAATCGTTTTTTTTTATTTAATCGAAACCCTTACAATCGATTAAATTTTTAACCCATTTTTTATGAAAATCGATTTTTGAAAAATCGATTTTTTTAATTAATCGAAACCCTTACAATTTTTTTAACCCATTTTTTATGAAAATCGATAAAAAAAAATCGATTTTTTTAATTAATCGAAACCCTTACAATCGATAAAAAAAAAACAAAAAAAACAATCGATTGTTCGATTAATCAATTTCGATGTTACAACACTACTCTCCAACCGTCTTACGGTTTTTCCAAGGTTTTTCGATCAGCACGAGAATCTGACGCGAGTTTCACAGTTTTTACCCATCCCACAAAAATGCTCAACGCCGCTAAAGAAGTTTGCACTTCAAAAATTAGAAAGGAAAAAAATGTATTTCAAGAAAGTTGTAATAGAAATATGAGAATTCGTTGTATGAAATGATGTGAAACCTCGTATTTCGTTTTATGCGGTGCGGTACGGTGCTGACAAATGTGCGATCAGCTTTACGTCACAAGCTGTCCAGAACCAAGGAGGTGTCATGTTGTGGTGACTTACAGGTAGCCGTTGAGGTCCTCGTACTCCTGGCAGCCGGCGTGGCAGGGCGAGTAGTATGTGGTACCGCTGTCCACCGCGCACACCGGGCTGAACCCGTACAGCTCTGACTGACACCTGCACAGACATATAAATAAATAAATAATAATAAAAAATCTTTATTGAAACCAAAAACTACTTTTCCATAATCTAGTAGCCTGTCAAACTGCACAGTGCACAGCAGTTTGTCGGCGTCGGCGTTGTTGTTGTAATGGGAGATGTATTCTTGACCAGTAGTGCTAGCACGGCGACCAGCGTAAATGCGTAAGTATGGACAAACTGTGGAAATAAACCTAAGGTGCCGTTCCGATCTTTACCGCGGCTAATCGCGACCGACAAAAATTTAATTAAAATGCCACTTTATGACAGACTATTAGTATATGTCATAATGTAGGATATTATTTCAATTTTTAGGACTAAAGTCTGTCATAAAGTGGCATTTTAATTGAATTTTTCGGAACTAAAAAAGATCGGAACGGCACCTTAAGTTTATCTCCACAGTTTGTCCATACTTTCGCGTTTCCGCTGGTCGCCGTGCTAGCGCTACAGATGAGAGAGCTTTGGATTTGGTCAAAAATCCAGCAGGAATTTTCAATACTTCTATGATCAACTCTTAAGTGCCTAATTAAACACATATTTTTTCTAAGTGTCGCCGCACACGGGCCACACACGACAGCTACAAACGCCCAAGAAGCAAGAAAGGAGAAGCGTGTGGCGGTCACCGGCGCGGCGGCAAACGTGTGCGGCAAGTCCATATAAAATGTATGAAAACTACAGGAAAACGCCGCTACTGGCATATGCCAGTAGCGGCGTTTTGTGGTTGTGGCCGGTGGCCCGTGAGCTGGAGCCCTTATTCCAATTCAAATTCTTAAATTCAAATTAAAATAATTTATTCTACTTAACCTCGTTGTGGCACCGCAACGCCGAAATTAGCGATTTTTTTCTTTTGACTTTGGAATCATTTTGCCGGTTTTCCGCCGGTCATCCGAGGGCGATGACGCGTAGATGCATTTCTAAATTTATATGGATTTGACAGATTCGCAAGACGTCTCACGCAATTGAAATCTGTCAAATCCATACAAAATGCCGTGTCGCGCCTCGCCTCGCCTCGTCGCGTTGCGGTCTGAATTGACCCTAACCGGCGACTTATGTGTTTCCATAACCTACCCGCAGCTGCTGCTACACTCCGGCTGCGTGTACATGTCATCCGCGCCGGCGACGGTGGCGGCGCGGCACGTCATCGCCGCGAGCGCCGCGTACAGCGCCGCTGCGACGGCCGCCGCGACGCCGCCGACGCGCGCCGCCACCGCTGTCTTGACACCGTCGCGACGCCGCCCCGAGAACCGCATGCGGAACACCTACAAACATATTGTGGAGCTTTGTTAAGTTTTAGTTGTCAATGTTAGTGACTAAACCACTGAGCTAATACTATTAGCTCCGTGGACTAAACACACCATGCCGAACCGAAGTTACACGGCCGAAGTTCAGCATGTTTTTTTTTTCTATGGACGCTTCACACCACGTCAGTCTGGCCCCGTGCTAAGTACCTAAAGTACTTGTGTTACAGGTACCAGACAACGGAAATATATTTAATACTTTTATACTATACATTATATTTAAGATTTTTATTATATCATACACATTGTTTCGGTATTGACGCGGTAGTTAGTTAATTCGGTACACGTCAATTCTTCACATTGGGACGAAGAAAATGATTCCTCGAACGATACAATCGTTAACAGTCATGTAGTAGTCGACACTCACCAGATTTGCTGGAGGCAGCTGCGTGGATGTCGAATAGCTCTTGGGTTCTGGATTTTTGGATAATTTTCTGCCGGCCGGCTCTCACACGATATAGAGTCTGGATTCCAATGTCCACACACACAATTCACAAATGTTTTGACGTGACAACGTCTTATAATTCGATATGGGCTGCGCGCACGAAAAAACATGACGCAATATGCGGCGTTACCTCGCTCTGAGGCGTTCCATTTGAGTTGTTTAGCAGAAATGTACAGTCGGGGAAATGAGTTGTTTAGCAGAAATGTACAGTCGGGGAAATGAGTTGTTTAGCAGAAATGTACAGTCGGGGAAAATTGTGCTAAGCAGAAATGTACAGTCGGGGAAATTAGTTGTTTAGCAGAAATGTACAGTCGGGGAAAATTGTGCTAAGCAGAAACGTACAGTCGGGGAAATGAGTTGTTTAGCAGAAATGTACAGTCGGGGAAAATTGTGCTAAGCAGAAATGTACAGTCGGGGAAATGAGTTGTTTAGCAGAAATGTACAGTCGGGGAAATGAGTTGTTTAGCAGAAATGTACAGTCGAGGAAAATTGTGCTAGGCAGAAATGTACAGTCGGGGAAATGAGTTGTTTAGCAGAAATGTACAGTCGGGGAAATGAGTTGTTTAGCAGAAATGTACAGTCGGGGAAAATTGTGCTAAGCAGAAATGTACAGTCGGGGAAATGAGTTTTGACGTGACAACGTCTTATAATTCGATGGAGCCGGCTGCACGCACGAAAAAACATGACTCATGCGGCGTTACCTCACTCTGAGGCGTTCCATTTAAGGCTTGAAGTGCAAGCGAGAGCGCGGAACGAGCGACAAAGAGCCACGTTGTCACGTTCAACTATCGTCAGTAAACCGACTTTACAGATAACCGTTTTTTTGGTCGAATTTGCGATCGCGGAAAATGTGCAATTAGTAGCTGCACTCGTTAGAGGCGACGCGTCCGTTACAAGCGAATTTTCTAAGCGCTCTGCCCAAGGTTAAAATGGCGGCTGCCCTCCGTGAAGGGCGAAAAGCGACAGCAGCGCCATCTGACAGCGACACTAGTTTGCGTCAACATCCTACAGACCATAAACGTCGCACGTTCAATGTGTGACAGGTTGACGCGCGGTAAATTTGAAATTTGAAAATGAATATAGAAACGATACACACATATTTAATACACAAGCCCGGGAACAATGAAAACTTTTTTCCGTCGGCGGGATTCGAACCCGCAACTCACGGCTTGAGCTACCAACGCGCTCACCACTGAGCCACAGAGGTCGTCATAATACGTCTGCAATGTAAAACACATACAATATAACGCGACGTAATTTCGGCATGGTGTATCATCGGTAATTTAAAATACATTGCAGGCGTAATCATGCCGAACTACGGCCGCGTTTTTTCGGCCTAGTGTGTTTAGACACTTAACCGTTGGCCGAATTAGTTTAAATCAAGTAAACCAAATTGTCAACAAGCAAATCATACATAATCATAGCGGACTAAACAGCGCACAATCCTAAATCGCGCTATTGGATGTTCCGAGATCAGCAAGACAGGCTTTAGCCTGGCCGGGCAGACAACTTCGCTTGGTCGGAAGATCATCTTTGTGGCTCCTAGTTACATCCTTACAGTGGATATGGAGCACATCCTACTCATGCATTAATTGCTACACCAATCAAACCTGGAGCCATTACCACTTAAATTCTGAGGTATTTTGCTTGAACTGGAAACAGGATGTTATACATACCGAGACGAGGAAGATGATGACGAGCGAGCGGAAGATGTCGTGCGCGGTGCGGGCGGTGCGCGGGTCCCAGCGCTCCGACTCTACGTTGAACTTCGACTGGAAACACAAATAGGTAGGTTGAGAAATGAGAATATTATATAACGGGCTAGAATTTGGAAGTTAAGGTGAGACCGCACTAAGCCATACTACGCTGCAACGGAGCGCCGCGACACGTCGTAATCCTGTTAACAATCGTACCCGACACAATACTAACAATACTATGAAAAGGGAAGTGTCGGGTCGCTCCACTACAGCGTTGTGTCGCTTAGTGAGGTCTCACCTTTACTGGAAAATATAATAGGCAACGAATGAAGTCTTTGAGGACTTTTAGCTTTTAAACTTTAAACTAATGAATATTTGATAGGCACCACAGACATAGATCAAAATAGATACCGCATGTCGCTCCATTTGTATGAAAACGAGCGTGTCACTTCTTTCCTACCACTGTGACGTACCGATGACAAGAAACGTGTCCATTATCTAGGCCAACATTTCTATTTGAATGTCTACAGCTCAATACGCCACTTTTAGGCATTTTTAAAATTCCGATCGACGTCCGATTCCGATAGCAGACTAAAGAACAGACTTTCGAAAGACGAGCATTGCTCGACGTTTGGAAACGCGATATGGCACGCGAAGTACATACACATGCGATATCTATCTTGATCTATGTCTGTGCTAGGCAGTCACAATCGATTTTATGAAAAAAAAAATTTTTTTCGGAAGTTGATCAATAAGCCTTGCAGCCTTGGTACAATCCGGTACCATTATACTTTATTCCGAAGGCGTTCTAAACAGCAAAATGTCTCACCTGCACCAGCTCATTATCGTACTTGACGTAACCGAACACGGCTGCGAGTAGCAGAGACATGGAGAGAGCCTGCAGCATCAGCGCGCGGTTGCGGAGAAACCGGCACAGGGGGTTCAGGATACCTGCAAGATTACTGATTAGCTTGGTAGCTCTGGTAGAAGTACTAAATTCTCCAAAACAGGACATAGCCTGAGTCTTTTAAATTAAGGCTGGTATAAATATACACAAATGAAACACAATATTACTTGCACTTTTTCTACTATATTCATAAATTACAATGTAAAGACTTTAAACACGACCGGTTTCGAACTATATCATCATCAGGTGTCCGAAGTTCTGATTTAGTTCGAAACCAGTCGTGTTTAGTCTTTAAATTGTAATTTATAAATATAGTGGAAAAAGTGCAAGTAATATTGTGTATAAAATGAATTTCCACCAAGAACCGACAGTACAATCAATTACATATACCTTACTGGTATAAATAATCAATACTTAAGATGCGACCCGGTCTCAAGACGCGGTTCGGCTCTGTGATTGGTCCAAATTTTGACAGCCAACCAATCACACAGCCTGAACCGTGTCTTGAGACCGAGATGCATCTTGCGTACTGAGTATTTATACCAGCCAGTCTTATACTTGTAAGTAACACGCCTTGCTTCATGCTAGCCAAGTAAGCAAGCATGAAGCAAGGCGTGTTCAGTGTTGTAGTCAGAAAAGAATTGCCGACACGACTAGCGAGAAATTATAAATGAGTAGAGTAGTGCTGGGCAAATTGTACTCCTTATCGATGGCGAAATAGGATATCAAACAATAGGCTACTTGACCTATATTCAATTTCATTGAACAAATGCATATTTCTAGTAGAACTTGGCCTAGGAAACCGTATTTCACCCTTATCATCAAATAAAAGCTTATGATTGATAAATAAAGTCGATTTGAAAATATGATTTTATGAAAATATGATTTGTACTGACGAAAACGCTTTTGCGGTACTTCCGATTTGGATGTGACGTCATCCTCATAGTAATTTAATATCTTTTATTTATCGCGCTCGTTATATGTAAGTTTATCTGTACATAAATAATAAGAATAAGCGTAGAAAGATTTGTAAAATATATTTTATTGAATAATTCACTGAAAACATCAGTTTTATATATTATCTCCATTTATTGTAGACGGGAAATGAAATGGCCAAAATTTTTCTCCAAAAGTTTTCAACATTACAAATGATTTCTAATTTCTTATTTAATTCTTTTATAATTTTTGGGCACTTTTAGACTCGTACATTTAGCACATAAAAAATGTTCAATAAAGAGAGTTTAAAATACAAAGCGTATGACGTCACACTATGGCGGACAGTGTTTTCGGCGCCATTTAAGAGGCGTATTTTTCAATAAACATTTTTATGGGTTTCTACTGTGTAAAATATTAAAATATTAGTTTTTTTGTGAAAATGAATGATAAAGAAGCGATTAGCATGAAGAAAAAAAGTAGGTCAAGTAGCCTATTGTGCTGCTTTTGACATCTAAGGCTATGTCCACATCTGTATCATGATCGCTAGAAATGTACGCGATGATCGCGATCATTTCGTCCACACTAGCGATCATGATACGCATCGATGATACGCGACGGAGATCTAATACGCGATCATGATACAGATGTGAACAAAGCCTAACTTCACTATCGAAACTAGCAAATAAAACATTGGACTAAGCACTCAGGTGCAGGACCTTGAATTTTCACATACCCATCCGACGTGTAGATCATCCATCGTGCCCTTAAACCACTTTAAAATCGCTTCAACGCACGAATCAAACCCACTGGCCACTCCGAGCTCATAGCCTCCAAAGAACTGGGCTTGTACCATGAAACTGTTTCGAGATTCAAACAATCTGACGAGAATGCCGCCTCCTACTCCAGCAAACGTGAAATAACGTTGTTAGAGCAAGACGCGGCATTCTTGTCCGATTTTTTTTTTAAAGAAGGCAGGTCGCTATAGCCCTGACGTCACTGCGACCCATGAGGATCTATTGTGACTCCTTCGCACTAAAGAATCATCCCCAACCCAATACTGCTCATAAATTGAACGATATGGTTGGGGTTGGTGCCACGAATTTCCTCTGTGGATGAGTATTCGTGGCGACCAAGGTGCCTGTTCCTGCTCTGTAGTAGAGCAGGACAGTCGAGGAGAAGGTGAATAGGTGTTTCATCCTCCTCCTCACAGAATCTGCAAGTCGTTATGATACAAATAACCATTCTGTTTAGGTGTTTGTTGAGCTTGCAGTGCCCAGTTAGGCTTCTGGTAAGGATTCTTAATTGGTTCCTACCCAAGGTGAGCACTAATTCTGATAGTTTCTTGTTGAAGCCAGGAATTAGTGCCTTGGAGTGTTCAAGGCCAGGGGTCTCAGCCGATTGCTTCCTGCTTCTGTGACCCCATTCCTTGAGCACTTGCTATGTGGTACTGGGAGTTATACCACAGACTGGTTCTGGGCCATATATGAGACTCTCGGCCCCAAGCCTAGCCAGTTCGTCAGCGGTTTCGTTGCCGGGGACGCTACTGTGGCCCGGGACCCATACTAGGCGGATGTTGTTGTTCCTTCCCAGCATGTTTAACGTCTCAATGCATTCCAGAACTAATTTGAGACTCAAATAATCTTGTCCGATTATTTGAGTCTCAAAATTTCGTAGTAGGCCTACTGAAACGCACCATATTATCATCGTATACTCACAATCCCGCTCAGGCTCCTCAATATCAGCGCCCGGCTGTTTTCTCGGGAAGAGTGTGAAGAGGATGGAGAACATGAGCGTCAGTGCCGCTAGAGCCAGCTGCGGCTCCCACCAGGTGGAACTGAGCGACGCCGCCCGCAGCCAGTTCCGACCGCTGAGGCCCAGGGATAGGCGGATGGAGATGAGGATACCTGGGAAATAAGGTAGAACTGGTGAAGACTACAGAGGAAGATATTAAGATAGCTGTGTTTTACATGATGTAATAGGGTATTTGACAGATTTTTAATTTATATCTTGAATTTCTTGGTTGCGATTAAGAAGTTCATCGAAAGTAATTTTTTTTATTTTAAAATACGTATTTCGTAACAAACATGTAAATAAAAATTCAAAATGCGAATAAGCCGCCGAAACGCTTTACTCAGCAATATGGCGTCGCGCTTTGTAAGTGACGTCACTAGCGTGTTAACCAATGTATATTTCAATCTGTTGTGTAAACGACATCACTCGCCTATGACGTCATCATGACATTAGCCAATCCGGATAGTTTTCGAATAAGTGGCGCGAGAAACAAAAAGCCAAACATATTTTTGTGTGTTTTGGATATATTTGTTGTTATTATTTTTATTAAAACTTATGTAAAAAATCACATAAAAAAACTAGTGAGGCCAACGAATAGGTGGTTGGAGATGGGGATACCAGAAAAAAAATCATAGTCATGGCAGAGTACTGTAATTACCAGCACCAAAAGAGGAACATTATATACCAAGAAAGTTCCGTTATTGATTCAATTTTAACACCATTGACTGACTTGACTTTCTCCCTGTGTTCCGAACAGTTCATTGTGTCCAGAACCCAGTCCTCCATTACTTAGCAACTGTTCCCATGTAACCTGCATCAAAATATAGTTTAGTAAAGATCCAGCTAAGCCAGGCAAATTAAAATTAGGTGGGCAAACTGTGTTGTGGTCAATTTGAAGTCAGTGAGAGGTTTTGAATAAAGGAATAGGCAGGAGTTGAAATCTGAAGGTCGTTTGTAGAAACTAGAAACCTGCCAGTTCGTCGACACATTGATAAGTGATACAATTTGGCAAGTTACTTTCATCGTGCCTTAAGGCCAGGTAGTCCCTAAAATTAGCAGGTCGATGTCTGTCACTACGAATATCGACCTAAAGAACATTAAAATAACATTCATATCAGCGCGCCTTGTACAGTGGCGGTTACGACGCTCGCCGCGTCCTTGATAATAGGAGAAAATTATACTTGTCATATTTAGATAAAGACCAAAATGCAAAATGTAACTACATATTATTCTTCTTTAAGTTATGAGCTTTTCGTAGATATGATTTTTGAAAGTAAAATTATCATATTAAGCTTAATGAAAAATAAGAAAAATATTACAAAATATTCGAATTATCCTCTTTAGAATTATTTTTGATCGAGTGAAGTTTTCAATATAAGTCATGTAAATTAGGGACTACCTGGCCTTAAGCCCTTAAACCCTTACCATAGAAATACGGCCCATTCTCCGGCTGGTGATCATCCAAGTACGTGAACCCGTGAGTCCAAACACTGATCTTGGTGAGCGCACAGAGCACGGTCGTGGCGGCCAGGGCGACAATGCGGCCCGTAGCCAGGGGGTCGTAATCAGCCAGCGGTCCCGCCACTTCCGATTGAGGAACTGTGTGATATGCCGTTATCGGTTCACCGCCGCATAGCTCTGAAATATGGTAAAGTGAGGTTAAAAACGAAGATTACAGCATTTAAATCATTTAAGGGATCTATCAGACAAAGAACGGTCACGCGTTCAAACGATCGTTTCTGCGTTGGAGCGATCATTCACACTGAAGACACTCGATGCAGTCGGAACACCATATGTGTGACTTGTAAGTAGGTATATTTACCTGCGTAAGGCCGTGTTCCACTGACGAGTAGCGAAGCGGAGCGGAGCTTAGCGGTGCCCGAATTGACCAATCGTGCTATTCCAGCGGAATGACAGCGAAGCGGAGCGAAGATTTCGAGCATGGTGATTGGTCAATTCGGCACCGATAAGCTTGTTTCCGCTCCGCTCTGCGTCAGTAGAAACGCGGCCTAACAAAAAGAACACGAAACTGACTGCTTAAACGCTGGGTCGAGTGACCGCTTCTTGTCTGATAGATCACTATTAGGATAAGTACTCAGTCTATAGGTAAGCTGTTAGCTGATACCTTTGCTTAAAACGACAACTAACCAACAACTTAAATTTTTGTTTTCAAACTTAGCATACAAAAGTTTTCAACAAAATATTAATATGCTACGAGTACTCGTGTTTGTTAACTTACTGCCACGTACTGCCAATGTAATAGACTAATGACTATATATTTTGTAAAGAATAATAAGAATCTCTTCATAAAGGATAATAAGGCTCTCGTTCAATCTTACTACAATGTCTTCCACTCACCAACCCTCGGCACCTCAGCGTCAGGGAAGGGGAAGGCGAGCACCACCAGCCCCGCCGCAGCGGTCAGGCCGAGCCAGCCAGCCAGCGCCAGCTGCCGCCGCCCGCGCCCCCACCACGACACGAACGCGCCGAACAGGAATTCCGCACCACCAGCACCGATGGACAACCAGTCTGAAGACACAGATTTTTAATGAGTATTTTCTTTCGAATTTTTTAATGTGGCCATACTACGAACCCAAACTAATAAAATGACACCTTGTATTAATTTGGATTCCGTGAATTTTCGCCAAAAAAAGTAATTTAAATAATAAATTATTATTATTCTTCTTCTTCGTGGTCTGCTCTTGCAATATCAGAGTCAAATTATAAAGAAATTTTGATATATTCATCCATGTTAAAAATAAAAATACACGTATTTATTCTTTTAGTACTAAAATGTTGAGAAATAGCTTCCGAAAGTTATCCTAAAAAACACTACATGGACACAATGCGTCGGCCGCGCGTGACGTGCCCCCGCGCGCGCGCCTCATCCCGCGTCACCCCCTCTCATTCCCCCGCGCCGCGAGTGACCATTCTGCAACGATTTTAAATGGGATAAAATATGTCATTGAAAAAAAATAACACCCAATTTTTTTTGGTTAAATGGACTCTCCTAATGATACCTAAGCCCTGGAAAAAATTTGGCAGGAAGGTTTAATTGCACCCTGTATAGATGGATGACCATTTGAAGGGTGGAAATATTATAATATTCAATGACTTTTGAACTAAACAAACTAGTAAAATGCCCTTACCCTCGTCCACGCTGGGTAGATAATGTCCAGCGGTCCGCCGCAGCAGCAGCTGGACGTTGGTCTCCAGGAAGACGGTCACCAGCAGCGCTCCCTGCAGGAACAGGTCGAAGCGCTCCACCGTCAGGATGTACCGGCGGAGGAGGTGCCAGGCTTTCGCCACTGGAGCAGAGCGGAACTTGGTCAAAAAAGTCATATTAATACATAAGTTAAGAGTCCGTATACGAAATTTGCCGATTTCGCTCATTTAACAGACGTGATTTAACAGTTAAAATACAGTATTTCTATAAGTTTTAATGCACAACATGTAAGATCATTTCAATTATAATCTAATGTTGCAGCTAGATTTTTTTTTTAAGTATCTTTAAATAATCCAACTCAAACCCGCGACAGTTTTGTGATTTTTGCTGTAAAACGTTTAGAATATCACCTGTTTATGGATTGTATTGACGTCTTAACGGTACGAAAAAAATACAATGTACTGTTGAGAAAGTCGTCTCTACAATGTTGGAATTACTTTTTACCACTTTAATATAAAAAACCCTTTAAAAAACAGAATACCTATAACTGCCCGCTAACTTGGCGATCGTCCTTTTTCACCTGGCATATGAAAGACGGGCAGTGTGTGAAGAGAGCAGTAGAAAATATAGTACGGGCTCTTAAAGTGCTTAGCTTTGTCAGCGAAATTAGAAGCAGAGCAGAACTAATGGTCAGAAAAGTTGGAAACTGCTTGAAATATTTGAGCACGATTTTTATTTATCTCCAGACTCCTGCAGTTGTCTAATAAATTCGAAACTTTGCATACGTACCTAACTATGTCTCAGACTAAATGCAAACGACAATGCAATAATTTGTTAACATTTTTGGAACCTAAAAATAAACGTGTTAAATTATAGTTTTTTAACTATTATTTATTTCAGAAGTATTGAATGTAAGTTCTGATTAAGCTAAACTACTTTGATGTAAACTTCAACTTTGCTAAGAAATTTTACAATAAGAATCAAGCGTATTATAATTTCAATGTGATAATTGAGATATTAAGACTATTATGTAAAATAGAACAATATAATATTAAATATAATAGGGAATATTACGGAGCAGAGGGCGCTACTAGAACATACAGTAAATAATCCGACCAACGAAAAACATATTATTCGGTAATATTATGTCCTATTCCAAAATTATGATGCTCCGAGTTTATAAGAATTCAGAACCCTAATGGATTTTAAATTCTGTATTAACACTGATTAACATAAAAAAACATTATACTTACACATTTTCACCATTTTCTATTAGATTTTCGGACACAGATCACACACTTAATTCAACATGTTAAAACCACCCTAAAGTTAAAACACTTTAACAACACTGATTTTAAACTTCTTACGAGAAAACAAGGGGTAAACAAGCTAACAACAACCTGATGGACGTGTTTTCCTGTCTGTTAAAGATCGAAGGTAGTTTGATATTTTATATTTTTTATCTTTTAACTTTTCTGGTAACACCGCGACCGGCGCTACATACGCACATTTAACCGACTTTCAAAAAAGGAGGTCTACGTTTGTTATTTTTCATTACACGGCACGTATTTCATACGCGATCTCTGTTTTCACACTGATATCACGTATCAGCAAATCGACGCACATTTTCCTAACGACATTTTATCTTTTATCGAAATATTTCCTTGATTACCGAACCACGGCAACGATTTGAATATTTACGACTCTAAATATAAGGGTCAAGTCACACTGCAACTTAAATGGTGATGCAATTTTAATAATTAATAATGAAGTGAGCACGGTCCTCGCGTCGTTGCGAGGTGAATCGCTTGCCCAACTTTCTTGTTTTGAAGGTGCGAAGGAGAAAATGATAAAATAGCACACTCGATATTCCAGTTGAATTATTATAATCTCCTGAAAAAAGGAGTAAAATAATATAAAAAAGGTTTTTATAAAAGAAATTTAGATATGTACACTACATCACCCCCCTCCAGAGACCGTCAAGGGCGATAATAGTCCGGAAATTTTACATGACGGCCTGACCTCGTCGTTCTAATGATGTTATCATCAGCGGGTTGTAAGTCGCAGTTATCCGCAGGAGTGTAGTGATGGGTGTTACTGTTGAGTAGTGAGTGTGGAGTGTCTTGGCGCGTGTTAGTATTATGTTGTGAGTATGGTGTGATGGTAGGGTCACTCAGTATGAAGGCCGGCTTGATCCGGTCAATTGATACGGTAACCTGCTTACCATTTACTAAAATTTTGAAAACTTTGTCCCCTCTTTCCACAACCTTATGCGGGCCAGAGTATGCTGGCTTTAAACCACCGCCAGTACAGTCCCTCAAGAAAATATGAGTTGAGGAAGATAAATCCTTATGAACAAAAGTTTTGAATTTGCTGTTGTGCCTAGCCGCAGGTGATGGGCGGAGTTTCCTGACAATACTTCGAAGTTTTGACAAGTACTCCGTCATATCGCTAGTCTCATCAGCCTGAGGGTCAAAGAACTCACCCGGAAGCCGTATCGGTTGACCGTACACCAGTTCGGCTGCTGAAGCCTGAACATCCTCTTTGAAAGATCCGCGAATGCCTAACAGTACTAATGGGAGGGATTCCACCCAACTGTCATTTGCATGGCATATGATTGCGGCTTTGAGTTGACGGTGAAATCTCTCCACCAGTCCATTGCAGGCAGGATGGTATGCAGTGGTTCTGCGGTGTTGAAAGCCAGCGATCGTAGATAAGCTCTTAAATAATGCCGATTCGAACTGCCTACCTCTATCTGTAACGATATCAGATGGGCAGCCGAATCGAGCGATCCAACCACTCAGTAGGGCCTTTGCCACCATTTCTGCAGTTATGTCAGCAAGCGGTATTGCCTCAGGCCATCGCGTAAAACGGTCGACGGCAGTGAGACAATAGCGGAAACCTTGGCACAGTGGCAAAGGACCCACGAGATCAATATGAATAAAAGCAAATCTCGATGAGGGCAGTTTAAAGTTACCCACCGGAGAGTACACATGCCTATAAGTGATCTTCGATCGCTGACAAGCCGAACATGATCGAACCCACTCGCGACAATCCTTCCGAATACTAGGCCAAACATATCGCTTGGAAACTAGTCTTATGGAAGCCTTTGCCCCTGGGTGACTAAGAGAATGCAGGCTGTTGAAAATAGCTTTGCGTAACTCTTGTGGCACATAAGGTCTAGGCGTAGCGGTGCTAATGTCACAGTAGAGCTGGCTACCCGAACCCGGAATCTTAAGACGCTGTAAGCGTAGTGAGGTAGCGTCATCTAAAAGATGCATCACGTCGGGGTCACCAATGAAGTGAGCACGGTCCTCGCGTCGTTGCGAGGTGAATCGCTTGCCCAACTTTCTTGTTTTGAAGGTGCGAAGGAGAAAATGATAAAATAGCACACTCGATATTCCAGTTGAATTATTATAATCTCCTGACAAAATCTATCAAAAAGTAAACAAGTCAAAATACCATAAACTAAAGAGTACAAAATAATATAAAAAAGGTTTTTATAAAAGAAATTTAGATATGTACACTACATCAATAAATTATGGTTTCCTATTAAAAAAATAATCACTGTTCCATAACAAACATTTGTAAGTTTCCTTCGCTGAAGTTGAGAGTTTTTTTAAAATATCGCAATACAATTTAAAAATTTAGGAAGAGATTAAAATATTTTTACAAACACTAGAATAATCGAACTTTTTAAATGTTTTGGAATTCTTCTTCTTCCACTTTAGCTCAACCAATCGCAGTCGATCTTGCTTAAAACATGCACAGAGTATCATATATATAGTCAGGTTTAAAGGTCTCATTTTTTGGAACGCAAAAAACTAGACCGAAATTAATTGAAACGAATTATAGAGATACAATAAGGAAAAGGTTTACAAGAAGGTACTCTTTTAATAGCTACTCCGTTCTACAGATAAGACTATAAATAAAACATGCCAACATCAAATAATCCTCTTTAATAATACTTATAATAATTGTCATTTCAACGAGTAAATAACTTACGTGAGTAAAACAAAACATACACGAAATAAAAAATAAAAAAACAATATAATCTTACTAAAATTTTAAATGGAATGTATACTAATTATGAAATAATACTGGGTAGAAGAAAAAATAATTTCGGTTTGAGTATTTTTGACTTTTAAAAATAAAATCCTTTCGGAGTAGGTACTTTTTTAACTTCTGCAACATTATGACATTATGACGCCAAAGACATAATATCACATAAGATTTACATTTTTATAAAATATGATCAGAGCTAAATTAAACATGAATAAAAAAATTCTATTTAAAACACAATTTATGTACTAAGTAAATAGTTTTCATGTAGTAAATTACTAATAACTTACTAAACCAAAAATGAGTATAAAACAAGAGTAGAAGATACATCATAATAATTACAACCTTTGTAACTAAATAAAACTTAATTTTAAATCTAACACAGTCTAATATTCAAATAAACAATTTGGAGATTCTTAAATATAAAATCAATGAAGAGAGTAAACGTCAAAAATTTTAAATAAAGTCGGTTAAATACACTTGAGATATTAAAAAATTTAATAATTTTAAAATAAATAAAGGGGATGAGTTATGTAGCCTGTAGGTAGTCTATATTATAATATAATATTATGGTTCTAATGATCCATGTTTAATTATTCCTTTGTGTCATGTTTTTCACTGGTAGGAGCTAGTTTAATTTAATATTACAACATTTGCAACACTTGATAATATTAAATTAGAATTGATAATAAATTTATGAAGCAACTAAATAGAATTCTACAGTGATGACCAACTATTAAACTTGAAATCTACCGTCATGCTTCTAAATTAGAATTCTAGCGTTATCTACCGTCTAGGTATTAAATTAGAATTTTAACACTGATCTACCGTCAAGCTCTTAAATTAGAATTCTAACACTGATCCCGTCTAGTTATTGAATTAGAATTCTAACACTGATCCCGTCTAGTTATTGAATTAGAATTCTAACACTGATCCCGTCTAGTTATTGAATTAGAATTCTAACACTGATCCCGTCTAGTTATTGAATTAGAATTCTAACACTGATCTTGTCTAGTTATTGAATTAGAATTCTAACACTGATCCCGTCTAGTTATTGAATTAGAATTCTAACACTGATCCCGTCTAGTTATTGAATTAGAATTCTAACACTGATCCCGTCTAGTTATTGAATTAGAATTCTAACACTGATCCCGTCTAGTTATTGAATTAGAATTCTAACACTGATCCCGTCTAGTTATTGAATTAGAATTCTAACACTGATCCCGTCTAGTTATTGAATTAGAATTCTAACACTGATCCCGTCTAGTTATTGAATTAGAATTCTAACACTGATCTTGTCTAGTTATTGAATTAGAATTCTAACACTGATCCCGTCTAGTTATTGAATTAGAATTCTAACACTGATCCCGTCTAGTTATTGAATTAGAATTCTAACACTGATCCCGTCTAGTTATTGAATTAGAATTCTAACACTGATCCCGTCTAGTTATTGAATTAGAATTCTAACACTGATCCCGTCTAGTTATTGAATTAGAATTCTAACACTGATCCCGTCTAGTTATTGAATTAGAATTCTAACACTGATCCCGTCTAGTTATTGAATTAGAATTCTAACACTGATCCCGTCTAGTTATTGAATTAGAATTCTAACACTGATCCCGTCTAGTTATTGAATTAGAATTCTAACACTGATCTTGTCTAGTTATTGAATTAGAATTCCAATACTGATCCCGTCTAGTTATTACTGGTTAGAATTCTAATTCAATAAGTAGACGGGATCAGTATCCCGTCTAGTTATTGAATTAGAATTCTAGCATCGATCAACGTTCTAGCGATTAAATTAAAATTCTAGCATCGATCTACGTTCTAGCTATTAAATTAGAATTCTAGCATCGATCTACGTTCTATCTATTAAATTAGAGTTCTGATAACTTAGCTCCTGCCGAGAACCACCTTCTCCAGCCAGGGTATGAAGTGGGTGATACGGGAGTAGACGCCAGGGAAGCCTGCCTCAGCGCAGTTCTTGCCGTAGGAGACCACGCCGATTTGGTAGAAGAACACCTTGAAAGTCACGTTGTTCCACTGAAACGAGATATTGGACATGTTAAAAATCATTATAATAAAAACTTGAGAGGTGTCAAGGGACACCCGGATGGAACGAAGTTATAAAGAATTTTAAATTTCCCGCCAGTTGACGTCATCGCCACATCAACGCCCTCTGCGTACTTCGCAGATACTAAAAAAGTGTCGTTACAACTTTTTCCGTCTAGCCCCCTTTCGCAACGCCCGATAAGGAATTTCGTTCCAATTGTATTTATTCAGAGAGAAAGCCATTTACACGTTAATATGGATGTTACGAATAAAGTTGGCGCTTAACAGTACCAAAAGTATGCACTAAGAGTTAAGACTAAGATAAACTTTACATTCAAGTAAATACGTTACGTTTAAAAAAATATTATAACTTTTACGACCTCAACTTTATTTTTAATTTTATTAAGATTTTATCTATTATACAGAATAACACGACCGGTTTCGAACAACTCATCATCGGGGGGCATCTATAAATTCTGCATTATTAAGTTGAAGATGAATTTTCACCAAAAACCTACAGTACTATCAGAGAAGTTGATTCATATGCGGATTGCGAACCTATGTAATTTGGTTGCGACATGTCAAATCCAGCCGATAGATCACGACAACCATTGAATTGTCATAATCCGACCAAATGACGTGAGGTCTGCCAACTCCTATCGCCTGTGAATCAATTTCTCCGATGGTACATTTAAATAGTGATGTTTGTTTGGCGCTATGTAGACGTAGGGCCCATCGTGTCAAACAGCTGTCATATGTCACGAAATAGTTTCCACAGTCACGACTCACGATATAGCTGTCTGTCTAAAAAGAAATTTGACACGTAAGACCGTATCGTCCCTCTGGCAGCAAATGACATATCGAAAACCGACATTAATTTAATCATGACTACTCACGTGTGGCAACATAAGCGGTCCGCCGCTGTCCCCCTGGCACGCGTCCTTGCCCCCCTCCCTGTACCCGGCGCACAGCACTCGGTCGTCGATCACCTGCTTAGGGTACTTCTCGTATGACTTCTTGCAGAGGGGGTTCGTCTGCACCGGTAATTGGACGACTTGCAGGTGAGTTGCTGACGGTCCACCTGGGTTAGAAGAAAAGAAGTTGTAAAAAATATTATTGACTACAACCCTTATAGGTTCTCTTATTGAAGTGATTGAAAACAGTACCTACTGCTGCTGGTATAAAACTAAGATATAAAAGAACTTGACCCTTGTGGCACACGTTCACTATGTTTGTTCTTTCCCTAGTTCATTTTTGTAATCAGTGTGTCAATATTACTAAGATATAAAGGAGGTCCCAATCCCGAACCTTGTGGTACACTCTAGCAATGTGGATTTTTTTTTTATTTATACACTCATGACATTATGTAAATCAGTAAGATACGTGGATTTCCGAATTTATCAGTCCGTATTCAAATGATAGCGCGTAATTAGTGATAACGCGACCCCAAACGGCTTATCTGTCGCTCGGATCAACGTGAAGCGTTCGACACTATTATGCTTTCAGAGATAACGTGTTTATATCGTGAATTTGAACTGAGAAAGCTGATGTGGATGCTTTATTGTATCAGAGAAATTGATTCATAGGCAGACGACGGACCTACATTGTTAGGTTACCCAGCATCCAGACAGATCGCAACTAACATTATCCTGACATTACCCGACTAATAACGTAGGTCAGCGATCTTCCAACTCAATTTTTATTTAGATACTAGCTGTCCCGGGAAGGTTTTAAAGTCACACGAAGTTCACCAACTTCGTGTGACTTTAAAACCTTCCCTGGACTTCTACAAATATTTTAAGACTAAAATCAGCTCAATTCGTTCGGCCATTTTCGAGTTATAGCGCGACTAACACATTTGAAAATCCATTTTTATATATATAAACAAAGATATTATTTTTATTAAAAAAAAACTATGAAAATGATTTTTGGCCATGTATGTTTGAGTTTCTCTGACAATAAAATCACTAGAATAGAGACCTAACTTTAGCCCAAACTGCGTTCCTATATCAATGCTATGTGTCCACATTTAAGTCGAGCTTGAACAATATAAATTACAAAAGCATCATAGCTAGAGGTTGGTCAATCAATACTTACGGAACTGCACATCTCCCCAGCCAGCTATCATGGGTGTGAGTCGCTCGAACTTCTGTGTACGAAGCCCATCGGTGAATGGCAGGCAGATGGGATTGATCAGCTCTGGGGAAGACGATATCATCATTAAGGATTTCATTCATTTTCAGTGACTATAATACTACCAATTAAACCAAAATGTAATACAATAATACATTTTGCAAAAAGTGTTTAAAGAAATTTCTTTTCAAGTTGAAATTTTCTTTTACATAAAGACGTAGCAACTACATTGCTAGGAAAGGTGTTAGCGAGCAAATTTTTCTGTTAACGCCTCTACGTACCTACGTAAAACGTATACCGAAGTTGCGAAACAACTGCGAAACTGTAATAGAGCGAGATGCAATATAACGCATTGTCGTGTGGCAGATGAGACAGTAAATCGGTTCGCCGCTGTTTCGCAGTTCGCAGCGTCGGTGTACTAGCTATCAGAGAAGTTGATTCCTAGGCATATGGCGGACCTATTAGTAATTTGCTCGCGTTAAATCAAACCCATCCGACCGATCACAGCTAACATTGAATTGACATAAGCCGACCACATGACGTAAGTCCGTCGACTGCCTAGCAATCAATTTCCTCGATGGTACTAGAGGCGTAATTATTCGTAGACTACTAAGCTAACTCACTGGAGAACTGCACGGTGCTCTGCAGCAGCAGCACGGCGATGTCGTTCTCGAAGCTGCTGGGGCTGTACTGCTCGTGCTTGATCTGCCGCTTGATGAGCACGTCGATCGGGGACGCGCCGTCGTCGTCACGAGAGAGGTCCAGCTCGCCGAGACGGACTACGTACCTAGGGTGATGATGATTAAAATAATAATTGATATAATATACCTTATTGACGCATACTAACGACACTTTTGTGGAATTGTCTAGTTGACGTCCAGGAATACTATCAACGCCCTCTGCCCCTACTATGCAGGTACTAATAAAAAAGTGTCGTTACAATTCCGTCTAGCCTCCTTTCGTAACGCGCGATAAGGAACTTCGTTCCAAAAACTTGTGAGGTGTCAAAGGACACCTGGATGGAACAAAGTTGCTTTCTATGATAGAGAGAGACAGACAGAGAAACACGCGCACGCCGCACGGCTTACAACTATAGCAAAAAGTGTCGTTACAACTTTTGGTCTTAATTTTTTCCGTCTAGCCCACTCTTTAGCAATGCGCGATAGCCGATAAGGAACTTCGTTCGAATATAAAACTACCATACTTAAATCAAAAGTGTGTCTGTCTGTTACCTCCTCACTCTTAACTCGTTTTACCGATTTTGATCATATTTACTTATTGCTTAGTGTAGCGAAAAAGGATAAAGGAAACTTTTTATCCTGTAAAATGTACGGTTACCGCGCGATAAACTAATTTATGGATAACGAAGTTGTGAGCTATATCTAGTAACGCAGGGAAGACGTGGGTCTTGCACCACAAGTCGAAAACACTCGAATTTATACTTCAGAAACTGTGTTTATTTACGTGTTCCACATGAGTTAAAATAATAAAACTAAATAAGTAAAACGGGAGACGCAAGTCAACCCGCCATTCTGGAAACTCTCGCGTCGCCATCTAGCGAAAAACTAAAGGTACTGCGGTGGCGGACGGATTTGCCTTCCCGAGGCAGTAGTTTGCGGCAACTGAATTATAGGTGGCACTACAACAAGTCTTTAAAATCTAGCACGCGAAAGAAAAAAGCTATCATCAATTTCATTAGTTGTATAAATCTAGTTGTAAAAACTTTATCTACCTACGCTATGTGCCACGATTATATGATATCTATAATCTATATGTACGTAATCACGATACGTAAAATCTGTTTACAATAAATCCTGTGTGATTAACCATAATTTAACAGTCTGACAGCTTGAACGAGCGCTGATTACCACTATAAGCTGTCATAATGGTTTCGCCATTACTTTACATCATAATGGTATGATGAGCAATAATACCAACGATAAATAAATAATATAACATCATCTCAATCATTTACCGTACCGACTTTAAAATCTTTTTGTTAAAACTTTCAATGAGGGTTGATATTCTATTTGTCACCAGGTGCCGCTATGTAGCCTTAGGGTCTATCATGTCAAATAGGCATATTCTCGTAAAACTTCACAGTTATTTCGTGACATATGACAGCAATTTGACACGATAGACCCTAGCGGCACCTAGTGGCAAAATAGAATATCAAACACACTCACATGTTTCGCCTTTTTTACATAAGCAGAATGTCTTCAAAATTGTATGATTGCGGTGTTGATGATGGTGATGACTGATGAAATTGTTGTTGTTGATGATGATAATGATGTTGTTGTTGTTGTTGATGATGATGTTAATGTTGTTGTCGTTATTGTTGTTGTTGCTGATAATGGTGATGATAATATTGTTGTTGATAATGATGACGATGACTTACAGCTCGTCCTCATGGTTCTGTATGCAGTGGGCGGCGGTGAGCACATGCTTTTCCGTGATGAGGGAGCCGCCGCAGCGCCAACGCGTGGACTGGTCGCGCTTGTTGGTGTACCCCAGCAGAGCGATCCAGGGGAAGTCGCCTGGAAGGAGAAAGAGATCCTTATAGAACAGCAGACAATACATTAACTTCAAGAAATGCTCAAAACGTAGAAGACTGAAGAGTCTATATTTAATAAGATAAATCTAATAGTTAATGTTTAGAATCTCAAATATCACAATATGTTTTTGAGAACCAATAAAATCGCTTCATTTGCTGACTTCACTAATTGCTCAAGTGTAGCGATTTCTATTAGATCTTAAAAAGATTTCTCACAACGCATCTCCATTGGAAACGAACTAAGATCTAGATTCTAGAAAGTCATAGATATTCTAAAAACCTCCTTCGTGCCTTACCTAATTTAGCATCAACTCCTCCCACCACCTTGCCGAACTGTCCTCCCGACACACCGCAAACTGGCGGCTCGGGGAAAGCCGACACGTAGTCGCTGTCATCCGCAGTCTTCGCAACCGCCGTCGCTACAGTGGTGGTAGTGGTGGTGGTGGTGGTGGTGGTGGTGGTAGCTTCCGTCGGCGGCTGCGACGGTATGCCGGGGAGGGGGCAGCAGACCTGAAAGGTAGTTAGTTTTATGACATTGATAAGAATCGCATGGAAACTTGGATGTAAAAACTGAAAGGTAAATACAGACATAACAAAAATAAGGGATATAACTTTAGGGTGCCTATGTGTTCCTTATATAGAGTTCACTGTGAAAGTAGCAGCACTGAAAGAGCAATTTTTTTTGTGTGATTTGTATGAGCAAATTCATGACGTTGGGGCACTTGCCCATACAAATCACTCTATATACGGAAATTTTGTTACACCTAGTATAAGAAATTGTATCCTTAAACTTTAGGTAGGTATTCCATACTTCAGACTAGGCAGTAAGTAGGCAGTCTACCTGTTTATTCACCAAAACTGGGAACCACAAAGAGCGGTTGCTAAATCTATATCGTACACGTCAAACGATAAAGCGTTGTGGCATTTTGCTCTATTAAAACTACAAATCCATACTAATATTAAAATTGGGAAAGTGTCTATCTGTTACCTTTTCACGCTCAAACCGCTGAACCGATTTTGCTGAAATTTGGTATAGAGATACTTTGAGTCCCGGGAAAGGACATAGGATGCTTTTTATCCCGGAAAAATGTACAGTTCCCATGCGATAAACGAATTTCGGGGCAACGGAGTTGCGGGCGTCATCTAGTAACATTATAAAACAACTAGATGACGCCCGCAACTCCGTTGCGCCAAAACTCGTTTATCACGCGGGAACCGTGCATTTTTCTGGGACGAAAAGTATCCTATGTCCTTTCCCGGGACTCAAAGTATCTCCATGCCAATTTTCAGCCAAATCGGTTCAGCGGTTTGGACGTGAAGAGGTAACAGACAAACAGACATACGGACAGACAGACAGACACACTTTCGCATTTATAATATTAGTATGGAGTATAGATAACGGGCTTATGTACCTTAGGCACGCTTCCGTCGAAGCCGCACTGCGATCGTTGCAGCGTCATGCGAGACTTGGCGTTGGTGCGGGCAGTCTTTATCAGCTGTACGTACGGCTCGCAGCTGGTGAGGGATATGCAGTTGCCGTTCGCACCGTCCACCGTCCGACATGGATCCTCTGGAAGAGATGATGAGTGTTAAAGAGATCTTAGGCCTTAGCCGTTGTGGATGATTTAAACAGTATTTTCAGAGCAAAGTTACCACTCATCAAATAGTGTAGTGCCTGAGAGGTTTTAAATGTTCGTATGGTCCTAGATAAGAATAATAAAACTAAGCGAAAGTGTATTTAAGGGAGATCGCACACGTCACATTTTTTGTGTGATCGAGTCTGCGGCTTACATACAATCTGCATGGCGCGCGCCATCAGAATGTATGGAAGCCGCAGACTCGATCACACAAAAAGTGTGACGTGTGCGATCTCCCTGACCAACACAAAGCTCAGCCTGCCAGCCAACCCAATCCAGTTCCGCCAAAATTAAAGAATGTGATGAATAAATAAAAACTATAATCAGATTCAAATCCTAAAAGAAAACAATATTTTGCAATGGAGCGGCATTGATAACAAATGAAAATAATTGAAGTGAAAATAGTGAAAAAAAAATGTGTTTGATTAAGGTGAACGCAGATTTGGCCACACCGCACGCACCGCAGTCGCCGCATTCGCAATTCTTCATATTATTATGAAGTTGCGAAGACTGCGGCGCGGGTAGGTAGGTATGCGAGCTTGCCTATAACTTCATATAACGAATTCCGAATGCGGCGACTGCGGTGCGTGCGTTGCGGCCAAATCTGCGTTCACCTTTAATGTATCAATTATTTTGGCAAGACCTACAGGACCATGATATTCATCAAGAAGAGTAAAAAAGGAACAATGAAATGATCATGGACTTCATGGAGACAAATCTACAATGGAATTTAATGTTATATAAGTCTACTGTGATTGACTGAGAGATTGAAAGAAGATAGAGATGGAGTAAATAGTTAATTAGCATATTTTAGTGTCTAAACACACTATGCCGAATTTCTGCGGCGGAAGTTCGACATGATTACGTCAGCAATGTCAAACGCATACAATACGCGACGGAATTTCGGCATGGTGTGTTTAGAGTTAGACACTTCACACTTTATGTTATATGACGTCAACGTCAACTACAACACTAAAATAATATAAAACTAGTTTCTATCATAATGTGGTGATGGTTATTATGGTTATAGTGATGTTTGACGACTGGTTTTTGCACCCACGTAGATGATTACCTACAATAATAACTCACACAAAACATAATATATGTATGACACGGGGAATAACCACCTAATGTGATATAATTTGGCTATTTCATTGCAAAAAAAAAACCACAGCCGAATATATAACCTCCTCCTTTCTAGAAGTCAGTTAGAAAGGACGCCATTTTGGAAAATTGTTTCGTTGTTTCTACGTTGTATTATATTTTTTAAGGCGCAAATATTTAATTTACAAATAGACGTTTCAAAATAATATTGAATAATAACTGTAGCGGAAGCAGAAGACTTATTAAAAAATCAAATTGGAATAAGCTCAATAATCCAGGCGTCACGAACTGCCTTGCAGATATATTAAGTATATAAAAGACGTTGTTGGAAGGATTCTAGAAATCATAAAAATGTAAGGATCACATGTATAGTAGATGTAAATCGTAATTTTTATGGTTGTAGAACAATAGATCTATTTAATATTACATCTGCATAAAGACAAAAAAAGAGTTAATTGATAATTGAAGATATTGGTTGACTATCACACCAAAACGAACGGCTTTACTTTGTAATTATAAAATTTGAAAATAATTAACGTAAATTATAATAAAAAACATAGTTACGTAGGTGAATTAACGACCCCCTCTTTTATCAAGTTAAAGTTAATGTTCAAGTTATTAACATTAATAAGTAATGTTTTAATCGCTCATTGTTATTGTTTGTTGTTACTTATTTATAAAGTTGCATGTTGACCTTTACAGACGTGATGTAACATCTATTTAAACAATTTATATTCTGCATACGATAAACCAAGTTCAATATTTATCATCGGTGTTTACGAATTCATCTAGCGTCTGCATCGCTCTTAAAATAACACTGAGCAAATTCTGACACACACAGAATATAGAACAATTGAATCACCCAATGACATGGTGACAGACGAAGGAAATGATATCATTATTGACCTCAAGATTTGAATTAGAAATTACTATAATGATGAACTATTTATGAGTCCTTATCAAAGCTATAAGTACAATAAGATCTTATAAAATTTATCATACCTAAACCTTCTCTAAGTTAGTTACAGGCTCGAGTTCCAAAAAGTAACACTTTCTATGATAGCTATTTAACATCGCTTTGAAGCGATCTTAGTGCAATTTTTCAGGAATGTTCCAACGTAAATGCTACGTTTAACTTTTAAATTGATATTACTATTCGGTGTGAGAGCCAGCCATGTTTGTCCTGCGGTCGACCTTGCTGCCCACAAGGTGAGCTGACTGGCTAGTTGGCTACTACTTCTGGCCGCTACCGGTTTTTTAGGGTAATAAGTAATAACTATCATGTACAACGAACAATTATGCCTACGCTTCTTTGATTTGTTTGGAAATTTCGAACTAGCTGACACGGCAAATTTTATTTTGCCGATAGGATATGAAAAAAGTTGTTGACCGATTCTCAAATAGGTATTCCTTAGACATAAAATTTCATTAAAATCAGTCCAGGCTTTTCGGTGGGGCTTGGCAAGAACACCGTAACACATATTTTATCGCAAACGTCGAGCCAAGCTTTATGTTTACTGTATATGATGGTGCGTGCTATAGCTTGAAAACATTGCAGTAATTGTATCCTATCAGACTACACACTGAAATTGATTAAATTTTCATCTCATACGGTTCTGGTAACATTAATATCTCAAATAAGGTTTACTTAACAACCAGTCTCACCCAGACGTAGGTTACTCAGGTTGTCGAACCCACGACTCCCACCGACCTCCGTCTGACGTTACTTAACTGGTGTGCCTTGACCAACGAATATCATCTTTGGTGTATTAAAATCATGGGTTCCATTGTTAATTATTTATAGCAAGAGCCAAGAGGAAAATGTTATTCTTATCAAATTGTAGTTCTAAATGCAACATCGATGCAGCTTCGTTTATTGTTCGACTTAACGCTTTATTATTTTTAAATCTAAACTAATATTATAAAAGCGAATCTGTGTCTGTTTGCCTATTACTTCTTTACGAGCAAACCGCTGAACTGACTTTTATATTCGGGATTTTTTACGGGCAGTGTTATTGTGTAATTATCTAGTAGTAGATAATTTTATCCTCAAAGGTAAGAAAAACTTAACAGTAGGTACGAGTATTTACCTCTAAAGTTAATAACGAGTTTTTGGTGCGAGTGATCTTCCCAAATATTCGATCATGAAATGCCACATAAAATGAGCCACGTGATGGGGTTAAGTCAGGGTTATGTATAATGAGGTTTTGCGTCACGTCGTCAATATAAAACATACAGTGAGATTTTGCGTCATAAGGTCCGGTCTAGCCTTGTGATCGAAGCAGAAAATATTGACGAAATGATAGCGTAGTGATAACATGACCTTGATCCGTAGTTTGAGGGATACGGTTTGTTGCCAAATTCATACTCGTATCAATAACTTTGTTCTTAATAATTATGTTATGCTAGAGGCAACTCTGATAAAAATAATAATACGGTTAGTTACCAAATTCACAGTAATAACTTTGCTTTTAACGTTGGTACCCTTGAAACAGCATATTCTGAGAAAAAATTAGTTGTAGAACTCAACATGTGTAACATTTTAAGTAGATAAGTATGACGGACGAAATGAAATTGTAAATTAAGAAAAGGCAAATGTAAATAACAGTGCTTTTAAAAGGTGCTCGTGAAATATTATACCAGGAGGCATCATGAGGATGTAACACATGTTAATCATTAACAAACACTAAATCAACATATTATTAGTCCAAAAACCCAAACCAATACAAATTAAACGAACCGAAAGCGCGATCTGCCAAAGTGCCGGAATTGATGGCATTTCTGTCTCCAAAAGCCACGTCCTCCTGTTTCGGCGTTGCCACAGTCCCGGAGATGAGGCCGCCATCTTCTTCGCCAAACTTGTTACCGGAATCTAAGCCTTGTGTGCCGGAAATTAGTCCGGAGTCTTTGCCATAACTCGGCTCCTGGGTTGTGTCCTGACCGACGTTTCCAGAAGCAAATCCTGGATTTTGCGCCGATCCAGAAATAAGGCCCTGATCTTGCCCGGTTGTTCCAGAAACGAATCCAGGATTTTCAGCGCCCGACCCGGAAATAAAGCCTTGATCTTGCCCGGCTGTTCCAGAAACGAATCCGGAGTTTTCACCGCCCGACCCGGAAATAAAGCCTTGATCTTGCCCGGCTGTTCCAGAAACGAATCCAGGATTTTCACCGCCCGACCCGGAAATAAAGCCTTGATCTTGCCCGGCCGTCCCAGAAACGAATCCGGAGTTTTCACCGCCCGACCCGGAAATTAAGCCTTGATCTTGCCCGGCTGTCCCAGAAACCAATCCAGGATTTTCACCGCCCGACCCGGAAATAAAGTCTTGGTCTTGCCCGGATGTCCCAGAAACAAATCCAGGATTTTCACCGGCCGACCCGGAAATAAAGCCTTGACCTTGCCCAGAAACGAATCCAGGATTTTCTTCAGCTGTCCCAGAAACAAAGCCTGGATTTTGACCGTCTGAACCAGAAACGAACCCTGGATTTTGGTTCACCTCATTGCTCGTCGTTTGAGGCTCAAAATTCACGTCATCATTGGGAACATTTACGGGGAATCGGACGTTGCTTGGTGGATTTGTTTGGTAGTTATCATAGTTGTTTGGCCTGTTGTTGTAGTTGTTATAGTTTGGCCTGTTGTTGTAGTTGTCATAGTTGTTTGGCCTATTGTAGTAGTTGTCATAGTTATTTGGCCTATTGTAGTAGTTGTCGTAGTTGTTTGGCCTGTTGTCATAGTTGTTTGGCCCATTGTCATAGTTTGGCCTGTTGTTGGCTATATTCCCAGGCTGGAAATGGAGTATCCCGGTCAGGGTGTTCCGTATCCTGCTGGGGTCCGGGATGACGTTGTGGACAAGTCCGAACGGCGACGCTGGGGTTACCCGCCGGTTATCCCGCTGCGTGAAAAATCCTGGAGAGAAGTAATTTTTTTAATGCTTTCGTTAATAGGAAATATTACGCAACGGCGGAACAGAGGGCGCTATTAGCACATACATTAAAGAATCCGACCAAAATCCGACAATTTGCATGCGTCAAAATATTGGCAGAATTTATGGTTTAATTATACCTAAACACATAAACAACTGACAATTAAATTATTAGAAATAACATATGACAATCGGAAAGTACATTTGTTATGTAAAGAATACGTTAATTATAAGTACAATCAATATTGGTTCCTAATTCACAACTTCCGTATGTGGAGATGCTAAGAATGTATTTGGTATTTCCATCATTTGGTCATTACCATTTACCGCGATGATAATGATGATGATGAAGGCCAATGTCAGTAAAGTTCACAAAAACGTTTAGCGGCACAAATTCGAGTTTATCATGACTCATAGTGGCAAATACCTGTTATAATCATTGTTACTGGTCTGGTGATTGTAAATCGAAATTTTAAAAATAGAATACTCAAAATTTCAATTTTTAAAAAAGGAAGTTTTTTTTTTTTTTTTTAATATCGTAAAGACTTGTGTTTAAAAAAAAGGTATCATTTTGACGAACGACTTAAATACTTAGTTTAATAATGAATAAAAAAATCACTGTTCGTTGTACAATAAAAGTACATCATCGTTATTTAGATGAGCTTTTATACCCAGCTAAATATTTGTCACATCAACTTCAACACATCACAAGTCACAACGAACTAGGGGAATTGTGCTTAAGATGGCATAGTCAGATAAGACGACACATCGGCAAAATTCGTTGAAATAATTGTGCTTTCTACGAACTTTTTGTTTTTTATCTTTTTATTTTAAAGAGGCTTTTAACTCTGCGAACTTGTGACGTTTTATGGAGCACCTCAGTGTGCCCCTAGTAGCCCAACTTAGTATGCCGGACAGGGACCGTTCTTTACAAGGTAATAAAGGTTTTCCTAATTTTGATGAGAGAAAAATTTTCTTACACTTTTGTTTTGTGGTAAAAAAAGTATAAGGTCAGAATATTTTCTTATAACAAATTGTTATTATGGACATTTATTCTTATAGGCCATAAATATTAATAACAGCGTGTTCTAACGTTTACTATTTTTTTACAAAATAAAATGTATCCACTATTTCTCATTTGGTAAGATGACATACTAGACGTCGGCTTAAGATGACATACTATAGTTACTTATGTTTCCGCTAAATCGGTAACAGAAACATTGTATATTTTTTGACGATGATGAAGAACTTAAGAATCCTTACACCACTGACAACTAGAGGGATGATAATGGAGCTTGGATTTACGTATTGTATGAGACGACATACCTAACGTGACCATACGTCCCGCTTTGGGCGGGACAGTCCCGCTTTCAGGCAGTCTGTCCCGCTGTCCCCCGCGAGGCCGAAATTGTCCCGCTTTTGCAAACAGACCAAACGACAATAATTTAAAAGTATTTTTATGTTTTAAATGCCTGTGCAATGCCTGGAAGTAACGCATACATACAACTTACGTGATTATTCTGCCATATTGTGCCAAATAACATAGAAATTGCTCCAATAGTTCGTGAGAAAAGCCATTTGAAATATTTTTTTTCGTTTTTTCCACATTTTCCTCTGTTTCTTCGCTTCTATTAGTTGGCTTGATAAAATATAGCCTAAAGCCTTCCTTGATAAATGAGCTATCTAGGACTGAAAGAATTTTTCAAATCGGACCACTAGTTCCTGAGATTAGCGCGTTGATACAAACAAACAAACTTTTTCGCTTTATAATATTATAGTAAAGTTCATAATAATAATAAATGTAAGATAGGCACTTTGAAATACATATTCATAAATTATTTGGGAGGGGGGGGGGGGGGATTCTGTATTAGTCCCGCTCTGACAAAAAAATAAATGGTCACGTTAGACATACCATCAGTCTAAGAAATCATAGTATGTCGTCTTACCATATCGATATGTCATCTTACACTCGTCGACCTGGCGTGCAATTTATGTTTTTTTTTTCACTGTTATATTAAGTACTGTTATATTTCGTAGTTTATGAATCATTTATTTATAAAATTAAGTTACTGATCTCATGTGACTTATTTTATTTTAAATATTTACCTTCAAACAAAAAGTATGTCATCTTAACCCTCGATCACTCGCGCGGTTTTTGGTCCCGCGAACGCTCGCGGGGTGTTGTGGTCACCCCACATATTCTAAGTGATTTTTTATACAATATAATATCAGTTAACGAAATTAAACCAGCATATTATTATTTTGTGTGGTATGATGTGTGTAAATAAGAAAATGTAAATTGTATAATCAACTTTATTGCTGTTCTATAAAACATTAAAGTAATCAGCCTTTTTTTGTCGTAATATTGGAATCTTTTCAGAAAAAATACAAAAAACTAATATTTTTAACTTTTTCACGCAAACTTTCTCATTCAAAATCGTAAATATAAGGTCTAGTAAACTATATAAAATAAAATTTTCTTATTTTTCCGAACAGTAACTGAAAATTAACTTCATATGTTTTGGCACATATTTTTTTTGCGAAAATTACAGTGACTCTAGGTCACCATATGTAATTTTCGCAAAAAGAATATGTGCCAAAAACATATGAATCTTTCTTATACAGTATATCTCAGTATAGTACATCATCAGTATATCTTATATATATATATATATATATATATATATATATATATATATATATATATATATATATATATATATATATATATATATATATATATATATATATATATATATATATATATATATATATATATATATATATATATATATATATATCAGTCTTTACGTATACAGCACTGCTTTTTTGATTGTGACATTCATTCAGTGCTTGGTACAAGAGCATTCAATATCATCTTGAGTGCTTTGGACAACCCTGGTTGCACATATCTTTTTTCAAGGTGGCCTTGAAGCATGCTCAAACCCAATGATTCCACAAAGTCAGACCTTTTCATGCTAGCTTGCGATTGCGCTATATTACAATTGTAGATAACATTTTCATTGATGCCAGACGTCCTGCTCAAATCCAGCCTCTTCTACTTTAGACTCTTCAACTGCTGAAGCATTTTGTGCTGACAAAGAATCATGATCAGATTCTTGAATAAAATCTCCATCCATTCTGGCATTGCCTTCCACTACAGAATTACTTCTTCTAATAACGGCACCAATTATTTCTCTTTCTCTTGTTCCCAACTCATCTAAACACAAAAATATTTAAAAAATTGTTATATTACGAACAAAGAAAATATGTCAAATAAAAAGTTTGTGCTACTTAAATCATTGAATATATTCTAAGAAATAAACCATTATTTATAGTAAATAACGGCACAATAAAGTAATTTACTTTTACTAAACAATTAAAAACACGTACCTTACTGGTTAAGTAACTTCTGAAAAGTATATCATGAGCACTCGCGGGGTGTCGTGACCACCCCACGCAACTTTCAACTCCTTGTCAAGCTGCAAACACTTGCGCCACACTGTCCCTTCCACCTTGTGTCGACGTGTTTGAAGGTCACTTGAAGGTACCGGGAAGCGCGAATTCGTAACCAGAGGAATTATTATTCATTTTTACGTTCAAAAACGCGTGGGGTGTTGACAGCACCCCGCGCGAGTGATGGCGGGCTAAGCACAATTCCCCTAATAAGTAATAATTATAATACCTAACACATAAAAAACACCAATTTTGATCTTAAAAGTTTAAAAAATATAAACCATTAGCATCAACAACTAGTTGCGCCTGAGTTTCGTGTTTTTTTAAGAATTTAACAAAAATATTTACACAACTTTATAAATTAAATAATTGTCTCTTTAATTTAAATACTTACATCTTTCCTTATAAATCAAACCAGTCCTAAATGGCAAAAAATATTTTGTTACTGGTACCGGTTCTATATTATATCTTATTTTTGGGATTTTCGCGTTTTCCTAAACCTTGACATTTCTGCTGCATTAAAATTGTTTTTGGCGTAGTTTTGGGGATATCTCATGATCTAGAAATTTTGTACGTATGCAATTAATTTTTTTTCTAATTTCTCTTCTAATATACCTTTTTCGGGATTTATAATAATCAATAAAATATTATGTTATTAAAGGGAATATTACTCAAAGCTCGGAGCAGAGGGCGCTACTAGAACATACAGAAACATCCGACCAAAATGCCGCACACGTCATATCAGAATATTGACAGAAACGTCGTCAAACGTCGAACAAAACTTTTTGTTTACTGTCTGTGCTGGTGCTGTCGTCGTTTTCACACATTGCAGTAAAATGTTTTGCTGTTGTCTCTAATTAGTCCAACACGCATTGGCGCATGAGTACCGAAAACTATTCCACCTCAATTTTTTATGCGTTCCTCTTCAAATTGCCCTCTTCAAAAACACAATTTTTTGTCTACTTTTGCTAAGATAAAAAAAAGATATAAACAATGAAATTTTTTTAATGTCTATTAACAATATTATTAACCATTGAGATAATATACACTAGGAGAGAGTCTTATAACGGTGTATAAGTGTCAAAAGCGTGTAATGTTATGTCCTACTTACTCGGACATAACAAAGGAGTCGGTCTGCATATTTCATGTAATAAAAGTGTTAACAAAGGTTTTTAGTGGACATTTTATGTTAGATATTGTTGAGTTTTGTGGTTCCGCTAAATATTAAACCATAAGAATGGCCAAAGAATGCCTCAAACACGTGGATTTAACATTAAATACGTAATTTTTGGGCTTTTCAATCGGTATTTTTGTAAGCTAAAAAGATAATTTATAAGTTTAGTAATCCCTTATTCGTGCTATATAAGGCATTACTGCTAAAAATGTCACATCAATTAATAATTTGTCTACAAAAATTGCATAGCTTTTTACGCGTGTTTACGGATTCTCATTACTTCAACTATAGTTTATCGATATCATGAACTAAATGACTTTCTTTTCTGTATAATAATGTGCTTCGAAATGATCGACAAATAGAAATATTCAAGTAAATAAACGCACACTACTTGTATGAAAATAAGCACAAAATGGCCACGCGATGACGGGCTAAGGTTACATCTATATATGTATATATCCTTAATCTGTGTTATTAACTATTGTATAGAGAATTTAAAAAAATATTATATTACTTAGACATTATTTTTTTAAAATATATTTTTCATGGGTCGAAAGTACCCAAATTTGAGATTTTTCGAACCTTTAAAAATTCATATCTTTAAAAATATTAACTTTATCGTGAAAAGTCATAGGACGTTTTTTATTGGAATTTCAATAAATAATATTTAAAAAAATGTCCGGTTGAAAAATAACAATTCCTTGCAATTGTTTAAACAATGTTTGTTTAAACAATATGGCACCGGGTTGCGCCATGGCAACATGCATTTATATCATCTGGAGGGCAATTTGAAGAGGATCACATAAAAAAAATGAGGTGGAATAGTTTTCGGTACTCGTGCGCCGATTCGTGCTAGAGCTAGACTAAATGATTGCTGTGGTCATTTCTAATATTTTAAATAGCTCTCAGTGTGACATTTTCTATTCATGTGACTTTTGTTATTTAATAATTACTGACGTAAGCAATGCATTAATTATTTTATAGACAATTACACGGAAAATATTGAACAAACTGGTTTAGATACGCCCAAATTGGACATGCATATTAATTTAGTTTTTACTACTAGCTTCATCGTTTTTTTTTTTATATGCCACAATCACATAATTGTTTCTTCAAATGTAATTACGCATCCCCGGCAGTCTGGGGATGGCTACCGGGGTATGTGGGACTCCCCGGGGGCGGTGAAGGCCGCGCTCGGGCATACCCATTACCCACTAAAACCTGGTGTTCCTGCTTTTTCGCTTCAGGCAGAGCCATGGGTTAGAGGCAGGACTTACGTAATTTGGTTGGGTTAGGCTTTGTCCACATCTGTATCATGATCGCGTATCAGATCTCCGTCGCGTAGCATCGAAGCGTATCATGATCGCATAGTGTGGACGTGTCACCGTAAGATTGTAAACACCGCGAGATTGTAATATGACGAAGTGATGGATTGTAAACAAACAGTTTTCCGGTGATTTTAAATTAATTATTTCGTATTTAAAATAACTTCAATGCCAAATGGTATGAGATGTATAACATAAAATAAAATTTAGATATATTTAAAGTGCTGTTTGAATGTTCGGTTATTAAAATTAACCTAATTTATAATTCAAACTGCACTTTAAATATATCTAAATTTTATTCAATGTTATACATCGAATATTCAGACAATTGAAGTTATTTTAAATACGAAATAGTAAAGTAATTTAAAATCACCGGAAAACTGTTTGTTTACAATCCATCACTTCGTCATATTACAATCTCGCGGTGTTTACAATCTTACCAGACAGACAGACGCAAAATGATCGCGATCATCGCGAACATATTGATACGCTTCGATGCTACGCGACGGAGATCTGATTGGAGATCTGATACGCGTTTGAAGAATTGGCAACACTGCAACCAGAAAAGTTACTTATTTTGCGTACGCTGCCTAAACTATAAAAGATAGAACCATACAATATTCTAAGTAAATGTAGATCTTATAAATATCTACAAAAATGGCCGCGACACACTATAGTCAAGTGAGGCACAACAAAATTTTTTTTATTTAAAAATCTTGATTTTTTTTGGACTACATTTAAACGAATTTATTTTACTCATGCCGATAATCCTTATCAAAATAAATTATTTCATCACTAAGTACAGTTTGTGTAGATAATATTTGATCTTCGAATGATTAAAATTGGTCGTTTGGTTTAGAAGTTATGGCGAAATTGAAAATTGCGATTTACGCCCGTTTCGAAGTGGGCGCTACCAAGGCGGGGTTGCGCAGTAGCGAAGATTATGACCGGCCCTGCAGCTGGTGAATTAGCTCATATACATACCAAGAATACCAATGATCTGATTACCCTTCAAAAGGCTCCGATTTCCTGTAAAAAAATCTTTTGCACTAACGATAAATAAATCCCAGGGCCAAACATTCAAATTAGTATGAATAGACGAAAATAATGTTTTACGCATGGGCAACGTTGCCCTATCACAAGTCGGGGCTCCCGACCATCAGTATATATTTTGTTACGGTACCTGAAAATAACTTAACGTCAAATATTGTTTATAGAGAAGCTCTACAATAATCGCTTTAGTTATCTATCCAAAAACAACGGGTTGCACTCCGGGACTACCGTCAGAAGTGAAAACTTATAATTAATTACATTTAAATGTTCTCATCATTAACAACTTTAACATCCACAGAAAGTCAATTATTTTGCTGACCGTGTCTTTCCTGGGTAGGCTTTTTGCAGCGGCCGACATCCACGCGGGCGGAGCCGCGGCACAGTGGATCGAATCGAGGATTTCGGGGACATAGGGACCGACTTTTGTTTTTAAAATTTTTGTTTGTGCCAATGGATAGAGCTAATTAATGTTAACAAAAGTTATTCTTTGCAATTTTTTCTTAGGCTTATTATTTAGGTAGAAAAAAACATATTTTTAAATTTCTTGTATGGAAAAACATATATAATCCCAAATTTTTGCCAAGTCCTGATAGATCCGCGTTCAAACCTTTTTTTTCTTATATTTTGGCTACATTGCTAGTATTACGTACCATAAATGTGTGCTTAAAGTTGCAACTTTGCCAGAAATAGAGGTAAGAAAATCACAAAAGATTTTATTAGTAACTAATGACTTTTCTAGTTCCCAAAACTATTCTAGGAATATTTAATGCAAAATAATTATTATGCTAGTAAAACAATACTTATAATTACTAAAAATTAGAAAAAAAAAACAAAAAATCTCGATTTCATGTGAATAGATCGAACATTAACTTGTAACTAATCCGTTTGACAATAGTAAATAATAATCCTTTGTAATGTGTATTTTCTAACAATCGTTCAAAATAAACAGCTTAAGTAATTGCATAAGTGCTTATATTATACCCTCATTAGCCAATATTTTTTTCCAGCCATCAGTTAATTAGGGTGTCATGGAACATAATAATATTATCTTTGTTAATTGTTAGGTCTGGAAAATTATAAAAGGACCGTAATAGATATTTCAAAATTAGTTATTACTTAAACGTGCTACCACATACATCATTTCACAGTGTTTAATATTCTTTATTTTGGTATAATGGACGGTCTTGTGAATAATATAGATTTATTTATGGTATTAAGAGACCAACTGAAAAGTTTGTCAGATAGTAAAAAACTATTTGATTTTCTACAATCGAAAATAAATGTGACTGAAGAAAATAGTGCTGTGCTTAGAAAGTTCTGTACGCGTTTTTGTTCTAATGTATGTGCCAGATGGGAAAAATGCAGCCGAGTATTAACTAACTTTATTTAAAAAAATGGTGATTGGTTAGAATCGTCAATAAATTGGCCCCAAGAAATCAATTTTGATGTTGTCAATACTGAACCAATAGAACTCGAGGCTTATGATAATACTGAGAATATACCACCAGCACTTTCCACTTCGGACGCTTCCACATTTACCTTTACTCCGAGGAAACCTTTTGAAGATTTAAGTGATCGACAAAAACGGAGACGTTTAGACGAAATAAATAAAAATCTTTCATTTTCTCTGGAAGAAATGTCTGCCATATCAACAAGGAATTTAAAAAACAGTGGAAACGAAGAAATTTCAAAAATTATGAACCATTTACTCAATCACCCAGAAGATTTAAATAAAGTCAAGGCATGCTTATGCAACGAGAAGGTTAAGAGTGATACGTATTCACCTGATAAAGCACTAGCTTTATTAGTTTCGCTAAAGTTATCAAAGTGGCAATATATAAACTTATGAGAGTCTGCGAGTGAAAAAGGTTCAGAGTTATATCCATCCTATTACAAATTGCAACAAGCTAAATTGAATTGTTATCCAGATAAAAAGGATATAAGTATTACTGAGGATGGGGCTTCAATTAAACTGCAAGCTTTACTCAACTTGACTGTATCAAGACTTTTGGATGCAATCTCTATGGATTTGGACGCAACAAAAAATTTAGAGCTTGTAAGTAAATGGGGTTTTGACGGAGCTTCCGGCCAAAGTGTGTACAAGCAAAAAGTAAACAAAGAATTTGAAGACTCCAGTATTTTTATGGCCAGTCTAGTGCCAGTTAGGCTTCAACAATCGGATGGAACTATTGTTTGAGAAAACGAAAGACCATCATCCACGTTTTACTGTCGTCCGTTAATGTTCCAATTCACGAAAGAAACCCAGTCCACTGTTATGTCAATTAAAAACAGAATAACAGAAGAAATAAAAGCGCTTCAGCCATCAAGACTGAATCAAATTGAAGTGTCTCACCAGTTACTTTTGACGATGATTGACGGAAAAATAACGTCATATTTATCAGATACGTCGACAGCCGTTTGCGATATTTGCAAAGCAAAGCCATCGGAAATGAACAATATTGAACTGCTTGACCAAAAACACAAGAATGAAGAAATTCACCAGTACGGACTGTCATCTTTACACTGCTGGATCAGGTGTATGGAGTGCCTTCTTCACATAGGTAACAATAATTATTCTTATTTATCATACCTTAGCTAATAATTACTTTTACAGCTGCGAGTCATTGATATTTTACAAAATATTCATTTTCATTATTAGTAATGTCCCATTTTTCTTGTGCAGCATATCGTATGGATTTTAAAAAATGGAGTGGCAGGGGTGAAAATCAACAAAAAATTAAGTTAAGAAAGTCCGAAATACAGCGAGCGTTTAGAGAAGATTGCGGCTTACTAATAGACCAGGTGAAACAAGGAGAGGGAACCACTAATGATGGCAATACTGCCTGAAGATTTTTCAGGGATGCAGACACTGCAGCCCGTATTACTGGTATAAGCAAAGAATTAATAGAAAGGTTACATGTAATACTCCAGACTGGAGAGTGCGTCAACCTTTCTAAATTCTCTTTATTCTGTAGAGAGACTGCAGAACTCTACATAAATTTATATCCCTGGTATTATATGCCTTCTAGTTTGCACAAATTGCTAATACATGGCACTGATATTATTCAGCATTTTGGTACTATACCTATCGGCAATCTGTCAGAAGAAGCAGCAGAAGCTCGTAACAAAGATTTTCGCAAATTCAGAGAGAGCTATTCCAGAAAATTAAGTAGAAAAGCCACAAATGAGGATATTTTACATAATCTTTTGACATCGTCAGATCCAAAGATCACAAGTCTTAGACCAAGACTATCAAAGCTCAACAAAATAGCTCTCTCTTCACGGGCTAAAGAGCTTTTGTTGAATTTGCCGACTGACTCTGAGATAGAGTTTATTGACGTTAACAAATTACAGGATAACGATTCTGATAGTGAGTAAGCTTTTTAAAGAGTTTTTTAAAAATCTTACTCACGTTAAAGGTTATAATTATGTACATATTTAGAAAAAAATGTAAGTATAGTAATTTTTATGTACTCAGTACTTTTTATTTTTAAATTTTATTATTAATAGGGAATATGTACGTGATGCTAAAATGGATAAAATATTATTATTTGTAATCTTTATTGTTAAAAAACCATACTGATGCTATTTTTAAATGTTTTCTTCGATACTTAATAATAAAATTTAAGTATTAAATATTGGATTTTTTTTAATTCCTTCGCAAATTTTTAAAACACAATGCTATTAGCAAAACAATACAAGATTTTATTATTTTCTAGACCTAACAAAGATAATATATTCCATGCCACACTAATGACTATATTAATGATTGGCTAATAAGGGTATACAGGGTGTAACAAAAACAAGTGACAATACTTTAAGGTGTGTACGTGTTCCCTGTAGAGAGTTCACTATGAAAGTAACAGCGCTGAAAGATCAAAAAAAAATTACACTTTTGTATGGGCAAGGGCCCGAGCGTCACGAGTTTCCCCATACAAAAGTTAAAATAATTTTTCGCCTTTCAGCGCTGCTACTTTCACAGTGAACTCTCTACAGGGAACACGTACACACACACCTTAAAGTATTATCACTTGTTTTTGTTACACCCTGTATAGCATAAGCACTTATGCAATTACTTAAGTTCTTTATTTTGAATGCTGTTCGGTTCATTGTCATTAAGCGATTGTTAGAAAATACACATTACAAAGGATTATTTACTATTATCAAACGCTAATGCGTTAACGCTAAACGCTAATGCGCTAACCAATGTTACAAGTTAATATTCGGTCTTATATAATATTCACATGGAATCGAGTTTCTTTAAAAAAAATAATATTTTAAGTAATTATAAGCATTATTTTACTAGAATAATTATTTTTATGCATGTAAAGTTCCTACAATAGTTTTAGAAACTAGAAAAGTCAATAGTTACTAATTATTTTTTTTGTAATTTTCTTACCTCTATTTCTGGCAAAGTTGCAACTTTAAGCACATATTTATGGTACATAATACTAGCAATGTAGCCAAAATATAAGAAAGAAAAAGGTTTGAACGCGGGATCTATCAGGACTTGGCAAAAATTTGGGATTATATATGTTTTTCCATACAAGAAATTTAAAAATATGTTTTTTCTACCTAAATAATAAGCCTAAGAAAAAATTGCAAAGAATAACTTTTGATCACATTAATTAGCTCTATCCATTGGCACAAAGAAAAATTTGAAAAACAAAAGTCGGTCTCTATGTCCCCGAAATCTTCGATTCGATCCACTGTGCGCGGGCGACCGCTAGTAAACTAGAAATGTAATTATTCTATTAAAATTGTTTCACAACAGTCAACAAAACTATAAAATTTAAAACTAGCTTTTATCCTCCTTGGTTCTTGTGCCGACTGTTTAATGTTTTTGAAACTGTGCATTTTGTTTTTTACAATTTACTAGACGGCCCGGTGAACTTCGTATCACTTCTCTCCTAATACCTTCCCTGAACTTCCACAAATATTTCAAGACTAGTCAACATTACAGCGGCGAACCGATTTGCTGTCTCATCCGCCACACGACAATGCGTTATATTGCATCTCGCTCTATTCCTGTTTCGCAGATATTTCGCAGTTCGCAGCGTCGTGGACTAGAGGCGTAAGCCTCCTACCTTCCCTGGACTTCCAATGGACTTTTAATATTTCAAGACTAAAATTAACCAAATCGTTTCAGCCGTTTTCGAATTTAAGCGAGACTAACAAAATTTAAAAAAAACATTTTTGTTTATGTAGATGACATAATATTATAAAATAATAATTATTTTTTAAGTACCTATTTTTTATTATTAAGAAGATATAATAATATTATGTGTATAGAATTTATTGAGAAGATCATCTTTACGACTATGGTAATCGTTAATCAATTAGACTATAATTATATTTAATTGTTGGTTTAATAGCGTAGAGCAAAATACAACATTTTAATTACTGGAAAATTAGTTGAGTAGCGTTTGCTCGTGACTTCGGCTGTTTTGAATCCAAATCCATACTAATTTTATAAACGTAAAGTGTGTGTTTCTGTCACCTATTCACACCCAAGCCACTGAACCGATTTTGCTGTTTGGGATGGAGATACTTTGAGTCGCCGGAAAGGACATAGCGTTTAAAACGAATTTCAATGGCGCAGCGGAGTTGCCGGCGTCATCTAGTAAGTAACTTAAAAATTAAGATATTTCTCTAACGACCCCACCGCACTCTAATACATTTAGGCCCTTAGGGATTACTATTTGACTTTAAATTTAATTAGATGACCCAGTGCACTTCGTATCACTTCTCTCCTAAATCCTAATGTAAACCTTTCCCGGACTTCTACAATCATTTCAATTCGTAGTGTCAGAGTTTATTGCAAACAATCATAATAAGTATATATAAGATTCTCGTGTCACAGTGTTTGTGCGCGAACTCCTCCAAAACGGCTCAGCCGATTTTAATGAAATTTTGTATGTACATTCGTTAGGCCTGAGAATAGGTTATTATCTACTTTTTATATTGATATTAGAAATAATTTATAATATGGCAAAACAACGTTTGCCGGATCAGCTAGTTATTCTATAAATATTATCATATACATAATATTATCCCTAGATGGAGATCCCCAGTTGGCCTACACAAAATAAAATAGATTTCCTTCTTCAGTAACCTTCGCGTGCACTTCCTATGTTCACCTCGTACGTGAAATAAGCTATTTGTAGGCTAGTAAGCTAGATTCTAGGCTATATGGGTTATCCTAGTTAGTAGTTAAATAACTACTTAGGAGGCGTCCACAAATTACGTTAGGTGTTTTTATTTTTATTTTTAACCGACTTCCAAAAAACGGGGAGGTTATATGTTCGGCTGTGGATATTTTTATTTTTGTATGTTCAACGATTACTCCGCCGTTTGAGAACCGATTTTCGAAATTTTTGTTTTGTTGTATTAGGTTTCACTCCAATTTGGTACCATGTTCACAAAAGTGGTGACCTAATGATGGGATCCCTGAGTAATCGAGGGAACTCCTCGAAATTTATATGGAAACATATGGTGATTTTGGTTTTATGAGAAGCATCCTAAGCATATGCTACCAAAACGCAAGATTTGGCACCAAGGTATACTATGGTTCCGAAGATACTAAGAGAACTCCGGATTCCTTATAGATACAAGTTTGGGGGTTTAGGCGCTGTTTTAAGAACTGAAAGCATATGCTACTATACAAATTACATTCATCATCATCATCATCATTACCACGTCAGGGTAACCAATGTCACCAAAATTGAACATGACAAAATATTCAACCTTATCTCCAGAGCGTAAGGCACACATTTGACATTACTTCTGAGAAGTAATTTGCTTCGATAATTATTATACTTAATACAGTAACATGCTAGTGCACTGTCACACGTTTACCAATCGCGGCCACGGACGGCCGTAGACTTCTCAAGCGATAGTATGTATTACAGTAATAAAGATAAAGTTTAAAATCATATGACACTGAAAGCCTCGCCGCTGCTATTCCGATTTCCGGTTTGGCGCGGCCCTAGCACGTGTCCACTTCGATTTTTTTTTAAATGTATTGTTTAAAATTATCTGCAGCTGATATTATATTTTGTAAGTGTTACTGTTAACAAATTGTAATAAGATACGTAGAATAATACACAGATTTATTATTCTACGTATAGTACGCGATGATTTTACTAGGTAGGTAACTAAAAAGAGTGAAATTATTATTTTTAACAAAAAATTAAAACCGACTTCCAAGGTAAAAACAATAATTACATCCTTGTAGGCTACAGGAGGAGGAATTTTCAGAATAAAATTCTTGATGCACGAGAAAGTCCATATATTCACGGAAAACTCAAAATACACTTTTTATAAACTAAAACTATCCGCCGACATTCCTCTTATTTTAAAACAACTGAACAAAAGACAATTGCACTTCGCGGCGTCGCTTCGCCATAGACAAAAAACATAACTTCCTTTTCCTGAGAAACATAAACATTAACTTTTTTACATATCTAAAATGTGGCAAGGTGCAGTACGGTGGCGGTCGCGTCGCCAACAATCCTTATAATATGAACTAAAAAGTATTAAATAATTTTTTCCTATAATATAATAGTGCCTTTTTCCGAATTCGGCTAAAACTCAACTATTTCTGTACTCAATCTTCATCATTTTGAAGTCGGTACCAGATATAGCTGAATCTTCAGTCTGCCAAAATATTTGAAACTTTTGTAACTGGCACCGACTTCAAAATTATGAAGATTGAGTACAGAAATAGTTGAGTTTTAGCCGAATTCGGAAAAAGGCACTATTAGATAGGAAAAATTATTAACTTAATACTTTTTAGTTCATATTATAAGGATGTAATTATTGTTTTTACCTTGGAAGTCGGTTTTAATTTTTTGTTAAAAATAATAATTAGAGAGTGAGATTTCGTGAGATTTTATTCAACCCCACTTCCCCCCATAAATCTCACGTGAGATTTTTCAAAATGTGGGTTACTTACGTAATCGTAAGCGTTTGGTTTGACAGTCAGTTGATTTCGAACGAATTTGTGAATTTTTGACCAACTTCCAAAAAAGGAGGAGGTAATACGTTCGGCTGTATGTATTTTTTTTTTTTTATGTTCAACGATCACTCAGCCGTTTGTGGTCCGATTTTCAAAATTCTTTTTGTGTTGTATAGGGTTTGACTCGAATTTGGTACCATGTTCAGAAAAGTGGTGATTTGATGATGGGATCCTTGAGGAATCGAGGGGACTCCTTGAAATTTGTATGGAAACATATAGTGATTTCAATTTTTTCTGAAGCATTCGAGGTGAATGCTACCAAAAAGTAAGACTTCGTATCAGATTATACCCTGGATCCTAAGGTACCTAACAGAACTTTTGAATGCTTATAGGTACAGGTTCGGGGATTTCGGCGTTGTTTTAACAACTGAAAGCATAAGCCAACACATCAATTTGATTGATCATCATCATCACAACCATAATTATATCATGGTTCATCACACTATGACCCAATTATTGGTACTTTTCGTGATATTTTGCATCGAAGCAGATGTTTTGATGATGATTTCGCTGTTTGTGGACCGATTTTCAAAATTCTCGTGTTGTTGTATAGGATATAATCTTAATTTTGTATAACAATTACGAAAGTGGTGAGCTGATGATGTGATCTATGAGCAATCGAGGGAAATCCTTGAAATTTATCAAAACACTCATAGTGGTTAAAATGTTGTTTCTAGTAAGTTAAAAATATGTTACGAATAAGAGAAATTTCATACGAAGGTGCCTCTTGGTTCAAAGGCACTGAACAGAACTCCTGAACCTTTAAAGATAAAAGTTTGGAAATTGCTGCATCGCTTAGATAACTGCAAGCATTTACCACATTTCGCTTACAGTAACATAATGTGAATAGTTAACATTCGTATTGGTTATTTACGCATAAAGCCTTATTTTGTAGACAACTAAAAAGAGTGAAATTATTATTTTTAACAAAAAAATTAAAACCGACTTCCAAGGTAAAAACAATAGTAATATGAACTAAAAAGTATTAAATAACTCTTACTCTTCAATAGTGCCTTTTTCAGAATTCGTCTAAATCACAACTATTTCTGTACATACTACAGTCTTCATTATTTTGAAGTCATACAGAAATAGTTGTGATTTAGACGAATTCTGAAAAAGGCACTATTGAAGAGTAAGAGTTATTTAATACTTTTTAGTTCATATTACTATTGTTTTTACCTTGGAAGTCGGTTTTAATTTTTTTGTTAAAAATAATAATAATCGATTACGCTTACGATTAAATCTTAAGCATACGTACATTCTGGATGAAATGGACCAAAATAGTATTATTTTGTTGAGAAAAAAATTACGTGAGATTTGCCGAGACCCCCGCTCTCCCCAACGTGAGATTAGATGAGTTTTGACTGGAACCCCCCTAAACACCTCACGAAATTTGTGGACGCCCCCCTACTAACTCCCCTCATTAAACAAAAAAAGCAGATTATGAGTAGATCGATTCTGATTTGTTACATTTTAATTATTATCATTCATTTTGGTGGCATTTCTTCCAAGAAACATTCAATGCAATATTTATTGTCATCCATGACAATTATTATTATTGCATAGTCAACTCCTGTGTCGCCAGAATAACGAACTGCGAAAACCCTTTGACATGATCTCAGAACCATAAAAATATACCTTAGGGTCTACATAGACGGACTGCATTTCAACTGCAATCCAACTGCAAATTGCAGTTCAAGTGCAGTTTGAATGCAGTTGACACGACTGCAATGCGACTGCAATAGAACTGCAAACCAAACAGTTCACACGACTGCACGCCAACTGCAACTGAACTGCAATCCGACTGCGCGTTTGGTTTGCAGTTCTATTGCAGACTGCAGTCGTGTCAACTGCATTCAAACTGCACTTGAACTGCAATTTGCGGTTGGATTGCAGTTGAAATGCGGTCCGTTTGCAGTAGACCCTTAAAAATCCAGAAACTGAACTCGAATTATGTACAGTATGTCAAGAAAGAGTAGACGCTGAACGAAATTTTCTAAACAATGGTAGTTTTTACGCCTTGTATTTTTACAGAGAACGTTTGTACACTTTTAATATTAACGCTGAACGCTCTGACACATTTTTTATTGTACTTTTTGTGTGATTTAAAAATTATGTTCGGCGTTAGGGCTGCCATCCGTCCGGATTTCAACGAATTTGTCCAAGTTTGAAGGCGTCCGTGGACACTCCGGCAGGGTTTTCGGAAAGTGTCCGGGTTAAATCCGGACACTTTTGTTGAGAGAAATAGAACTTATTTGTCGTGTATCAATAAACGAAAGATAAAAACTCCCTAAGCATACACACTTTCTTTCTTTTTTTATCAAAATCTGGTATGATTTCAAAATCAGATTTTTACAAATTTTTGTTGGGAAAGAAAGATTGTAGTATTGATAGTAAAGATTTTGTTGTAGCAAAAATTGGCAAGGCGTAAATACTTTTTAAGGGGTGTCCGGGGAAAAAAACACATTTCGGCCAAATGTCCGAGATTTTTCATTTTTGTCGTGCATGACCGGCGACGGCAATTTGTGGCAGCCCTATTCGGCGTCTACTCTTTTTTGACAAGCTATAAAGTATAAACGCAGAAATCACGCAAATGAAATGCATTAAATTGTGGGAGAGCTTTTTTGTGGCGGCAAAAATATACTTTTTTATAAAGAATGGCGGCAAAGCCAATAACTTATTGTGATTTAATTAAGCTGATAAAACGAGTTCACGGCTGGACAAACTATTTTAGTTTGTTCCTCGTATATAATCAACATCATTGAGATGTACATTATATTAATATTTTATTGTAAATCCATAATATACTAATATCTATACATAATATTATAAAACAAAGTCGCTTTTTTTCCCTCATGTCCCTTTGTTCCCTTTAATCTTTAAAACTACGCAACGGATTTTGATGATTCTTTCAGTGTTAGATAGCCCATTTATCGAGGAAGGTTATAGGCTATATTTTATCACGCTAAGACTAATAGGAGCGAAGAAATAGAGGAAAATGTGGAAAAAACGGGGAAAACTATTTGAAAGGGCTAACATGAACGCGCTAATCCAGGAACTACTGGTCCGTTTTGAAAAATTATTTTAGTATTAGATAGCCCATTTATCGAGGAAAGCTATAGGCTATATTTTATCACGCCAAGACTAATAGGAGAATGTGGAAAAAAACGGGGGAAATTATTTGAAAGGGCTTATCTCGTGAACTACTGGAGCAATTTTTATGTTATTTGGCACAGATAAGAAGTAGACCACGTGGCTATCGATTTTAATCATTTTTTCAGTGGCTATACAAGATGTTAGTGTAAACACAGCTGTCCTTGAAACCATCAAATGAGCCCGTTAAAATGAACAACTTTTTCTATGAGAACAATGCTGGGAACTCAAAAAAAAATGTCTTCATACCCATACAAATTGCCGATCCGGGCATACGTATGGGTATGAAGACGGCATTTTTTTTTTGAGTTCCCAGCATTGTTCTCATAGAAAAAGTTGTTCATTTTGACGGGCTCATTTGATGGTTTCAAGGATAACGGTGTTTACACAAACACACTGTATTATATTTTATACCCGTGCGACGCCGGCGCGGGTCGCTAGTTAAGTATATAAGTATAATATTATAAATGCGAAAGTCGCATCTGTCTGTCTGTCTGTTACCTCTTACCGCCCAAAACACTTAACATATTTTGCTGAAATTCGGTATGGAGGTACCTTGAATCCCGGGAGAGAACATAAGATAATTTTTATCCCGGAAAAATTAACGGTTCCCGCGCGATTAACCACTTTTGGCGCAACGGAGTTGCGGGCGTCATATTATGACATAAATCTAGTAAGTTCTTAGTATTTAAATAATTCATTTTACAATAATTATGACATAATATTTGCCTTTTCCCTTTTCCTTAATCTTTGTTTAACCTCCTTCAAAAGTGGTTTGAAAACGTATTGGTTTTAAGTAAGTTTCTTCTATGATAATATGCCAAAGTTTGTATTAATAATTAATGTAAGTATGTTAAATTGTTCTTTTGCGTTAAAACTACAGACAAAAATTGTTTCTTTTTTAATGAATAGGGAACAAGCAAATGGATCACCTGATAAATGAACTTAATCCTTTATGCATTGCTTTTTCAATTATTTTAAAGTAATCAGCGTATAATAATGTAATTGTTTCTGTCACTTTTTTGTATGGAAGACAACTAGTTGTGTGAGTGCGTTGCCGGCCTCTTCACGCTTGAATTGCTGAACCGATTTAGATAAAACTAATTATGGATATACTTTAAGACTTAAGGCCGTCCCCCGAGCAAACGACCTTGACCATACATTTGCCGCGTTGCCGAGATCGCACCAAAACCCTATTTTTTTTACTTATCTTAGTTCAAAATAATTGTCCTAAAAAAATGTTAAACGGGGAATATGCAGTTTATGATGTTGTCGATCTATTATATTGGCGTGTGTTTCAAAAAAGTAATTTGTAAATACTAAGGAGATGCTGAATGTATGCTTGAATTTTAATAAATTGGTATTACTTTGGAAGCTGACATCATGAGTATAATAAACAAAAATAGAAAATTTAAAACGGGGAAAGGAATGAAGATTATTGCTGTATTTTTATTATAACTTTGTAGCTTTCAAATTATGAGTTTATAAGGCTTTAAAGTTAAATACGGTAAATTACGGAATCTCCGTAGGGAAGGCCCTTAAGACACGGCAAAGGACTTAAGAAAAAATGTACGGTTCTCACGGGCATCAAGTAGTAATATAATATCTTACCGAACTGACACAAAACAGGTGTGAAACACAACACAAGACACAGTAGTTTGAACATTTTAACCGACTTCCAGAACGGAGGAGGTTATGTTGTTTTTAACCGACTTCCAAAACAGAGGTTATGACCGGCCGGTGGTCAGCGCGACACTATGTTCGTCCGTCATATAACAACATATACATAGCTTGACCGCGCCACGATATATCACAAGTACGTAGATTAAACTCTGTGATTAAACTACATTTTGTGTAGAGCTCAGTGTAGAGCGATTTTGATGTTAATCTATAGGATATATTATCACTGCAATTTTTTCAAGCTAGAAGCAGCACAGACAGTAAGGCGCAGCGCAGACGACAGACTATCCGTGACGCACTTTTTGTCTGTGGAAATAGAACCTTTGCAATTATATGCGGACTTTTTGCGCGTCGTGTGCGTTACTGCATATAATTGCATAGGTTCTATTTCCCACAGACTAAAAAGTGCGTCACGGATAGTCTGTCGTCTGCGCTGCGCCTAAGCAAACAGTTTTTTTCTAAGTATTGTTCTGTCAATATTTTAAATAGCTAGACTTCTGGAAATTTTCGCAGATTGTGTTGTATTGTGTTGTATTCGCAGGTAGTAATATTTAACATTCAAAGGCGGCTTCCATACAACAAACGTGATTTTTTTGCCAAATGAAATATTCTCAAAATCTTTAATTATATTTGTACCTAGGTACTTAAATAATCTATACATATAATAAAACTGTAGAAATGAAGATTCTGTACATTAAAGATATTCAAAAAATAATAAGCGGAGGGTTTCACTACATCGCCATAGAAGCCAAATCTGTGGTCAGTTTTTTTGTCTGTCTGTCTGTCTGTATGTTTGTTCCACTATCACACGAAAACTACTGATCCGATTTGAATGCGGTTTTCGCAGATGTATTTGTCTTCTTCCAACTTAACATCTGATGTATAAAAAAAATTCCCCCCACCCCTCTAAAGGGACGAAAGAGGGGGCAAGATTTTGTATAAGACTTTTGCTTTAACACGAAAACTACTAATCCGATTTGAATGCGGTTTTCGCAGATAATATATTTGTCTTCTTCCAGCTTAACATCTGGTGTATAAAAAATGTTCCCCCCACCCCTCTAAAGGGACAAAAGAGGCGGTCAGATTTTGTATAAGACTTTTGCTTCAACACGAAAACTACTGATTCGATTTCCATACGGTTTTCGCAGATATATTTGCTTTCTTCCAACTCAACATTTGGTGTATAAAAATCACGCCCCCCCCCAACCCCTCTTAGGGGACAAAAGAGGGGTTAAGATTTTGTATCAACTGATGAAGTAGAAGTACTTTAAATGGCAAAACAACGTTTGCCGGGACAGCTAGTTAAAAATAAAATTAAAACAATATAAATGTTTAAGAGGGGCTCCCATTAAAAAAAACACAAACTCGGCAGTCGGCACCTTGTGTTTTTAGTATTTTGGCAACGCATCTGCAGCTCTTTTGCGAGTGACCATGGACGACGGTGCCGGTGCAGTGGTACCCTTCCATCAGGTGACCCGTATGCTCGTTTGCCTCCTTATTTTATATAAAAAAGTTATTTCTCGTGCGAATTATCGAAATTTTCTAACTGCCTAATAATAATATACGACAACTGAAATCAATTACGTGGATCGAAATCCACGTGGATCAGGCCGAAGGCTGACTGATGAGATGGTATGGCATCTCGCTCAGTCGTCATCCTTTGTAGTCATCACTCATCAATCATCAGTCATCAGTCATCACATATCTCACAAACATCGCGTTATCTATTATTTTAACATCCAGGCCACATCCGCTATCTTCGGAACTTGATACTGGTGAGGTGGAGGAAAACTCCTGACTCCTGACTCACAGCCCTTACTTTGGAACTAGACAGGAATTTCCAGTGAATGTCGCGTCACATAAGGTCAGCACAATATGACGTTGACACCAAGGCCTAAAGCTAGAAACAAATTATCGGACGCATCCATAAGTCGCGGCTGATGGATGCGGCTTAACAATGTGCACGGTTCATCCGCGGACGTCAAAGACCTAACCTATATGTCAATGGCAGACGTCCGCGGATGCAAAAACGAACGCTCCGTCCGAACGTCCGAACGCTCAAGGTCGCGTCCGCGACTTATTTCAGACAATGTGCACAGTTTAGTGTATTTTGTATTAATCAGATAGAAACAATGCCGCATCCGATGAAAACGTCCGCGGACGTTCGTCCGATAATTTGTTCCCAGCTTAAGACTGCGTTTCCACCGGAGTTGAGCTAAGCAGCGTTGCGAGGAATATGTTTTTAAGAACCAATAGGAACGCTTCATTTGCCTGACCACGTCCAGCGCGATGATTCTATTGGTTCTTGTAAAACACAATCCTCGCAACGCAACTTAGCTCAGCTCCGGTGGAAACCCAGCTTAATTATTTATGTTTTAAGAAGAAAAATATGAATTCCTACATATTAGAAACAAATTAGACCCACGTTACATTCTCACCACTGCATTCCTGTGTCCCCAGGATCGCGAAAACCCTTTGATGTGTTCCGACTTCCCAGGCAGCCGGAGTGACATGGTAAAGTTGTCTTGGGAGTTGAGACACGCAACGAAATAAATCAGAAGAAATTATTTATTTATTTATTTAAGTATGCTTTTTGCACAATGTTGGTACATGGGTGGACTTAATGCCAGATGGCATTCTCTACCAGTCAACCTTTAGGTGTCCAGAAACAAAATTGTGTAGGTGCCAATAGTGCGAAAGGATAAAAAGTAAATAATAAATAAATGAATAGAAGGAGTTAGTAGCACAGAATATGTAGTAGTACAGTTTATATTTAAAGTAGTTTAAAGATAAACTTTTTTAACTTTTGTATGGAATCCATGACGCTTGAGCGCTCGCTCATACAAATTACAATAAAATTGCTCTTTCAACGCTGCTGCTTTCACAGTGAACTCTATACATATTATAATTTAAGGGACCCATACACACCCTAAAGTATTATCAGTTAGGTTTGTTACATCTTGTATAATGTGATGTCGTTTTATGAATTACAGTATATTTTCTTCAAAATATCCCCATCTTACAATCTTCTAAAATATCATCTATATACTATATTATAATATTATATAGCGGAAGAGTTTGTTTGTTTGAACGCGTAAATCTCAGGAGCTACTGGTCCGATTTGAACAATTCTCTCAGTGTTAGATAGCCTATTTATCGAGGAAGGCTATAGGCTATATTTTATCACGCTAAGACTAATAGGAGCGAAGAAATAGAGGAAAATGTGGAAAAAACGGTGGAAATTATTTGGAAGGGCTTATCTCACGAACTACTGGAGCAATTTTTCTGTTATTTGGCACAGATAAGAAGTAGACCACGTGAAGGATCATAGGCTTTTTTTGGACTAATTTGTCTGTGAAATATCTAATTTACGCGGGCGAAGCCGCGAGGTATTGTATCCCTGTGCCCGATTAAGATATTTTGCACTCAAAACTACAACACTGTGAGTCACTGTGCACTGTAAAAAGCGCCTGCAGAAATATAATAGCAACATCGAAACAAAAACTTGTGTGACATATAAATTAACGATTGTCCAAGGTGATTGTAACGGTAAACGGAATAAGAGGACCTTGCCTGTTCTCCGAATTGCTAGCAGATGTATGAGTAGGAGAAATGAGTAATGTTGAATGAATTTGATGATTGTGCAATCGATCTACTAAGTACTATTAGGGTGGGTTGCAACTTGCACCAGAGGCGTGGTTAAAGTTATGGTTATACGTTAAGTAAGGCTAACTTAGCTTTAACCTTAAATTTGACCACAGAAATTGACAGATGTCTGTTGCGTTTATTTTAAAGCTACAGGTAGCGGTTATGGTTTAAATATGGCGTAGATTTGACATTTTGCACTGTAGTTATAGTTAAAAGTTACAGTTAAAGTAAGTTGGTGCAACCCACCCTAACTAACGCTTACTAAAACTAGTTAAAGTCTAAAGAAAAAAAAACGGACTTTGGCAAGGGCGTCGCCAGCCGATGGCGCAGGGGGGGGGGGGGGGGGCAAGTTGACTTTACCTACTACAATTCATACTTTTCTCATTCTCTATGAATTTGAGTGGAATTGGTGAATTCATTCGAGTTTCGACGTACGGGAATGATTGTTCAAGGCTTGAACTTCAAGCAAATCAACTCAAAGACTTAGGACTTTGGTTGCATTATATTTGGCAACTTTTTTAGAATCTCTAGGGGAGGGGGGGGGGCAGCTGCCCCTCCCTGCCCCCCCTTGGCGACGCCCTTGGACTTTGGCCTACCATTAATTCCCACCACTGTATCCCTGTGCCCGATTAATATTTTTTATGAGAGCAGCTTTATTTCCGCCTCCCCATGTACGTAATCTGTAGGTCCTCTAGGACTCTGACGCCCCTAGGCCGTGGCCTTTAACGCGGCCTATTTATAAATCCAGGGCTGCATCCCTTGTGTCACAAGATCGAGCGGTAACCGATCACGAAAACCCTTTGATATGCTTTCAGGGAGCACGAGGGGCATGCTAAAGCTGTCTTGGGATCCGCAACGAAATTAATCCGAACAAAATAGGAGTAACTAGTAGAGATAAACTACGATAACATGGCGCGCCCCTCCAAATTATTGTTTCAATGTGTGTAGTCACATCCTTATGAAAGAGTTTGTATGTAGTAACTTAGTAAGTATTCAAGCAATCAACCAGTACTCGTAATATTTCACTTAATGTCACTTAATACCTACCAAGATTTGTTGGTCAACTAAAACTAGCCGACCGCGCAAGACAACGCACATCAAACGTTTTGACAACGCACTTGAAAGTTTCAAATTTTGGAGGGGCGCGCCATGTTATCGTAGTATAACTCTAGAAGGCTAAACAAAAAGCTAATATACTATCAACTAGATGACGAACGCAACTCTACTGCGCCAAAATTTGTTTATCGCGCGGTAACTCTTTACCGTACATTTTTCAGAGATAAAAAGTTATGCCCTTTCTCGGGACTCGAAGTATTTCCATACCTTTCAGCTAAATTGGTTAAGTGGTTTTGACGTCAAGACAGTCAGACACACTCTTGAAATAATAATCGGCCAAGTGCGAGTCGGACTCGCGCACGAAGGGTTCCGTACCATTATAGAGAAAAATTAGGCCAAGTGTTCTTGTATGGAAGCCCCTCTCAATTTTTTATTTTAAGTATATTAATATTAATTTATTAAATATTACTAAGGATTGTGTGAAAAATTCAAGTACATACCTAAGTACTTGTTGCTATTATTGATATACATTATACAGCAAAAAAGGCCAAAAAATCACGTTTGTTGTATGGGAAACCCCTAAAATATTAATTTTATTTTGTTTTTAACCCCGGCCCCGACAAAAAAGAGGGGTGTTATAAGTTTGACGTGTCTGTCTGCCTGTGGCATCGTAGCATCCAAATGGGTGGACCGATTTTGATCTAGTTTTTTTTGTTTGAAAGCTGACATGATCGAGAGTGTTCTTAGCTATAGTTCATCATCATCAGCCTGCTCATTGCTGGAAAATCGCGGTTCATCTGGTTCGTGAAGGGCTGATTAGCAACTTGCAGTCGTTTGGTGGGCTTTATATTTTGCATTCTAGTTCGTGACATTTATGAATTATACACATGAATGGAAAGTTGACCTGGTGCTGCAGCATCACCTGGTAATCAATAGGAATTAGGATACCCAACTTCTCACCAACTTAGAGCAATGGCTTCGTGTTTGGGCTCATTTTAATTGCAACAACTAGTAAGACGTAGATAAACTGTGATATTTGCATGCTGCTGCTGCAGCATCACCTGGATTCCATAGGAGCCGAGCTCCATATGAACCCAAAGTGAAGGTTTCATGTTTGGACTCATATCGACGGCCTCGTCCAAGAGGACATTCATAGATGGTATTCATTGGGATATAATATATATGATCCTGTTGATAGGAATTATTCTGCACTCTAACCAACACAAGTTTAAAAAGCATGAAATAAAATTAAATTAAGAAATTAAAAAAAAAACCCCGCCAAACAACTTTAAAAAGTAATTTATTTATTTATTTATTTATTTATTCAGGTATAATTACAGACAACAGAATAATACATTAGCATATAAAACTTAAAATTTCTTATCACATTCAGACTGAAGTCCTATTACAATTATACACATCTTTGCACTCATTAAATTATTACTGCAATATTAAAATAAAATAATTGGTAAAAAGTACATGCTCAACAATAACATAATATAAATTTATAAATAAAGACAAGCTAAAAATTGAATAATGACAATAATATAACTTAGTACAATTCATTAACTTAAAAATTATAATTATAAATATAGTATAAAATAGTACACGATAATATAATTTGACATAGAAACACTGTAAAAAGATAAATAATAAAATAAAAAATCGTTAAAATAATAATCAATAAAATTCATAATTCTAAAATTAAACAATTAATTAAATTCATAGTTAATGTATAGAAAACACTATTAATTATCTGTCAATTTCTTAAAAAGGGTTCTTTTAAATGTATTAAGGCTAGTGCTGAATAAATCAACGTCTCCACACATCACATTGAAAGATTTACAAATTCTATGAAGCGGATTATTCTTGGACACATTATTGTAAGATTGTGGAACGCTGAATGACTGTGGAATTTTCACTGATCGAGTAGGAATCTTAAAGGTCAATTGCTCTAACAAGGGATTTGTGTCCATAATACCATTATGTATAAATTACTTAGATCTAATATTTGTCTACGTTTTTCAAGGCTTAAAATACCAAATTTAATAAGACGATCATTGTAAGCCGGCAATTTACACCGCAAGCCTATTGCTCAAAGACCTAACAAACCTACGCTGAATAGCTTCAATTCGGTCAGTGTGTACCGCGTACATTGGAGACCAAACGGATGAGCAATATTCAAGGACACTTCGAACCAAAGCTACGTACAATGTTATCCAGGTCTGGGGGTGTTTAAATGGATTAGCAGTACGAATGATAAAAGATAACATTCTATGTGCTTTACTACATATGTAGTCGTAGTGGGGCCTAAACGAAAGTGCAGCATCAAAAACAACTCCCAAATCGCGTACCACTGAAACACGAGACAGTGATACACTAGCTATATTGTAATTAAAATATATGTTATTTTTATTTCTAGTGAAAGAGATGACTTGACATTTATTTATATTGAGTGACATGCGGTTATTATTACACCATTCTGATAGTATGTCCAGGTCATTCTGTAAGGCCATGCAGTCGTTAAAATCGAATATAATTTTAAAAATTTTTATATCATCGGCAAATGCTAGACAGTTACTTTTTATGTATCCTAATAGGTCATTTATAAACATTAGGAACAGTAATGGTCCTAACGTAGATCCTTGCGGTATGCCTGATGTAGCCAAGAAAGGAACAGAATCGTAGCCGCTAAGGGCCACCAACTGCGTACGATTTATTAGGTACGACGCTAGCCAACGGTGGAGATTCCCATGAATGCCTTGATAGTAAGCCTTGATCAAGAGTATATTGTGGTTCACTTTATCGAAGGCCTTGGAAAAGTCTGTATAGATTGCATCGGTTTGTTTTCTCAAATTAAAGGATTCACAAATGTAAGATGTGTAAGTCAAAAGATTTGAATTAGTCGATCTACCTTTTACAAACCCATGTTGGTTGGGATGTAAAATGTGTTTGAAGTGACTGTATATATGATCGTGGACTAGGCTTTCGAATATTCTAGCAAACCAGCTCAAAATACAGATAGGGCGATAGTTAGAAACATTCGTCCTATCACCGGACTTATAAATTGGAGTGATTTTAGTGATCTTCCACAGAGACGGAAAAAAGCCTTCAAGTAAGGATTTATTATAAATTAAGTAAAGTGGAAGAGCTAGGGCAGATGAGCATGATCTTATAAATATTGGAGGTAATCCGTCTGGACCAGCGCCTTTTGACAGATCAATATTTTTTAGTTTGCTAAGTACACTTTGAATTCCTATATTAACATTGCTAATAGAGAAATTAGGTTTTTGGAATTGAGGTTTATAGGTATCATTATAACTTATAGCATTGTTATCGTAAACGGAAGCAAAGTACTCAGCAAATAAATTTACTATTCCTTGGCCACTATCTTGAATATTATTATTAAAGAACATACGATTCGGAATGTCATTAGTTATTCTTTTATTTTTAGTATATTTCCAAAATGATTTTAAGTTAAGATTTAAATTATTTTCAATTCGAGAAATATAAGATCTATAACAGCCCTCCAACATAGCCTTCACTCTTGATCTTAATGTAGTAAACGTATCGAAGTCACGAGGATTACCATACCGCTTGAACCGTTTATGATATTTATCCTTTTCTTTGATCAACTTAATAAGTGGAAGAGAAAACCAAGCAGGATATTTGCTATATTTAACCCTAGACTTAGGAGTATGTTTCTCTATAATGGTGTAAATATTGTCATAAAATATCTGGACAAATTCATAGCAGTTTAGATTGTGAGCAAGATTCCTTCAATCGATTAGCTGAATATCATTGATACAATTGACAAAATTGGCTTTGTGGAACAATAATTTTTCGGTAACTGAGTTATTCAGTGATAGGGGAGTAGTGCTATTAACAGTTAATCCTAAAACTAACGCAGGGTGATGGGCATCTTGCCTGCTAATGGGGTCACAACTCCTTACATTAAACACTTCCGGTTGATCTGTTAAAACAATGTCCAATAATCTGTTGTTAGCATTTTTAATATTTTTAATAATGAAATAATATTTACCTACTGACTTTAAGTTTAAATTATTCCTAGTCTAAAGTGATATTTTAGTCCATAATTGTTGTCAAGGTGTGTCGGGGGACCGCTAATATAGATGTTTGCTTTCACATAACATTATAGTTTATGGGTCAGTTCACAGCAAAGTGCGAACCGAATCGAGACAATCAGTGTTGACTGTTGACTTTAGCGATACAAAATGCAAAAGTCGCTGTTGCCGGTCCCCCGACACACCGTCACAACAATGGGCATGATGACATTTTTTTTTCTTATTGGTAATTGAAAGACCTGTCAAAACTAGAAACATCGGTGAAAGAATGACTCCGATAGCTTAAAATTCACCAAGTTATGATAATTTAAAAATCTCATAAAATAGACCTGCCCGAAACGCTCCATACAAAATGCGACTCGATTATGACGTCACCTTAGAGTTACTTGTAGGCATCGCGGGAGAACTTTGTTCGATAGCTATATTAATTATTGCGTTTATGAAAGTGGTTTCATAACAAAAGTTGCTTTAAATTACATAAGTTATCGAATGGTATACAAATATTAAGAAATTTAATTGAAAAAAAAATCGATTTGAAAATCCAACTTTGAAGGCGCATACCAAAAAAAATACAAATGCTATCAAGCTGAAATTTTGGAAACACTTATTTTTTACCGTTATTTCTTTATTTTATTAACAAAATTTGCTAATCTTTGACCTTGTCATCATCCCAATTATGGACTAAAATATCACTTTAGACTAGGAATAATTATTTAAACTTAAAGTCAGTAAATATTATTTCATTACTTTTTAAAGTTGTTTGGCGGTTTTTTTTTTAATTTCTTAACTTAATTTTATTAGTGTTTGTTATAGCGGCAACGGATATATACACAATCTGTGAAAATTTCAACTCTCTAGCTATTACCTAGTACCTACCTACCGTTCTTGAGTTACAACCTGGTGACATACAGACGGACAGACAACGAAGTGTTAGTAATAGGGTCCCGTTTTTTACCCTTTGGGTACGGAACCCTAAAAAAGACTAACTAAATACGAGTGAACAATTTTTGTTATTTTTTAATAAGTTTAATGAGTGTGGCAAAGTGCGCCTGCGCCTGCTAATTGGCAATTTCCAATCTGCAGTATGGAATAATATTAGCTAATAGCTATATGGCGCACTTGCCGGGTACTGCACTTGGCCACACTCACTATTATAGTCTATACTTGAATATCCTACTGTGCCAGGGCCCCCATAAGGGCTACTGGCGCCCGTGTGCAAAAAAATAGATTTTGGCGCCTTTTTATTTTGGGTCCTTTGGTTTTGGCGCCCCTAAAGATGGCGATTTGGCGCCCCTAGAGGATGGCGCCCGTGTGCATTGCACACATTGCACATATGGTAGCGGGGGCCCTGTACTGTGCATACCTTTTGTCCTCGCAGATTTTCGCTTGGTCTTCACCACCACGACTTTGTGTTTGTGCTTGGTGTTGTACACTTGGGTGGGGGCGTAGTTGCTCTTGTAGCTTCGATTCGAGTCGGAGAGATTCACACCGGCCGCCACTCGATATCTGGAGATATAGGGTATTTGTAGGGCCATATAAAGGTGGGTCCACACTTGATCATTTTCGCGTATCAGATCTCCGTCGCGTAGCATCGAAGCGTATCATGTTTGCTAAGGCTTCGTCCACATTTGTATCATTTGCGCGATCAGATCTCCAATCAGATCTCCGTCGCGTATCATCGAAGCGTATCAGCGGGGCGTATCTTGATACGCCCCGATCGCTATTAACCGCGTATCTGATACGTGTCGTATGATCAATAGGCGTCCACACTATGATACGCATACTTGATACGGCGCGATGATCGCGACGGAGATCTGATCGGAGATCTGATCGCGCAAATGATACAAATGTGGACGAGCCTTAACTTGCTAATGTGGACGCAAAATGATCGCGATCATGATACACTTCGTATCATGATACACCCCGATCGCTATAAACCGCGTATCGGATACGCGTATCATGATCGGCAGAAAGAAAGTGTGGACGCATTTTGATGTCTGCACTCTGGGAGTTCTTGGCTGAATGAATCACTAGATTGATACAAGGATCGGCGAGACGATACGCGATCAAGATACAGTATCTATAAGTGTGGACGTGATTTTTGGCCGAACTGTGACTCACGCGATTAAAGATATTATGAATTATCCTATATGGTCAAAATGGGCGTCCACACTTAGGATACGCATACTCAATGCGGATACGACTACTTGATACAAATGTGGACCCACCTGTAAAAGTAGCAGCGCTGAAAGACCATTTTTTGTGATTTGTATGAGCAAGTCAATTGTCATGTAATACTGTGGCGCTCGCTCATACAAATCACAAAAATGCTCTTTCAGCGCTGCTACTTTTACATTAAACTCTGTTTAAGTAAGGGGCACATTTATATGACATGTACACTACGCTGAAGTATTATGACTTTGTTTTGTTACACCTGTAGAAAAAAAATAATTAAATTGTTAAATTAAAATATTGATCTTGAAATTGCTCATGAGTCCATGAGTTACAATAAGCTTCGCTCTTAAAACTTTTGACGGAAACCATACATTTTTGATCTAATAATAATCACTTAGCGACTTTTTCCATGGTCTTATCTCAGTCTAGACTCTAGATACTGAGGTAAGGGCTTTTCCACACGACGAATTTTTTGCGCACTGACGACGCGCGTTTCCGATGCGCTCGTCTTCTGCGCGTTTTCATTGCGTTTTGGCTGATATAAAGTTTAAAACGTGTCGGCTTCCTTGCGTTTGCTGAGCGTTCAACTTGTGTTTGTATCGATACAAACGAGCGTAAAAAAGTCGTGTGGAAGGGCCCTAAGACCACGGAAAAAGTCGAGTCCAAAGTCCTAGCCAGGACGTTTTCTTTATAGCTTCTTTATAGAATTCGCTCATCAAAATGTATGGAATTGACATAACAGCTGAGTCGAATGTCGACTTTATATTTTGATTTTTGGTCGTCGTTGTCGATCTTGGCTAAATGCCCAGTACATTTGGAGCCTAGTACTCGAGGCAAATTAACAAATAAATTACCTATTGTAGGAATAACTGCCGTGTCCAACTGGGTTTCCGTACTCGTAATGGTGGGTTGGGTAACTCGGGTAACTTGGGTAACTTGAGTGACTTGGGTAACTTGGGTAACTGTGGTAACTGGGGTGGTTATAGCAGGGTTTCTGACACTTGTCGTGTAGTAGTGAGTGTAGTAATGTATCGTAAGCCTCGTAGTATTCTGGCGGGTGGGTCGGAGAGGGGGGTTTATATACGAAAGGGGTTTTCAAGCATTTATCAGCCTTCTGAGCTAAAATCAGCAGGACCGGAAAAGCCTGGATCACATTACACACGGCTTGCCCAGTCATTTTTAGGGTTCCGTACCCAAAGGGTGCAAACGGGACCCTATTACTGAGATTTCGATAAAACACTAGATGACTCGGTAAACTTCTTATCACTCCTAATATAAACCTTCCCTGGACTTCCGCGAATATTTCAACACTAAAATTAGCTAAATTGGTTCAGCCGTTTACGAGTTTTAGCGAGACTAACAAAATTTTAAATTCATTTTATAACAAAAAATACTGACAAAAAAAGCTTGAGTATTTTTAAACCGTCCGACGTAAACTAAAGTTAGAAATCAACTAATTTTGAGTTTTTTGGGCTTGTATTGGATATAGGTTGTTCCAGCTGGTAAGTAGACCACAAAGATTTAATCTGAATGCAATAGGCATTTTGTAATACTTTGCAATACGTGGATGACAATAGAAGATGGTATCGGGAAAATTAGTACGGCCCATTGCGATTCATACTTCACAAGCCGCTTAGTTTTCAGGCTGTCTCGCTCACTTGGCCCTTTAGTCACGTTTTCTTTATCGCTTCTGTCTTATATAATATAAAGAATCGCCGATCAAAATGAATGGAATTGACATTAAGGGCATTTCCTACGGAGAATCCGTAATTTACCGTAGGTATTTATAATTTAGAGCCTTATAAACTCATAATTTGAAAGCTACAAAGTTATAATAAAAATACAGTAATAATCTTCAGTATCTCAACATTCCTTTCCACGTTTTAAATTTTCTATTTTCGTTTATTATACTCATGATATTATCAGCTTCCAAAGTAAAGCCAATTTATTATTTAAGCATACATTCAGCATCTCCTTAGTATTTACAAATTACTTTTATTTGAAACACACGCCAATAGATCGACAATATCATAAACTACATATTCCCCGTTTTAAATTTTTTTAAGGTCAATTTTGAACTAAGATAAGTAAAAAAAATAGGATTTTGGTGCGATCTCGGCAACGCGGCAAGTGTATGGCCAAGGTCGTTTGCTCGGGGGACGGCCTTAAAGTGTAAGAGCTAAAACCGGGCAATGAAGTTATGTTAACATCTATTGTACCACTTTTAAAGCAAATAAATGATTACGTTGACGTTGACTTGTTTAGTGTCAATTCCATACATTTCGATCGGGGATTTTATAGGGAAGCGGTAAAGAAAACGACTTGGCTAAATGCTCAAAGTGGCTCTTGACTCGGAGCACAGAATACTTATTCGTATCACTATTTTATTCTAATTCATATTCTTACTGGCTTTTTATACTTGTATTTGATGAAATATTGAGTTATATATACCAGTGCTTTTCAACCTTTTTCATGTGACCCCTCTGGTATGAAAAAATATTACCAATTTCTGTGCTAAAGTCATAACTCATAAGTTAAGCAACATTAACTGTAGTTATTGCGGAAAACATATCAATTTAAAAAAGATTAAGTTAACATTAATAGTCAAATAAATTGACCAATACCGTGCCAGGGAACGACTTTCGGGGTTCCGTAGATATTTTATAATTAGGAATAATATTTTAAGCTACGTAGGCTATTTATAAAGACTATCAGTATGAAATATCACAAGTTTCTATCATAATACAAAAGTCATTCAACTATAGACAAAACAATGTGGTGAAATGAAGAAATAAAATTCATATCTTCTTTAATTTCTTTTTGTAACGTGCTTAATTAAGTATCTCACAACAAAGTGATAATACTTTAGGGTGTATAATGAGTTCCATTAGAGGTATACATAGAGTTTACAGTGAAAGTGGCAGCGCTGAAAGAACAATTTTTTAATGATTTGTATGAGCAAACGTCCCAGGCGTCATGTATTTCCCCGGACAACAGTAAAAAAATATTATTTCAGCACTGCTACCTTCCGAGTTCCGAGTGAACTCTATACAAAGGACACATATGACATACACTCTAAAGCAGTGGTCCCCAACCTTTTTTTCATGCGGGCCACAAACATGTTTTGGTCTTGGTGTCGCGGGCCGCAACAAAAATTTTTTAGGGTTAAAAAATAACATTCTTCAAAATTAAAGATTTTAAAGTGAAAAAATTTTAACGACTATCACGTAGACTTTACGTTATTTTGCCGGTGGGCGTGAATTTCAAAATTGTTTAACATCACGCGGGCCACAAATAAAGTCCCGGCGGGCCGCGGGTTGGGGATAGCGGCTCTAAAATATTATCAACATGTTTTGTTACACTTTGTATATTTTAAATTACTGTAATGCTCAACAAAAAGACTAATAAAATAATTTTGACAATCATAATGCCCGGGAAACACGAGGCTAGTTTTTCAAGCTATTAATACATATATATATATATATATATATATATATATATATATATATATATATATATATATATATATATATATATATATATATATATATATATATATATATATATATATATATATATATATATATATATATATATATATATATATATATATATATATATATATATATATATATATATATATATATATATATATATATATATATATATATATATATATAAAGTTAATAAAAATCCAAAGAATATATATATATATATATATATATATATATATATATATATATATATATATATATATATATATATATATATATATATATATATATATATATATATATATATATATATATATATATATATATATATATATATATATATATATATATATATATATATATATATATATATATATATATATATATATGTATATGTATGCTGTATACGGATTGAGCTAAATATAGGTTTTGTTCTAGTTACTACGGGATCCTAAAAACAGATTAATATAATGTTTTTATTATACGCAGAGATTTAATCATGAAGCTGACAATGAGCTGGAGTCTAGCTTTGCTCTGTATTTTTTTGCTGTCTTTTTGTTCCTGTGAAAAGGTAAATTTGTTTATTTTTTTATTTTTTAGTTGTTTTCTTGGTCGAGTGGTTTAGAGCTTAATTATTTGGCCGCTCCAGACAAATATCATTTTCGCCGCCCTTTACATACAGAAAAGTGAAAACCATTTAACAAATGATAATGGTATGGGTTTTGGTATGATGGGGGGAATATTGAAGTAAACTACTTATAATATTTCCACTATCCTATCCAACCTGAAGTAAGTTGGAAGAAATTCTCGAACTTAGGCGGTAGATGGCTAATGCTGCGTTTCCATGCTTGCCAAGGCTTGGCAAGCATCCACAAATCTCGCTTGGCATTTGGAAGTCGTTTACACGCTTGTGAATACGTCAGTGTATTACGTACATCCAAGCAAGCGCCCTTTGATCCGTGTCCAAAAACCGACACTACACCGGATCGGATACAAGCGTCTACAAGCTCACGCAAGCCAAGCCAGATTACTCTCTTTACACGCTTGTGCTTCCACAAGCACAAGCTTGCCAAGGCTTGACCAGCGTCCACACGCTGGTCAAGCCTTGGCAAGCATGGAAACGCAGCATTATGGCTAGGCTGGAAGATGGAATAAGTCAATTTTGCCGCCCCCCATTTTTGTTGCTCTGCAAATTCCCGGCTCGCCCCCCATTAGAGCAGGCCCTGGGTATCGATACCGTCGATACCGGCGTAGAGAGCATAACGGATGACGGAACTCTTTCAGAAGCACTATCTGCTAATCGACCACGCGGAGGTGACGTTCGTGGACCACGTCCACCTGGATAACTTCACGCTGAAGACCCGCCGCTACAGCCGCCGCGACCGCACGCGCTACATCAACACATACATCACCACGCTCAAAGAGTTCGACCACAAGTACTCGGCGAGTATTACTAACGCCTAGAATGCCTAGATCACACTTACCGAGTAGAGTGACGACACAGTACCCTCAGCCATCTAGATTCTAGCACATCTATGTGTAAGGGCATCAGAGACGAATCTTTAACATTATAATATATGCTATGCCAAAGGAAAGACATGAAATTTTTAGTCTGGATCATAAAATTACCTTATGTCTCTTTTGAAGGACGATATTATTTTAACCCTATTTGTTGCGGCGCGCGACATCAAAACTAAAACGTGTTTAATGTTTATGGCCCGTATAAAAAGTGTACCACCGGCTAGACTCATTTGCTGCTCAACATTTTGCTGGATCTGGTGGACCCTCACACCTACCCGATAGCGTCCGAAAGTTATCCTAAAAAATACTACAATTATTGGACACGATGCGTCGGCCGCGCGTGACGTGCCCCCGCGCGCGCGCCTATCCCGCGTCACCCCCGATCGTTCCCCCGCGCCGCGAGTGACCGTTCTGCAACGATTTTAAATGGGATAAAATATGTCATAAAAAAAAATACCCAATTTTTTTTGGTTAAATGGACTCTCCTAATGATACCTAAGCCCTAGAAAAAATTTGGCAGGAAAGTTTAATTGCACCCTGTATAATGTTAGTCGATATCAGCGTCTGAACAATGTCCCTTTTAAATGTATGTATGTATGTATGTTTTTGTATTTGTGTTCGCATATCTCTGGGTCTGGAACTAGCGTTCCGATTTCAGTAATTCTTTTTTTGTTGTACTAGGTATTGTTCAGCTTAGGGAATAGTGCAAGTTTCATCAAAATCGGTTCAGTAGTTTTGGAGATAGGTAGTTTTAATTCTCAATTACGTACAATTTTGAAGTCGGTTTTTAACACTTAATAATTTATTTTCTTCGAGTTAACAAAAGTTTTCTTTAGGTATACTTTGATTTCTTCGAGCTACTGTCCAACATGTACAAGCCGAGCTTCGTCGACCTACACTTCGACAACTTCTGCGAATTCATAGAGAAAGACACTTTCCTGGGCTCGGCGATCGTGGCTGCATACTTGAAGTCCACGCCGAAGGAGAAGCGTTTGAAGAATCTCGGCTGCCCCATTCCTCCGGTGAGTCAGTACCGCGATAAAAGCTATGCAATAGCCTAATAATATAAATCCATATTATTAGGCTATTGCATAGCTTTTATCGCGGACTTTGAGCGCATCGACCCAGTCAGGAAATTCCGTAACGTAAAACACCTAACATTCGTCTAAAGTCGTTTCAGTTCGGCAGACTTCGGCTCGGTGTGGTTTGGGTTGTGGTGCATATCGCGATGACCGACAGACCTGGCGAAGTCTGGCAACGTCGCCACGTCCGTGCGACGTTGCCAGACTTCGCCACGGTGTTTGTGTGCAGCGCACGCAACTAGACGTATGCGAATTATAATTGCAGAAGTTGATTAAAAATGCTTTACCGCGGCATTCCCCGTGTGTCGCACGTATTTTTAAATACTATAAATGCGAAAGTGTGTCTGTCTCTCTATCTATCTATCGGTCTGTCTGTTACCTCTTAACGCCCAAACCGCTGAACCGATTTTGCTAAAATTTGGTGCAGCCGGTGCAGGAGATACTTTGAGTCCCGAAAAAAGACTGGATACTTCTTATCCCGGCGCTCACGCTATCATTTACCTACATAATATAATATATACTTAATTGCTTGTGATCTCGCGGGGTAGCCTATACTTAGCGGGGTAGGTTATACTTGTCCGCGCTTATACTTGTGCGCAGTTATACTTGTGCGCGGTTATACTTGTGCGCAGTTATACTTGTGCGCGGTTATACTTTTGCTAGTTATACTTGTGCGCGGTTATACTTGTGCGCAGTTATACTGCTCGCAGGCGCGTTGGTCCTAATATTTTCTTGTTTCGTTTTAGGGTGATTACGTGTACGAAAATATGACGGTGCCGCCGGCGTCCATATACAAGCATTTCCCCTTCAAAACCGGTCGAATTTACTGCAACGTCACTTACCTGAAGAAGGACTTAGTTTTATCTTTTAATGTTGATATGACACTTAAATAATAATAGATACGAAATTAATTTATTATTTATTTCCTATAACTAAAGGTACCATTCCGATTAGGACATCGAACCCGGATTTACCTGGTATTCGAAAACCCGGGTAAACCATGATAGTTACAGAGTAAAACATATTATTATTTATCATAACTGAATCATAAGTTATAATATATTATTTTTATTCTTTTACCAATATAAACCATGCACTTAACATTTTGTTACTTAATAATATGATGTTGTTTTTTTTAATATAAAGTAATCTGATCTCAATAAATAACAAATATATAGTTTTATTTTAATTTTAAACATAATTTAAATATATAATAAGTACTACCATCGATGCCCGCAAATACATTGCGCCAGACAGACAGGCAGTAATAATATTAGTACAGATAGTATGGAACTATAGATATTTTATAAATATTAAATAATCATTATTTTATATATTTTAATAGTAAAAGAAAAAATATTTTGTGTTTTTTCCATACCTATGGATGATTAGTCAATCAAGAAAAACGAATAACATATCAATAATTATCAGCCACGACATGAATTTCGCTTTTTGACCGACTTCCAAAAAGGAGGAGGTAATATGTTCGGCTGTATCTTTTTTTTTTTGTATGTTTGTATTACTCAGCCGTTTGTGGTACGATTTTCAAAATTCTTTTTGTGTTGTATAGGGTTTAGCTCGAATTTGGTACCATGTTCACAAAAGTGGTGATCTGATGATGGGATCCTTGAGGAATCGAGGGGACTCCTTGAAATTTCTTTGGAAACATATAGTGATTTTGATGTTTTCTGAAGCATTCGAGGTAAATGCTACCAAAAAGTAAGACTTCGCACCAGGTTATACCCTGGATCCGAAGGTACCGAACAGAACTTTTGAATGCTTATAGGTACAGGTTCGGGGATTTCGGCGTTGTTTAAACAACTGAAAGCATAAGCCAACAAATCAATTTGATTGATCATCATCATCACAACCATAATTAAACCATGGGTCATCACACTATGACCCAATTATTGGTACTTTTCGTGATATTTTGCATCGAAGCAGATGTTTTTGATGATAATTTCGCTGTTTGTGGACCGATTTTCAAAATTCTCGTGTTGTTGTATAGGATATAATTTTAATTTTGTATAACAATTACGAAAGTGGTGAGCTGATGATGGGATCTATGAGCAATCGAGGGAAATCCTTGAAATTTATCAAAACGCTCATAGTGGTTAAAATGATGTTTCTAGTAAGTTAAACATATGTTACGAATAAGAGAAATTTCATACGAGGGTGTCTCTTGGTCCAAAGGCACTGAACAGAACTCCTAAACCTTTAAAGATAAAAGTTTGGAAATTGCAGCATCGCTTAGATAACTGCAAGCATTTACCACAATTTCGCTTACAGTAACATAATGTGAATGGTTAACATTCGTATTGGTTATTTACGCATAAAGCCTTATTTTGTAGATAACTAAAAAGAGTGAAATTATTATTTTTAAGAAAAAAATTAAAACCGACTTCCAAGGTAAAAACAATAGTAATATGAACTAAAAAGTATTAAATAACCCTTACTCTTTAATAGTGTCTTTTTCAGAATTCGTCTAAATCTCAACTATTTCTGTACATACTACAGTCTCCATTACTTTGAAGTCGGTACCAGTCCCAAAAGTTTCAGATATTTTGCCTTTACTGAACTCACGATTAAATTAGCTGGTACTGACTTCAAAATAATGAAGACTGTAGTATGTACAGAAATAGTTGAGATTTAGACGAAAACGACGAAGTAAGGGTTATTTAATACTTTTTAGTTCATATTACTATTGTTTTTTCCTTGGAAGTCGGTTTTAATTTTTTTCTTAAAAATAATAATTGGTCTTTTTGTGATTGCCAGAATGTGTCGAGGCCATTTTCATTAGACTTATGACTAGAATTAGACATGGCTGTTTCACTGTGACTACAACGCGTTGTGAGCTATTTTTCCGCTCATTGAGCGTTTTCGGTATTTGAGCGTAACATATACAATATACCCGCAATAGCCCGCGGTGCAGTTACACGTAAAATATTTTGTCACGGCGCCCTACCCTACCTAGCTATTAGAAAAAGATACATAATTAATATGTAAATACCTTTAATAATTATTATAATATTAAGTAGTTAGGTTAAGCAGGTATATAGTTTAAATAAACCAAGGTACCTGCTTTACATAATTAATATTATAATTTAATTTTATAATATTTGTGGTTTCGGATAATGATGGAGGCTCGACTCACGGCGCCCTGATTGCCTTTACACGGCGCACCAGGGCGCCGCGGCGCACAATTTGGGAACCCCTGCAATCCATACTAATATTATAAATGCGAAAGTATCTCTGTTTGTCTGTCTGTCTCCCTTTCACGCCAAAACTACTGAACCGATTGCAATGAAATTTTGTACACAGATATTCTAGAGCCTGAGAAAGGACATAGGCTACATTTTGATGAGGGAAAATATCTTATTTCCATGAAAATATCGATGAAAATTAATTCGCATTGTAGTTCTTATACGTGACAGCAGATGTCGTTTTTATTGCCGATGGCTTCGTAGCTCAGCTGGTTAAGCGCGTGGTCAGCGCTCATCCCGGGGGTCCTGGGTTCGAGTCCCGCCGACGGAACAAAAAGTTTTCAATGTTCCTGGGTCTTGGATGTGTATTAAATATTATATAATATGTTCATAATAATATTTCAAAAATCTTAAATATATTTTATGCATAAATATTATAAAAGTATTAAAATGTACCTATATTATTTCCGTTGTCTGGCACAGGTGAAGGCTGTTTTTAACTGTCCTGTAGGCACTTAGCATGGAGCCAGACTGACGTGGTGTGAAGTGTCCATAGATATTATTATTATTATTATTCATTCGTAATATTTAAACATGCTCATACCTATCCGACATCCGTATTAAACAATGTTAAATACGGATAAATATTTTTATGCAATTTTAATTTATGCTAAATGTAAGACGTTTAATATAATTATTATAATGTATTATACATTTCATAAAAAATAAAATTACATAGAAATAGTAAACATGATTACAGTGCAGAGCTATCCCAATTCCCACCAAATAAAAATATCGCGGCAGCCAATAGGGCATTATTTTAGTTCGATAGGCTCTCTATTATTTTAGTTTTATTATATGACAACAGATGGCGCTATTTGGACATTTATTAAGCTAATTTTAAAATTAGAATATTTTATTTTGGACATTTTATCACGGCATTCCCACGGAAACGGGAACCACCGTACGCTATAAACTAAAGTCCACGCGGACGTAGTCGCGGGCAACAGCTTTATAAATTTTAAAAAGTCTAAAAATTAAAGTAAATTAGTACTTAAATAAATGAGCCAAAAAAGTATCTGACCGATAGCTCATAAATGACTAAAAAGTTACGTATTGTATAGAAAACTTATCAGTCTTGAATCTACTGTCAAACTTAGTTAGTTTCAAAAATTCATAACAGATGTCGCTAACATCGCGTCTACATGTTTTTCTATAAGAGGTGGTACCATTTTAATTTTCGTTTTTCAATTCTTTTGATTGTAAAACACGCTTCCATATAACAAACTACTCAGTACTTTATCTATGCAGTGACGTAACCTTAAACCTATCAATGATAAATTATAGTTTACGGGTAAAGTTGTGTAATGGGGGGCTAAAATATAAGCTTTACAATTTGTCATTAATAAAGTTTAATTTAAAATAATGAAATATTATGTGCACACTGCACAGCTGTTTTTGGGTATTTTGATTTATTTTAAAAAGCTTTTGACAACAATTTTGTTGACACCGCGCGCTATAAACTGAAGTCCATGCGGACGAAGTCGCGGGCAACAGCTAGTATACAATACATATACATTATAGTCTGGTTAAACTTTTATTTTTGATTACATGTATTATAATTAATCCCTCAAGCCCCGTAAGGCCCATATGGGCCGCGACAACAAAAGTTTTCCTGGAATTAGTGATCGAGGGATTAAAAAAAAATAAGGATTTATAAAGGTACCTGGCGACTTCATTCACACATGAGCACAATCTATTGCCCCGATGATATGTGGAGACCGTGCAATCTGGTAAAACTCTAATGCTGCCTGCCTTTGTTCTTCTTCAGTAGTGGGCATAAATATAAATTGAGGATAATACCAAACTATTGCATCAGTGACCTTATGTATTATCCTGCATGCTGTTTACTCATGTACCCCAATGACATCTCCACAAGTAAGCAATTGACTTCCAGTCGCCTTAATGTACACAGTAGCTGGTTCATAGGTGATGCAGCCTCACTGGAAATATAAAATTTAACAATATTGTAGGTATTTAAATCATTGCACTCATTGTGTCCAATGTTTATCTAGTCTACCTATTTATAAAGGAATTCACTAAAGACGCACTAATCCCTAAATAATTCAAACTTTGGTACGGTAGGCACTTACTGTTTATTCTCATTTATATGTTGCAATTATTTATTTTTAATTTCATTTATTTAAAAAGAGAACAGTTTTTTTTCACAGATTAATATAATAATATTACGAGTATGTAGCAAGCATAAAGTTAATATACCTATCGGAATAGAGAAACAAAGGCCTGAGTAAGCGAGATGTCACTATCAGTAACATTGCGTGGTAGAAAAAGAAGCGTGATTTGAGGTTGAATAGCTTTTTTTTCATCTGTTTGACAGTCTGTCTGCCCCTGAGCCGATCGTTGTCAAATTGGGCTCTCAGAAAAATTGTGATTTTAAGTTAAATAATGAATAATTTTTAGAAATACTGCTCTAGAAACATGGTTAAATGTTTGTGGAATGATTGTGGATCCACACATCGAAAAAACCCGGACAAATATTCATTTCACAGGTGAATTATTCTACATCGACAGGACCTAGTTTTAAGTTTATTTTTGCCAATTCCCTACGAGTTATTGGTATTGATTTTCATAATTCACTTCTTTAAATATTTATTTATATGGAAAACATAACTTGACTAGCCATGGTGCACAATTTAAGGATATTTTGTGTAAATAATTTTCATATATTTTACACTAGGGCTGCATCAAGTTATCGATAAGTAGTATCGATATGAAAATATTTTTTAGTTAAGTATACTAATCATCTACGAATGTTGAAATGATAACATACTCATCTGTAGTTTAAGTATATTAATATACTATCATACATAATTTATCGTTTTTAAGGGTCCGCACCCAAAGGGTAAAACGTCCTAGTAGTCGGGTCCCGCTCTACTACTAAGACTTCGTTGCCTGTCCGTCTGTCCATCCGTCCGTCTGTCTGTCTCCAGGCTGTATAACAAGAACCGCTATAGTAATAGACTTCTGAAATTTCCACATATGTAATGTCATTCTACATCCAATATGGCTGCTCATCCAAGATAGGGGAATAGTTTTAAAAAGCACTTCTGCAAGATGGGCATCGAATAAAAGGGCTCATTGAGAGTGAATTGAAAATTAATAGGGTCTAGTGAAGTCGTGTCGTGTCGTGTACTGATGTGACGTGACGTGACGTAACCTGTCGTGTCGAATCGTGTCATGACATGTCGTGTCGTATCGTGCCGAGTTTTAGAAAATGCCCGGTTGAAACCGGTCACCCTTCATGCGCGAGTCCGACTCACACTTGGCCAATTTTTCAGTTTTCCTGCTGACCTGGATACCAGAAATTCATGGCTTAAAATAATTAACCGTCCAAACTGGACTCCGAAGAAAAACTCATGCATATACTTAATTATTATGCAGCAAGCATTTTGAAGAAAAGTTATATTTTACTTCAAAATTACAATTTTTATTATACCTATCTATGCAGTTTTATTTTATCCCATTCTGTTTTTACAATCTTACAATTATTAGGTATTCCATGATCGACATTTTGTCGAATTACAAGATGTTTGTACATCACTGACACGCACACGTAAACATAATTGTATACACAGATGTAAATCAAATTTTGGTTAAGCTTGACAGCTCGGGATTGTTTCTCTATTCCGATAGGTATATTACCTTTATGGTAGCAAGCTAGTCTTTTTCTAGGCGAAATCTTCGATGAAAATCTTTGTTTCTTTGTGAGTAAAGATCGGTCCTTTCTGCAATCCTTCTGTTATAAAAGTCCGAAATAATGTAGTTATTCGATAATTTCTTCATCATCAAGGGTACAAGACGTGTTAAGCTACGTCCGCACGTTTGGCGTTTGCTACAAACTCCAAATCGCCACAAATCGTCACAAACGCTTGGCTTGATTTCGAAATCCATCCACACGCTTGCGAGTGAGTTAGTTTGCTCTAACGTGGCAAACATGACGGACATCGAAGTTGCTGTATCGGCTATAAACATTTTTCAGTTATTTTTATCTATACATATAAATAAAATTGGAGTGTCTGTTTTGTAATATTGAAAGAATATATCATATACGCTGTATACACCAAAACAACATTTTTTAAAATTTTTGTATGTATGTCTGCCTGTTTGTTCCGACTAATCTCTGAAACAGCTGGAGCTATTTTGACGGGACTTTTTTTGGTAGATAGCTGTTGTAGTAAGGAGTAACTTAGGCTACTTTTCAACCGACTTCCAAAAAGAAGGAGGATATATTTTACTTTAACGCGGGCGAAGTCGCGGGCAACAGCTAGTTATAAATATAAGAAAACTATATAATTAATATAATATAATTTAATACGTTTTCATTTGACCACCAGTCATTCATTTTTCGAAAGCACACACAGACATACTACGTACGTATAGCACGTCTGTTTGCTTGCAAAGCATCGATGAGAATGAACGCACACAATCGTGTGGACGAGAGGCAAACGCTTGCGGCAAATTCTCTTTGATTTGCGTTTAAAAACCGACACTGGGTCGGATCGGCTACAAGTATTTGCAAACCTAAACAAATCAAGCCAAATTCCCTATCCACACGTTTGTTTTTGTGACCGTTTGTGACGATTTGTTAAGGTTTGGCAAACGTGCGGACGGGCCTTTATACAACACAACACAAACACAAGTCACAATAACAAATACTTCTTCTTCTTCTTTTATTTATGGCAAACCATCGCTTTTTGCGACATTCTGCCAGTGTCAATTTGGACCATTCCTAAATAGTGTGTCTGTCGTGTCTCGAAAACAATAACAAAATTTCCAAATATCTATTTAATTTCTAAGTTCCTATTTTGTGATATAATGACACTAAATGATTTTGTTACCTTTCAAAAAGTTGATTTTTGTTATGTACGATTATTATTAAAACCAGAAGGGGTTTAGTTTATTTTTATTGATTATTTATAACAGAAAAAGGTTCAATTATAATAATAAGCAACATTTAATAAAGATTTGATTTAAAATATTTCGTTTTTTTGGCCATTTATATAGTGGACTACATATGTAGTCCACGCGACCACTTACGTTAGTTTTAGGGGCGCGACCACTCCAGGGTCAAAAAACACTGGAAATTGCACTCCAAACAAATCTTTGAAAACCAAAAATTTGAACTTGGGTGACGTCACTTATGTATTTTGTCTCACTCTTTGAGGTGACCATGATTGATCTATTCTTAGGATTTTCCCAAGTAAGAAGAAAATAATGACGTATATAGTGCGTCAAGAATGTCTAGGAGGCGAAACTTTTTTTTTAGCAATAGCAACACTCTTTTGACATTTAACCCTTTGTTGTATCATACGTAGTATCCCCTTAGTAGTCTGAGGTTGTATCAATACTCTATGACATAAAAATAACAAAACAAACATTTTCAATTTGCTTAAATTTAGTTTTACAATGTGAAAACTACATGTTACTGTGATTAATATTAACAATTAAAGTGAAAGATGTGTCAGAGTGCTGAAAATTTGAAGATTTTCATAGAAGAAAAATAGTAAAACGCGAAAATATCACTGAAATTCTCGCGTCCACATTTACGATTCTGATCGTTTAATCGCCATAGTAGCAGGTAATTAAGCGTTTGTTTTATAAATTCTGTTTGTTAATTTTATTGTATAATGCAATTTTAAGTAGCCTGAGTAAGTATTATGTGGTATAATAAAACAACAATTTTACATAAACCTTAAGTTTACGTAAACAATGAACTGTCAAAGAAATCTATAATATAACGCGCCTAACAATGATTTATACTTTGACTTAGGTGTTTTGCGTAATTATGTATCTTAGATGTATATAAAATTCTCGTGTCACAGTGTATGTGCTTAACTCCTATAACACTTTGATGCAGCGTAATATAATATTATAATTAAGTATTACGTTTTATTTTTACAGGTAGCAGAAAAAGCGTTTAACGAAATAACCGAAATGACTGGGAGAATTTATGCTATCATTTTGAAAAAAAAACACTGAAAATAAATACAAGGAGTGGGAACTAACCCTTTATTAGGATATTGAAGAGCTGATTATTGAAGATGAAAGTGCCTCTTCACTGTGACACCACTGCTGTAACTACATGGACATAGAAAGTGGCGATGATTCTGTTTCCGGCTGCATTGTAGAATATTATTTGGATGATCATATTTTATTAAAATAACAAAACCCTGTTTTTTATTTTTTGTATTTTTTAAATAAGTAGTTCCTTAATAAAACAGGAGTGAGCTTCTCTCAGCTCTGAATGGTCATCAAATTAGCTCTGCACCTCTCAGGGAGAGGGTACTTAAATAACAGGTGTTATAAATTCATAATATGTAATACTAGTGACTAGCTGATGTCCCGGTGAACTTCGTGTCACTTATAAACCTTGGCAACATCGTAGTGTCATCCCTTTTTTCTTGAAGTCGAAAAGAGCGGATGTTCAAAATTTTCTCTGCTTTATAAAAATTAATTTTCCAGTAATATTACTGTAATATAGTTGTAAATAGTACTTTTTAAATAGTGTTAAATAATTTAAAAATAAGATGAGTGTAGATAGCGACGGGGGTCCGGCCCCCGCAGATACTTCTAAGAAAAGAAAATTGGATAATATCGATAGCTGTACAGTGGATTATAGAATGTTTACAAAAACAAATTATAAAAGGCAATTCCCGGAGAACTATAGTAGCGATTGCGTTGTGTATGTAGAATCGATAAACAATGAAAAATTGGGAAACAAAAATCCCATTGCTTTGACCAAATTATTCACGGAAAATGTTAAGGGCATCATAGGAGTTCATAGAGTTAACGCTCATAAAGTTGGTGTCACCTTTAAGAAGCCCGCTCCTGCGAATAACTTCTTAAAAATGGATCATTTTTTAACAAAAAATAAACTGAAAGCCTTTGTACCGGCCCACCAGTCGGAAATTACTGGTGTTATAAAATATGTGCCTAAGGATCTGTCCAATGAAGTTATATACAAAAACATTACATGCGACACAGAAGTAATTTCAATTAAAAGATTTTTTAAGAAAGTTGAAGGGAAACTTACTCCATTGGGTACAATAGCAGTTACCTTCGCTGGTACAATTTTACCTCAATACGCCTACATACAAATGTTCAGGTATCCAGTACATTTATACATACCACCATTATTGCAATGCTTCAAATGCCTCAAGTTTAACCACTCTGCCAAAGTTTGCCGAGGAGAGCAAATGTGCTCCTCATGTGCTGGACGGCACTCATACAAAGAATGTGATGTAGAAGAAATTGTATGCCTCAACTGTAGCGGAAATCATTTGGCCATCTCACGAGACTGTCCAGTGAAACAGAAGAAAATGCAGGAAAAGAAGTCCAAATATCAGAATGTTAACCGTAGCTATGCCACTGTGGTGAGTAGTGTTCCGTTGCTCACTGACCCTAAATCTTTTCCAGCTATTTCTAAACCTATTAATGTAAATACTGTTGGTAAACTAAAACAAATTTCGATATAGAACAAATTTTGAATAATGACATTATAATGAATGCCTTAGTTAAGTCTCTTGTAATCCTTGGTAATAACAATACTCCAGTCACGAATAAAAGAATTAAAGATATACTATTATCTAATTTAATCACATAATGGATACATATTTAAATATAGCACAATTTAATATACAAAGCTTGCAGAATAAAAGAGCCTTATTAAAAACATTTCTTTTTGATCACAATATAGACATATGTCTGTTAAATGAGACATGGCTTAGGAGTTCAAGTATAATTCCAGATTTTACACCTTATAATTTCATACGTAAAGATTCATTAAATTCACATAATGGAGTAGGTATACTCATTAAACAAAACCTCAAATACAAAATTGTAAATACAACTTTTTACGAAAGTATTCAAAATATTTGTATATCATTAGAAACTACAATAGGAACAATACACATTTTATGTGTGTACTGCCCACCTAATAACAGGTTTGATACAAATAAATTAAAAAAAGTATTACTTGAAACTCCTAAGCCATGTCTCATCATGGGAGACTTTAACGCACACCACATTTTATTCGGATGCCACTCAAACAATAACAGAGGTAACAGTTTGTTTAACATCATAGATGAATTTGACATGTGTATATTGAACGATGGCAGTGTCACAACAGTGCGTTAGCATTCTATATAGTTTGTGCACAACAGTTCAGGCACCAAATAGAAATCCATCTGCAATTGATTTAACTCTTGTTAGTCCTTCTTTAGCTCCTCTTTGCGAATGGCTTGTCCACAGTGATCCAATGGGCAGCTACCACTATCCAACTCAGGTAACTATTAATGTACAGCCCTCAATATATGAAGTTCGTCCTGTGGAAGAAAAATATATTTACAGTAAAACAGGTTGGAATAAATATTTTAAGTTATCAGAGACATATTTTTCAGAATTAAATGTAGATAATAATAATTTAGAACCACTTCAGTTATACAATAGTTTTGTCAGTATTTTAAGTAATCTAAGATCAGTAACAGTACCAAAACAAAATATAAAGCCAATTTCAAAGCCATTGAGAAAACCAGCTCCTTGGTGGAACCAAAAATGTGAAGATGCAGTTCGAAAGTCCAAGGAAGCTTTAATAAATTATCGATCTTCACCCAGTATTGACAATTTTATTACTTATAAAAAGTTAGATGCTCAAAAGAAAAGAATATTAAGGGAGGAAAGGGTTAAATCATGGCATGACTTGTGTAGTAGTTTTAATAGAATGACACCAGTATCTAGAATATGGGGATACATTAAAAGATTTAGGAGAATAGGTACCTCCCATAATAGGTATTTAAATGATAATTGGGTACCATCCTTTTTGAATAAAATCACAGATCAGTCTCAGATAAATGAAAGTAATTTAAAGACTATTTTTGATCAAGCCGTTGAAGATGAAAGTAATTCATTTCTTAATAAGCCATTTACACTAAGCGAATTGTACATATCTTTAAAAAGTAGAAAAGACACAACACCAGGCTTGGATAGTATACCATATATTTTAATTAAGAAACTACACCCTAATGCCATAGAAATACTTTTAAATATTTATAATAGATTATGGGATAGTTTAGTAATACCAGAGTCATGGAAAACTCAATGTGTCATTCCTATTTTAAAACCAAATAAACCTGCTGGTAATCCAACTTCCTACAGGCCCATTTCCCTATCATCATGTTTAGGTAAGCTCTTTGAAAACATGTTAAAACTAAGATTAGATTACTTTGCTGAATCACAAAACTTTTTACCGGATATTCAATTCGGATTTAGGAAAGGAAAAAGTTGTTCTGGAAGCTTTGTATCATTTATAGAGGATTTAAAAAAGGCAAAACTAAGTCACTGTAGTGCTGTGTGTGTATTTTTAGATGTAAAAGCTGCTTTTGATAGTGTTAACATTGAAGTGTTAATAAAAGTTTTACAAGAACTAGGATTTCCGGTAAAAACTTTAAAATGGATATACAAATTTTTATATGACAGAAAAGTCTATGTCAAATTCAATAATAAATTGCATGCAGAGGCGTGCAGAGGTTTTTGACATGGGGTAAGCAGCGGTATCGGTTTAGTAGTTTTGGCGTAAAGCAAAACAGACAGACAAACGGACAAAAAGAGATATTTTCGCATAAATTGTAATATTAGTGTGGATATAAATTAAAAACTATGTTTTCTAAACTATTATAATATATGAGTACGTTCTGTTATGAAGAAACAAAAAAACGCCATCTGTTGTCACGTGTTGGAACTACAATGAAAGTTCATTTGCGTTCACATGTGTGCTAAGCTAAAATAAATAAAAACGCCATAGATGGCGTAATATAGATTGTTATATATTAGAAATGCAATGTGAATTCATTTTCATCGATATTTCCATGGAAATTAGATACATAGTATATTTTTGTCTTATAAAAATGTAGCCTATGTCCTTTCTCAGGCTCTAGACTAACTGTGTACAAAATTTTATTACAATCGGTTCATTAGTTTTGGCGTGAAAGCGAGACAGACAGACAGAGATAATTTCGCATTTAATATAAAGTATATAATATTATAAAATGATAAAATAAATAAGTACATGAATATGAATTACATGAAACTTTCGAGTTACTTACATTTCATTTTTGTTGCTGGTTTAATTGTTGTAACTCAGGTACACGTACCTACCTTTCGACACAAATCACAATTAGAATCTTTTCACTGAATGACAATTGTGAAAACTTGTTTTTTTTAATTTTTAATAAACACACATTTTCAACACAAACCTCACAGTCAAATAACATTTTTAAGAAATCAAAAAACGCACTTAATATAGAAATTAGAAACTCAGTAATAACTAATATCTAATAAACTGTTAAATGTACAAACTTTTAAATGTTAAAATAATAAAAATCTTCTAAGAAAACTATAAATATACTGGCGCAAACAAAAATAATATGTTACAGTGCTCATCACATGAAAAAATGGCCTCCCAAAATACAAAACACTTCTGTAATGTAAACAAATATAAACCGTACTAAACAAAAATGCATTATGTGCATATGTGATTAATTAGATTTCCGTCTATTATTTTACTCGGATTATAGGCAACGAACATATCCGATTACTTCCGAACGCGCCGGCGCTCGGCTAAGCTCGGAAACCATGCGGCAGGACCTGGCCAAGTAAATCGCACACGCACACACGTTTGCGAACAGTGTACGAATACGAAAATCTTAACTCACACATATAGGCGGGGTCTGCGAGACATCGAGTGCCTGTAACCACAGATATGTAGTATAATTTTGGTGCGTACCTTCGCGCGGCGCGCCTAGTTACCACTTACCGACTTATGTTTATGTAGTTTTGCAAATCAATTGGTGCTATTTTATAAAAGTAGGCGTTAATGTGTATTCATATTTTTACTATTAATAATAATTAAAGTCATCTAAAACGTACGAAAGTAAAATTAAAATATGTGTATAGCAAGTATTTATCATTAGGTAAGCAGTGCTTTTATGCCTTTATGGTACGCACGTCCATGATTGCATGGGCCACAAAAGGCCAATAAAGGCACAATGCAAGGTGCTACGACATCACCATCTCTATATAACTTTTATACATCTCAAATACTTAAATTTGTAAATATACTTGGAGTAAAAGTTTTGCAATTTGCTGATGACTTGCTTTTTTACTGTGTAAATAAAAACTTAAATACAGCTATCATTCTTATAAATAGGGCATTAGCTCAATTACAAAATTATTACAAGGATATTTTAAAATTAGAAATTAGTTCAGAAAAAAGTTCGGTGTTAATATTTAGTAAAGATGTACCTGCACAGTCTGTAAATATAACTTATAATAATGACAGAATTCCCGTTGTGAATCAACACAGATTTTTAGGAGTTATTATTGATAATAAACTTAAATTTGATAAACATATAAACTATGTATGCCAGAATGCTATGAGAAGCATAAATGTAATGAGAAGTTTGGCAGGAACATTTTGGGGTTCAGACCCAAAAACTCTTAACATGTTGTACAAAATAGCCAGTCAGCATAGTCAGACGTCATTTTGATTATAGTTCATTAGCTTATATGAATGCAAATATAACATTACTAAGGAAATTAGATGTTATACAGAATATGGGTTTAAGAATAATAAATGGTGCCATGCGCACTACCCCTATTGTGTCTATGGAAATAGAAAATTGTATACCTCCATTGTCTCTGCGCCGTTTACAATTGGCTGAGAGATTTTGTCTTAAACAGTTATCCTGTGATAACAATTTTATAGTGAACCAATTGTTGCATCCTGTAGAAATTGTAGGGTCAGCTTCACCAATTATTACATGTAATGATCTCATTTCTGCTTCTTTACCTGAAATACCAACAATTATGTTTTTAACAAAAAAATGTGCTAAAAATATGTATACGAGTAATAAGTGGCCAATTTATCAGTATCCTTATGAGGTTACAATTAACTATTTTACTATTAAGTGTCATTTAAACTCCGTTACAAATAAATTTTACTTTGTACAATTTTTACAGGATAAAAGAGATTTTTACACAATATATACAGATGGTTCCAAAAGTGATGAAGTTAAAGCTGCATACTATGACCCACAAATTAAACTGAGCAAATGTTTTAAAATGCCACAAAGTTGCAGTATTTTCACAGCAGAGGCTTGGGCAATATTAGCTGCTTTGACATATGTTTATACTAATGTAAATAATGTAAATATTTTAATTATTAGTGATTCAAAAAGTGTACTAAATTCTATTTGTAACCAAAGTTTGTGTTATAAACAAAATTATATTATATTTAGAATAAGATATTTTTTTAGAAAATTGATTGAAAAGAATATAGAATTAGTGTGGCTTCCCTCCCACAGTGGCATATTAGGCAATGAAATTGTTGACCAAGTGACTCGTAGGGAACATGATGTGGACATATCAGGAACTTTTAAAGTCCCATTCACGGATTTCTACCCACAAATTAAAAGCTCAGTAAAAAGTTTATGGATAGAATATTGGAAGAAAATAACAGAAACTAAAGGAAAATGGTATTCGGAAATACAAAGAGACTTACCGATATCACCATGGTACAGTAGGCTTGGTTATGTGGATAGAAAGTTTGTGACTAGTATTAATCGTTTGCGCTTTGGACACTGCCTAATTCCCTCACATCTCAGCAGAATGAACATAGTAAATAATAGTAACTGTACACATTGCTCTGAAGAAAACGCAGACATCGATCACATGCTTTTTAAGTGTCCAGTCTTTGCCATACAGAGATCTATATTTGTTGACATGATCAAAGAAATAGCTGAACAGAACTCTTTAAGTGTCCCCCGCCTCAGTCAAGATCTATTAAGAAACACTATTTACTTTCACCCTATTTATAAGTATATTTTACTATAGGAAAAATTTAGTACCTAATAAGAAATTTAGAGCTCTAATTTCTAGCACAGATTATTATTATATATTTGATTTCTAGGTTATGTTTGTTAAATTTATGTACCTAATTGTTTTTTTTTTTAGTTTATATTTGAAATGTCATGACTCATGTCTCATTCGTATTTATAAATGTCATAAGTTTGTTTAATTTAAGTATTTAAATATTTTGTTACTCACTAAATACCTATGTAATGTCTTGTAAGTTGTAACGTTATATGTTTCTAATGTTATGTATTCTAATTAATTTTATAATTTATTTGTTTTTACGGCTGAAGGTCTTGTATCCATGGTCACGAATAAATTAAAAAAAAAAAACCCTTTTTTCTTAGATTGATTTGAAAGCTAAGATTTTGAAAGGGTTTTTTTTTTTAATTTATTCGTGACCATGGATACAAGTCCTTCAGCCGTAAAAACAAATAAATTATGACACTACGATGTTGCCACTTTTTAATTTCTTCACTTGACAGACTGACATATACAATCAAACAAATCTTTATTTCCCTCAAAAAAGAATTTTACATGTTAAGTATCTTAAACAAAACACTGCTCCCCACACTAGGATTCCTTGTGTCGTGGAGATCAGTCTCTTCCATCATGAACATATCTATGTGCATGATGGAAGAGACTGCTCAATTTAGTTAAAATTAATTGTATGTATCTACATACAATTAATTTTAACCAGCTAATGACATATTTGTGATAACTAACATAAAGTTACATGTTCTAAGTATTTTTAACACAACTAATAATGTATTTGTAAGTAAACAGGCAATATAATATATTTTTTTAAAGTAGGTGATGCTTTTATAATATGATACAAAATACACCTAATAGCATTACAAGATCATTACCAGAGCCACCGAAACCAGCTACAGTACGTGTAAGTTAGTGATGAGGTGAGTTATACAAAGATTATAATACTTTACATACATTAGATTGTTTCTTGTAATATCGTAAATTAAACACACACTATAACTACATCATAATTTTTTCAAATATTTCTTAACTACATAATAATATATATAAATCATAATATTTACAACGTGTTTTTTAAACTGTATTTAATATAAAGTATCAAAATCTTTTATAGTGACTGGATACAGTGTGGCCATAAGAGGCCATACCGGAAACAAGTGGCGACTCTATTAATGTCGTGACTTTTTTGACGCACTATACAAAAACGTCATTTTTGACATTTTGTGTTTGACAGTTCTTTACTTCTTCTTCTTTACCAGCAGCGCTCCCGTCAATGTCACCCACGTTCATTTAAATTTTAAAGCCTTGTCGAGCTGTAAATGCAAATACGGCCAAATATAAAAAAATACTTGCCTATTTGACTCTTTTGATGTGCGTCAAAAACCGACAAAGTTACGGATACGCGTATTTTGGTTTTGGTCATATTAATTATCAAATAGGCAAATAAGGCCAATACTCTGTCAAACATACCGTCTACACATGGTGATTGTTTGGCGAATACATCAAATACGCAAATACAATTATTAATAGCCATGTGAAGGGCCTCCATAATATTAAAATGTTTGTTACGACGATCACACATGGTTATTTTAATTTATAAGTAAGTATAATATCTAAGATGTGTTTTCATCAGTCGGTCAGAGTTTGGTTAAATAAAATATAAATGCGAGATGCCAAGTGCGAGTCGGACTCGCGCACGAAGGGTTCCGTACCAATACAGAGCAAAAATATGCTAAAAATTATATTTTTTGTATGGGAGCCCCCTTTAAATTTTTATTTTACTTACTATAGTATTATTATAAAATATTAAAGTACATATTTATATAGCAAAAGAATATGTGAAAAATTCAAGTGCCTACCTCTTGCCATTATTGATATAGAGAGAAAAAGGCCGAAAAAATCACGTTTGTTGTATGGGAGCCCCCCTTAAATATTAATTTTATTTTGTTTTCAGTATTTGTTGTTGTAGCGGCAACAGATATACACAATTTGTGAAAATTTCAGAAGTCTAGCTATAGCGGTTCTTGAGATACAGCCTGGAGACAGACAGACAGACGGACAGACAGACAGACAGACAGACGGGCGGACAGACAGACGGACAGACAACGAAGTCTTAGTAATAGGGTCCCGTTTTTACCCTTTGGGTACGGAACCCTAAAAAGTAAAGTTATTACCTCAAAGATTATTATTTATTACCACGCAGAAATTCGATGCAAGCCCTCACAAAGCTCGACGGCTTTTAGCTAGTAATAACAAAAAGGTTTTCTGTGCAAATTTTGCAGATATATAGTAGTATTTTAGTATAATAAATAATTTTTATATTTTACTTTTTGTATCCTTTAATAGATTTATAAAAAAGATTTCATTGGTAGGATCATTTATACGTCCATGGGTAGGATTGGAAAATTAGAAATGGTAACACTAAAAAAAACAACATGGCCGATTTTCAATTTTCATCATTCTTGTTTTTTGCTCTTTGGTTGTATTGAAGATGATTTGTGTGTGTGAATTTTAGAAAATTTATACTTGTTGAAGGCTTTATTTGTATCTTATTGTTTTTAAAGTTGGTGAATCATTTTCGTTATGAAAGAAAAAAATCTGCGTCTCTTATTTTGTAATTATTGAATTTAAGTTGCTGCACAATTTACATACCTACTTTGGTCGGCTGTCTGTCTTTTGTTTTATTGTAACAAAGACCTAGTCATTGTTTTTAACAATTTCTTGGCTCACAGGTATAATTCTTTATCATCAGATTTTTTTTGTACTTTTGTCCTTTGAAAAGGTATAGTCAGTTTTCGTAAGGTATTGGTAATGTTTGTTTTGTCCTTGTTATACCTAGTAACAAATCGTCGTTGGTCGCCCTGCGCAGGCCCACAAACTGCACAGGTCTATTCCCACAAACATGTCAGTCTTCCTGTGCAGGCAATAGGCATACCTGCATAGGTGGACCTCTCCGGTAGACCATAGCCTACATGGCTTACAATTTACATAGTTATATAATTTGTCTATGATTATAGTTACAATATCTAAATTATTTATAGAATATCAATGTTTTTTTAGTTAAAATAAATGAGTTCAAATATGCAAAAGAAAAAAATTATGTACCTACATATTAATTTGAAGGGTCTGTTATTGTAGCTATGTTGTATCACTAATTGTCTTTAATGTTTTATAAAATGGTGGTAACTCTTGTGGTTTTCCTCGATGTAAGTGGGTAAATAAGTTATTATTTAATTCATGAAGCCCCAAGCGGCCACATCCGGCCGCAATAACAATGAAAAAGCTATTGTGTCTCGTTTTGCCAGGACTGATGGGTTAATTTATTCATCCACTTACACCGGGCTAGTTCCCTAACTGGTGGTAGGCCTCATCGCCCTCATGCATAAGACATTCTAAAAGTGTTAACTTTGTAAAACCTATTTAGGAATAAATAATTTCAGTTCTAGTCAGGGGCCCTAGAACAATTTTTTTTTGATACCATCAAGCAAATTTTTTGTGAGTAGCTTCATTTTGATAAGACCAACAACATTTTTATCTGCAAAAATCTTGAAAGTGGTAGCTAACAGAGAGAAAAATACTTTGATTTGATGGTCCTAAAATATGGATTGTTCCATTTGTAGGACAATGTTACTCTTAATAAATTATATAATAACTAATAATAACTTTTAATATACAAAAAATTTAAGATTGACGCCAGATTGATGGCTAAAAAGTACATATTAAAAAAATGATCAGTCCATCAATCCGTGGGTTACACGTTCAGTTTCACGTCAATCTTTATTAAATTGATCATGAGAAACTAAACTTGTAACCTCCGACATAAGCATTTCTTCTGTCTTGATTGGCATATTCAAATGCACTAAGTATCTAGTAACCTGGGTCCTGGACCCGGCATGGTTGGCTCACAGGTATGTATAATTCTTTTATCATCAGCAATTTTTTGTACTTTTGTCCTTTGGAAAGGTATAATATTATTGACATAACATTATACCTTTTTTTCTTTTAATTTCCTTTTCATTTGGTAAGGTATTGGAAATGTTGAAAGTTGTCTTTCGTTATGAAAGAAAAAAATCTGCGTCTCTTATTTTCTAATTATTGAATTTATGTTGCTGCACAATTTACATACCTACTTTGGTCGGCTGTCTGTCTTTTGTTTTATTGTAACAAAGACCTAGTCATTGTTTTTGACTATTTCTTGGCTCACAGGTATAATTCTTTATCATCAGATTTTTTTTTGTACTTTTGTCCTTTGAAAAGGTACTCGTATAGTCAGTTTGGTAAGGTATTGGTAATGTTTGTTTTGTCCTTGTCATTGTAAGAAGTCGTCGTTGGTCACCCTGCGCAGGTCCAAAAAACTGCACAGGTCTATTCTCACACACTTTCAGTCTACCTGCGCAGGCATACATACACAGGTGGACCTCTCCGGTAGACCTTAGTGTGTATGGCTTACATTATAGTTACAAATTACAATATCCAAATTATTTATAGAATATCTATCCGAATTATATATAGAATATCAATGTTTTTTTAGTTAATTAAATGAGTGCCATATAAAGTATTTCACCCATATTATTTTATTGAAGTGACTAAATAAGTAAGGCAACATGGCAACATCCATCGCTATCCCGTCGCACAAACAATGGTCGCTCTCAGTCTTGAGTTGTATTTTGTAATAATTTACTAATATTTATTCAACTAATGCACTTATCAATAAATAAAGTATTCAGTAGCCGATTCTCAATGGACTCTCAGACCTGCTGAATATGTATATATTGGTAAAAATCAGTGTAGCCGTTATGGAGGAGTATGATTGTGACATGAGAATTTTATATATAAAGTTAATAGATTATGTAACATCTTCCAGATTATCTGTCTCCTAATATTCGCGTTCAAGTCTCTATATGGTTTACTTCTTTTTTCCAATCGGATACCGTTATGGAATTTAAGGCATCTCTAGTAAGCTTTTCTATTTCTTTTTCGCTTTGATTTATGTTTTTGTCTGCCACCCTTTGCTTGACCAGGCTCCAGATCAGTGGTCCCCAACCATTTTTTCATGCGGGCCACAAACATGTTTTGGCCTTGGTGTCGCGGGCCGCATCAAAAATTTTTTAGGGTTAAAAAATAACATTCTTGATTCTTAACGATTTTAAAGTGGAAAAAAATTAACGACTATTACGTAGACTTTACGTTATTTTGCCGGTGGGCGTGAATTTAAAAAGCGGCTCCAGATATATTCTATAATCTATCGGATTAATATCACAGTTGTAGGGTGGCAGACGTAAAAGTTCATGGCCATGTTGTTTCATGAGTTGATCAACTAGACAACTACATATTTTTTCGGTGGTTTAGTTTTTAATATGATAGAATATAATTCTCTTTTGGTTAATTTTTATCAAATGGAATTTTGTTAGCTCTCAGCCAATCCTGCATTTCGCCTTTTAATGACGAGCTCACAGGCGCCTTTTCCAATTGAACCGAATGTTACGGCGCGTTGTCAATGACGACAATTCCATTCGGCGGCAAGTTTGGTATGAGTCCTTTTAAAAATTATTTGAATACATCTCAGGTACATTAAAAACTAACAAAAGTACACAGCCATGAAAGAGTTATCAAAAATAAATCAACTAATAATAATAAAATAAAACCATATGAAGTTATAAGTCTAACCTTATAACTTCATATGGCTCAGGGCTGAGAACGACAGTAATCTGTGTTAGTACTCCAAATGAAAACAGAAAAAGAAATAATACAGAAAAAGAAATAATGAATTAAGAAAAATCCGAAAGTTAAATAAGAATTGTTTACAGATTTGGTACATGACTATATTACAACGCAGACATTTTTAATTAATTTTTATTTCAGTTATTATATATTTTCATCATCTACAATTACAGAGTCTAAAAATGCTGCAGGGTGACTAACGGTGTCATATCGTGCCCAACCCAGAAACCATACAATTGGCATTATGTGGGCGCATGAACCCAATGTACGTCTGCCGCTTTTGCATGAATAGTAATAGTGTTCCAGAACATCCAGTCCTCGTTGGTCCAAGTTTATTAAAATGTATAATCCCCGCAAGTTGCTAATGCGCTGGAACCTTGTCTAATTAACACACACGTGACGTCACCCGCAACAAGTACAGCTAACAAAAAATTCTAATAGGTAGTTAATTTTATATAAATAATATTTTTTTAATTATTTATGATCTTCAATAAGATCGGGTTAAATAAAGGCTGTCTCAGTAAGAATGCACTTTTAAATTTGGATATATTTTTTTGGTAACTTGGTGGCAGCTCTTATTCTGAATATTAAAAATGGAACGCTTTTCAAAAGAAAAATGCGTTATGATTGTGAAAACTCATTACAAAACTAGGGAAAGTTACGCTGAAACCGCTCGCAAACTTCGCCAAATGATCAGACCGACCGGTACCTACGTTAAAAAGTGCACTCTTACTACGACACCCTATATATAATAATTGTATGGAACTTTTAAAAATAAAACCAAAAGTTTCAATAATTTTCAACGTTTATTGGCACATTTTTAAAATCTAACCTAACCTAACTCTTCAACTCCACTCATATAATCTAAATCAGATTCAGAATCGGTTTGTGAGTCTGTTGTCTCTGATTCACTATCATCTCCAGTATTGATGATGAATAATTCGTCTACTAATCTATCTTTACGCCAGTATTCTTCTTCAAGCCTCTTCACATGATTTAACTCCTTTTTCCAATCATCAGGAGTAATTGACTGCAAAGCCTCCAAAGTTAATAATTGCTCTACCTTACTCTCCAACTGTTCTACATTCTTGTCAGAAACTCTTTGTTTTACGAGGTGCCATATATACTCAATGGGATTGAGGTCGCAGTTATAGGGTGGCAGTCTTACTATTTCGTGGCCATGGTCAGTAATTAATTTATCTACGATATACTTTTTCTGCGGTTTGTGGTTTTTTACTAACAAATACAATTCCGGTCTCGTGTAGTGTTCGTGAAACTCAATATTACGTGCTTGGAGCCACTCAACCATCACTTGTTTTCTTGCACTCATGTTGGGAGTTCTATCGTCCTCTTTACTGTGGTAGGGGGCATTGTCCATCACAATAATACTGTTAGGGGGTATGTTGGGCATTAGTTTTTCTTGTAACCATTTTGTAAAATTTTCATCATTCATTTGATCGTGATAATCACCGGTTTTTGTATTTGCTTTAAACATTAAAAGTGCGTTATCCACAAATCCTGACTCACTCCCAGCGTGAACGATTATCCAGCGGCGACCAGGGCTATCGTTCTTTCTCACTCCAACATCCGTAGCAGACTGCCAACAGCTTTTGACAGTGTAATGGGCGTGGATCCAGGTCTCATCTAAATAAAATACTTGTTTTTTGTCAGCGCCAAGTGAATCATTTTCTTTCATGCGGCGTAAATACTTAGCCCTCCAAGCTTGAATATTGGGTCTTTCAATCAACACTAATCTCTTTTGGCTACATTTTTTAAATCGATACCCTAGACTGCTTTTCATTATTTTACGTAATGTAGTCTCACTTCCTCTATAATCTAAATCTTGTCTAGCAGCAGCCATAATTTTGCGCATAGTGGGTATTTCTTTGCGGACTGTGTACATAGAAGTAATAATATTTCTCAATGCTGATAGCGCAAATCCGTCCAAAAACTCTTTTTTGCCCATTTTTTTTTTAATTGGCGTTTTAATTTTACTGCCGCTAGCCGTAGCAATTTTTTTTTCGCGCCTTAATTTTGCCACTGTATTTTTTGCTATCCCTGTAGCGCTCAATACACGCTGTGTGACCTTGGTTGTATGTTGTAAATGTTTTGAAATTTCAACTAAAATTGACTTCGGCATAACTACGTCATCACTAGTGTCAGATGCATTTTTGAGGGATCGAGTTATATTTTGAAGTAGTACCTTAGATTCCTCCTTCTCTTTTTCAAAATAATCGTCCACTTTAAGAACAATTTCACGAGCACGACTGTGAAGTATTTTCCTACTCATTTTAACTCTAACATTACAAAACTTTACAAAAATAGCAGCAAACAAAACAAGGTAACAAGAAAAAATAACAATAAAAATGTGCGTTGTCACAATTCACAACTCGATACGCGTACTTGCCGGCCGGTGTTGCTAACGGTACTGAGTGTTCAATGTCACGACTCACGATATTACGTCATCAAAATGGCGGCCAGGCGCATTAGCAATTTGCGGGGATTATATGTATATATATACGCGACTTCTTGTGTGTCTTGATTGTATTCTTCCTCTTAACCAGAAGTTATTGCCAATTATATTATAATTGATCAAAGCATTATTTAAATCGTCGGTACTTCTAAATATTTCAATGGTGTAAACACCATTTCTATCGTGTTCTGTGTAATAACTTCTAGCTAGTTTTATTTGATATGTCCCCAGTGAGAACATAATTAAATCGTTTTCTGACAAACGAGGAAAATCTTAAAGCTCTGGTAAGTCGGCAGACATACTTTGAAAATTCACTCTTCTACTATTAAGGTTTTGGCCAATTACAAATTCTGCTAGTAAGTTTTCAACATTTAGTATATTATTTATTCTCTCAACAGTTTCGTGGGCATTAGAACCATCGGTTATTGGGTCCTGAAAGGAATTGGTGATGGCTGCGGCAATCCGAAAGTCATCCTGCATATGCAGTAACGCTTTGTTAAAATATTCTTGTCTGAATAACTTGAAGTCACGTTTGAAACGGTCATTCACCACTTCCACGACCCACCGACAAATAGTCACCATTCTTGACTTACACACACACTTACACATCTATTGTCGAAAGTTGCGTTTGGTCTCTTGCTACAGCTATGCCCCTATGGAGCGTATGCATTTCATAGCCGCAAGCTTCAACATCAGGTAAAGCATCTCTAAAACCTCGGTCTAATATTAGAACGTCACCTGGTCTGAAAAACCAGTTAAAAGCACATTTTTATAATTTTATTAACTGTAGTATAACTCAGCAATTACAGGTTAAAATTCAATGCGGTTTAACGTAAAAGATATACGTAGGTACGTGATGTGTCAAACGGCGGTAGTGTCAACTGTCAACCCTGGGGGCAGTAAAAAAAATTTGGACCAAGCTCCATACATTTTTGCCCACCCTCCTTTACTGACGCATTTACCTTCTATGAGTCCCTGGGACTCACATATTTTAAATGTATATTTTTATGAAATGAAACAAATTTCATCAATATTTTGTTTAACAATCTTCCTAAGTACTTGCTTAATAAATTATAAGATTAAATAACAAAATTAACCTAACTTCTGAGATCCTCTTGAACATTAAATAAAATTCACTTATTAGTCTTTTAAAACCATTATATTTTTAAGGTTTCTCTAAACTAACAAATATTATAAAAATTAAATAGAACTTAACGTTTTTAAACCAATAGAGGTACACAAAATAAAATAAAATAAACATTAATTTATTAAATTAATGTATAGACAAAAAAACGTGCAGTGGGTTTCTACCACTAATCACTATTTAAAAGCTACGTCGGCATATCTTTTTTGAGCAAGTAAAACATATCGGCTTCAGACATTTTGTGCACAGATGAGCAGTTTTTGTTCTCTTTTTTTAGTGGCACAAATAGTAATACTTTCCCTCCTAGCTAACTTGTTTCAAGGTGGCTCACATCTTCAGAATTGTCATTTTTTTTTCACATTGTCGTCCAAATCTTGAAGCCAGGCTTCTAGAATGGAATCTGCTCCGTCTTCTCTTAGATTGATAAAGTCAAGATTTTTAGAGCCATTTTACAATTGTACAACAGAAAAATAAAGCATACATAATATTTTAAATCATAATAACGGTGAAAAATCAACACTTCAAAACTATAATGTATAAAAATAATCAACGTAATTCCCTGTCCCTGTCCCTGGGACTCACTCGGCGTAATAAATCACCAAATATGGTATGATTGTACGCACTCATCCTCTCGGCACTCGACGTGCGGGAACCTAGCTGCTAAGACTTTGAATTGTGGTCGTTTAAAATTTTTAAGCGTTTAAGCAAGTTTTGTTGATGCAGAATTTGGTTCTCTCATGTTGGTCGTCTGTTTCGTAATTAATGGGCCAACTTTATTCAAAAGTAATTCAAAGTCTGTTCCTGACATTCTAGTAAAGTGTTTGAATAATATGTTATCATCTAATTCTTTACACCATGAAAATTGCGGCCTCTTTTCCATAAACGATCGGGGGGCTGCTGCCCTTTGTGGGTCTTATAAATTATAATATCGTTGATGCTGGTTGCCGCCTGGTGCAGATCTGGCTTCATGGCTGTTCCCGTGACAACGAGATCAAATAAGTTTTACATTATCTTTTTGCGATATTTTAAAAGCAACAAAAGCTTTTCTCACCTGAACAATTTCTCACTGGTGTACATATTCGTAGAGCCATGCGATGTGCTATCCAAGTTTGGATAAATGTCCTCCAAATTCTGTTTTTGTAGAAACAAAGATAGACTTTTATTGATCCAGATCTGGTTTTATCAAAATTCTTTGAGAAGAAAAGTGGCATTGAAAGTGTACGCATTCCTGAACTAAATCAGTTTCTAAATCATTAAGATACTATGACTGTAGTAATATTTGATCATCTAGAGTAGCTCTTCCTTCCTGAAGTCTTAGAAAGAAATTATCTACCTACTTAGGATTTGCGTATAGCTGTGTCAAATTTTCTTTCTGTCACTAAGGAGTCCTTAGTGACTGAAAGAAAACTTGACAGAGTCCTTGGTAAGGACTCCAGCGACTGTAATGTAAGTGTAACCTGTCTTTGACTGTAAAATCGGACTTCGTAGTCGGACTTCGTAGGATCGGACATACTGGCTTTGATTTAAACTTTGTACATCCGCAGTTAATCTCTGGTGATCTTCCGCCATCACTGGACTCAGATTATATATAAGAATCAGAAGGAAAGATGTGTTGTAGACAATATGTAGATGCACTCGCGAAGCAAACACTATTAATAACATGATATGATGATGAAGCAGTTAAGAGTTATTTATTGTTGTACTCGTATCTTCATAGTTGTAGTGTTTGTTCTTCGTGCACTAAACGCCTTAGCACTTTGTAAGCTTTTGGTGCTTGCCAGATCCTAGAATTATTACTTGCGACACACTTAGAGATGTTTCAAACTTTGTCAGAAACTCTGCTAAAACACCCTTAGGACTTGCAGAGTACAGTGCAGTAAACACCCGTGCTGATAGTATGTTTGATGTATCTAATGTAGCAAGAAATTCTTTCGAAAAGATATAGAGTGAGCTTTTATGAGTCTTAATAATTGGTCATCCTTTGTAATCTTGGGCAGTAATTTTTCCATTTTATTCCTTAATACGCGGAATGGTGGCATAGACGCAGTGGAGGCATAAGGGTCTCGATATACTCGTTCAAGTATAGTAGGGGGTTCTAATGGTAAAATGCAGAATTTGCTCATTGTAACAGTACAATTTATACAGATAAATCTGAGTAATAATCCCTTAGTGTCCGACCGAAGGTCTATTTTTGGCCGAAGCCGAAGCCGATTAATCGGCAATCGCCACAACCTTCGGCCGAAGCCGAAGGCTTATAATCTTAATCTCAACTCTCAGTAATTAATTTTGTTCAAAATTGTCTACAACCTACAATGAATATTAAAATTATTTCAAAACTTCAATATTAATTAATTAAATTATTTGTAGTCTGGTTAAGGAATGACTCAAAGGAGGGTATTGAGTGCGTGAGCGGGAACCTAAGCGATTTCTACTGCAACTTATTCAGGGTGCTTAGGGACAAAACATACTAAAAGTCCTGACATATAGGAGGTGAGCCGGAGGGAAGGAAGGGTGACAGAAGTCTCAATTTTTAGTTTTTGGCTAATACCTTAAAAACGATGCGTTGTGGCAATAAAATTCTACAACGAAATAAAAGCTTATTAAATTCTCTATAACTATGATTCTATATAGTTTTTCCAAATTCTCATCCGTTTTTTTAACTACACGCTCTGGAACTTTCAGAATCGCTCTCAGGCATCTACATTAGCCGCTGATACAATCCCTGGTGCAGTGCCAAATATATATTATTGTTTTAGTGAAGCCTCAGGCGCTGGTAAGTCGCCTATTGTCCTTGGCGTCAAGAAATTACCTACATTCCCGAATGTTTTTTATACATTTAACTAAGCAGGCTAAGAATTAGTGTATGTTCCATCTGATGGAAACTGGTTACCGTAATTCCTTGCGTCGTCTGCAACACCAGGGGTGCTACTGGTGCCAACGCACCGCGTCAAGGGGTGTAATGAGGGGATGGGGGGATGTGTTAACAGCCCTCTCACCGAAACTAGACTAAAAAATAAAATAAACAAACACTAACTTCTTAATAAAAAATTAAATGATTTATTAAGAACTAGTGTTTGTTTATTGTATTTGACAGTGACTCCAAGTGCCCTCTCCGACGACCGGTCCGTCGCGTCGCTCTCTCACGATTCACATTTCACACAGTCTTTCGTAATTCGTTCAATTTCGACGGTTGCTCGGACCTTCGGCGAAACCTTCGGCTTCGGCCGGATTTTAGGCCCTTCGCCGAAGATGGTTTTTTGGCCGAAGACTTCGGCCGCCGAAGCCGAAGCCGAAGCTTCGGTCGGACACTAAATCCCTGCAGTACAAAAGTACCCGATGAAGGGTGCCAACAGATTAGACTCTGCTTTGCCATACATGATAATATGGTGATGAATTATAAGGAATCTACCACACATACTCTATATACTTAGTATAAATACAGCCGGTACATACCTGTTATCTCGGGTGCTAGTACGTTAGGCCTAACTTTGCATGAGGCATGCGCATTAAAAAGTCACTCAATCAAGCCTAGCTGCTTTTGACTGAACAACGCCATTAAATAACACGGCTACATCGTTTAGCCGACTTGTTGACTGCAACATTCAACACTACAGCTAGACGACGCTTAGCCAACTGAATTTTTTGAAAGATATTCTTGGATTAAAGTAATGGGTGACCAAAAGTTTGATGATATAAGTAAAAAAAAATGAAAAACACATAATTAATCATAATAATGTTTATTGCCTCGAGCAAAAAAAAATGTCTCTGCCTCCATGTCCGCAATCTTTATGAATAGTAAAGGGTTTTCCAATAAGAGGTGTTATTTTGATATTCAAAGAAAAATGCCATTTTTTATTATAAATCATCAGATGTTTATTTCATTACAAAGAGGAAGGTATGCCGTTAATAGTGGAAAATAACATCAGGCAAATGACCACCACGGCCACGCTTACAGGACAAAATCCTTTTCATGAAATTTTCCATAACTAAATCGCAAAGTGGCTGCTCTATGTCCTCGATAGCCTCACGAATTCCATCTTTGAGGTCTTGAATCGATACTGGGCTGTTGGCGTAGACCTTCTCCTTCACGTGGCCCCAAAGAAAGAAGTCGCAAGGTGTTAAATCACAAGATCTCGGTGGCCAATTGTGATCACCTCTTCGAGAGATAACACGGTCCGGAAACTTTTCCCTTAAAAGATCAATGGTTTCGTTGCTTGTGTGGCACGTAGCGCCGTCTTGTTGAAAGTGAACGTTGTCCAGATCAATACCATCCAATTCCGGCCATAAAAAATCGTTAATCATCTCTTGATAGCGCAATCCATTCACCGTAACTGTTGCGCCAGCCTCATTTTCGAAAAAGTAAGGTCCAATGACTCCGCCGGACCATAAACCGCACCAAACAGTCACACGTTGAGGATAGAGAGGCTTTTCAACAATAACTCTTGGGTTTTCTGAGCCCCAGATGCGACAATTTTGCTTGTTGACGAAGCCACCGAGGTGGAAATGGGCCTCATCACTGAAGATGATTTTTCGATGGAATTCCGGATCATTTTCATGCATTTCAAAGACCCAATCAGCAAAGTCACGACGTTGTTGATGATCGGCCGGCTTGAGTTCTTGTGTTAACTGGACTTTATAAGCCTTAAGACCCAAATCTTTATGCAAAATACGGTGTAATGACGTTTGTGGAATACCTAATTCCAAAGAACGACGAGGAATGGACAAACCTGGGTTTTCTTCAATACTTTCGGCTACAGCAGCAATATTCTCGGCTGTTCTTGAGCGACGTGCACGGGTTTTATTCTTCTTATCACTAACTTGTCCCAACAGCTCGAATTTTTCCACCAATTTCTGTATTGCGGTCCGACAAGGTGCTTCACGACGACCCAAAAATGTTCGAGTTTTACGACGGTTCGTAAAACTCGAACATTTTTGGGTCGTCGTCTCTGCCAAATTTTCACCATTTTTATAGTGAATTTTAATAATTTCAATGCGTCGTTGAAGCGTGTATCGTACCATTTTTATTAATGGCGTAGTTTCTACTTGTCAAATGCCAAGAAATGACAGCTTCAAAAGTGACATCTACCGAAATAGCGGGCTATTCAAAATAACACCTCTTATTGGAAAACCCTTTATTTAGCATAGTGAAATACTCTTGTCGGGGTACAATGCTTATCACAGGAGCATCAGGACTCTTTATTAAAAAAATGAGATATTCTTCATTCATCACGTGTTTTGTGGGCTCAATTTTTTTGTAGTGTCTTCCAGCGGTTTCGAGTTTCGACACTCTTACTAATTCTTTAATTAAAATCCAGTCATCGACATTAAATTGTTCTATTTAATGAAGGTGCTGATAAACTTAGCATTCACTTGTAACAGAACATCGAGCATTCGCCGTTTTTATATTTGTCGAACTGAACAAGGTGCCGAGCCAAGCATAGAGCCAAACATTGCTATGAACGTTTTTTTCAGTGAACGCTCTAGTCGACGCTCGTCATCGTCATTCTTCACGAAGATGTCAGACTTGAGCTGGAGAGTAGGGTTGCGAGGAGGAGACGTCGCAGAGCGGCGGGGCGCGGAACGATGACCGAAGCTTGGCTCACCAAATAGCTCGAAGCAATGATCGCTAGAATGCTCGCCAGAACGCTCGATAGAATGCTTGCTAAAATGTTCTCGTATTTTTCTATGATGTAACATTTGCACAAATGCTCATGACAAGTGAATGCTCAAGTTTATTAGCACCTCTTCAATAAAGCGATAACGAATCCGTGATGCAATCAAGTCTTAAAAGCTGAAATTCTAGCGTGACCGTGAATCTTGCAAAACTTTTAAAACTTTTTAAACCGAAGAATTAACTGATTCCTAGTAGCAATGTCTTGTTAAAGTGCCTGGTTATTGCTATTGGTATTTGGCTGATCATCAAATGCGACACCTAATTGCATCTGTGATTCCTCCATTACTTCCCTACTACTCAGTTGTGGTGCAGGAAGATTGGCTCTATTACATATGTGTAATATAACACAAGCATTTATTATAGAGGCAGCAACCCGTGGCTTATAAAGGAGAACTTTATGCACCAGAAGGAAGCGAAACCGTGCTCTTAGAAGACCGATGGTCCTCTCTATGACATTCCGAGCCTGAACATGCAAGTCCGTGTAGTGGCTTTCAGGCGTGTTCGGGATAGCATTGACGATTGGGGTCATCAAATATTTTCTTAATGGATATCCAGAATCACCTGAAATTACAATTAAAATTAAAATTGTCGACCAATGTGATTTCGCAGCAAAGCTACAGCGCCATTGGTTTTTCCCATCATCGCAGGTGCTCCATCAGTGCAAACTGAATTGCATTTATCCCAGTTTAGGCTTTTACCCTCAACGCAATCTTGTAGTTTCATGAATATATCCTTTCCATTGGTCGTAGTTTTCAGTTGACAGAGGTCAAATATATCTAAAAATACATTGAAATTGTCATAAATACAGCGTACAAATACAGCTAACTGCGCCATACCGGTTAAATCGCAGGTTTCGTCCAATGAGAGTGAAAAATATCTACATTTAGTTACTAACTCTGTAATTTGACTTAATGTCTGTTGACATCTCTTCTACTCGCCTCATTACTGTGTTGCGTGACAGTGAAATATGCCTGCCATGGCTTAACCCGCTTATGATCATTGCAGTTCTGCGCAACAATTGACAAACTCTTTTTGATAATTTCCCCATCAGAAAACGACTTTTTCTTTTTAGCCAAGGGCAAAGAAATTTCATTCGACGTTTTGACCATGTCTTCGAGTTCTTCGTGTCGTTTTGCAAAAATATTTTGCTGTGAAAATAGTTCTTTCTTCTTTTTCTTTATAAAATCTGTCCTTAAAGCTGACCCCACTGCACGTGTCAGGTCACTAGACAGCGAAACCGAAATTTCGCTTCCTTGTTTCGTTTCCGAAACAAGGAAGCGAAACCGTGCTCTTAGAAGACCGATAGTCCTCTCTATGACACCCCATTGCAATCTTCACTGTGATTTTCACATGGCGGTCTTGATAACGTATCTGCTACTAAATTGGTACGTCCAGGGCTGTACTGAATTTTGAATTCATAAGGTTGTAACTGTAGTGCCCAACGTGCCAAACGTCCAGTGGGTGTTTTGAGATTCATTAACCATTTTAGAGGTTGATGATCAGTTATCGTTATAAACTGTGTTCCTTCTATGTAGCCACGAAACTTTGATATAGCCCATACAATGGCTAGTGCTTCCTTTTCTGTTACAGTATAATTGCATTCAGTGGGAGTTAATAGTCTACTTGCGTATTCTACAGCATGTTCATCCTTTCCCTCCCCCTGCACCAAAGCTGCCCCTATAGCGTACTGACTAGCATCAGTTTTTATTATATAGGGTAGATCAGCGCTAGCTTGTCTCAAAACGGGTGAAGTTGTTAAAGCCTCTTTTAATTTTGTAAATGCTTCATCTTGTTCTTGTCCCCATTTCCAGTTTGTCTTTTTCTTCGTTAAATTTGTTAAAAAATCTTCTGTACCATGAAGCTGTTTGTAGAAACGATATTAATTGTTTTAGGTTTTTAGGTGTTTGTAAATTCGCTATAGCGGATATTTTATCAGGATCTGCTTTGATTCCTTCCGGTACACTTATTGTACCGGAAGGAATCAAAGCCCAAGGTATTTTACTGAAGAACATACGAAGTTGCATTTCTTCCTATTCGCACATAAGTTGTATTTTCTTAGTTTATTAAAAATTTCTCTTATGTCTTCTGTGTGTTCATAAAAGTTATCTGATCTGATGATTAGATCATCAAGATATACTAATACACATTTCGCTTTTAATCCTTGTATAAATTTGTCCATTAATCTTTGAAAGGTAGCGGGTGCATTTCGTAAACCAAATGGCATCCTTTTAAAACGAAAGGTCCCAAATGGCGATATGAAGCTTGTTTTATCGTAATCTTGTGGATCTATAGCAATTTGCCAGTAACCTGATTTTAAATCAATTGTAGACATAAAAGGCATGGCTTTTGCCTGATGTAATAAGTCATCAATACGTGGTAGTGGATATCTATCTGGTTTTGTTATATCATTCAGTTGTCTGTAATCTACACATACTCGAACATCGTTATCACCTTTTGGTACTAATATTACAGGTGCAGACCAAGGAGAATCACACTCTTCTATAATGTCACTAGCAATCATTTCATCAAGTTTCTCTCGTAATTGTTGTTGTCTGGCAGGAGATAGTCTATAAGGTTTAACGCTAATAGGATAATGATTTCCTGTCTCTATTCTATGTTGAGTAAAAGGAGTTGGTTTTTTATTCTTTTCAAAAATATCAGAATATTCAGATAACAGATTATTAAAAATTATTCTTTCATCAAGATTACGAGTAAGTGAAGTACCTTCATTGGGACGTAAATAAATATCAACAGAATACAACGATGTAGGATTTATTTTTAAATATTCTATACGAGGATCAACAAATAAATTTTCTTCTGCTGGTTCACGTGGACGTATTGGTCGGGGTGGAGTGTCCAGCTTAACAATTTTCCACCTCGGTCGCTTCATATCTGGAGGAGAAGTTTCCGTGTCTTTTGTTGGCGTAATTGACAGTGGAGATAACATATGATTCTTGTTGAACTCCTTTGCCCACTCAATGAATTCGGAAATGGGCTTGTTCCGCTCAACAATGTCCCCATCATCTGTTTCCAGCGACAGACGCTTAGCGGCCTTTAACGGAATAGGGATGCAGCTCGATAATTGGAGGAAACTAAATAATTTAGTTGGGTCGTCGATAAAACTCCAGTGACGTTGGGGTAAATTTAAGATTATACCGGCAGCTTCCAGGAAATCAATTCCTAAAAGTGTGCGGTTGTCACTCGCTTCCGGGATTGCCGACAATTTTATTGGCAGTGAATGACCACCAACAACAACATCTACAGTCGACACGAGCAAATTTGTTTGTCTTGTGGTGCCATCTGCAAGACTTAGGAGTGCATTTTCTTTTGCAAATGACACACCACTCTGCACCAAGTTCTTATATAATTGGGCACTGGCAATACTGGTTCGTGCAGCCGTGTCCAAAAATGCATATCCCTTTTGTCCTTTAATACTTATTTCTATTGTGGGGATTTTTGATTGGCTTTTTACTGCCGACTGTAATGAATAAAAAGAGACAGCTTCCGGAGGGGTCTCCTTATTTTTACAACTCGCAGTTACTGCGAAATACACCCGGGGCACCACATCCGTAACAAGTTATGGTCGGTTTTGGCTGGACCTTTACATCCGCCATCCTCTTCTTGCAGACTTCAAACAGATGTCCTTTTTTCCCACAATATGTGCATCTTTTAAAACCCTTACGGACACTTCCATCTTTTGACGCTTCTTCAATCTCCTTTGAGAGGCTTTCTAAATGTCTTCCGCGCTCCAGTAGATCAGCAAACGTTTTTATTTCGGACCTCGGAATTTCCTTGTTATAATTAATGGCCAGAAGTCCGTATATAAAATCTAGTTGTTCCTCCTCTTTGTGCCTTTTTGATGGAAGCTGAGACAGTAAAGCACGCTTCTCACAAAGGAACGAATCGATTTTCTCATTAGTTTGCTTCTTTGACAACAGTTCAAGATATACCTTGTGTGGCTGCATCTTAGGTGCAAATGAACTTTTTATTGCTTCAAGGGCTTGGTTCCACTTTTTGATATCGCCTTTTACTCCGCTCCACCAAGTAGCAGCAGATCCCGTAAGCAGTAATGTAAGTCCTTCGAGAGCGTCTTCGTCGGAAATATTTCCAATTTTCTTATAAATGGAAATATTTGTGACAAATTCCTCAACTTTATTATAGCACCGTTCGCCGTGAAAACGTGATGAGCACTGAGCGATGCTTTTCTTTGTCTCGGTCTTATCAGTAAGCTTGGTCATTAGCGCCGTAAATTGTTCCGTCGTCATTATTACCATTTCAGATTTCTCTTCAGTCATTGTTTATTATTGTTTTTACGTTGGGCGCCAATATAGTGTTGTTATGGAATGAAACAACACAAATGTGTTATTACTACGTTTATTGTCTTAATAAACAATGGCATACATTAAGCATATATATGTATAGATGAAGCCTATTAGTGGTTCGTGGAATGGACTGCGGGGCTATTGCATTCCGTAACCTCCTAGCTGACTTGTCCTGAGTGCTGCGGGGCTACCGCTCAGGTAAGCAGAGGCAACAGAGAGGACTGCGGGGCTATCGCACTCCGTGCCGTCTAGCGAACGACTGACTTGATGCTGGTTGCGCCGCTCCTTTTATACTCGCTTGGTGACGTATGTAGTAGCATCCATCACGATGTAAACATTGATCGGCACCGATGTGTGCGTGTAGGCGAGTCTTGTATTGTGTTTATTTGTTACAATGATAATTAATTGCTTTTTTAAAAATTAAATAAGGGGGCAAACGAGCAAACGGGTCACCTGATGGCAAGCAACTACCGTCGCCCATGGACATCAGAAGAGCTGCAGGTGCGTTGCCGGCCTTTTAAGAGGGAATACGCTCTTTTCTTGAAGGTTTGCAGGTCGTATAGGTCCGGAAATACTGCTGGTGACAGTCGTTCCAGACTTTTACAGTGCGCGGCAGAAAGTGCTGAAGGAAGTGTTGTACCAAGACGACTCAATGTACCAAAATGCAATACGAGTAGCATAAACTCAAACTCAAACTCAAAATTTTTTATTCAGAATAAATTTTTGCAAATATTTTCTGAAAGTCTACATGATGCCTACCACCGGTTCGGGAACTAACCCGGCGAGAAGAACCGGCGTAAGAAGAAGCATATGTTTATTATTTGTACGTGAACAATGATAAGTTGAAAAATAGGTACATTTAATACCGAAGTTGGTAGATAGGTAGAGTAGAAGGGAGGTGAAATAGGTAATTCTACCATAAAGTTGGTAGATGTGACAACACTGCTGCAGGTGGAGGAGGGGCCAGTGTTGTCAGTACCCTACCCTAAAAAATGAGACGAAAAGGCAGCGGAAAGGTGTGCGGGGATCGGAACACGCTGTACATATATGTCGGAATATGTCTTGCTATACCATAATATATAGTAATATGCAATAATGTATATTACGGTATAGCTTGATGACGTCACAGAAATATATATTATAGCTGAGTGTGCGGTCACGCGAAAATAAGTATAGAAAATATATAGTAATATGCCTAGCTATAAATATATTAATATATATTATAGCTAGGTCTGTGACGGGCTTAATAAGAATTTTGTTCTCTTGCTTTTCTCTTGCTTTTTTTTTACAATAATTTATTTCCGTGAAAAAAGTGTTGTTAACATGTTTGATTCAGTGTACGAGATTTGGGCGGGGCCTCTTCACCCTCACGCAATCCTCTGCCTGAAGGATGTGGAGGTGTTGAGGAGGTGGAGGGAGGGGATAGTGGTTCCGGTAATGGCGCGAACTGAACTTTTCGGCCATGAGATGCCTGCGTTTGGGTTGAGGTATGCTGCTTTGTATGTTTCCCAACCCTACGCGGAGGAACAGTCTGGGTTTCGGCACTGCATGGAGGATCCAGCCCTTCTCTAAAGTCGGAACTGCTGAGGTCTTTAGCAGATGCTCACTTTGTCCCTACGGCGTCCTTGTGCCTGCCCAGCCCGGCATCCTGTGGTGGTTGGAGTGTGATGACGAGATCCCACTCCACCAATGACCTACCGCTAGGTTTACTTTCTGGCACCACTGATGTTCCTGTGGAAACCGGGCCTGGTGCAATGGCGCGGCTCCTTAGGCTTTTGGGGAGCCTGCGGCCTCACTCTCAGCCATGCGCCTAACTACCACTGAGTAAGTGTCAGTCCTCAGAGTATACAGCTTGCTACACTGAGTTTACATGGCCTTGACAGTCAGCGTAAACTCCCCATTTCCCAAAATGATGCCTGCCTTAATGAGCACCCTCTTCTTTACAGCATCAGTTGTAAGTGACACATTTACGGCTGCCATGACGAAGGTCTCGGACTGCTCCATCAGGTCTGACATGATGGAAAACTCCAACTTCCTCCTCCTTTGGGGTGCTGAGAAGTATGGACATTTCCAAATTTAAATATTTGGCAATATCAATCAAATCAGTGTCACTTTCCCTCAGGAGACCGGGAAAGATGGTATGGGTCATTAGCACTGGCAACTGCACACCAGCAAATAATTTGGTCTTTAGATTCCCAAATATCGAATGGCCTAAGATGATAGCAGCAGTTGCAGGCGCAAAAGCTTGGGACAATCTATCCAGGGTTATTACCGAGGGTCCGAGGGGCCAAGTGCTAGTTTTGGCGGTTGTATCAATTCCGTATTGACTGCACTTCCTGGAGATGGTATCACGTACTGCAGAATCACACTTAAATAGTATCTTAGCTACATTATTACCCCGGGTGGAGGAATAAAGTCAGCAAAAAAACAAGATCCGTCTCCTCGTGAGTCCCTTGGTACATCTCTACGGGTAACCGTTACAGTTTTCATCGGATCTCCCTCTGCGGCAGGACTTGCAGAAGCCCTCCTCCGGAACTCAGCGATGATCTTCAGGGGGTCGAACCCATGGATCTAAACAAACTAGCGGAAGATAGGGTACGTCCTTTTAATCGTCAATTGAAATATAGGCACGATGCACAATCACATGCACGAACACTCCCACAGCTGTAATTCTATTTTTACGTTAAACACTACTGAACGACAGAGTCAAACCGATTTGTATTGACAGTAGCGCGAGCGAGACAACTTTCGTGTGTCACCGGAATACTTCGGGTCGATTCGTATCCCTGTCCCTGACAGTCACTACCAAACCAAGGAGCGTCAGCAGAAAAATATAATTAAATACTTATGTAGAACAAAATAAAATAGCATTAAAAAAAATATATCTAACTAGCGAAATGTGAAGCAATGTTTTGGCGTTAGTACGGTCAACAAAAAAACATAGGTAGTAAAAATATTTTTATTATTATTATTTTTACAGCAATCACAATCGCAATTAAATCTTAAGCCAACCTAAAAATATGTAGGACCTACAACACAATGTAGGACATACAACACAATTCAACACATAACGTCACTTGAGAATGAAAACCTCATAAAGGTCTTCGCACATTATAACAACTCCACGCCAACGCGGCAGCAACTCTACTCACACTCTCGATGAGTAGTCAACTAGTTGATCCACCCAATGGTCACTAGTGGACAACGCGGTGTCAAGGAGTGGCCAACGCGGTGCCAACGAGTGGGTTATTCAACAGACAACTCGTCTAACCTCAGTTTTCGGTTAAATTTTGTCCAAAGAAGTCGTGTTGCTTATGAAATGTCGAACTTTACATTCAGTGAACTGGCGATTATAGCTATTATATTTGATAATGAAAATGAACGAAACAGCAGGAAAAGAAGATATTGGGTACATGATATGTTGCGACAAAGGAAATCAGAAGGGGAATATTGGAATATCCGGAAACGTCTGCTAGATGACGAAGAAAAATTCTATATCTATTTCCGTATGCCGAGATACTTGTTTTATTATATACTTAATATTATTGAGGACGACATCTACAAAAGAAACACGCGATTTAGAGAAGCTGTATCACCGGAAGAAAAGCTGGCAGTGACATTAAGGTAAGCAATAAGAAACTTTTTTATAATTTATATGTATTTATTTATATATCAAGTTAAAGGATAAATCAAAGCAAAGCAATTTTACTTTAATTGTGTTAAGAAGAACCATCAACCCTCGATTCTTCCATAGGCGTTGTATTTTGCTGTTGGGTGCTAGCGGTGCTACTACCGATAGTACCTGCATTTAGGTTTTGAGTTGTGTAGCCAGAAGTTCCTGGTGCAAAAAAATCATCATAGTAACAGTTTCGATTATTTTGCAGTTCTTGTATTTCAGCTTCCGAAACTAAATTAAAAATTCTTGACTTTAAAAGTGCTTGATTATAGGTAGATAATTTTTTTACTGTGCTAGAAATACTTAAAAAAAATTTATCCATTTCGTCATTCTGCTTTCCATCTTCATCGTTTTTTTTTTAATAAATATTCCATTAAAACCGCCGATGCACTTGTTTCTTGCAATTTCTTTCGTTTTGTCGTTTTTGGAATGTCAGGAAACACTGATCTAGATGAATCGTACATAGACACCAAAGATTCAGGACGCTCCGAGATAATTGACGAGTCTTGAGATTCTTCATTATTAGTCACATTGGCAAGAATTTCCGCAGCAGATAAGCTATTTTCATCATCACCATCATCTGTGTTGTCCACTGACGTCACTGTAGACCGTTCTTTATAATGTGGTAATAAAAAAGACATTTCAGTTTCATATTGCCATTTTTTATTAGTATTAGCACTCTGACCACTTTTAGTTGCTTTCTTTTTAATGGCTCTTCTATGATATTCCCTTAAGTTTTGCCATATCTTCTTACATTCTGACGCTGTAACAAAATAATATAAATATAAGGAAAAATTGGTTGTTTCAAAAATGGAATTTTCCAAACTGTATAGGTGCCATCGACGGCAAACATGTAAACATAATTGCCCCTCCTAGCAGCGGCTCGCTATTTTTTAATTATAAAAAACACTTCTCTATCGTCCTCATGGCTGTCGTCGATGATAAATACAGATTTATAGCTGTCGATATAGGGGCCTATGGCAAGAATAGTGATGGCGGAATTTTGGCATCGTCAAGATTAGGAAGAGCGATTGAAATGAATACATTTAATATTCCAACTGACACACCATTACCTGGTACTGAAATAATAATGCCACATGTTTTTGTAGCCGACGAAGCGTTTCCTTTAAAAAGGAATTTATTGCGACCATATCCACGTTCAAGTGGCATTTCAGAAAAGGAAAGAATATACAATAATCGCTTATCGCGAGCTCGCAGAGTAGTTGAAAACGCGTTCGGCATCTTATATCAAAAATTTGGAATTTATAATAAGAATTTGCATTTACACCCAAAATATGTTGATATTGTGGTCTTTGCGACGTGTATTTTACACAATGTCATGCGGTGTTATAATATAACATCCGATGATGAAGTCAACACAAGGCAGAGTTCGGCCAATAATGATGATGAACAGAGATTACTAAGTAATCTAAGTACAATTCCAGAAGATATAAGTGAATCTTCGGCATCTGCTTTTGAAACTCGTGATATGTTTGCAACTTATTTTCAATCTCCCGAAGGACGAGTTCCGTGGCAGCATTTAATATAGATCATGTATAATTAATATGTAATAATCGTAAGAAGTTGGTTATAATATTATTGGCTTATTAAGAATATTAAACAAGTTTCTATACTAAGCTGGGATTTTATTACTGATTACCTATATTAAATAAACGTAAGGCACTTTATTATAACATACAGAAACCCAAACTAAAAATAAAATATATATGACGTAGATTTAATATTTTATATCAGTAAATTCTGGGATTTTATATTACTGTATGTGAAAAAACTAATTTTTACGATAAACCAAGATTTTTCGAGTGTCCAAGTAGAAAATCGTAGGTACTGTTAACTGTACAATAACATACCTACTTTTTGGATGTAACAGGTTGAATTAAATTTTCTCAACAATGTACTTTAATGAAATGACTTATAAGTTTTAACATTATTTTTAATATCTATTAGAATCACACATATTTATTTGTTCGATAGCTGAATTTCTGTAGATTATGGCAAAATCAATAACTCAAAAAAAAAAAATTCTTACCTGGTTGCGACAATACAATAGCGATTTCATTCCATGCCTTTTCCTTCTTATGTACGTCACTATATTTCGGATCACGAAGGTCGTATAGTAGCGGATATTTTCGCACTTCTTCTATCAACTTTTCTTTCTGCATGATTTTCGAAAAATTATCACCGTGTGCCGCCAACGTGCACTCCGTCCTTCGATTCTATAGTGAATGATGGCGGGCGGGGGGAAGGCACGGGGCGGACGGGTGGGCTGGCAAATGGTTGCCCGTCACGCGTCAGTCGCAAACGCATAGTCGTTACGTGGACAACGTTTGGTCGTTGCGTGGACGACGTATGGTCATTGCGTGACAAACGTGTCGGGGTTGACCTCTAGTGTACGATGCGTAGGCCACTCGTTGTACACTACTTTATAATCATTTTTTGAAATTGAACCTTGAACATATGATACAGGGCTTAAATTTCAATGTCTAGCATAGAGTCGAGTCGCCGGTGAGTTGTTATAATGTGCGAAAACCTTAAGAGCATTTTATTAGTGAGGGAGCCCTAGAACAAATTTTTTTGTGATTATACTAACAAGCTAATTTTTTGTGAGCAGCTACATTTTAATATGACGAACAACATTTTTATTTTCAAAAAATCTCGAAAGTGGTAGCTAACAGAGATAGAAAGGATTTCATACTTTGACTTGATGGTCCTAAAATATGGATTGTTTTATTTGTAGGACAAGGTTACTCTTAAATTATATAACTATTAACCTACCAATATACAAAAAATCAGCTGGTTAGGGTTCCGTTTTAGGGTACAGTAGTCAACCAAGTTTTGTTGATTACAGAACCCTAAAACGGAACCCTAACCAGCTGATTTTTTGTATATTGGTAGGTTAATAGTTATATAATTTAAGAGTAACCTTGTCCTACAAATAAAACAATCCATATTTTAGGACCATCAAGTCAAAGTATGAAATCCTTTCTATCTCTGTTAGCTACCACTTTCGAGATTTTTCGAAAATAAAAATGTTGTTCGTCTTATCAAAATGTAGCTACTCACAAAAAATTTGCTTGTTAGTAATCACAGAAAAATTTGTTCTAGAGCTCCCGTACCATTCGTTAATTTAATTTTATATATTTCTTATAATAGATAAGATCGCCTTAACAATCACCTACTTAATTTAATTTTAAAAATCTTTTGATACTATGTTGATTATTTGGAAGTGAAACATGACGTATTATCAAAGATTTTCTGTACAAAAAAATATAGAACATTAATTCTCGTATGTGCGTTTACGAGGTTTTCACTCTCAAGCGACGATAAATATTAATCAATGTTTGCACAGTTAAAGCGTTACAAGTGCACTACAAAATCTCCTATGTATTTCGTGTTTCGCTCATGTTACGCTAGAGGTGCTCCATTGTACATTAAATTTATTTTCCTTCAAATAGCGACAGTTTGTTCCTCTTTTGTCGTTTTGTTTCTGTCGATAAAGCCGGGTCAGTTTTATGTGCGTAATGTAATCTTACGTTACAGAACTTGTCAATAATTGCTCTTATAAGGTGTGTGCGGTGATTTAATGTTACTGGTTGATCTTTAGCATGAACAAGTAATTTTGAGAAAACATTTGAATAAAGAAAATCTTTTAATACAATCAATTTTAGCTGCAAAAAATCTTTCTCACAAGTAATATGCTTTCTTTGGCTAACATATGTTTTAAGAATATTTTCAGTTCTTGCACATACCAAGAACGTATCATATGAAGGAAAGCATAGTCCACCCATATCTTTTATGGATACAAGCTTGTGAAAATTCAATTTTTGTGTGGTTATGAGTTCAGAAACACAAGTTTCACATTTGATGGTCGTAATTAGTGCACGTGCTACCCAACCAGCTATGTAACCAACAATTTGTTCAGCACAAGTAGACAGATTATGTTTATATTTATCATTTAATAGATTACTCAGTATATTAACATTCGTTTCCACAGTTGAATCGCTTAGTAAAACCTTGTTATTTTTTATAAGTTGTACACGCACCCTTGATTTAAATTTTGTTACTTGATATTTGTTAAACGCTTGTGATTTTTGGCTTAAATCTGAAATAGATACTGTTCTGTCATCGTCTAAATTCCTTTCTACAGTTTGATTTATACACTCTACAGCCGAAGTACATGTAAGTAAAGGAAAATTGTCTAGAGGTATACAGTTTCCTGAAAAAGAAGAACGTAATTCTAAATGTCCTAATGCCTTTTTATAGATACCTCGAAACTGTTTAGCATTAGGATTATTATTATATCCACCCTGCCTGCGAATAATACCAAAAAACAGCTCTATATGATCTTGGGATAGTCGATAGGTAGCAATGTATTGTAACACTTTAGTTTCCACAAGAGTATTATACAGATGTTTTAAGCTTTCCGCGCATATAATGAATCCAACGAACCCCGTCTTACAAATAGTATCCACAACTTTCCTTTTACTTATTTTCATAACCACTTTTTTCTTTGTCATCCTTCGAGTTTTTACTAGGTACTGTAATCCGGAAATATATCTTTTAATTTCATCGAGGAATCTAAAAATTTGGTTTTTATTATCAGGACATATAGGCTTTTGGAACCCAAATTTATTCCGTTTTCGTGAATTCATCACATCAAAGATATTATTAAAGTTTTTTATAAATTTCACAGTAGCACCAGTATTAGTGAATCTTCCTGGTTTAAGAATTTGTTCGCACAATGTTAGAGATTTGGCGACGCTCATACTCAGCAGCTGCGTCGCTAATTTAACCTTCATAATTTGATTTCTGAACTCTAAATGCCTCGGCGTCAACTTATTAGCAAACGTTAACGTTTCACTTTTTTGCAAGTCAACTAAGTTGACTAAAAATTGCCACTTTACCTCTCGTCCATTATCGTCGAAAAATATTTTTTTTGACTCGAACGTGTTGCGTACTAATTTCACCATGTGACATGGATCAGGGAAAACTGCTACCTCCACGTCACATGATGGGTGTTTAAAAGTGGTTTTCAAATTAGTAATATCATTTAGCTTACAGCCTAATAAGTTTGCTGCATTGAAATTTGTCTTACAACCGTCAAAAGTTAATGCCACTACAGTAACTCCTACATCGTGGCACTATATTAAGCATGTCCGAATTAAATTTGCTTTGCATTCTGCTGTTATTCCATTCACAAGAAAGTACGCCACCGGAAGCTTCCAATTCTCTTTTAAACTAACTACCATCATAACAAAAGCTTGTGCCGCGATTTTATCATTTTCTGCAGATCCGATGCCGTAATCAACCAACCCCTCGGTTTTTTTGCCATTCCAAATAGATTGTTGTCGTATGACCATCTCGTCAACAAGTGTACATATTATATTGGTTTTGGTTGCTATATACTTTTTTTTTAAAACCTCGAAAGCTTCCGCAGTAAACCCAGGTGACGCATTTGTCTTTTCATACCACTTAGCTAGTGCGTGGATGAGGCAGAGCATCTTCAAATACTTGTCGTACATATTTGTATCCTGCTGGACTATAATAGTTCAAGGTCAATGCAAATTTTCGGAGGCTTGGTGAAAAACTCATTCTTGAATTTTTATTTCCCTTTTTGTGTCTAATCATTCTTTTAAATAAGTCAACAGATTCTGCCTTGAGGCACATCTCTGCGAACTGATCCTCTGTAACATTTAATTTCTTTTTCAATTGAATCATTGTTTCCTTAAGGCTTTTACATTTTTCTGTGAGTCTTTTAACTTTTTTCTTCAAATTTTTATTACTTTGTATTAGTTTCCTCTTCTTCATTTGCATCAAACGCAACTTTCCCTTCAAAAATGATTTTCTCGGTGTCTCAAAAACAGATTCTAAGTCGGAAATATTGACACTATTCAAAGAATTCGGTGTCGTCGGTCTTGAACAAGTGTAGGATAACATCGCGGCCTGAAATAAAAAATAATTTGTGGTAGTGTTGTATGTGTATTAAGGCCCTGTTTTCCAGTAACGGACGATTTTCAAGATTTAAAAGTGACAGGAGACATAAAAATATAGTAATATAAATAACACACACAAAAAAATAACGAGGATCAAAACACTATAAAATTGCAGGCGCAAAGGTTTTCAGTCGCGCTCAGACGCTCATGCAATTTTATAGTTTTTTGATCGTCGTTATTATGTACATAATTCAATCGAGGGAAAAAAACACAATTCCCTAGATATATTCTTTGTCTTTCGTTCAGTGCAAAAATTTTCTGAAAATTCCAAATAATTTGGACATAGTAATGCAATTTCGTGAAAAGAAGAGGTAACTTTGGGATTTTTTTCTATCGAGTGAAGTTCATGATATTGTGTAATGGAATATGAACTCCACTGCGTTAGATCACTTTTAAATCTTGAAAATCGTCCGTTTCTGGAAACACAGGGCCTTAAATATGTAATAAGTAATGGTATGTATAGTATCTGAGACGCCAACTATTTCTGTTTACTACTTAAATAGACCAATACAAATAGACTACCAGAATTCAAATACAGTACATAATATAAGATTTAATTATAACATACCCGAAAAAATGGCACTGCGGTCTTTGACAATCTTCTATAACCTTTGTTAGTAGTATACATGTCTTCCGGTTTGAAGTGCATCGAACATACACGACTATTTTTATTAGGTGTCCAGTCTGGCTCTTGCCTTTGATTACGAACCACAAGAAGCCATTTATGTCTCACAAGTTCATCCCCAGGAAACCTAGAAAACAAACCACGGAACGCTATAATATTATAAAATCAAATGTTATAACAAACACTAGTACATAACTTACTTTCTTTTTTACATAATAACGTGACAAATATTTTATTTGTCTACATTAAAGTTAAGAATGAAAAAATGAAATATATTTTTTAATTTTTATAATTAAAAAACATGTTTTCATATTCTTGTGCTGACCCTACTGCGAAAACAACGTGCAGCGACGGCAGCACGTGCGTGATCATACTTAGCTTGTCGCACATAAAACTATCGTATCTTTCTATCTCGCGCTGCAAAATGGCGATCAAAACAACATGCTCATTTAAAAATATCATAACAATTTTCAAGTTTTCGTGTACTTACGAGTGAAAAGTGATTCCATGAGATTTGTTCTTTCTTTTTGAATGATTTGTGCAGCGCATAAAAGCACATGAAGGCATTTTGGTTACGTTTATCCCGCTTAAACTAATAAAACAGTTTCTTCACGTCACACGCGCAACAGACGTCACCCGCTGATCGCGACTGAGAGCAATTAGGCGACGGGGACCTAATTTAAGCGGTCCACGCGCTAGAGGCGAGTTACCTATCTTCCGCTAGTTTGTTTAGATCCATGGTCGAACCCCTGATAAGCCACCACTTCTCGAATGCTGGGTATGGCGTTCCACTGGTCGTCCTTCAACTTGAGACCATAGAGGTTCTTCCCGCCTTCGTCAAGGCCAGTGAAGGCCGCAAAGAGCCCCTTAAGCTCATCGTCAGTAAGAGTAAAGTAAAGTAAAGTAAAGTATTGTCATAAGACAATGGAGGATGTCTCTTGCACTAATAGCTTAAGTGTGAAAAATCCTACCAAAACTTACTCCAATATAAATAGCAAGAATGTTATAAGCTTGGTGCATCAGAACTTTCAAGGAATGGTAGGTAAAGAGCTTGAAACTGAGTTATTTCTAAAACAATTTCAAATTGATATTATTTGTATTTCAGAACACTGGTTTAGAAAACATGAACTCATTTTCAATCTCAATGATCACCAGGTGGCAAGCTCGTTCAGCAGAGAGAATGCCATTAGAGGCGGATCACTTATATTAATTAGAAAAAATTTAAAATTCAAAGAACGTAAAGACATTGTGAACCTCTCTTCTGAACGGATAATAGAAGTAGCCTGCATAGAGTTAAGTCAACTAATTATTGTAAGCGTATACAGGCCACCATCAGGGTTATATGACTCCTTTGAACAAAGCATGGAACAAATATTATCAAAGATATGTGCATCTAACAAAAAAGTTATCGTTTGTGGTGACTTTAATATTAATTTATTTGACTTGAACTCTACTACTGTTAGATTCACATCTCTATTTAAATCATATAACCTAAATTACTTGTTTTATGAGCCAACAAGAATCTGTGACACAACGGCAACTTGTATTGATAATATTTTTACAAATTTTTCTCCATGTAAAAAAGAAATAATAAATAAGCTTAGCTCTGATCACTGTGGGCAACTAGCCTCATTTAATATACATTGCGATAGTTACCTAGAGGAAAAGCGTGTGTTTGTTCCTGTGAATACAAAACGTATTGAGAAGTTTAGAAATAACTTAAGTTCAAGTATTCAACTATTATTGGATGAGACGAATAGCTCAGATGAAGCATTTAACAAATTGTTTAAGATGATAAGAACCCAATTTAATACTGTATTTACTCCTAGAACGGTTAAAAAAAGCCATAAAAAAAAAAATAATTTCACAGTATGGGCAACTACAGGAATTAAAATAAGCAGACAAAGATTATATGAATTGTATGATGAAAAATGCATGAATACTAGTGATAAATTCAAAACATATGTAAAAAACTATTCAAAGATTTTTAAAAAAGTTTGTAAAGCCGCTAAGGCTATTCACATTAGGAATAAAATTAAAAATTCGAAAAATAAAATCAAAACTACTTGGAAAGTAATAGCTGGTGAGACTGGAAACGTCACCTGTCGTAGCTCTGATTTTGAAATTTATTTTGAAAATAAAAAGATTACCAATGATCATGAGGTTGCGACGGTCTTCGAGAAATTTTTTGCTGACATTCCGGTCTCAACTACGAAAAATTTAAACTCCTCGCCTGCAGCTGCTGAAAAACTACTCAGAGACAATGTAAAGGAATGTAATGTCAATTTTAGGTTTAGAGAGATTGTCCCCAAAGATATCGTTGATACTTTTAAATTAATAAATATTAAAGATACTACTGATCTCTGGGGTATGTCTACTAAAATTATCAAATCAATAATTGACATCATAGCTCCTCATCTATCAATGATTTTTAATGACTGCATAAAGAGTGGTGTTTTTCCTGACTTGATGAAGCACAGTAAGGTTGTACCTTTATTTAAAGCGGGACTTAAATCTGATCCTACAAATTATAGGCCTATATCGATTCTACCGACTCTAAGTAAAATATATGAAAAAATAATTTTAAATCAGTTACTATTACATTTTAACTTAAATAGTTTATTGCACAAAAATCAATATGGTTTTACTAAGGGTCGATCCACAACGGATGCTGGTATAGGTCTTCTTTATAGTATATTTGAAGCATGGGAGGATTCGCAGGATGCCCTAGGGGTTTTTTGCGACCTCTCCAAGGCTTTTGACTGTGTTGAGCATGCTACATTAATCAGGAAATTGCACCACTATGGCATTAGGGACTCAGCACTCAACCTTTTGACATCTTACCTCAAAAATAGAACTCAAAGGGTTGACATTAATAGTAAAAGGTCCAATGGGACCAAAATAGAATTAGGCGTCCCACAGGGATCCATTTTAGGTCCATTCCTTTTTCTCATCTACATAAACGACTTACCTTATCTTGTTAAGGATAATGAGATAGTACTTTTTGCTGATGACACTTCACTTATTTTTAAAGTGAAGCGACAACAGTCAAATTACGACGAGGTAAATAGTGCTCTCTCAAAAATAGTACATTGGTTTAACGTTAATAACTTACTTCTAAATTCTAAGAAAACTAAATGTTTAAAATTTACTTTGCCCAATGTCAGGCAAGTTAAAACCAATATACTATTAAATGATGAGAAGATGGATTTGGTGGACACCACTGTATTCTTAGGCATTACACTAGATAGTAAACTACAGTGGGGTCCTCATATTGCTAATCTTGCAGATAGGCTCAGTTCTGCAGCATACGCAGTCAGAAAAATACGGGAAATTGCTGACAAAGACACAGCAAGACTAGTTTATTTCAGTTATTTTCATAGTAGAATGTCGTATGGCATCCTCTTATGGGGAAACGCTGCCGACATTAATACGATTTTTGTGCTGCAGAAGCGAGCTATACGTTCAATTTATAAAATGTCAGCTTTTGAATCTCTGAGAGAAAAGTTTAAAGAAATTGGTATTCTAACTGTTGCTTCTCAATACATTTTGGATAATGTTTTATATGTTAGAAAGAATCTTAGTAAATTTACAACCAAAAGTGACAGTCACGGAAGAAACACTAGAAATAAGTACAAACTAGAAATACCGGTGATCAGACTTAGTAAAGTTAGTAAATCTTTTAAAGGTCAATGTGTACGCCTTTACAATAAAATCCCAGAAAAAGTTCAAAATCTTTCCATTAATAAATTTAAAAAAGTAGTCAAAGAACGTTTGTGTGCCAAAGCCTATTATAAGGTCAATGATTTCATAAACGACGGCACATCTTGGGAGTAGGATGGCTGCTTGCAAGGCTACTTCTACATTATTTTATGACTTACAATTATGTATGTATGTTGACATTGTACAATTTTAAGTTACAGCATTGTAAACTTTATTTTAAAAGATTAATTTTTTTCTCACTTTTTTTGGTAAATAAAGTGGGCCCCCTGCGAGTTTCTTACGCCGGTTCTTCTCGCCGGGTTAGTTCCCGAACCGGTGGTAGGCATCATGTAGACTTTCAGAAAATATTTGCAAAAATTTATTCTGAATAAAAAATTTTGAGTTTGAGTTTGAGTTGATTTCACCCGGGAAGTCATGGTTTAATGAAAGTTTTCAGTTCGATTTACAATAAACAAATATTACTCCGTCTGTGTGTGTATTTTTTGCTCCGAGAATCCAATATTTTTTGTGGACAACATTTAATGTGAGCGCATTTCTACCATGTACGAGGGCTGCTATTTATGTATCCGGAATTAAAAAAAGAAACAAACATATATCATTTAATATGGTTTTATTGCTTTTCAAAATATTCGCCGCGATGATCGACACACTTTTGCATACGCTGGAACCAATTTTCATAGCACTTTTTCCATTCTGATTGAGGTATCTCCAAAACGTGCATTTTGAACGCATCAACAGCCTCTTCGCGGCTCGAAAAACGTTGACCACGTAATTTGTTCTTCGCGTATGGAAATAAAAAGAAATCGTTAGGTGCCAAATCAGGGCTGTACGGCGAATGACCAGTCAATTCGATCTTTTGACCCTCCAAAAACTGAGTTGTTTCAGCTGAGGTGTGACAGCTAGCATTGTCGTGATGTAATATGATTCTGCGTTGTCGGTTGTCCTTTCTTATTTCTTCAAAGACTTCTGGTAAACAAATGGTCGTATACCATTCAGAATTAACCGTTTTACGATTCTCTAATGGCACTGTAGCCACATGTCCATTAATTCCAAATAAACAGGCGACCATTTGCTTCAAAATACTTTTTGCACGAGTAACTTTTGTTGGTTTCGGCTCATCTTGGAACACCCACACCGTTGACTGTTGTTTAGTTTCGGGGTCATATGCATAGATCCAAGATTCATCACCTGTGTAGATATTATAAACGGCTTTTGACGTACCACGGTTGTATTTTTTTATCATTTTTTTGCACCAATCGACACGAGCCCGTTTTTGATCGATTGTCAAGTTGTGCGGAATCCAACGCGAACATATTTTTTTTACAGCCAAATGTTCGTGTAATATCTTATGTATGCTCGTCATACTTATGCCTAAGGACGCCTCTATCTCGCGATATGTAACATGACGATCACGCATTATTAGTTCCCGCACAACATCTATATTTTGTGGGACAACAGCTGTTTTTGGGCGACCTTCTTTATTTTCATCCGTGAGCATAGACCGCCCACGATTAAACTCACTGTACCAGTGATAAACAGTGGTTTTTGATGGTGCTTCATCTCCAAAAGTTGCGGTGAGTTGAATAAAGCACTGTTGTTGATTTAGCCCACGGCGAAAATCGTAGTAAATCATTGCACGAAAATGTTCACGCGTTAAATCCATGGCAAATGAAGGCACGCAATTTTCAAAATGACGCCACAATGGAAAAATAATTGACAGTCACATGAAACAAAATGTATTCTTCAACCAAAGAGTTCTATTTTCAAATGTTGTAATTACTTTTTAAATATTGTTCTTGTAAGTGGCCAGTTCCGGATACATAAATAGCAGCCCTCGTAGTGTCATCAATTACAATTAACTTTGCTAAGTTACATTTATGATGTAAAATTATAGGAGACTTCATATCAGGTGGTATTTGAGCATTTACAAGACGTCCACCGACTCGAATAATTTTCTCATTGTCTAGAATCGGATTCAAAGATACAAGTTTACTATTTTTTGGAACAGATTTGCCCTGTGATAACAATTCTATTTCACTTTCAAAGTAAACTGACTGTGACATTCGGATACAAGTTTTGAATGATGTGGTTCATTACCTTAAGTTATTACAGATATCAATCATCCTAATTAATAAACAACAAAGTTATTAGACTAAAAAATGTTAAGAAAAAAATGTTACGAAAATCTGTTTTGTCGTCATAGGCGGGTTGCGGGTAGTACGACATAGGTAGTGTGGACAAAACGAAATATAAAAAATGTATGAAAAATAGAAGTTACTTGCAAAGCTCGCATATAAAAGACTTAGGGTGAAATCTATAGCGCGATCTTAGACTTAACTCAGACTTTACAAAATCTTAGCTCTCTCTTAATCTCTAAATCTGTTTATATTATAAAAGAAATCATGTTTTACATACATAAGTCATTCAAAATTACTTTACATTTTCGGAGTAACAATAGAAACCATGTGCGCTACAACAATGAAAAAAGGTTAGATTCTAGATATGCCTATAACATATTATACATTATACAATGTTTTAAAAAAGTTAAAATATTACCTCAACTTGTAGTATACAATAACATTATTTTATTGTTTATATTATTAAAGAAATCATGTTTTAAATACATAAGTCATTGAAAATTGCTTTACATTTTCGGAGTTTACATAGGAACCATGTGCCCTGCAATAATGGAAAATTGTCAGTTATAATGTCAAATACAAATGTTAGTTTTTAATAAAGATACTTAAATAGATGAAAGAATTGAGTATTTCAAAAAAAATATTATTCATTTTTTAAAGGTATTTTAAAACCTTATTATTAATAATAATGATATTTAATGCAAAAACCTTTGAAAAATGTTTTTTCAATTAATTATCAACAATTAAAAATTCATGAAATTTAAATAAAGTCACGTGACTTATAAACGCGCCATGATTGACACGTGGCGTCACAATGTTAATGTTGTAATACATTTCAATAGTATACGGCAATATTAACCTTATTTCGTTGAAGTTTAAGGTCAAAATTGTTTGCGCTAACTATAATATGCCATGTACGTACTTTTTAGTAAATCCACAATATAAACTGATTCTCCTATGACTCGAAATAAGAAATGTCTTAAGTGCCCATTTTGTTTATTGTAAAACAAAATCTATTTTACGTACTGAATGTGTGTTTTGGTTTTCACTTTTCAGTTTAATAAATTTAAGGCTTTGGGTTTAGAAGTACGCATCCAAGAATCAAGAATCAAGATCATTTATTCACAGATATGTAGTCAAAAGGGCAACAAAGGTTATAATAGTTCTTACATATCCTACCATAACAATGGTGTGTGAATGTGAAATGAATGAAATTCAAATAAATTTAACATTCTTCATAAATTATTAGATATTTTCATTAAGTACATTGTATACAAAATTGTTTCTACATATTAACTAATCCAATAAGTACCGTATTTCATTTTAGTCAAGAGTATTTCTGTCAATATGAATATTATACATGTCAACTATTATATTATAAATGTCAGTTATTTAAATTAGATTACAATAAATACAATTTCAAGAGTTAATTTAGGTCAGGAAATGTTTTTGTTTTGAGTATAACATGTAGTTGTTTAGGTTATAAAAACAGTTTTCTAAGAGCCACATTTTTAACTTTTTTTGTATGAATTAAATGACAGAGATTTGAAACTGTCTGCTAAATTATTATATATGTAAATGGCTTGTATGAATGCATTATTTTTATAGATATCTAAATTACATTTTGGACGATAAAGTTTATATTTAAATCTGTTATTTTTACGTCCTACTTCTGATTTTAATTCAAAATATTGTGGATGAAACTTAACAAAGATACATATTTCTTTAATGTACAAGGTGTCTCAAAAGAAAGTTCACATTTAAATCTTTTTTTAAAAGAAAAGTCTTAGCTTTATTGAAAAAATGTTTATTTTATATTGAAGTACACTGTTTGGGAATTTATTTTTTAAAAATAACATTGTCCAAATGTAAACCGTTGCGCTCTCGGCATTCATTTAGTCGGGCACTAAAATTGCCTATGACAGCTCGGCAGGTAGTCTCCGTGACGGCTGCCATTTCATGACGGATATTTTCTTTTAATTGTGCCAGGGAAGTCGGTTTGTTAGCGTAAACTTTTGATTTGACATAACCCCACAGGAAAAAATCCATAGGCGTTAAATCGGGACTCCGTGGAGGCCAATTTATGTCACCTCGCCTGGAGATTAATTTGTTCGGAAAAATTTCTCGAACTCGAGGCAGAGATCTGTTGGACGTGTATGAAGTTGCTCCATCCTGCTAGAACCATGTTCTTTGGTTGTAACCAGGAAAGTTTTGCAGTTGGGGTACGAAAAACTCGTCTAACATCTCCACATAACGCTCTGAATTCACTGTGAGTGTGCGTCCCCTTCCATCTTCAAAAAAGTAAGGGCCAATAATTCCTCGCGCCGACATCGCTGCCCATACGGTGACTTTGGGTGAATGTAGCGGTTTCTGATGTTTTTGTTTTGGGTTGGTTGCACTCCAGTAACGACAATTTTGCTTGTTTACATGCCCATTCAGGTGAAAATGGGCTTCATCGGAAAACAAGATGTTGGTGAACGTTGGAAAGCGCTCAATCATCTGATTTACAAAGGCAAGCCTCTGACCAGCATCTTGAGGCTTCAGTTCTTGCACTAACTGAATTTTGTATGGGTGCAGCTTTAAATCTTTGTGTAAAATGCGGCATAATGAAGATCTGTGCACATTTAAAGCAACAGCACGCTTCCGAATCGAGAGGTTTGGATCATCTCGAATAGACTGAGTAACACTGTCCACGTTTTCGGCTGTTCTTGATGTTCTTGGCCGCCCAGATTTTGGTTTCTCCAGAGTTGACCCAGTCTCTTCAAACTTCTCAACCCATTTTGCAATGAGTCGAGTGCTAGGCGCATCATTTAAGTGACGAATATGTCGAATACTGCAGAATTTTCTACGCGCTACAGTCGCCGAATTACCGTTTTTGTAAAACTCACGTACGCACACCGCACGGTCCGCACCAGAGAAACGCTCCATAGCGACTAAATTCCCAAGAGCCAGACTACCGACTGACATACCCCCCGCGCCCCTCAGAATAGTTGTTTAGAGGACCGGTTGGTCTCTCTAAGAGTTCACTAGAGGTCGGAGGAGTAAAGAGTAAAACTCGATTTACTGTGGTGAACTGAAGTGCTTTATTTACAAAAATGCGCTGCTTATATACAAAAAAATGAGTTAATTATTATTATTACAAACTGTACAGAAACTGAAAAGATTAATTTTGATTGGCTATTGCAAAACAGAAAGAGACATAATGAGTGAGATAAAAATATTTACAAACAAGAAAGAGAAAAAAATCGAATAGGAAATATTTACAAGATTGAGAAATTATCCGCGCGGGAGATTCGGCCGTACCGTGGTTCGTGGCGCTGGAATCGCCCGAGTATAAATATGGGCTCCCGCGGTCCGCGAGTTCAGTGAGCCCGAGCTCGGCATACCGACATCGTCTCCCGGTCGCTCGCTGCCGCGCCGTCGCGAGTAGCTGTGCCGCCATTTTGTGAAGCTCTGCAAACGCCATGAAGATCGTAGCTATGCTGCGAATATCCCTCGCTCGACGTAGCCTCGATGCGTAGTGTTGTGTTGTGAAGAACTCTTATTAGAAAAAGTCCTTTTCAGGGCTACTTCATGTCCGGTGCAAATGCACTTAATATACACGGACGGTTTCTCTCGTTATTGCGAACGTACGTTCTTTGCAGAACGATTTTCTTCTGTGTTTCAATCTTCCACGACGAACGTGTAGGTACTTTGTAGGTACTGCTACAGTTGCTTTCGCGTAATAAGATAAGCAAATGTGAACTTACTTTTGAGACACCTTGTACATGCAAGCTAATGGCAATATGTTGTATTTTTTAAAAAGCGGTCTACAACTGTCCACGGATGAGGCGCCAGAAATAGCTCTAACACACTTTTTTTGCACTCTGAAGACTTTTTCAATTTCTACCGAATTACCCCATAGCAAAAGACCATAGGAAAGAATAGAAGAAACGTGGCCGTGGTATGCCGTTAGAGCCGCTTCAATGCTCACAGTTTGCCTTAATTTTTTAATTGCGTAAACAAAACGGTCAAGCTTGTCACAAATGTATTCTACATGGATCTTCCAATTGCAATATTTATCTATCATGATACATAAGAATTTTGCGTTATCTACCTCACAAATTTTTTTGTTGTCATATTTTATGTCTAAATTTATTTTTTCTCTTCGATAGTGTTGAAATTGTATAACTTGTGTCCATTAAAAACATTCGTTTGTTAAACAATGCGTGGTATGTTAGTACCACTGTTTTTATTGTTCTGTGGTGAAAATTAAAATTATGACGTCACACGCGCTCGGGCTAATGCCGGAGCTGTCGGCGTGTCTTTTAATTTTTATTTTGAAATAACTTTTGAATTATTGTGAAAAATAATTCAAAAGTTAAACAAAAATGTTTTGTTATCCCTCAGGGTGACAACGACAACTTCCCAAAACGACAACTTCCGAAAATGACAATTTCCGAGAACGTGTATTCTAAACTCGTCAACTTCCGAAAATGGCAAATTCCTGAAATAGCAAATTCCTAAAATGTCAAATACCTAAATTGACAGATTCCGAAAATTTAAAAGAAATATTGGGTATTAATATTTCACAATATAAATGCGACTTTGAACAAGCACAAATAAATGCTGTCCTTCATGTATTTCCTGGTGTAAATTTAAGAGGTTGTTATCAGCACTTCAATAAGGCAGTCTTCAAGCAATCGAAGGCCTTAAAATTACAAACTTCAACAGAATGTAGAAATAATATATCAAGATTAAGTGATATAATACCCTTACTTCCCTCTGCCTATATATAATATATATATATATATATATATATATATATATATATATATATATATATATATATATATATATATATATATAATAATAATACGTTTATTGACATCCCAAAAACATTACAATATTTGTCTACAGGCGATGAATTTTGTACAAATATTAGGATTTATAAAATCAGATATAAACGACGCCTGGCTACAAGTAAAAAATATGATGCCTAATGATTTGAAATTTCAAAACTTTAAACGTTATAGATGTAAGAGTTGAGTTGTAACATAGAGTTGATTACATAATATGCATTAATACCTCGATCGCGGATTCTTGGAAATCTATTGTTATCGCGGTCGCATGCGACCGCTTGGGAACGAAAGAGTGCATAGTGATTAACTATAGAATCCCAAATGGAATGGGAAAAATTACATAGCTAGCAACCCCAAATATGTATATCTGTCATGCCAATGTCCATGACAGATCTGTCATAATTAGTTCCACTTTTTGCTGGGGGACTTTTGTTTACAGACAGACTTTGACTTTTGATTGAAGACAGACCTATAATAACCTTTGCTCTATTACTGAACACCTTTTAATAAAGTAAAACTTAAAACAAATTAAGTAAAACAACTTAAAACTACTGAATCTTTTAATTAAGTAAAACAACTTAAAACTTAATAAAACAACTAAAACTTGGCTTTACAACTATTCTTTAAAGTAACGAATAAAAAAACTGCAAATAAAATAAAACTTTGGACTTCTGTATCCATTTAATGGGCTTGGCGGCTATCTACGACGTCGACGTCGTTCTTGACTTTTCGTTGTTGTATTTAACTTTAAATATATAATTTTCTTCAAAAATTGTATGCTATTAAGATCGTTGTTTTCTAGTTGCTGCAATAACAATTTGTATTTTATATCAAAAACTATGTCAGCATTTCTTCGGTTCTTTTGGAACTTTTTAAAATAACTCCTTTTAATTTTTAAGTCGTATTGTTTAGCTCCCTTCTTCAATGTTTTGAAAATAAAAAAAATGTTTGGCTTATGTGGTACCTTTGCATTTAGGCGTCTATGCCAACCTTCAACTGGATTATTTGTTCTGTGTTTGGAATAAGCAACACTTATGATTTTGTTATTTTTTTCTAACCATTCTTTTTCAAAATAACGTTTAAACTTTTGAAATTTCAAATCATTAGGCATCATATTTTTTACTTGTAACCAGGCGTCGTTTATATAGGCAGAGGGTAGTAAGGGTATTATAGCACTTAATCTTGATATATTTCTGCCTTCTGTTGATGTTTGTAATTTTAAGGCCTTCGATTGCTTGAAGACTGCCTTATTGAAGTGCTGATAACAACCTCTTAAATTCACACCAGGAAATACATGAAGAACAGCATTTATTTGTGCTTGTTCAAAGTCGCATTTATATTGTGAAATATTAATACCCAATATTTCTTTTATTAATTTAAAAAACCTAATGTATGTTTCTTCACTTTTATTGGGCAGTAGACCGTATACTACTGGTATAACATTTACTGTCTTCAAATTTGAGAAATAATAATCAACATGTACGGTAAATAGCTGATATAATGGTTTTGGTACGCTGTAAAAGGTACCATCACCAAAGTACAATTTATCGCTACTCGCAAACTTTTTGATTATATTGCGTGATGTAATGGATGAAAATATTAAAATTCTTTCCGTATCTCCATCATTGGCTATAAGAAAATTTTTGGAAAAAGCAGTTGGCACCTTTACGTCTTCCAAGGTTGTGTATTCCAAAACGTCGCTTTCTAAAAAATCTTTACGGCTCTTGTATAGTGTACTTTTAACACTTTGAAAGGTTGGTATATCAGGTATGACATTTTGATGTTTCTTAATTGTTTTTTCAACATTGTTTTCAAAAATTTGCTGAATCGGTTCAAAATTTTCGCAAACTTCTTTTTTACAAATATTCATCAATTGTAAAACAATATTTTTAGAATCATCAGGTAAGCACACATGAGCAGCATCTCATAAAATTTTGGCTCTCGTACTATCTAAAGTAATAGTTGCACTACACAAATCCCTATTAGCACATCTCCATAAAGTTGTGTTATTATTGTTCGATTTCATGAAATTGTATTTATACCCATTATTTAATAAACAGTCTTTCCCTTTTTGTGATTTTATGAAATTCATTATTATTTCATGAAAGAAATCGACACTGTTTGCATTTTAGGATCGTCAAGCTGACAGCTGATACTGCTTTCTTCTGACATACTTTAAAAATTAAAATATATGCCAGTAAGACCAAGAAGTTTAAGAACGCAATAACACCTATATTATAGAGTTTCAATGGGGCAATGAGGAAGTAGCATTTCGAGATAAGTAAAGTGCACTTTACTCGAGAATGAATTGTTTGCTGGTTTGTTTATTTATTACATACTAATGAAGTGGTACAAAGGACAAAAACCAACCAAGTGCGAGTCGGACTGCGCACGAAGGGTTCCGTACCATTGACTAGGTAATGGCGAGAAATGGCGTTTTATGTATGGGAGCTCCCTTATATATTTTTTTATTTTAATTTTATTATTAAAGTAAAAATACAACTGAGTATTTTGTGAATATTTCAAGTTATTACCATTCAAGTCCTATTACCATTATTGATATCGAGCAAAAGAGGGCAAAAAACATCGCGCTTGTTGTATGGGCCCCTCTTATTATTATTTTTTTGTATTTGTTGTTATAGCGGCCACAGAAACAAATAATTTATGAAAATTTCAACTGTCTAGCTGTCTCTGTTTTTGAGCTCCAGCCTGGTGACAGACAGACAGACAGCGCAGTCTTAGTAATAGGTTCCCGTTTTTACCATTTGGGTACGGAACCTTAAAAACGGATGAAAGTGGGTACAGTCAGCGGCAAAAGTTCTTTTAAAAAGGGTCGAACGCGTTGTCGTTCCAGGAAGATCTCAATTTTGGAGGTTGACAATTTAGGTAGTTGACGATTTAAGATGTTGTCGTTTTCGGAAGTTGACATTCTAGAAAGTTGTCGTTTTTCGGAAGTTGTTGTTTTCGGAAGTTGTCGTTTTAAGAAGTTGTCGTTGTCACCCTGAGGGTTTGTTATAAAACTAATGTACGATCTTTTGTTTGAAAAATTGTTGAAATACTCAATTGGAAAAATTTATTTTTCCAATTCTTTCAACTTCCTTATCTCCAATATTTCTAATTCCAGCTTTTGTTTATCTTTTATAAATTGAATTTCTATTTTTTGCTTCTCTTCTAAAAATGCCATTTCCAATTCAATTTTTTTTATTTTGTGTTAATTCTTGAATCAGCAATTCATTTTTAGCTCATCAAATGTTTTTTTTTGTCCTTGCTTCACTTCCATACTTGGCCCTGGTGCATCAATAGCAATCTCAATTGGTGCCTTGTTTGACACCATTATCTCGTCAATAATTATTCCAGTCTTGCCCTTTTGGGTTGCCAGAAATGGCTATCGTTGTCTTCTTGGACTGTACCACCTAACAAAAGTAAAAGTAGTTTTAGAGCATATGTTGTTTTAATAAAAGAGGTAGTATTGTGTGAAAATATAAAGGAGTAAAAAACTTGCTTAATATAAATTACATGAGATATGATATTGTATCACCATTTTTCAGAGTTTTTTTTAAAGATTATTGACATCCATACTTTATTTAAAAATAAATCACCTTCTATGGTGTTACTATCAATAGGGACTTCTATAGTAGGCATAATGTGGGGCATGATGGCAATGACTTGCGAGTCCATAGGCCCCATCTCAGGCGGTGGAGGTCCTCCGCCAGTCCTTTTCCTTTGGGATTCCAAAGTCTTGGCATCACGGGCTTTTGTTTTCATATTCTGCCACATTTTTTTTAATTTGCTTAACATCTGTCTGAAATAAGAAATAATATTTAGTAAAGATTATCTAAATAAAGATTTTGGCTATTTATTTATGTACCTAAATAAAAAATAGTATGCAAACACCTGGATAAATATTCTAATAGATCATGTACCTACTACTTACTAACTACTACTAACTAGCTTTACATGGTTGGATCCGTAATTTTTTCTAATGTTTAATAATTAGGTATATCATTTAACACTCAATAAATAATGAAGCTTTTTAATGGTAAAGAAGTTTTTGAAATCGGTGCAATATACAAAAGGTTGCAAAGATACAAAAATATAATCTTTTTTGATATAATATTAATGTAGAAGTACCTATAGATACACACAATTATTATTATATATAGAGGTCAGTGGTCACACAATATTCAAATTATATAAGATAGCTTATACAAAGGCTTTTTTACAAGTGTCTTAGTTCTGATGATAATTTTAATTATGCTTAACCTAAAATACAATATAGCATACAAATTGTCCGGAACCAGCCAGTATCCCAGTTACTGTCGCTATAAATACAATACACAACAAAAAATACATTCTACCTACTATTCATCCTCCGCAAGAGAGCGTGTGTGTTTTGCTAGTGAAACCCTTGCACTAATGAAACCTTTATTATCGCGTGTAATAATACTCTAACAATATATCAATAATGCAATATGTACCGATAGCTACTCATTATATTATCACAAAATTATCATTCACTCTCCAATACAATAATGCTTAAATGATATTTTATTTTGCCACTACACCATTGCAATACCTAAAACAATTTATTTTTGTATACTCAGGCCAAATGAAAAGTCTCTTTATTGGGACTGAACTTATAAATAAAAACCTATTCACATTGTGTGAAATTTATATAATATATTATACATATAAAATACAATATTGCCTAACTCAGGTACAGTTTAAATTGCGCTATACTAATGCGAAAATATTAATTGCTACAACATATCTAAAAACACATGAAATGGCTAACCAAGTTGAACTTATTAATGATATTGACAACACTCATTTTTTAGTTGTGTTAAACATGGCATACCTGAACAATGTATAAGGGACTTAGGAGACATTAAAAACAGTTTTACTGTGATTACGCAGAATATTCGTAGTATAGCAAAAAACATAGATAATTTTACACTTTTCTTACATAGACTGAATTTCCTACCGGATATTATTATACTAACAGAATGTAGACTGCATAAAAACTCTCCAAAAATTAACATTAAGGAATATGAATGCCACTACTCCCAGACATTCTTGAACCAAAATGATGGAATTGCGATGCTTTAAAAATCTGATTTAAACATCTCAATACATGAGCCATCTTTTATGGATGTCAATTGCCTAATCATTAAAATAGGAACTGAATTTACAGTTTTTGGTATTTACAGATCGCCCTCGGTATATAATATACACAATTTTTGTCAATCCCCTGGATACACTTTTACAAATACACAACTCCCCTACCATGTTGATTGTTGGTGATATGAATATAGATATCAAATTAAATACAAGTGACAAACGAGCAAATGATTACTTAGATATCACCGGATACCATGGTCTTTACCATGGTCACCAGTACACTACACGAGAAAACTCATGCCTTGACCATGCGCTAATCAAAACAAAAAAATCAACTAAAGTTATAGTATGTCAATCAGCTATTACTGACCATGACACAATTTTAGTAGGTTTTGATATTACACCGAATGACACGCGTACTGCTCAAAACATTAAAACTAAGCACAAAATATAATATTACTCAAATCTAAAATCAGATATTGAAAACACTGACTGCTCATCTATTTTACAGTATAACAACATTGATCTGGCGCTTAATAAATTTACCACAGAAATCCAAGATATAATAAATAAAAACACTAAACAAGAAATGCTACACAATTCTAAAACTATAAAACGACCATGGATGACAGAAAACCTGCTTAATTGTGTTCGAAAAAGGGATAAGCTACACTCTAGTGTTGTTGCACTATCGATAGTTTCGCTATCGATAGTTGACCTTGAAAAACAGTCGATAGCGCGAACATCATATCGAAAATATCGACATGCTGAAATACTATCGACACTATCGATAGTATCGATAGCAAAAATAAGGCCATTCTATTGTTAATTATCAATAGTATCGATAGTATCGATACTGTCGAAGTATGATACTATCGATACTTTCGATAGTATCGATAGTATTACCTCAAAATAGTCGATACTATCGATACTATCTACGATATATCTACGCGCTTCGATAGTATCGATAGTGTTGATTTAAAACTATCGACTAATTTTCGATAGTATCAACGAAATGAAAGAAGAGATGGTAAGTACATTGGCCAGCATATATAATTATCATAATATTTCCCTCTAATGTTTGGATATTAACGTTATTGAAAGTTTAAGAAATATGGATACGCAAAGTACGTTTCAAATAAGCACAGATTCGAAACATGGAGTAAAACGCACTGGTAAGTAAAATATCTTTCTTTTAGTTTCAGAAGGTACACTTTTCATAATAACATATATTTATCTATTAGAACGTACAGGATAGTACGTTATTGTACTTTAGCAGCATAGAATATTACAACACAACACCATATAATATGAATTAGAGCGTCTCCCCGAAAACCTTCGTATCACGGCATTTACCGCGATGTTCAACGAAATAAAAAAGCTACAAGGTGAAGTTTCCTCTAATGAGACCGATTCAAAAAAGAATGCAAAAGAAAATTTAAAATTAACAATCATGAAAAACTTGAAAAGATTACATGGCGATAATTCAGAATAATAAATACTTTTTGCAACTCAAGTTTTACATAGTCAAAAGCTCATGAAGAAAAGACCTTGTTCTGCCTAAAATAGTTTCTATTTTGTCATGCTTTATGTGTTCGCAACTATGCAATTAGTTATTTAATTTGAGTGAGTAAAAACTTTTTTTTTTACTTAAGTTTTTTACCAAACTCAATATGGAGGTTTCAATTTCAAATAAACCAGTATTTTGAGAAATAATTTTTGTTTTATTAATCAAAGTCACATACACCTTTTAATTTAACTAAAATAATTAAAACAGACTTAACATTCTAAAAATAAGTAGTACAATTAAAAAAAACTTAAATCTTAATAGGACACAACTGTAGTGTGTTTTTGACTTAATTGCTGAGTATATAAAGTGTGAAATATATTTTAAAAAGTGTTATAGAAAACTATAATCAATATTTCTACATTATGTTGATTTTGAAAAGAACACTAGTTTAAAAAAAATCCAAACAAAACAATTCAACTATGAAATTTGAAATTTTGAACCACCCTAAAATTGTGAATTACTTAGATACGTGAGCGAAAATTAATGAGTATGTCAGTTTTATTCACTTTATATTATAACAATCAGTAGAATATTAGCGTTGGCCTTGACGCGAAATAGGCGTTATCCCAAAACTATTAACTTTACAGTCTTGCACGAAAGTTGATATTTTTGCGTTAACGCCAATTTTCTGTCAACGTCCACGATAATATTCTTGTGGAGTAGGCCTATCAAATCTCAATAGTTACTATTTTAAAACTATATAATTTTATAGTAGGATGAATCATATAATGAATTACTTAATGAAATCAGTCATTTATCTCTTGAATATTTAATGTAGCCTAGTTGTATATTTTTTCAAAAGCTTACAATTATTATTCAAAAACAGTAGTGCATTTATGTGCTTGCAACTTAAACGGTTACGGCGCTCGGTAATCAATTGTCCAGCTTTTGAGAAGATAATTTCGGCAGGGGTTGAGGTTCCTGGTATAGTTAAATATTTTAGAGCTATATATTTTAAATTATTTTCATTAAACACCCAAAACTCAATTGGGTATTCTGACCTCGGCAACAAAGGCTTCTCGAGATATTGCCGAAGGTCAATGATAGCGTCGGCTGTGACTGAATGCTTTTCTTTATTTTGTTGTACATCTATGAACGATAAAAGACTATCTAATCGAGATTTTTTGGAGGAGCTGGAATCATCTTCTAAATCTTCTAATAAGCTTTCGTCAGTTCCACTACTGGAAGTAGCAATAACCTTCATTTTCTGTCTTGACGAAAGGTATGATGAATATTCTTTTTGGACATAAGATACTGCTCTTTCTATGTCAGTATCTGTTTTGAAGCCGACTTTCTTGAAATGAGGATTTAAAAGGGTTGATATAATACAAGCAGATCTATTTTCAAATGGTTTCAGTTTTTCATTGATGGAAGACCTCATATGTTGAATCACATTTCGTGCAGCTGCAGAAAAGTTTTCGTCTTCAAATTCTACTAGTTTTAAGCTCAATCATTTTAATAGCGGAATAATTAATGATATCGTCACATATTGTTCGCCAGATATAGCCACTGTACTGGTATCAAAGGGATCTAAAAGTTTCTCGAGTTCATTAAGAAATATATACTCTTCTGCAGTTAAATTAGGCGGTGCATTCGGGAGCTGGCTGATAGCCAGAGTTAATTCTTCTCTTACGACTATCAGTCTTTTAATCGTATTTCAATGTACTTTATTAATTTAAGTTCGGGTTTCTTCATATCCCTTTGTATGGATTTTAATCTGTCAGATGCTAAAATACTTCTTTTGAAATAAGATACAATAGCTGAACATTTATCAATCAACATTTTAACATTAGGTTCAGTTAAGGCATCTTTGATAACCAGATTTAGTGTATGTGCAAAGCACGGCATGTGACGAATTTTTAAAATCTGGGCAACTTTAACCATTGTGGAGGCATTATCAGTGACGAGAGCAACAATTTTACTGCGGCAATCCCACTCTTTTAAAATGCGATCTGCAAAAGAAATTTATAAAACCTGCAAAAGAAATTTACATTATTGAAGAATGGCAGTTTCAGCTTCACTTTTAAATTTTTAAATACGAAGTGCCTGGTGATGAATTATATACGGTGTAAATCTTCATCGGATTAATGAATTTTAAGGCATAAATTAAGTTTCTACCAGTTGGGGGAAAAAAGTACATAAAAAAAGATGGTCAATTTATTGTTGACCAATTCAAAAATGAATTAGATTACATTGGCTCATAACATTAAACGTCAAATTGACGTGATGTTTCAACCTTAAAGAAATTGATGCTAAGTAACTTAAACATTTGCCAATGACAGGTTCTTATTATATAAGTAGTATTTTTACTAAAGGTAGCTTACATGATAAAGTATATTTTTAAGGTAATCGTGAATTAAAAACTTAAAAGGAATAAACAAATTGAGACAAATGCAAGAAAGAAAAAAAATGTTGAAATATGTAGGTACATACTTAATTTCGCCTTATTTGTGTGCTGTTTGTGTGCATGTTTAGGTATGTGGGGTGTGTGGGAGTGTGTGCATGCGTTGTGCTATGATTTGAATTAGTATTGCTGTCATGCTTTTGTTATTATGTGATAGGGTGTGTGTGTATATCGTAGCAACTCAATTTCAACGAAAGCCCCAGAAACATTTTGTAATAACAATTGGCAACGCCAAGATTACAGCAACGCCCTCTAGCGGCCCTTAAAACTTATTAACTTTTATCATTGACCACTTGTTATAATCATTATGTAATCTGATTGTGTTAGTTAAGTAGTCGTATTAATAGGGTTAATTTTTAAGCATGATTTTACTCTTAGTTTTAATTTTTTTTATCTTATATATGGAGAATCTTTGTTTCAGCTGTATATACCTGTAATAGACTATTGCGTTAGATTTTAACTTTAGTAGATTTTAATTATGAATGTTGCCGCAATGTGTTGTTGGTATATCTGTAATAAATAAATAAATAAAAACTATCTTATGGTAGATGTCAAATAGTTCCTTTTTATAGAACCCAACTTGTAGAAATATGCTATGATTACGTTTTTGTTTTATTTTTTCATAAGCTACTAAAATGGCATACTATCATTAGCAGGCGCGGCGTATTTATACGATACTCAAAATACACGGTGCTCTGCCATTCGCTTTTAGACAACCGACTTCAATTTTGTTGTCAAAGTTGTATTAAATAAATAATAAAAAATAAATACTTACTGCAGCAATATTATCAGCTGTATGTCTTTCTTCTATAACTGTAGCTTCCAAAAATGCAGCTTCAAGTCGTTGATTTTTTATAAAATGGGCAGTTACTGCTAATATTCCTTGATTGTTTTTCGATGACCACATATCTGTGGTCAACGCAATATTATCGACACTTTTCAAAAGTTCGTGTAACTTTATTTTTTCTGTTAAATATAGTTTTGGAAGTAGTTTAGTAGTTATTGTAAATCTAGATGGCAACTGGTATTTAGAATCCAAAGCAGCAACAAATTCCTTTAAGCCCTCGCGCTCAGATAGCCGAAGTGGTTCCATATCTCTGGCTATCATTGTAGTGAATAATAAATCTAAACGCTTTTTTCTTGTTGAACAAGGATTATAATATTCAATTGACGAATCCGGATTTTCCTCAACCAGGCTTGTATCGGCTGATTCGAAGCTACTCTGTTCATTTGAAGTAGATGGAACTTGATATTTTTCGGGATGTTTCCTCATGATATGGTCTTTCATATTTGAAGTGTTTTTGCTATATTTATACTCTCCAAAACAGTAGTTACACTTTATTTTCATATCACTTATTTTTTCAAAGTGCTGCCACATAATAGATTTCATTTTGGGTTTCTCCATTTTCTGCTCTTAGTTAACAATTCACTCACACACAACAAAACCTTCAACTTTAAGTATAACACTATTCCTAATAGGTTGGTGGTAGGTAGGCAAAGAAATATTAAATAAAAATTAATGGCAGATACATTAATGTTGCCAGGCTAATAATGTGTAATAACTAATACCTATATGATCATCACCTATTTAACCTTTAATGGAAAAGTAATAGTATCGTTAAATGTTTGACTATCGATAGGGCAAAACTATCGATACTATCGATAGTATCGATAGTATTGCTCTCTATCGATAGTATCACATAAATTTGTCTATCGATACTATCGATAGTATCGATACTATCGATAGTGTTTGTATAAATACTATCGATAGTATCGATAGTATTGCTCTCTATCGATAGTATCACATAAATTTGTCTATCGATACTATCGATAGTATCGATATTATCGTCAAGGCTCGATAGTTTCGATTTTACTATCGATAGTATAACTGATTTCCAATGCCACGATAGTATCAAGATACTATCGATAGCTATCACTATCACAACAACACTACTACACTCTGAAGCAAAAAAACCTCATAACTTAAATAATTATGCACTGAGGCAAAAATATAAGAACTACAGAAACTATTGTAATAACACTATTAAAAATCTAAAAAATGCGTATGAAGCTAAACTTTTACAGAACTCTAAAGGTGACACTAAACAAACTTGGAACGCAGTTAAAACAATCTGTAACATTGCTTCTAAATAAACTTGTAATTTAAATAAACTTAATTCTGACCCTGACCCGCTTACCTCTTTGGACCGCGCTAATAATTACTTTGCTAGTATAGGAGTTAAGCTTGCAGAGAAAACACTAACACAGTTAAATAAGACAGAGACAGAGCTTGTTAACCTAGCTCCTTCCTTTGACAGCATACAAACCTCTGAAATAGATTCCTTTTTCTTTCACCCTACTGATGAATCTGAAATCAGCAATATAATTGATGCATTAAAATGTGATTCTGCTGCGGGCTGGGATAAAATTACTAACCGTGTACTAAAAGAAGCTAAACACTGTCTCCTTGCTCCAATCACTCACTTATGTAATTTAAGTATGTCAACAGGAACCGTTCCTAAGCAACTTAAAATAGCAAACATCTGCCCCATCTATAAGTCGGGCAATGTAACTGAGATTTAAAATTATAGGCACATCTCACTTCTTACATCTATGTCAAAGATTTAAGAAAAGCTAGTTAATAAAAGGCTTTTAAAATACTTGGAAAAGAGGCAACTGCTATCTCCAAACCAGTATGGTTTTCGTAATGGAAAGTCAACTGAGGATGCAGTCACTAACTTAGTCACGTATGTGGTTGATAAATTAGATGAGGGTCAAAAATGTGTAGGCATCTTCCTTGATCTCGCTAAAGCATTTGACACTGTTTCAAGGCCAACTCTTCCTAAAAAAATGGAGTTGGCTGGTATTCGGGGAACGGCCTTACAGTGGTTTATCTCGTATCTCACTGATCGCGAACAACGAATATGTCTCGCCGATTATCAAAGCAAATTTGCTGCAGTGACATATGGGGTTCCACAGGGCAGTGTCCTAGGCCCCACTCTGTTTCTCCTGTACGTTAATGGACTATGCTCTCTTAACTTAGATAATGCTAGATTGTTTGCCTATGCTGACGATACAGCTATAATTTTTAGTGGTGACACATGGCAAAAAACATATAAAGCAGCAGAATCGGGGATGTCAATTGTATCCAACTGGCTAGAGCACAATCTCCTTACCCTAAATGTTGATAAAACTAAAATAATTAACTTCTCCATAAACACCAACGGTGTTACTTATAAAAATTGACTATCCTTAGGATATTCCAAGCTTATACTAGGAATAGTTATACTCTGTATAAATTTGGAATAACCTTAGATTACTTTCTAACTCATAAACTCGGTAAAAGGTTGTCATAACTATACCACCGCTATTCCCGAAGAACAAGACGGCAACGCCGCAAATAGACAATGGTATTGAATAAAAAAAGGTAAAAAGTCGGTTTTTGACTGTGAATTCTGTTAACAGCTGTTAACTATAAATCAACAGATGGGAGTTTTGCCGGGAATGTGAAAGAGTGATGTTGTGTTTGTGATAGTTTGTGTATTGTTTTTAATGTGTAATGTTGGTGAAGTAATTATTAGATTATTACTCGACACTGGCCTTATTTTATTAGCCATACCTAGTGCCTTAACCAATCAAGCCACATAACAGCACCGGTGATCGCGACAACAATAGAATAACAATAGATTTACAAGAACCCGCGATCGAAGGATAGGAAAAAAATTCAACATATTTTGGAAGTGTCTTCATAACTTTTTCAAATACGTTGTAACTTGTAAGTACATTGATATTGCGCCATCAAATAGTCGATTTAAAAACAGAACACCATGTTTAGAAAAGCGATATTTTAAACGAAATCCTTTCGAATCACAAATTATTATAAAAGTTTTATTTATGAAATACTCTGTAAGGCTATATTACGAAATGTTAACTGTCAACCTAAGTTATATCGAGGTTAAACTAGGGCAGGGGTTGGAATAATGTTGGTATAACGTTTGTATGGGAGTTACACCAACCTTATACTAGGTATAAGCTATACCTGGTTTATGAGTCGCGATTTTGCTTAATCCAAGTTTATACTGAGTATTACTTTTATACTCGGTTTATAAGTAACACAGTAAATCAACAGCCCCGGTGCAGTGTACATTACAGTTCCATCAATGTGACCGCAAACTCACAGCGTGTGGCTGTCCCATCTTTGAACAAGTCGAATGTATTAAATATTTAGGTGTCTACATCGACAAACACATATCGTGGCAACCACAAATAAATTCTGTGTGTGGTAGAATCAGGAAACTTTTATACATCTTCAAAATGCTAAGATCTGTCGCTGACAATAATACTATTCGGATGGTATACTTTGCGCTTTGTCAGTCTGTACTGAACTATTGTACAGTGTCATGGGGTAATGCTGGTAAAACATATCTTTTAGCTCTAGAACGTGCTCAGAGAGCCGTGTTAAAAGTTGCATATGGACTGGGATTACGTTATTCTACTGCTCAACTATATCGTGATACAAAATTGCTATCTGTACGCCAACTATATATCCTTTCGGTCATCTTAAAGTTCCACAAAACGTCAATTGATCAGATAGAAGACAATGAGCGAACACGAAGAACACTCAAATGGAACATAAAGCGCTGTAAACTAAAGTTTGGTAATAAATCCTTTGCATATATCGTCGGTTTAGAGGTAAAATTCATTAAATGCAAAAAACTATTATGGAGTTATAAGCGATATTAATTATTTTTTGCAAAAGATTGCATTTTGCTCACAGTTCTTAAATGCAATCCTATTAAGTTTGATTTTGTTTTTAGATTATTAGGTTGCTGTTGTAACTGCTTTGTTTTTTTAGAATTATAGTTGGTAGATTTTTATATTTAAAAAAAAATATGTTTTAATGAGTTTTACCTCTTTTGAATTTCTGCTTATATTAGTCAGATAATGAACTGTCATTCTTAAATAAAAAATCTGTAAGAAAATTAAAAGTCCTTTTATTAAAATTTTGCTTTGCATACAAATAAAAAACATAAATCTCTCATAGAGCGAAAGTTTACATGTTGGTCAAACCATGAATTAGACATAAAACGAATTATTAGGTAATTAGGGCAACTGTAATTATTTTTAAAAGTCATCATTTTCATCTTCTAGTTCGAAAATATCATTTTCTCTTAAACTGCCATTGACCGGTAAGTTCTTATACCAGTTATGTAACTCGTCAGGGATAAGCCCACTTCGGCACAGTTTTACAAGGTCATTTTTTTTCTGCATAGAGATAGGCAGAACGGCGTTATACGCCTGTTTTAGTTCAACATTCTGTGTAATTGCGGTTTCGACGGCTACGCTGCTGTATTATATAAATTTTTTTATATTCTGAAGAGTGGTCATACCGATAGAAAATTGCATCTGGGTGGGCTTTTTCAAATTTGAGGCACTTTATTTTAAGCCAATTTACTTTTTCGCCGTTTTCGTCCGTATTTTTATTTTTTAGTGTACTTGCGGCCAAGGCCTGTAAGTCCCACACGTCTTTATATTTAAGCTCCATCACTTGATAGGGCGGTTTATCTTTATTTTTCCCACGATTTGAACGCGCAGCTTTGAATACATTAAGCCAATCGTTCATCATAAAACAGGCCCTATTCTTTCGCGCATTTTCGATGCTGGAGTGCATTGAGTCACACTCCATGTGTGAATGACCGGATTCCAAAAATTTTTGCTCAATGACAGTCAAATGCGTATTTTGCACTGCATACAAGAGGGCTGCAGCAACTTGCTGGTTTCTGTTTTGGCCACTACAGGTGTCCGAAAACAATGATAGGTGTGTAATCTCTTCTTTTAATGTCTGGATGTATCTAAGTATACTACTACCTATCTAATTACTGCCTCGTTTACCATTTAATTCGTTCCATACATAGCAATAGGCATTTTTACCATCACCTTCGTAAAAAGTCAGATTGTAGACGCATAGCTTTCTACTATAGTAAAACTGTGAGACGGAAGAGAATGGCAACTGTAAGACACTCTGTAAATCAAAGGTAGCTGTTTGAAATGAAGGGTCTGCCAGAGATCTTTGTTTATCTGAATCTTTAGCTTCATTACATTCATTTTTCCTTATAATGTGCATTGAATATTCAAGCTCCATCTCTTTTTTCTGGTTTGCATCTGCTGATAAGTATTTATTGCATGAAGGACATTGATCTTTTTTTGGCTTATGGAAAGACAAATTGAAAGATGTGCTGAAAATGCGTCTGTATGTCGGTTCACTCACTGGTTAAGATCGACAAATTGGGATCAAGATACTTTTTTTGACTAGATTGTCTAACGTAATGAGCTTCAATGCAAGGGAAACTCTGAATGTGTTCGTTAACTAAAGCCACTTGTTCATCATTTGTTTTATTTCCTGGAGACTTCTTTCCTCGAAGATCAACTCCTTCATAGCACCCAATATGAGACTTACCCTCTATAGCAGTGTTTATAGGTCCATTAGATATACATAAAGTTTTTTCGAAAAAGTTTGCACAGACTCTAAATCTCCCTTTACTGTTAGAAAGGTAGTAGCACTTTGCAACAGTTCTTCGATTTGAATTACTCTTGTTCACCTTCCTGCGTTTGGGTTCTAGTACTTGAACATGATTGATCAGAAAATCTTTTTGTCTTTTAAATTCTTTTAACGCCCAATAACTCTTGCAAATATTTATTCTATCTTCTTCATTAAAATTTTCAGAACAATTAAACCTACACCTAAAGCAGTTAACATCTTTAGGAGCCTTTGCTGGACAACTTTTTTTTTTATTATTGTATGGTAAGCACTTACTACGATTCTCTTTTATAATATTAACTTTCCAATTTCGTTCATTTTTCAATCTCCAACGAGTTTTAAGCTTTTGGTTGCCTGTATTTTCTTCCATAAATTGATAATCCATCGATTCATCAGAATAAATATCTTGACCATCTTTATCTAATTGAAATGTTGGGTCATTATCTGAGTCGTCACATGAAAAATCTTCACTACTTGCACTATATTCTACTAAACCTTTTTTAATATTTTCGTCCTGCTCCTCAATACTCTTGTTGTCAACCTATAAAAATATAAATTAACAAAATATTAGCCACAATTATGACCATCTGCCATATGCCAAGATAACTTAACTTTGTTACAAAATACTAACAATCTCATTTAGGTTGCAACTTTCCAATGTTTCTACATGGTCAACTTCAACCTCCCCAATCTGTAAAAAAATAACAACAATAAAGTATAAAATAAACAAGACAGACTTACCCCCCACAAACCCTCCCCTACCCCCAACTACCTTCCCCTACCCTAGCTGCTCTCCTCTATCCTACCTGCTCTCCCCTATACCAAATTTCATCAGAATCGGTTGAGCCATTTGACCATAAAGGTGTGACAAACAAACAGACTTTTACATTTATAATATTACTAGCGCCCCGGCTTCGCACGGGTGCAAACTATAATATGTAAAAACCTTCCTCTCGAAACACTCTATTTATTTAAAAAAAACGCATTAAAATCCGGTGCGTAGTTTTAAAGATCTAAGCATACAGGTTTGTCTATGGATCACTATGTAACCACCCTAGCTGACGATGAACATGAATCTTAAGCATTTGTACCAACATACCAGAATATTCAAGTTTTCAGTATCCTTGGGACATTCTTGTCCCTTATAACTTTTATTCTCATCATTTTGCTGGTAGAAATCAACATAGTCATGAGCCTTTGCATGTAGTTCTAAGTTTACAATCTGTAACAAATAGAACTGTTTGGTATTGTACACTACAGGCCTGTAGGTAAACAAAAATGAAATGCTTCAGTCCTTAGCAGTCTGCTTAAGGGCCCGAATGAGGTACTTACATTGTCAACATTGTTATTATACGAAGTGAATTTTTTTGAACTATCGCCACTAGTCTCTTTCTGAATATTATCTTTCGAGTGATGAACCACAGGCTCCAAATCATTACCAAACAAGTCGCGTTGAGCTTCCCGGATAGAAATAGAGTTCTGTAGAAACACATAATAGAATAGCTTAACTGTATCACGACATACAATAAGTTTACAACAAAATAGTTAAAACAACTCAAAACTTACCAGTTCTTGAACCCTATTATCCGCTTTTGTCAAATCTACTAACTGTTTTCCTCTTGAATACTTATATTTACTCATTTTTTCGTGAAAACCTGTAATAACTTTCTATATTTTTTCGTAACAATAATCACAAAAACCGCTGAATACAATTTTGGAGGCAAACAACGTCAAAGTCACCGTTTGACAAGTGACAACTGTGACGGACAATGTTGCCAGGTAAAACTCACCAAGCACTTACTGAGAATTACTTGCCAGCAATTGTTTCATGTGTTCTTGTTAATCATGTCAGGTAAAAATCAGTATTTACAGACTGAGTTTTTCCTGCCACGAATATTTTAATGCGTCGCATTTGCGGATTTCTTTTCAACAGGATCTCCATTATGACTGAAAATACACACATAATGATTTTTTCTTGGCGTAGATATTGCCCTGGTGAGACCGTTTCACGAATTTAATGAATTTGATCAATTATGTCACTTAATGAGTTTTACCTTTAAACCGACGATATGGGGCCATCACTTTACTGTAAAATAAACAAATCCCTAAATATAGTCTATATAAGACAAAGTACTCTTGTAAAAAAGAAGTTCATGACTGGTTATTGAGTAAAGACTATTATGACACTGAAAACATTATTAACTCGTACACAATTGCTCCTTAGCAGTACCTTGCTACTGAACCCAAGACACCGACGTCGTAGGGCTAAGGTGCAAAAGTGCGAATCACACAAACACACACACACACACACACACACACACACACGCACGCGTCACACACACACACACATGACATGACCACAAACAGATTCACTACTCACTATCATCATACACCTACACAATGTAATTAATAATAATAATAATTAATAAATAATTAATATATAATATTGTAATATTGTATATTAATTACTTGATATATATTAATTATTTAATATTTTAATAATAAAATATAGTTAATAAAAATTGCAATATAGGTCAGGTCTCTGTAGAAGTAACTCAGCACATCACTAACTTACACGTACTGTAGCTGGCTTCGGTGGCTCTGGTAATGATCTTGTAATGCTATATGTATTATGTACACATAATATACATATTGTATAGTACAATCTACATATACAATATACATATTGTACAATATACATATTGTATAGGTACAATTTTTAGTCACCTACTTTAAAAAATATATATAGTCCGTTTACTTACAAACACTATGTCATTAGCTGGATAAGATTAATTGTAATAGATGTATCTTGTAGTTATAATGTGCATGATGGAAGAGACTGCTCCCCACGACACAGGGAATCCTAGTGTGGGGAGCAGTGTTTTGTTTATTTGAGATAACGTGTACTACTTTGTTATATACCACCAAGCCTATCATCCGAAGATACTTACACTTAGAAGATTCAAGATAGTAAAATCTACAAGTTAATAACGCCTCTATACCATTACATAATCTTTGGTATATTTTATGGTCGCCTCTGCGTATAACATACTCATCGGTAACATTCAGGGAAACATTCTGCTGACTTCGCGTTGACTTCGAAATTGGATCGCCGCTGTGGATTCCACCTCACTTAGCCTCTAACCTCGAGCAAGTCCATTTGTACTTAACGTAATTTTAATGTTTGATTTTAATTTGTAATTTTTGATTTTTCAATAAAGTAATTTTGAAAATTGTTTTTTTTGGGACTCTCGGGCGCGTTAAATATAATTGGCGCAGTCGGTAGGATTTTCCGGGTCCCCCAGGATAGAAAATTAGGGAAAATTCTGGAGGAGATAGGCGTTTCCAGCCGAACCGGAAATTGGAAGAACAACGTGGCCGAGCATCCAAACTTCGATACCTCCCAAGAAATGCCGAGATCTATGTGAGTACACTTTATTTCAGTGATTGCTCCTGTATTTCCTGTGTTAGTTTTAGAATTTTTATTTCAGCACGTGTTATAAAATTTTCGATTCTGAAAATTAACGAACAGTGTAGAAATATTTTATAGGCGCATAGGAATTAATATTTATAAGAATTAATTTTTTCTTTTGATTAAATAAATTAGTAAATTTAAAAAAAAAAATTATTGAAGGAAATTAAAATCATTTTTCTATGATAATAATTATTAAATTTAGATTTGTATTAATATTTTAATTAAATGAGTAGTAGGGAAGAATTAATTGATAGATTAAGACAACTTGACGATTCAGAAATTAGCGAAATTAACAGGGATATTTTAGTTGATAATTTAAGACAATTTGAAGAACCTAAAATGGCTACCCTAGATGATATCTGTAAAGCCCTCCGTTTAGTTCCTGAATTTGATGGGAATTCTCATGTTTTAGTAAGATTTATTAATATTTGTGATCAGTTAGTTGCAAAGTATGGTCAGGCCGGTGATCAATTAATTAATTCGGGTCTTTTAAATGGAATTTTGAACAAAGTAGTTGGTGCTGCCGCGCGACAAATTAATGCCAACGGTATCCCCAACGACTGGACTAGCATTCGTAATTCTTTAATAAATAATTTTGCAGATCAAAGAGACGAAACTGCACTATACAATGATTTGGCTTTATTAACACAAGGGTCTAACACGCCGCAAGAATTTTACGAACGTTGCGAAATGTACGAAATGTTTCACTGCATGAATCTCTTGTTTCCACTATCGATGCTAAACGTGAACTTTATAAAAAATTAACCCTTCAAGCATTTTTACGTGGACTAAAAGATCCATTAGGTTCTCGAATTAGATGTATGCGTCCCGAAACAATTAAGAAAGCTTTAGAGTTAGTACATGAGGAGGTTAATACTATGTATATTCAGAATAGGAATTCACATATACCAGATAGAAAACCTAGTGATAATAATCAGTCTTTTAAAATGCCTAATCATAATTTTCAGCCCTTCAGGCCTAATAATTTTAATATGCCAGGTCCGTCTAGACCACAATTTATGCATAAGCCACCATTTTCACCCCAGCATCAATTTAAAATGCCTTTTAATCAACCTCGAATGCCCACGCGCACTCAACAAATTTTCAGCGCACCACTTCCAAATAATAATCAAGGTTTTCAAGTACAACCTATACCGCAACCCTCATCTCAAGGCCCTAAGCCTATGAGTGGAGTTTCTCATTTTGTGACGAGGGAGAGACCGATGCAACCAGGTCCTAGTGGATGGAATTGGTCCAAGCAGGGCAATCCACCACCCTATAATTATTTTAAACCCCGAGATGTTAATATGAATGAATGTGCAAGCTTAGAATACGATAATCCTGATTACTATAATTATGATGATTACTATAATTACTATGATGATTATTACAATTATGAAGGTTATTATAATGACTATCCCGTAATGAACCAATATGAATATAGTGAAAGCCCTATAGTTGAGGAGTTAGTAGAACAGCCCCAGTCAGAACCAAAACCATCAACAAATGAAAATTTTCAGAAAGTTCAGAGTATAAAAAAGTTAAAATAGAATTGAATCTCCAAACTCAACGGCAATTGCCATTTATTCGCATTTCTCGCGGAAATGGGTTCTATTTAAAAATTTTGATAGATACTGGAGCAAATCAATCCTTTATTAGTCCACAGGCCGTAGAACAATATTTTCCAGACATACCACTAAATTTTGATCCGTTTGAAGTCACTAACGTCCATGCAACCAGTAGAAACAATTATTCAATAACCTTACCTTGTTTTGAAGAATTCAATGATAACTGTAATATTAAATTATATGTATATAAATTTCATAATTATTTTGAAGGTCTGATAGTCGGATGGATTTGTTAACTAAATTTGAAGCTAAATTAGATCTAAAAAATTCAACATTAATTACTAAAAATGCCATAAACCCAATTAAGTTATATAATTCCCGAAATTTAAATTTGTATGAAAAAGTTATTCCAAGTGAAACCTCTTTACTTCTTAGATTACCAATAAACGCCGCGGATGGTGAAGTTTTAGTGCCAGAACAAATCATTTGCAATTGCATTATAAGTGAATGTTTAACTACAGTAAAAAACAATAGAGCCATAGTCCAGGTAACCAATCATACTAAAAATGACATAATCTTTTCATTAGATCATCCGACAGAAGCAACTATTTTTAATTCCGAATTTTCACAAGAATTCTCAAACCGTGCCAGTGACGTTATTTCACGTTTGCGAACAGACCATTTAAATGAAGAAGAAAAAGCCAATTTAACAGCACTTTGTAGTAAATATGCAGATGTTTTTTATATTGAAGGAGAATCTTTGTCTTTTACGAACAAAATTAAACATAAAATCCGTACATATGATGAGGTCCCCGTACATACGAAAAGCTACCGTTATCCATATATCTTGCGTGATGAGGTAAAAGACCAAATTTCAAAAATGCTAAGTCAGGGCATAATTAGACCATCGGAATCTGCCTGGAACTCTCCGATCTGGATTGTCCCTAAAAAAAATGGACGCCTCGGGGAAGCAGAAGTGGAGATTAGTCATTGATTTTCGCAATGTTAACGAAAAAACAATAGACGACAAATATCCCATACCTAACATCAATGATATTCTTGACAAATTAGGGAAATGTCAATATTTCACAACCTTAGATCTAGCATCAGGTTTCTATCAGGTGGAAATGTCGGAGGAGGATATACATAAAACCGCTTTCAGTGTAGAAAACGGCAAATATGAATTTCTTAGAATGCCAATGGGCTTAAAAAATAGTCCCTCCACGTTCCAAAGAGTTATGGATAATATTCTTAAAGGACTTCAAAATGTAATTTGCTTAGTTTATCTCAACGATATAATTGTCTTTTCAACTTCATTACAGGAACATATAATAAATTAAGAAAAAGTTTTCCAAAGATTACGTGAGTCTAACTTTAAAATTCAGCTTGACAAATCAGAATTTTTAAAACACGAGACAGCATATCTAGGACATGTAATAACTGAAGAAGGAATAAAACCTAATCCCGACAAAATTTCAGCAATTCAAAAATTCCCTATTCCTAAAACACCTAAAGAAATAAAATCATTCCTGGGTTTAGTAGGCTACTACCGAAAATTCATTCCCGATTTTGCTAAGATCACAAAACCATTAACTCAATGTTTAAAAAAGGAAAGAAAATTACTTTAGACTCAGATTACGTTAACAGTTTCGAACGATGTAAGACACTTTTAACTAATGATCCTATTTTAATATACCCCGACTTTGACAAGGACTTTTTACTGACAACTGACGCTTCTAATTTTGCAATAGGTGCAGTACTTTCACAAGGACCCATAGGATCCGACAAACCAATAGCGTACGCTTCTCGTACTCTGAATGATAGCGAAGTAAATTATAGCACAATTGAAAAAGAATTGTTAGCCATAGTATGGGCAACTAAATATTTTCGTCCTTATCTTTTTGGCCGTAAATTTAAAATTTTAACTGACCATAAACCATTACAATGGGTTATGAGTCTGAAGGAACCAAATTCTAGATTAACGAGATGGAGATTAAAATTAAGCGAGTTTGATTTTACTACCCAATATAAGCCCGGCAAAAAGAACACAAACGCCGACGCTCTATCTCGTGTGGAAATCTTTAACGAAGAGATAAGTTCAATAGTAGGCAATACATCCAAAGTATCTGTAGCTGACGACTCCGAAAGTACCATGACCGCCCATACCTCTAATGAAAACCCAATCCTTGAAATACCTATATCCTTTGATCCTTTAAATAAATTTCATCGCCAGTTAGTTTTAAACATTGTTAGTGATGTAAAGAAACGTGCAATAGTTACCAAACCGTTCGATACTCATTCTAGGATATCTATACAATTATCAGAATCAAATTTAGAAACAGATTTAATCAATGCTATTAAAGAATATGTAAACCCTAAAATAAAGACCGGTATACTTACTAACCCTCCGTTAGATATGTACAGAATAGTCCCAATATTACAGGAAAAAATTAAAAGCTCTTGCATGAAAGTTTTTATAGCTAAAATAGAATTATAAAACGTCAAGGAATATCTTAGGCAACAAGAAATTATTCGTAATTATCATGAAGGCAAAACCAATCATCGTGGGATAAATGAATGCTACCTTGCACTTTCAGCACGTTACTTCTGGCCTAAAATGAAAGAACATATTACAAAGTATATTAATGATTGCACAATATGTGGTCAAGCTAAGTATGACAGGAACCCTATTAGACCTAAGCTTAATTTAGTACCCCCAGCTACAAAACCTTTTGAGATCGTACATATGGACACCTTTACAGCTAATAATGAAAAATATGTAACCCTTATAGATGTTTTTTCGAAATATGGACAGGCATACTTACTTAGAGATGGTACGGCACTCAGTGTCATACAGGCCTTGTTAACATTTAGTACTCACCACGGCTTACCACTTACCATAATTACTGATCAGGGTACAGAATTTAATAACCAAATGTTTTCAGAATTTTGTAAAATTCATAAAGTAATTCATCATCAAACTTTGGCTCATTCCCCTAACGCTAATGGTAATATAGAACGTTTTCATTCGACTTTGCTTGAACATCTCCGTATATTAAAATTAAAACAGCGTGATCAACCTGTAATAAATTTAATGCCTTACGCTTTAATTGCATATAATAGCTCCATACACAGTTTTACTAAATGTAAACCCTATGACCTTATATTAGGGCATACTGATCCACGTGACCCTACTGATGTCGATTTAACTATTCATTTACTTCAACAGTATATGCAATCTCATAGAGAACAAATGAAACAGGTTTATGACATTGTAAATGAATCATCATTAGCTAACAGAGAAGCTATCATTGAGAAACGTAATGAAACTAGAAAAACTGAAGTAGATTATGAACCTAACCAGCAGATTTTTGTCAGTAACCCCTCAGCTTCTAGATCTAAACTCGCACCTCGATATACCCAGGACACTGTTTTAGCAAACTTACCTATTCATATCTATACATCTAAAGAGAAAGCTCCTATAGCTAAAAATAGGCTAAAACGAATCCCTAACACCGCCAAATTGTTGCAGGATGCTGATCATGATGCTTCTCACAGCGACACTAGCTCTTGAGATAAAACTTGAAGATCTTGGAGAAAGCCCTGGAATTTTACCCTTTAAATTAGGTCCCATGCGACTAACCCATCATTATCATACATTTTTACAGTTTATAGAATTAAGGGAAATAGATTCTAACATTAGTTTAGTGCAGTCTCAGTTAAGTGAAATTAGAAATAAGTTAGATAACCTTACTTATGCTGTCTATGAATCGCAAATAGATTATTTAAGTGATAAACTTGATTTTGCTTTGCAACAATTAAAAACTCTAGAACCCTTAAGGTTTAAGAGAGGCTTAATAGATAGTCTTGGGTCAGTAATAAAGAGTATAACTGGAAATTTAGATTATTCGGATGCAGTAAAGTATGATCAAGCTCTTTCAGTACTTAAGAAAAATCAAGATAAAATAGTTATTGAGCAGAATCATCACATCAGTCTTAGCAAAGATTGGATGGATGAACAAAATAAAATTATTGCTGAAATTATAGAAAGTCAAAATAAATTTAATAAAACATTATTTATGACATTAAACCCTGACTCATTTCCTTCACCGGATATAGTTAAATTTGCGAAATTCGCACAAGCATTAGCAATAAGCAGTAATAATGTAGACAGTTTAGTAAGCGAAATAAGTAGGTTAGAGAATGCGCTAGCATTTTGCAGTGCTTCGCGCACTCATCATTCTGTGATAGGCATAGGTGTAATGAAAAATATGTTAAGTAAGCTAAAGACATTTTATAATAAAGAAGAAATATTAGATTTAGAAATTAGAGACTATTACAATATAATTAAGCCAGCATCTTATTTTAATGGAGATCAGTTAGTTTTTGCTTTCAAATTCCCTATAGTTTCACCACTTGAATATAACTTTTATAAATTAGCGATTGTTCCTAATAAAAATAGGCAAGCTATAATCCCTCCTTCTCCTTTCCTTGCAATCACTGGTAATATGCACGTGTACATAGAGGCAGAATGCCCGAAGTCAGGCATGAGGTACTTATGTGAAGACGAGCTCCACCACATGCTGAAACCCCAGCCGGACTGTATCAGCAACATCGTTGAAGGAAATCTCCATGAAGAAAAGTCCTGCGAAATGACTACCGTAAACCTGATGAAACCTGCAATGGAAAAACTTGATGACCGCCACTACGTCGTCGTGTTCCCGTCTCCAACTGAAGCCCGGTTATCCTGCGAAAGAGAAGAAATCATTAATCTCAATGGAAGCTACCTCGCTACAATACCACCTACCTGCAAGCTGCACACAGAAGACTTCACCATCGTCAACTCCAACGATCACATCAAAGGACAGCCCATAAAAATTACTAAAATTTCGGCTCATGTAAAAGAGCCTACCTTATCCTTCTCTATTAAAAGTAATTCAATCAGCCTAAAGAAACTTCATGAAATTCAAGACAAGATTCAACATCAAGAACAAATTCAATTAGAACAAATTCCAATGTTCTATAATACAACTATTCCTTTCTATACTATATTATTCAGTGCTATTGCACTTTCTCTTATAATTTTGGGCAGAAGATTCATCCTGAACAGAAGAAAGAAGAATGAAGAAAGAAGCCAATCAAGCAAGAAGCCTCGCCAAGAACCAACTTATGCTGAACCTGGACCAAGCCAAGACTCTGGAAAGCTGCCAATGACATTTTTTCCTGTCGTTCAAAAATAGTCCTTGAACTAAGGGGGGAGGTGTTATATACCACCAAGCCTATCATCCGAAGATACTTACACTTAGAAGATTCAAGATAGTAAAATCTACAAGTTAATAACGCCTCTATACCATTACATAATCTTTGGTATATTTTATGGTCGCCTCTGCGTATAACATACTCATCGGTAACATTCAGGGAAACATTCTGCTGACTTCGCGTTGACTTCGAAATTGGATCGCCGCTGTGGATTCCACCTCACTTAGGGACCTATCAGACAGAGAGCGGTCACGCGGTCGAGCGTTCTGCGTTCGCGTTCTGCGTTCGAGCGCGCAATTGCTCACGATCCCCGCTGTTGAGCGGTCGACGCGGTACCACTAGTGTCACCATGATTGTTGACGAGAGTTCTTCATCGGAAGACGAATTATTGATTTTGTGGTCATTATCAGCGTCAAGACGGAAAAGAAAATACTGGGTGCGCCCAGTAAATAAGGACAGAGAAAAAGATGGAGAATTTCATCGTCTTTTTTTTAAATGGGTTAATGACGAAGAAATTTTTTATAATTCTTTTCGGATGACAATTGCTTCCTTCAATGAACTGTATGACAAAATAAAACATGACTTAGTTAAACAAGATACTAACTGGAGGAAAGCCATTTCAGCAAAAAAAAGATTAGTGATATGTTTGAGGTAAGTAACTTTATTCCTTTAACAAATAAATGTATATTCATAAGACTTATTCATTATCAATATTAATTACTTCAGCGGCTTCTTCATAACACCGTCTAAGCTCAGAAAATTCGGTTATATTTTGGTCTTGATTTACTTCATTTGACTGAACATGTTGTGTATCATGTAATAATTCATCCATTTCGTGTGATGACAATTCAGGCAGACCTTGTGAGTCTTCAACATCTTGTAACATACTGTCTTCGGATGAATACTTATATGAATTTGCAGTAGACAAGTTAGTTGATGGTGAATTGACTGGAGTTATATTTATATTATCCTGGATTTGCATTTCGTATTTTGCAAATAATGTTGCCATATCTAGTTTGAGCATACTTTGCATGCGAGCTGGCATTTTTTTCATAGAAGTCGCATAACTTTGAAATAAATAATCAATATCATCAAATTTTCTCTTATTAAGTTTCTTCTCGTGTAGATATTTTAACAGTTGTTGTTGTAGGTCTGAATCACCTTTTTGTGTTACATTTTTATTTTTTGCAGAATTTCTAGAGTAACTACTATTACTAGAACCGGGACGGGAGAGGTTTTCAGACACAGAATCTCGCAAATCAACACTGTTACTTGGACTTGGTTGGTTGGTTGAGTCAGAAACTTGTGAAGTGCTGTCTCTATTTTCACTGTAAATATTACTATCAGTTTCATTCAGTGCAATGGTGTCATCTAGAAAGCGAAGCTGATCTGCCCAAGGCCAATTTTTGTATTTTTTATATGCAGATCCAGAAGCCGTTTCTGTTGACTTTTTGAACTTCTTATAATTATCCCTTAAGCTTTTCCATTTAGTAGCCCATTGTTTACCTGTAAACAAATATGCACGATCAATTCGGATTTGCACGTTTATAACAAACTTGTTAATAATATATTTATATTTTTGTACTTGTTTCAGGTATCTTGCCACTGGAGATTACTCATCCACAATAGGCAATTCATATTGTATGGGAAAATCTACTGTTACAACTATAATCAAGGAAACATGTAGTGCAATTTGGAAAAATCTACAGCCAACATACATGCCATTCCCGACCGAAGAAATTTGGAAGCAGTCTGTTATCGGATTTCATGAAAGATGGAGATTTCCAAATTGTCTAGGCAGTATAGATGGCAAACATGTAACAATAAAATGCCCATCAAACACGGGGTCTTTGCATTATTGTCATAAACAAAAATTCTCAACAGTATTGCTGGCAGTGGTGGACTCTGATTATAAATTTATAATGATTGACGTAGGCAGCTATGGCAAAGACAGTGACAGCACTATTTTTCAAAATTCTGTCTTTTACAAGAAGTTGATTGATAATGAGCTTAATATACCACCAGCAAAGCCATTTCCAGGGATGGAAGAACCTGTGCCTCACGTATTTCTTGGAGATGGTGGTTTCAAGTTAGAAAATTTTTTAATGAGACCATTTCCTACTGACATAGTAATTCGAGACCATAGAAAAGCAAATTACAATCGTAGACTTTGTGGTGCACGGCGTATAGTAGAGAGTGCATTCGGTATTTTGGCTCAGAAATGGAGGGTTTTTATGAATGAAATTGAACTAAACACAGAAACAACAAACGAAGTAATAAAAGCTGCGTGTTGTTTACACAACTACCTCAGAATTAAGGGGGACAACAAAGTGGTAGATGAGGATATGGTTCGTCGTTACTATATTAATGCCCGATCTTTTAATGATTTTGCACCAAATGCCCAGAGAAGTAATATTACAGCATATGAAGTTCGTGAACACTTTATTTCATATTTTAATAACAATATTATGTAAGGATCGCATATTCTAGTGCATATTTAACTAAACTTCGATGTAATAAAAGTATATTGTGACTGATGTTTTTTTTTTTATTCGACATAACCTAGCTAGTAAAAATACATTTCTATATTCCTTAAAAAATGTAGTTTCTGAACGAGTGGCAAAAATACATGTTCCCCAAAACACTATTTTATGACTTACCATTTTCATTTCCCATTTCTCTGGCAATTTCCAACCATGCTTCGGCTACTATTCCTCGGTTTTTGTAATTGTTATCCTTCGCATCGTATAAAAAACGCCTGTTACGTACTAACATAATTAGCTTTTCGGTCTCCATCTTCCTTCCAATTTGGTCGCCAAAACAGCACTGAACGCGCGGACGCGTGCGTTCTACTTGACCGACGCGGTCAGAATGCCTCCTGTGTGAGTATATCTATGTAACGTAATATAACACAAAGAACGCAAAACTGACCGCTTGAACGCTTGACCGCGTGACCGCTCCCTGTCTGATAGATCCCTTAGCCTCTAACCTCGAGCAAGTCCATTTGTACTTAACGTAATTTTAATGTTTGATTTTAATTTGTAATTTTTGATTTTTCAATAAAGTAATTTTGAAAATTGGTTTTTTTGGGACTCTCGGGCGCGTTAAATATAATTACTTGAAGGAAATAAAGATTTATTTATTTATTTATAACACCACGCACTACTCAAACAAATAATACTATGTAATAAAAATATATAGAGAGTGGGTGCTCACAAGATTGTTCACGTCTGCAGAATTATTAAAAATACAGGTTATTTCTTCCCACGCCTCCATTTTCTGTTTTTGCGTGACGCCGTCCGTCTTTCTATTTTCTATAACACCTATTCTAGCGTTTAGTGATTGTAAAAGCAGCTGTTTCTCGAAGTCCGAGTAGGGTCTCTGTTTTTTCTTGTCCATATCGAAGGCAAATCTAGGTCCGAGGGGCGTGAAGCAGGTAAACAAATAGCACAATCGAGGCCCGTGGGGAAAGAAGCAGGTAGTCGTGTTTTAGGAAGGTACAAAAACAAAGTCCGTTATAAATTGAAGCATTCGTGTACTATTTAAGAAAAAGCCAAAGTCGCGTATCGAAAGTAAACCGTAGCAACTCTAGCAAGTAGTAACTAAAGTCAAGATTTGATTTGTCACTACAATTCACTTGACACTTTTTTTTTCACTTGACAATGACACTTCGTCGGCGTAATACGGCTAAATACAAAAGTCATCACAAACAACTGAATTTCTAAACCATTTTGACCAACTATTTTTGTATGGTTAATATTGTAAGTTTTTGCTAAGTCGTCGATATTGTGAACTTACGATATGCGCAGCTTGAGCTCAGCCAGAGTTTAAGTAACGACTATAAATACGAAATTTGTCTTAGCTCACGAGTTGAGTCAGAGATAAGTCTAAGCACGGTTTATAGATTTCACCCTTAGTCTTCGTCGAAACATCTGCACAAGATGTATGACTTATCACCCAGTATGAGCCCACTTTCTGCAAGACAATTACTGCAACCATACTTTTGGTTTGGATCTAGAGAGGATCATTGCCATAGATGCAAGGGCAGTCGTCGTTTTCGAAATCAACAACGGTACTAGTTTGTAAACAACTGAAGTCTTCATCGCTGCTAGAGCTGAAATTCAAAACTTTAGTTGCTTGTCTTGCTCTGTTCTTGGAGACAGGCGGAGGAGCCGATTTAATTTTAATTTCTTCCAGTTGATTGTTCTTGACAGCGGCAATAGTTTTTTTCCATTGAAGGCATATTCCAGCTCTGGAGTTCTGTCTTTCTCTTGTAGTTACGTATCATTTTGATGGATTATTTATACCTACAAGAAACGAGCAAAATGAAGTGGGTAATTGACATATTATGTCATTTAATCCTACCAAGAGATATGTAATTTTGTCCATAGTATATTTCATAACCTTAATCAATTTTACAAGGAACCGTAACGAAAAATTAAACAACACATCCTCAGTCAATTATAATATTAAATTGACCACAAATAGACACAGTTTAAACATAAAAAATGATCAAATTACTATTACGACGAAACAAAAACATGTAAACAAGAACTCGGAGCGAGCGAGCATAAAATTCAACTGTCGTGTGCATCGAACGGCTAACTGAGCGCCACTGGCAATGCGACAGGTTGCGAGACGTCATTTTGTACGCCTTTCCCCTAGTAGTTATTGTATGACCAACACAATATTATACTTACAAACACAATATTATAGTCACAATATATATTTTTACCGCTGGTGCACTTGACGGTGCCTTCAGAAGTTAAGACATACTAATATTACCGTCGTATGCGCTAAAAATAGCATAACAATAATAAGTAATATTACCTAATTGTTGTAAATATTTAGAAAAGGGTCTAATTAAGATAAAGCAAAGGTGTTTTGTATTTTAGAAAATTAACGGTTGAAGTGCGCGAAGTTGTTTAAAGTCCCCTTTCTTGTTTTTGTAATATTTGCGGGAAATATATGGTAATATAAAACGAAACAGCATTACAGATTTTGTGAAAAATATTTACAAAAGTTATTTTGGATACGATTTAAGTAACCAAGACAAAACTTGGACACGTCATGAAATTTGTACGACTTGTTTATTAGAACTTCGCAAGTGGTCAAAAGGACAGAAAAATAGCTTCATAATCGTTTCGCCTACTGACTATAAAGAAATGGTGGCCAATTTGATTACAAATTTTGATGTATTGGGTTGTAATATGAGCATTTGATTCAAATGTAGGTACAGACCGGACATGTAGGAAGAACCCTGCAATGGAAACCAAGCAGGGGCTTTGACGGAGAAGCGCACCAATGTGTCTAAGTTTTGGACGTTTTGTAGATAGCCGTGATCAATTTTCATTGAAGTAAACAAATCATCATCCAATTCCAGATCGTAAAGAGACGCTCCCCTGTCAAAGAACATTCCAGACATACATATTTTATTCCTGTCCCTACACACTTTACTCGAATTCCAAGTAAGTACCCCAACTTCCCTTCCCCTCAGGAGTTGTTGGAACGTCTGTCGGCGACCATGTGAAGCCGACTCGCCTGTGTGGGGTTGATCCAGGGTCTAAGGCTTTTCTATTGCCTCCTCCAGTATCGGCACTTCTTTCATTGAAGTAGGGGGTTCTATGAGTTTTGAGTTCTCCGGCCCTGTCTCCACTAAAAAAGGCTTCGGTGGGTCTGGATATGGTCGTGTACCGACACTCCACATGGCCATGCTAGGTTTTGTAGCGTATCTGTTTATTATCAAGGCCTGTCCAGGTGCGCTGACGTGCCTGTAGTGGTGCGATAAGGTTGTGCAAGCCAAGTTTGACCGGCTGGTGTCAACAACACGTCTTCTCTTGTAGCAGTATTGAGTTGCCAATATTCAATAGACAGACAGAATGGTCCTCTGGTAATCTAAGAATATAGCAAGTAAGTAAGCAACGTTTTTTCAACTAACAGGTGTGGCATTTCGAGTGTTGCGGTTATGACTTATGACTCCTTCGGTGACTAACTACCAGCCATGTCTATCAGATGAGTTTGTGCCCATTGTAGGAAAGCTATATAAGGCATAGAGATGTTTTGTCCCCATGAATTGCTGGAAGGACGTATGCCGTAATAGGTGTCTATTTCGTCAGCTATTGTGTGGTTCCCGTTTATTCTTAAGGACATGTGCGCATCTACGTTCATGGGTATAATGTGACCAAAGCACAATTCACTTACTAGTTTCCTTATTGGTACTTGGCCCAAGGGTGCTTCATTTATACCCAGCCCAGACCAGGACTTTCGAGAGACGTCGTTTTTAAATAGGGTCAGTCCTAAAGACAAAGAAAGACTCACAGCCTGCATTGTTAACACGTTCTGGAGTCCGTTGGTGTTCTTAAAGTTATACGTATAGTCATCTTAACCCATTCCATGCGGCAATAAAAACTACACTTATTACCCAGGTGCGGGGACGATTTTCGTCGTGACGCCGATGGGCGTCTTCCGCACCTCAAAGGGTAACAATAAGACGCCGATCGGCGTTTTCAGCACACTAATAAGAAATTAATCATTATTACGTTAAATTCATTGGAAAATCTTCAGTTACGTCAAACGTGTGGTGTGTTCAAGAGCGTATTTGGCGTAAAAATTAATCTTACGGCATAAATTATTATTTGTGTGCAGTTATTGGCCTTCAATTGTTATATGGTGAAAATTGGTTGAATATGGCGAGAAATGGTAAGTAAATTGTATTAATTAAATAAATTATGCCCCCTTTCGACTAACATCTCATATATTTTAGTTTTTAGTGATAATAATAGCAAAATTATCAGTATAAATTAATAACAAATTAATAACAGGGGTGGCAAACCTTTTCGTAATTTCCGTAAGCGTATTATGCATATTTTCAAGAATATTTTTAATAAGTAACCTGAAAATAAACTATGATAACATTATGATATTTTTTTTTGGAGATTTGAGATAGTAGGGAATATACATATATGCATATTTTTTTGTTTCTATCTTTTATAAACATATCGTATAACATCATCGTATTAATTAATTTAGAGATAATTTTATTATTTACTTACCTACATATATATATTTTTTGTTACAACTTTGTTAAAATCAAAAAAAATCAAAATCAAAATTGTTTTATTTTGATTTGGTTAATGGGATATACATGGGATATACAAATGGGATTGTACCTGTGTGTACTAAATTATACTTAGTAGAGCTGTAGCAAACCGTATGTATTTCGGTACTGAGTAACGGGTACGCCATCTAGTACCGAGTAACGACACGTTACTCACGAATGCGTTTCGTTACTCGAATTTTTCGTAGTTGCCATATATTTTTTATTTAATTTTTTTTTATTAAAATGTCGCGACGAGCATATCGCATACCAGCTGATGATAAGCATTAACGCTTGCAGTATTCTAGGTTTAATTTAATTTCTCCGGGTTCCCTAGAACATTTTTTTTAATTATTATCAAGCAAATTTAAAGAGTATTAACAGTTAAAGTAACGAATACATACGGCTACGCTTTTTTTAGTTTCTTTTACAGGTCTAATACTCAGGTATATTAAGTATTTCACATCTTATTTTTTAATTTTCCAGATAAAAAACGTCCTTGGTCACCCAACATATTAGGTGATACTGGAGATTGGAACGATCCTAATAATATGTCTCAGTCCTTATTGTCACCGCAACGTAAGACAACATATAATGTTACGACTAAAGAAATTAAGAAATATGTAACATGTCAGCATTCATGTGAAGATTGCAAAATTGTAACTCAAAATATTGAACATGAAGATAAACGGAATGTCCTATTTGGTCAGTTAATAGCCGAAGGGCCTCTTTCACCATCTCCAAGTAAAGTGTTGAGTAGTTACTTGTCAAGTAACGTTAATTGGCAAGTAAAACTTACAAGTATCTTTTGTCAATTTCACAAGCAAAAATAAAGCTCTGATTAACTACTTGTCCGTTATGTGAATGACAATCCAAATCGTACATTACATTCGTTCAAAATGACATTGCAACGTCAATCGTCTGACGTTGTCACTTGTCATTGGCGATAAAGAAGAAGAAGAATTATGCCTTTCTATAAAAGATTTTTTGTGTTGTTGATTGTTTTAATAGTTGTTTGAGTCGCTTGTTGTATTAAGTTTTTAAGGAAAAATGGAGAAAGTAAAGAGAGATAGGAGCGCTAACTTTTCTCTACATGAGAGGGACATTTTGGTGTCCCTTATACAAAAATACCAATCGGTATTAGAGAATAAGCAGAGCGATGCTTCCTCGTGGAAGATGAAAGAAGCTGCGTGGGAGAGTATTCAAAAAGAATTTAATGCTCGATCAGGAGGCGTATACAGAGCAACCAAAACTTTAAAAATTAAATATGAGGGCCTGAAACGTACGGTGCGAAAGAAGTCGGTTGTAATACGCTCAGAGCTCTATCGCACCGGAGGTGGCCCAAACACGGCGCCTCCGCTTGATAATGTAGAGGAGCAAATTAAATCCCTAATCACCCTGAGCACAGATGGGATGCAGAGCATCTACGACTCAGATGCTATAAAAATACAAGGAGATGAAGGTGAGTTAAGTAGATTGTTATTTTTTTAGTAATAAACTTGATATATATGGGTTTTTGTATTGGGAATACACAATAAGTCATAATATTTCTATTTTATACAATAATAATTAATATAATTATTATATTATTATATCATGTACTTTCAATGCTTTGTTACAGCCGTTACAGGCAGCGTTGATGAGACTTCCATAATGAATATTGTAGATATACCTGAGGTTGTAGAATGTGAATGTGATATTCAGAATCAAAACGGTAAGCGTTTATACACATACCAACTATGTGCCTGTTGTGCTGCACATCTAAATTATATAATAATAACATCCACCTGTCTGGTATAATATATGCTTTCCTTTTTTACAGAAGTTTTGTTGGTAGTAACTGATGAGTGCGAACCGATACCAGCCACAAGCAGTACAGTTCCTATAGAAAAAAATGCCATAGAAATCATTAATGGTATGTATTGATATTGTTTTAATAATACTTTTCTTGTGTAAACTTGACATCAGCACCTGATTATTATTTTTTTCAGTAACAGTAATATTCCAACTGAAGTATTTAGGAGTTGTCTCTGCTGTAAAAGTTGATATGAATTTATTATTTTTGTTACAGACAAAGTTTTACTTGAGACTCCTACGAGGAAAAGTCTCGTAATTCCATCTACTTCTACAAGAAAATGGGATGTCACTAGTAGAAGGAATTTAAAATCAAAGAAACATCCTGCACTGATTGGTAAGACATTATAGAATAGTGTGTAACATGGTCGACTTGAAAATGCTCGTACCATAACTTCACTTTTTCCTTTGTTTTTGTTACAGCGAATGTGCCAACGAGGACGCTGTTTGATCAGCTGACTCAAGCAAAATTGGAGCTAGTTCAGCTTCAAAAATCATTTTTAGAAGAGGAAATAAAAGAAAAAAAGAAGGTATGGGAGTTTGAAGAAAATGAACGCAAGAAGGAGGCAGAGTTCAAAGAAAAAGAGCGTAAATGGAAAGAAGAAGAATACAAATTAAAATTACAAAATTTTAAATGAACATGTTGTTTTATTAATTTTATTATATTCTGTTATTCAATAATGGTAAAAAATATTCTTGCACTAGTCTATTTCTGGTATCACTATTTATATTGGAATCTGGAATCTGCAGTGCTGCATTTTCTTCATGAGGTTCAGTAAGTAAGTCACAGCTGTTGTCCTCAAAGTTTCTTTCATTTGCATCAATTGCAATATTATGTAGCACAAAGCAGGCAACTATTATAGCTTGTACTCGATCTAACTTTAATGTGATCTGTCGCCTGAGTACAGGAAATCTATTTTTGCATACACCAAAACATCTTTCAACAGTATTCCTGGTTCATATGTGTGACTCGTTGTATAAATTTTCTGCTGGGGATGCTGGATTCAGAAAGGGTGTCAAAAGATATCGCTTTAACTCGTATCCACTATCACCGAGGATCAAGCTATCTCCAAATTGTCCACTTTCAAATCTTTGCTTCAAAAAAGAATTGTTAAAAATAGTCTGATCATGAACAGACCCTGGCCATCTTGCAACTATGTCCATGCATCTTAATTGGCTATCACAAATAACCTGAACATTAATTGAAAAATAAGATTTTCTGTTTCTGTAATTTTCAGCTGAATCGCCTCCTAAAATGACAAGTAGGTTTAAAGTATTTTTAAAATCATGTACTTAATTATAAATTATTATAATATTATGTATATTTCATAGTTAAAAGTATATTTTAAAGCAAAAAGAAGAAAGAAAAAATTAAATTCTAAAATATAACATACCAGGTGATTGTATTGTAATGTGGGTACAATCTATAGCTCCTATTACCCTCGGGAACCTTGCTATTTGATAAAAACCATCTTGAGTACTCAAATCGTCAGGGAACTTTATCATTATTGGTCTTAATTGAGCGATTGCCTCAGTAACTTTCCTAACAATACGGCTTGCTGTTGGTGGGCTGACACCACAAAAATCTGCTGCACTTCTTAAGTAGGATCCAGTAGCGAGATATCTTAGTGTTAATAGTAGTCTCGTTTCTGTCGAAACTGCATGATTTCTAAAATCAAGATATTTAATTTGTTATGTTTATGTTAGTAGCACATAGATACCTCTTGAAGTAGGTTACTGACAGAACATTGTATTCAATATAATATTTTGTTTCCAACGTGTAAAAAGGACTAATAATAGTAGGTACTAGAATAGAATAGAAAATCCTTTATTTGTACAAAAACTAAGTAGGTAAAGTACAGTACTAGAATACTGTCATTAGTCATTACCATTAGGTAGGTACTCATTATTGATTATTTAATGATAAAAATATTATACTGACCTTTGCGTTTTAGGCATTATTTTATGTTTTATTAGGTTATGCACTTGGTTCGCTGTACGCTTCGATAGACGAAATCTAGCCAAAAAGTCGGTTTCATCTAAGTCCATGAAATAATCAACACGTGATTTAAAGACACGAGGTCTCGATGTCCGTTGCAACGTATTATAGTCCAATTCATCTAATTGGTGATCAATTAAATCAACGAAATCCATTTTTGACAAGAGATAAACAAATATTTAAATCTCTGTGATTGTATTCCGACAAAACGCAAAATATATATTTTAACCGTCAAGTAAACTCGCTAATTGACAGATGAAGTGGCAAGTAAGTTACTTGACAGTTTAATCATATGATTAGTGCTACTTGAGGGTCGTGAAATTGGCACATGTAGTTACTTGTGACTTTAACTGGCGAGTAGTCTACTCGACACTTTACTCGAAGGTGGTGAAAGAGGCCCGAAGAGTTGAACCAGATTAAACCCTGTCTACGTACCCGGACTTATGCAAAAATTTTAAAATTTTTGAATGAAGCTAAGGGTTCGCACTCGAATGAAATAAAATTCGATACTCAAATTGAATAATCATTTATTGGTTCGATACATTTTTAAAAGACATAAAAATTACAATTATAATTATTGCGATTGTAAACAATACCACACAATTATTATTCGTTAAGAGATTATTATCATGTCACAATTTAACTAACTAAAATATATATAACTAATTAAAATAAATAATAATGATGTGTTTGTTTGTTTTTTATTGACCTAAATAAAAACTGATATATGAGCCTGAATATTTTAAAAAAATACAATAATACTTGTTACATAATTATCCAATATGTTACTATTTATTTTGTGTATACTTCTAAAAACTGTCTATACTTTGAAAATTATTAACTTTTATAAAATCAACTTTAATATAGACTTAAACGAAAAATCAACAACATAAATGACAAACAAATCAAATAATAATAATAATATAATTAGGTATTAGGTACAGTCTCAATCAGATAAAGCTTTAAACTTGCAATTCGCCTGAACTTTTTTTTTCAAATTAAAGCTGCGCGTCGACTGGATCGGAATCGGAGCGTACGGATTTGTTGCTTTGTATTATTGATTTCTATGGTAGTGCGTGCACTGGATCGGCATTTCTACGCCCATACAAATCAATACAAAGCAACAAATCCGTACGCTCCGTACGCTTCGATTCCGATCCAGTGGACGCGTAGCTTTAATATCTATGAAATGGCCGAAAACAAGTTAGACATAAACCTGGTGAATTGGGACAATCAGGACAGAAGTAAATAGTGTCTACTCTTTTTTTCTTATTGATCAGACAATATTTACATTTTTTTCTTTTAATGCGTTGTGATGACGTAACACGTGGCAAAACTAGCGGCAAATGAATATTATTACGGTGTGTTGATGGAGTGATCATAATACATGCTTTAGCTGGAAGAAGAGATTCTAGTAATTTGACTCTATAATCGTAAAAAGACAAAGACGTTTGATTGCTTATTTTAAACAGTTGGTACGAATTGATGACACATATTTGAATTATATGGATTATCACCTTTTTGTACCATTTCAATGTTTTGTGTTCACTATTGTAGTATGATAGTAACTGATCTATTTTATCTACATTCCCCATATATTTTGTATATTTTACAATAGCTTTCGGCTTATAGGTAATTATTTCGGGTCGCCGGGGGTGTTGCACAGGAACCATATCAGCGTTATGTTCACTGGATACAACTAGAACCTCTCTATTGCTGTACCATTTACATACTGATAATTTTTTTTCGTTATGTAATATTATACATTCTCCCTTTTTTAATTTTATTTCCAATTTTTTTGGATTTCCAGCCCGATTTTTCCGTAGAGTTCCCGTACAAAAGGTACTTTTATCCAAAAGTTGAGTTGCCAAAGAAATACTGGCGTAATAATTATTAATATATAATGAATGACCACAATTGACATAATCTTTAATTAATAAATTGACTACTTTTTCTGCATGACCACGTCCTCCTACAAGCTGATCTTTTGCCCCGGCATATATGTGCAGTTTTTGACACACACCAAAAACATCGGCCAGAATATAAAATTTGATGCCATAACGATTGGCTTTTGACTTCATGTACTGCCTAAATGAAAGCCTACCTCTCCAAAGCATTAAGGACTCATCTATGGCCAATTCCCTTGATGGATAGTAAATATCTTTCATTACCCGATTAAATGAATCGATTAACGTTTTGATTTTTTTAATACTTCCGTTACCTTCTTCTTCTTGCACATTCAGTACTCTTAAAATGTTTAAAAATCTGTCTCTAGGCATGTGTTGCTTAAAAATATTGGATTGGAACAGGTAATGAGACTTCCAAAAATCATTTAATCTGTTCATTTTTACATTTCCCATATGAATTATGAGACCTATAAAAGTCTTTAAATCGTCAAGTGTTATCGGTCGCCAGTCTTTCATTCTACTAAAATTTTTAATATTTCCGCCGATAATCTTTGCTGCGTATCGGTTGGAACAAGTTAAAATAATATTCATTAAATTGTGCATTAATAAGAAAAAAAAATCTACTGGTTTTTTATTTTCTAACTCCATTTTTAAACCGTTCCTTTGTTGGAAATTAATATAGTTTTGGGAAGATGGATTTCCAAAGCTCCAATCGTTGATTCGTTCATCCACATCATCTTCAAAGTTATCTTGAGGATTATCATCCTGTTCGTCGTCAGTTTCATTACTTTCATTATTGAGAAGGTGATCGACATCACCTGGAATGAAAAAAAAATTGGGTCCATACAAAACACTTATCGATGTCAAATAGGTTATACATAAATGTAATCTATAGCTGGATTGGTGTTGTAACCATGAATGTAGAAAAAAAAGACGGGTTGCACTCCGGGAGTGCCGGCAGAAGTGAAAACTTGATTATTAACGTTGTGCATTATTTTTAAGCCAAAATTTTTGTGAAAATCGATTTTTAAAAAATCGATTTTTTTAATTAATCGAAACCCTTACAATTGATTAAAAAATATTGACAATCGAAAAAAAACAATCGATTGTTCGATTAATCGATTTCGATGTTACAACACTGCTCTCCAACCGTCTTACGGTTTTTCCTTGGTTTTTCGATCAGCATGAGACTGATGCGAATTTCACAGTTTTTACCCATCCCACAAAAGTGCTCAACGCCGCTAAAGTTTTCACTTCAAAAAGGCGGACGGAGTCTTGTTATACACGGAACTGTGTCCTCAGAGTCGGCCAGGCTGACTGCATGTACACGGTCCGCACGCACACATTCTTACCAGAAGCGTAGCGTGCCTTAACGGGGCTCCGTATAACAATTTTTTTGGAGGCCCTTAGGAAAGTTAAAACTTCTCACAAAACAAAAAAATCACATAAAGTGTTGCCGACTTTTGAACTCACGCTTTACGCGGGAATAGGCATGATGACTAATTTTTTTTTTATTGGTAATTGAAAGGCCCTTACAAAATAGAAACATCGCTGAAAGAATGACTCTGATAGCTTAAAAATTCACCAAGATATGACAATTCAAACATCTCATAAAATAGACCCTGCCCGAAACGCTCCATACAAAGTGCTACGAAAGAATGACGTCAATCTTTCGTAGTTTGTACGCGTCGGGAGAGAACTTTGTTCGGTAGGTATATTAAATATTGCGTTTATGAAAGTGGTTTCATAACAAAAGTTGCTTTTAATTGCAATAAGTTATCGAATGGTATACAAATATTAAGAAATTTAATTGAAAAAAAATCGACTTGATTATCCAACTCTGAAGGCGCATAACAAAAATAATACAAATGCTATCAAGCTGAAATTTTGGGAACACTTATTTTTTACCGAGATTTCTTTATTTTATTAACAAAATTCGCTAATCTTTGACCTTGTCATCATCCCTATTGCTGCAGCAGTAATTGCTTTTTTTAAACTTTATTATTTATGACTTAAAAAAATTTAATATTAGGAAAGTTTTGAATTTATTTTTGCATACACACTTTGGGGCCCCCAAAGCCCCGGGGCCCCGTATACTTGATACGGCAGATACGGCGGTAGCTACGCCCCTGATTCTTACGCTAATCCATACCATTTGACAGGCGTAAGAATGTGTGCGTGGCCGACTCTGAAGACACAGTTCTGTGTACGGTGGGACTCCGTCCGCCTTTTTTTCTACGTTCATGGTTGTAACTATGACAGCTGGAGTTTTTGAAAAATGTGTACCTAAGTTCGTAAAATATACCGTACCTGATAATATGCCGTAGAGATCATCCTCATTCAAGTCTCCTGCGCCTCCACATCATAAACAGGTGACACGCCCGGTGAACATAACGCTGATAATGCGTTTTCAATAGGGTCATCGCGATTAGTTCTATGACTGGTGTCGAAATTTGTTGATGGCATAGGTTCCATATTATCTGCAAGTAAAAATGATACTTTTTTAATTATTATTAAAATAGGAATTAGGATGTAAAATTTGAAATTTTACCTTCCATTTGATAATTTATAGCCTGTTATTCTGATGCATAAGCTACATTGTTGCACAGTTTCATTAAATCTGATTAGTAGTTTTTGCATGAAAGTGGAACAATCACAATCACAAAAGTTTTAATACCATATTTATTTATGAAATTATTACCTAATAAAAATGTTTTAAAGCTTTCAGTTCTAAAAATGACAACCCTTTTATACAACGTTTCACCCTTTTTTGACCATTTACAATAGATAGCCTGCAGGGCTACTTACGCCTGTGTGCAAGAAAAGGATTTTGGCGCCCCTTTAGGCATATTTTTTTGGTTTCTTGGTTTTGGCGCCCCTAAAGATGGCGATTGGCGCCCCTAGAGGATGGCGCCCGTGTGCATTGCACACATTGCACATATGGTAGCGGGGGCCCTGATAGCCTGAGAAAGGACATAGGCTACGTTTTATTGCGTATGCGTATCAAATTTCTTTTTAACCGGTTTAGTAGTTTTTGCGTGAAAGTGAGACAGACAGACATACAGAATTATTAACGCATTTATAATTATAGAAAAGATTGTTCAAGTCGATTTATCAACAAAGTAAATTTAATTTTTTTTTTAATTTGCATATTAACTTTTAACTCTTGTTTCACTCCCTTAGAGGTTGATTTTTTAAAAACCCCGAAACATGTATTCGTTTATTTGTTTATCCGAGTATATTGTGTCCAAAATGAAGTAAATTCATTTAATTAAATTTCTTCAGACAAATTTTGAACCCGCGTTTTACCCCTTCAGGGGTATATAGGGGTAATAAAACGTTATACCTATAGTAAAATAAGGGCTTATTTTTTATTTTAAGTTAGTTACAAGTGAATTAGAGAAATTCTTTGAATGCATTTGCCATTTTTGTTTCTTTAAAAAAAATTAAGGAATATTTCCATTCAGCAAAATGAGCTACCTAACTATCCTGTATTTACCCTATGTAATAATCGGCCAAGACGAAGGGTTCCGTATCGTTATAGAGCCAAATAAGGCCAAAAATTGTGTTTTTTGTATGGGAGCCCCCCTTAAATTTTTATTTTATTTCAATATTAATATTAATTATGAAAGTACATGTATAATTAAAGACTTTGTGAAAATTTCATGTCCCTACCTGTTGCCATTATTGGTATCGAGAAAAAAAATAGGCAAAAAATTGTGTTTTTTGTATGGAAGCCACCCTTAAATATTTGTTTTATTTCAATTTTTTTAATGATTATTAAAGCACAAAATATATAATTAAGGATTTTGTGAAAATTTCAAGTGCCTAGCTGTTGTCGTTATTGATTACGAGCAAAAAAGTTTCTTGTATGGGAGCCCCCCTTAAATAATGACTTTATTTTGTTTTTAGTATTTGTTGTTATAGCGGCAACAGATTTACATAATCTGTGAAAATTTCAAAATTCTATCTACAGCGGTTCTTGAGTTACAGCCTGGAGACAGACGGACAGACGGACAGACGGACGGACGGACGGACAGACAACGAAGTCTTAGTAATAGGGTCCCGTTTTTACCCTTTGGGTACGGAACTCGAAAATCAGCGCGGTCACAATACACTAAAATTCTAAGTTATTTAAAAAAAATTGTAGATTCTAAATATTATACTACGTTCGATGCGATTTATACCTACTTCTTCTAAGAAATCCATTGTATTAATTTATTCCATGACATTTTTTTGAAATAAGCAATACTTACTGCGACAGTGCTACATTTTTTGGCAGATTATTTAATCAGTATTAAAATAAAACTGTAAAAATGTTTCTTTAAAAGTGTAAATATATGTACTTAAAAAAATATATATTATGTAGAAGGTACTCACCAATTTTTAAAAGTTAACTGCAGCAACTTCGACCTCAAGTATTTCCAGATCACAGACAAGCCCTCCAGAGTGCTTCCAGGTACACACACACACACATTCTACACTATACGTTTTTGCCAAAGTAGTCAAAACAATACTCAAACAAGTCCAGTAATCGTAAGAAAAGTCTAGGGTCCAGTAAACGTAAGCCAGGTCACAAAACTACAATTGAACGGAATACCTAAACGCATGCGGCGACGAAGGGTTCGTACAGAGCACTGATATTAGGAAAAAAGTTAACAAAAAGTTTTAAAAACTTGCTAATAACGTCACCTGAAATAAGCCAATGGGAACAACGAAATATTGTAATGTGCATTCCTGGCGCTTAACCTAGCCAATTCGAGCTTCGCAAAAACAATGTTATCAGTTCTTTTGTTTCTCACATATTCCTTCTCTACCGAGGACTCAAACGACGCTTGCTAGCTGTCTTGCTCTACTTAAGTTATAAGAAATGTAAATATGTAGTCAATAACAAAAATAATGTCACGGAATGTAGTAGTTCGAATGTAAAAGTATAGAAGTGAAGTCTGTAAAATATCAAAGTGTATCTTATAATAATTAACATTGTAATAAGGAAAAGTAACGCAGATAATTGTCCTGTATTATGTATACGGGAAACAAGAATAAAAAAAAAGTACATCTGTAAAATAAATATATTTCCTAAAAATAGTCTACACCCCTTTTATGAAAATAATGGTACGTAACGTTATTTTTCTGGTAATTGATAATGTTATGAAGCCCAGGTATCATGTTGAATTTATTAATAATAAGTAGACATCGGATTATATGCACGATCAAAGTGACGAAATATGCACAAAATATGCACAATCAAACGTTACTTAGTATTAAAATTTGTTATTTTTTCGATGAGTTTTCCGGTGGTGTCGCTAATAAATGCGCCAATATTCATCATTCCATTAAATCTAGGATTGGTCATTTCTTGCACAATACCAATAATTTTCTACCAACATTTTCATTACCTACTTTATTATTATTTTTTTAATGTTGTAATGTTCAATTTTTTTTCCAATGTGTAAAAAAATTGGTTTCTAGAAATATTATATTGTACCTACACGCTGCCTTAGTGCTTGAATGGGGGGTTTGGTCGGTGGGCCATTCAAGCACTAAGGCAGCGTACAGGTATCGGGTGTATCGCGGAACTCTTTAAATAGGAATGGGGCCACATATTTGAAATATTTTGGTCCATCGTGCCTCTATTTCTTGACCTCTGTGTGTATTATGATAGCTAGTTTGAAGACTAGGAGGGCATAATATGACTGTAATATGCACTATCAACGAAAAATTGCCAAAATATGCACTAACGCCTAAAAAGTGTCATTATATGCATCTGCATATTATGCAAATGCATATAATCCGATGTCTAATAATAACTTTTTTTTAATGAAAAAAGTGGGCAAACGAGCAAACGGGTCACCTGATGGAAAGCAACTTCCGTTGCCCATGGACACTCGCAGCATCAGAAGAGATGCAGGTGCGTTGCCGGCCTTTTACGAGGGAATGGGGTAATAGGGTAGGGGAGGGTAGAGAAGAGAATAGGGGAGGGTAGGGAAGGAAATAGGGGACGGTAGGGAAGGAAATAAGGGAGGGTAGGGAAGGGAAAAGGGTAGGGGATTGGGCCTCCGGTAAACTCACTCACTCGGCGAAACACAGCGCAAGCGCTGTTTCACGCCGGTTTTCTGTGAGCCCGTGGTATTTCTCCGGTCGAGCCGGCCCATTCGTGCCGAAGCATGGCTCTCCCACGGTAGAAATTTTTTATATACTTACCCAGTGGCGGGGCAAGACCTAAATTTGATGTGGGCAAGATTATATCTTGCGAGGCCCCCTAAAATATATTTTGCGAGGCCCCTGATGGATGACGCAAGAGGACTGATTTGTTGAGAGAAATAATTTTTGATACTTTTATTTATGAATAATTGGGTATCCAAACTCATAAATTCTTAAAAAAACCTCTCGGTCCTAGGGGCGCGAGGCCCCTTAGAGCGCGAGGCCGTGGGCGGTCGCCCACGTCGCCTACGCCTTGCGCCGCCTCTGTACTTACCCCAAAATCAATTAAATAATTATATTTATTTAATTGATTTTGGGGTAATTTGAATAACATGGCAACACAAGCCCGGGCACCACATACATAAAACCGGCTTCACGCGCGTTGTTTGAAGCAATCTGAATTAGAATATAGATAATAATATTATTATAGATGTTTATGGTATTACAGTTGGCTGAAAAGTTGAAGAAAAATTTATTAAAACCAAAGGTTGTCAATAGCTGGAAAACGCCTTTAGGCGTCTTCCGCATCTAAAAAGGAATTGGCCATTTTGCAGAAAGTTGAATTTATTGAAACGGCGTGCATTACGTTATTGTATTTTCAAAATTTGAGCATATATTGCACGTGTAAACTTTTATAATTTGTTTTAGCCAAAATATAAGCTACTAAAAAAATACGCCGATGGGCGTATGCCGCATCTGAATGTGACGTCCAAAGACGCCGATGGGCGTCCGCCGCAGCGAATGGGTTAAACGATCATCCCAATCCCAGTCAGTATTCTGTACATCGTGTTTGAGATGTTACAATTATATTGGTGCACCTGCCTTTCGGGTGGGCCGTTCCAGAATGTCGCAGTGCCGATGTATCTTCCTCCTTCCACGACGTCCTAACTGTCTAAGTTGGGATAACTCAGAGCGTGTTTCTGTAAAGGTGAAAAGGAGCGAAAGTTATAGCTGTTCATGACCCTCAGTAACCGTGTCTTAACGTCGTCCACAGTTCCTTGGTTAATGTCGGAGGACGTGTGTCTTGGGCGCTTTTCATTGAAGTTATGAGTGCCGATTGTCCAGCACCCGCCTAGTGCGTCCGCATATCTACCTTCTTCATCTCCTATTAGGATTCGGGCAGTACTGATGGAATCTCTGCAGCCATAGTTACGGCAAGTTGGAATGCCATTGATGTACAGAGTCTGTCTTCGATGTACTGAAGACGCCTCCGTGGTCTAGTGGTATAGAGCGCGGCTCTTAACTTAACCCACGACCTCCGGGTCTTGGGTTCGATTCCCGCGTTGGAAACATGATATTTCCAAGTTTGGTTCGGACAATGCAGGCTGATCACCTGATTGTCTGACAAGTAAGATGATCCATGCGTCGGATGGACATGTAAAAAGTCGGTCCTGCGCCTGATCTCTCGCCGGTCGTGTCGGTCTGCCGTCCCACTGGGTTATGAGAGTAAAGGAATAGAGAGTGCTCTTGTGTACTGCGCACACACTTGGGCACTATAAAATTACTCCTGCGTAGCTGGCCTGGTTTCAATGAAACCGGCCACCGTCACCGAATTCGGTGTGGGAGCTATTATTATTATTATTTGATCCAAACCAGAAAATAAAACGAAAATCGCACAACCGAAGCTTCCAGAAAAAAAGGACCAGGTTCCACAAATAAAATTTACATTTAATTTAGACCAATAATAAGTTGTTATTATATTTCAGTAGTTTTTTAAGTTAATAGTAATGTACCTTTTTAAATATGTACTTTATAATGTGACAATGTGTTATTTTTCCTATTTTCTATCTGTACCTTTTTTGAAAAATCTGGAGGTGATGGAGAAAAACTAAGTAAGTACACTCGAGGAAGTTGATTCCTATGCATGTCGCGGGTCAACTTAAACTGGTCAGTGGTCAGTGTTGGTCGGGAAAAAGAACAGGACAAAATCGTATTTCTATATTTCCATCTTGGTCATTTTGTGTTTACCAAAATATCAACATTGCGATCTCCTTGGCAACGATAGGTTTATTGGTCGCTATCTGTCGGCTATGCTCGTTCACGATAGAATCGTATTTTATTGGTCGCATTGCTTTTGACAAAATATAATCTACTTAGCGACCGCCTTAGCAACGAAAGTATTTACATTTTGAAGTTTTTGACACGGTCATCTTCAAAAATGTTTTGCAAATATTGGGAATTGATTTAAATAAGTAATATACTATTTTATTTCTCTCATCCGAACAATCTTTGAAAAAATTATTAAGTACTATATATACTTAATATTATATAAAATGTGTTTATTGAAACACTATAACCCATCCAATATGTGCAACAAAACAATGGACTTATTAACAGCAAATCGTTGAGCAGATCAAACTGGCCAACCTAATTCTACTCCCAATATCTTCGTCAATCAATATTATCATGAGTTGGTTAGTTGGAAAAGGCTACCCCGAAGGATTAAGTAAAACTTAAGTTATGTTTTTGAATTATATTCTCATTGCTGATTATTATAACAACCCAGAGTTCATAATAATACCTCAAGAAGAATACCTAAGAGTTCATAATGATTTTATAAGTTTTACGTTTTTCGATATTGTTTTAACGCTCAAATAAAATATCATCACGATATTATACAAGTGTGTTCTGATTTTTATGGTTTCTTGTAGATTAGAAAGATGTTGATCTATAATTCTAGAGCGTTTTTATTACATTACGCAAAACATAAAAATGAATAGTAAGTAGTAGGTTCAGATTCCCTAGGGCCTAGGATATTGATTGCTATCAAGAAAATTTTTCGTGAGTAGCATAGTGATTAGTGAGTAGCTTCTTTTTTTTTTTGATTAGACGAACAACAATTTCCTGTGCAAAACTTCTCGAAAGTTAATAAGTATTTCGATTTGATGGTCCTAAAATATGATTGTTCTATTAGTAGGAAAATGTTATTGTTAAATTATATAACTAAAGTAGCTAGTTTTTTGTATACCTCTCAGTATACAAAAAAATCTGCTGGTTAGATGTTTTAGGGTTTCATAGTCAACGAGGACGTCTTGTTAATTACAGAACCCTAAAAGGGGTGTAAAAGGGGTGACAGACGTGCGTAGACGTACGCGGACTTATGGCTCGACGATCTTTTTCGCCTGTATGTCACCTAAGTACGCCTCGGAGTATCTGTGAAAATGATCTTTAAGATGTGGTCAATAAGGTCAACCTTTATTACCACGTATTAAAGTTAATTTCATGAGTAATCGAGGTAACTTCTCAAAAATTTATAAAAGCGCAAGAGGGCGATTTTGACTTTATGAGAAGTATCCCAAGCATATATTATATGCTACCAAGAAGTAAAATTTTGCACCAAGGTATGCTAGATGGTTCCGAAAATACTAGGAGAACTCCGGATTCAATTTTTTTTATGAAATAAAACGGGGGCAAACGAGCAAACGGATCACCTGATGGAAAGCAACTACCGTCGCCCATGGACACTCGCAACATCAAAAGAGCTGCAGGTGCGTTGCCGGCCTTTTAACAGGGAAATGGGAATACGCTCTTTTCTTAAAGGTTTGTAGGTCTTGTAGGTCCGGAAATACTGCTGGTGACAGTTTGTACCAGAGTTTTACAGTGCGTGGCAGAAAGTTACGCGAGAAACGCACGGTGGAAGACTGCCACTCATCAAGGTGATGAGGATGGTATATTTTTCGCGTGGGACGATGGCAAAAAGTTGCAGGTGGTAATTGGTATGATTCCGAACAATTCCTCAGAGCACTCCCCGTGATACAGCCGATAGAGGATGCAGAGTGAAGCTACATCTCGGCGTAATTCCAGGGTGTTCAAGCTGTTTGAAACACTATGGCAGTCAACAATTCGAGCGGCTCTTCGTTGGATACGATCCAGAGGGAGCAGTTGGTATTTTGACGCCCATGCCCAGAGATGAGAACAATATTCCATATGAGGCCGAACCTGCGCCTTGTAGAGTTGTAGGCGCTGGTACGGACTGAAGAACTGTCTCGCTCTGTTCAGAACACCAAGCTTCTTCGAGGCTAACTTGGCCTTACCCTCGAGATGGTATCGAAACTGGACTTCGCTCGATATGTTAACGCCAAGTATTTCGATGCTAGGGGAGATGATTTAAGATGTGCCCTCTAAACGAGGATATACGACCATTGGTGACTTTTTAGTGGTGAACGCGCAGACTTGTGTCTTGGGGGGTTGAATTGGACCAAGTTACGTCCACCCCATTCGTAGACCTTCTCCAGTGAATTCTCCACCTTAGACACAAGTTCGTTTATATAATTAAAGATACAAGTATGGGGGTTGGGGCGCTGTTTTAATAACTGAAATAATTTATACTAGGTACTTACATACTATGCAAATTACATCCATCATCATCATCACTACGCAGAACACAGTCTTTATACAGAAAGCCTTATAAAATATAAGGCTTTAAAAAGAGTGAAAGTCGGTACCAGTCCCAAAAATTAAATATATTTTGTCATAGAATTCACGATTCTGAGCTGGTACCGACCGACTTCAAAATAATGAAGTACTGTCTTATACGAGTATTTCTCTATGTAATGAAGAGTGTATATTATAGAAATAGTTGAGACTAAAGAGTACGAATTATTAGTTAAGAGTATTAAAAGTACGAAATATTAGAGTACTAAAGTGTAAGAATTATTTAATATACTATTTATTTGAATAAGTAATGTTATTGTTTTCACTTGGAAGTCGGTTTTAATTAGAATTCGAAGTTAAGGATTTTCTTAATTTGCCCTCCTATCATTGTAAAATCCTGGCTACGCCCATGCGAATCTATAAATATGTTACATTACACGCAAACGCTCCCGGTGAGGGAGCACCTTTACACATTGAATCGAGACCATCCGTACTTGCAATAAATTATTATTGTTTCAAAAAATTCGCGAGCAGCGCGCTGTTGCCTCTCCGCACGGTACATGTGACGTTCCTCTGTAAATCTGGCAACCTCGCGTTGCAGAACAGGCTTATTGATACATTTTGATGCAGAGTAGACAGATTATGACATATTATGTCTATTTTGTCAACTTACATGGTATAGGTATTATTGAAGTAAGGAAAGGTCTTATCTACTTATTTTAAATATTTTGACGTGATTGCCCCGATGGAACGACTCTATCAGCAGTCTAATGCTGACTTCTCTCGGTACGTAATATCACGCGCCGCGCCGCGCCAGCTCTAGCCACTCAAGTGGTGGCTCAAGGTGGCGCGGGCTGGCTCGAGCAGGCGCGTCCGATCCGATTTATGTCGATAACTTCAAAGACGTGGCTCGGCGCGGCTCGTGATATTACGCGCCGTGAGAACGGGTAGCCCGAACTCACCTATTGGCTCGTGCTCGCTCGTTCAAATTACGCGCCGTGAGAAGCCAGCATAAGGTTCACGAGATCTGAAAAATACGTTTATGGCACCTAATAAACTACACTGCGCCCAGTAGTGACAAGACTTTCGGCCGATTCAGAAACTACGCATTTTTATAATTATTAAGTATCAGAATACTTCACTTAGAGCTCCGAAACTTTTAGTTAGCTTAGAATTTAAATGTTTTCCGGACACTAGAGAGGCCGTTAAAACTTAAGTGAAGCTCTTTAAGTAGTCGGCCTAAAATAATATTAGCTTTTAGAATAGACACTCGTTTGTAAATATTTCGAGGGACTCCGGCTTCGTCCTTACATTCGAAATCATTGTTTCTTGTTTGATATTTTTCATTTTAAAATTTGAAATAATTGACACTAAATTAGTAATATCGTCCTTGACTCAGTTCGTTGTTCTACCAAATAATGATCCGTAACACGTGGTCATTAGGGTCATATCTTATTCACCTCGTCTTAAAGATCATTTTCATAGAAACTCCAAGGCAAAAACACAAAACTGATGCGATTTGAACTGCTCCTGCCTTGCTTTAATGGAATTTTTGGACATAACAATGGAAAAGACAATTTATACCTAATGTTACTTAAATTGTGACAATCCAAAATAGGACAAAATGAAATCGGTGTTTTAGGCTAAAATTTAATTTAAATTGTCGCAATTTAAGTAATTTAGGTATTTCTATAAATAAGAGACTGTAAAATGTATTCCCTCAAAGCCTATCGGAATCCGTATAGTTATGATATGAAACTAAACCCACAGGCCAAAACTCCCACCCACAGGCCACAATGATTAATTTAAGAATGCTATTATTCCAAAGCAACTTACTACCTACCCATTTTTATCTACTGCTTAACGTAAAAACGCTCTAAAGATCAGCATCTTTCTAATCTACAAGAACATATTTTAACAAAAATCACAACACAAGTAAAAAGTGACAATATTTTATTTCACAGTAAAACAGTACTTAACAATTTACAATTCTGGTCATTTAAAAAATCTTTGGGATCTTAAAACGATCAGCAACATGAAACGAATTTGAAGACAAAACGTTACGTTAGTGTTCCGACTCTTACCATGACCATCAACGAAAATTGTAGAATGAGGGTGTGCTGTTGATATAGACTGGGTTGATCTGCTTAATTATAACCTGTGTATGACTTCATTGTTCTTATAGCACATTTTAGGTTAGTTGATGATTTGAAGCACATAAATGCTTAGATAAGCCACGTTTGAAGTGCATAATATTAAGTTCAGATAGGGGAAATAAATGTTTCACACCAATCATTCAGAACATGTTGAGAACTTAAAAAATTCAGAACCATATTTGCAAAACTTAAATTAATAATCCTGTCTAAACCTTCAAAACGTAAAAACTTTCGTTGCTAAGGCGGTTGCTAAGTGGGCATAGAGTTGGTCGGCTACGCTGATGATACGGCCGTCGTTTGTCGTGGCAAAACCTACCGCGAGGTGGTGATACTTGCTACGGCGGCTGTGGCGCAAGTGGTTAATCGGATTAGAGCACTCGGCCTAACGGTGGCCCTAGATAAATCCGAGGCCCTGTGTTTTCACAGGCCAAGGAATCCGCCGCCACCGGATCTGGCTGTGGTTGTGAGTGGAACTACTATAAAAGTTACTCCCACACTCACCTATTTGGGACTCATTCTAGACGGTCGATGGTCCTTCAAGGAGCACTTTCGTCGGCTCTCTGACAGGGTAACCAAATCCGCAGGGGCCTTGGCATCGTTGCTCCCGAACCTCGGAGGCCCAAATTTAGCATGTCGGCGCCTGTACATGGGCGTTATCCGCTCCATGTCCATGTACGGAGCTCCGATTTGGGCTGGGAGACTGTCGGCCGTCAACAGGCTTGTACTGGGGCGGTTGCAAAGAGTGATGGCGACGCGAGCGGTGCGTGGGTATCGAACCATCTCCCGCGATGCGGCATGCCTACTCGCTGGGAGTGTCCCGTGGGACATCGACGCAGAAGCTCTTGCCGACGTTTATTGGCGTTGCGCAGCGATTCGCGCGGGGGGCAGCAACCCCCTCCCGGACGTCGTGCGTCGGTGGAGGGCTGAGGCGAGCGAGAGGTCGTTAGACCTTTGGGCGGAGCGTTTGCAAGAACCGCTGGTAAGCATCGCCCTGATAGAAGCAATCCGCCCACTATTTAAAGAGTGGGTAAAACGGAGACACGGAGCACTCTCCTTCCATCTGACACAGATGCTGACCGGGCACGGCTGCTTTGGTCGGTACCTGTGCCAGATCGCGAGGAGAGAGAGTGACACAAGGTGTCACCACTGCCTTAACGAAATGGACACGGCCGAACACACATGGTCGACCTGTCCATCTTGGATGGAACAACGCGCGGCCCTTACGGCTGCCATTAGAGTGGACCTCTCCCTGCCAGCAATAATCCGGGCAATGTTGAGCAGCGATATTGCGTGGCAGGCGGTGAATGACTTTGCCCAAGATGTCATCACTGCAAAGGAGGAGGCCGAGCGCAGGAGAGAACGGGAGGCGCTCGACCCCTTGAGACGGCCGAGGAGAAGACGCGCACCACGGAGTGGCCGCAGCGCCTTGCCTTAGCCAGGATACTTGGGGTGGCAGTGTGGGGACACCGCCACCCATTGCACCGAGTTCCAGAGAGAGCCGTGATGCGCATGGTGCTCCTGCACATCGCGGCCCCCGTGTGGGCTTTTCTAGGCCACTTCGCGAGGTGACCTAGAAAAGCCTGCATGTTTTGATGAGTCTGGCACAGACAACCGTTGGTAAAGTTGCGGTGGGTTGATCGTGCCCGTAACTTTGCCTAAGCGGTGAGTGGAGCACCATGGGGTTTTAGTGGGTAGTTCCTCGGAGAGTCCCACATACCCCGGCCGATGTCCCCAATCCGCCGGGGATGCGTAATGCATTTCCCCATGTAAAAAAAAAAAAAAAAAAAAAGGCGGTTGCTAAGTAGCCGGCGTATGTTTATATTTCTCGGTATATGGTAAAAGTAAAGTGACCAATAACATAAGATTATGTCGTGTCATACGAGTATAACCGATTAACCGACAGATAGCGACCAATAAACTTATCGTCGCTAAGGAGATCGCTGTGTTGATATTTTGGCAAACACAAAACGACTAGGACGGAAGTATAGAAATACGATTCTGTCCTTTTCTTTTTCCCGACCAACATAATCGCGAAATTGGGCTGACCCGCTACCTGCATAGGAATCAACTTCCTCGAGTGTACATATTCGTAATCAGCGCATCAAATACCCTAGAATCAGCTATCAAATTCCTGAGAGGAAGTTATGACCCTCATTTTGCAGGCCTGTGTAATCTTTGAACAGATGCAGCACTATTTTTTCGGTCGATGACCAAAAACCGAAAATAGGTGCCATGGCGGTTTGTTTGCCGGTGTAAATTATGATGTTAAGCACATATCCAGTTACAGCCTCGCAGAGTTCATAACTTTTGATGCCGAATCGCGCTGCTTTGGTGCGGATACATTGCCGCCAACTTAAACGCCCTTTCCACAGCAGCAGCGACTCGTCAATTGATACTTCCCTGCGAGGCGTGTAACTGGATCTGAACTTTTTATTAAGGTAATTTAGCACCGGCTTTATTTTAGCCAGTTTTCGATTATCGCCGTGTGTATTCAAAGTTTGGTTGTCGACAAAATGCAGAAAACGCATGAGTAGCAAGTACCTATTTATACCCATGAGCTTCCGGAATGTTTGATGTTCCTTGGCTCCTTTACCGCTTCTTTTCTTATGAGCGGAAGTGGACGGTTCTTCCCTGGATAGTTATAGGATAGTTCAAGTAGTTATTCAGATTTCGTAGAGAGCGGTCGTGTGTTTGAATTCGTATTAAATCAGCAGACTGTATTGTGTGTCTTGGATCAGTTGAGCCCCTGTGAAGCCCGTGCTCCTGAGAGCCTTCGCCCCTTCACGGAGTTCCTCGGGTCGTGAGTGTGTGCTCCTGGGAGCCTTCGCCCCTTTACGGTGTTCTTTGAGTCGTGAGTGTGTGACTGTTTAGTGTTGGTGCAGATTTGCAAAGTTATTACAAGATCTGGCGCCGGCTGGACTTGAACCCGGGTGCATCGGAGTTTCGTACCGCTCTGCCGGACCGCTCAGCCACTAGGACGTGAGCCGCCGCCGCGAAATTAACCTTCGGTCTCTCCACGCCTAAAGTGTAAGCAGTGATCAATGGAGAAACCTAATGAGGCAGGCTGCTAACAGATGGCGCTACATGTTCTGTAAAATATTTTAAATCTACGATTGCGACGAAAAATTAAATATGTCTTTTGAATCAAACAATATTACCTTCAGGAAGAAAAACCAATATATATCAAGGTCCATGGATTCAGAAATACAAAATAATTCTTCCTTAAACTCATCGGAACCTGAAATTCATAAAAGTTTAGACCTATCTACCGGAATAAATATTGATTATGAAGAATTAAAAACAGAAATTTATGAATTGAAACTACAACTGGAAAGCAATAGAGAGGAACTTGACAACATCTTGCTTGAGAATATTGATCCAAAACGCATAATCTCTCGTCAGAGCGAGCATATAAATGCTCTTAAAGGTATTTGCGCAAACCCACGTAGCTGTGAGAAGAAAAAAATCAACTCGGCGAGAAAAAAGAAACGGCGATCAATACAGGACAATTACAGGAATCTGAATGAAGAGAATAATACTTCATTTAATTATTATACTGGAAACATAACTAGCGCACATAATTTAGACGAAGAACTATCATCTGCAGAAAAATGTAAAGAAGTTCATTCTTCCTCTCTGATTTCGACAGATTTCTCACTCGATAACCACCTATTAAAGCCAACTCAATATCAGCAATTATCGGGAAATAATGATGATTCGGAAAACACTGAACCGTGTTCAAAGATCATAGAGCTATCAACAGCACAGCCAGAAAAACATGAAAACAATAAAAAAACTATACAGGGTGACCGGTAATAGGTCTGTTTCCTTTTAACATGTAAAAATACATCACTTTTGCAGCCTAAAAAGCTATATCATACCCTGTCCAAAAGCTAACGGTTACCGAGATATTCAAGATTTTGTATTTTTTTCAAAAACACCCGATTTCAAAGGAAAACTTTAAATAAAAAAAAATCTACCTATTAATTTCTTAATCTTTAACATAATTTTAGTTCTTAGGTAGATAAACTACAAATACAAAAGTTATTTATCCATCTAAACAGGAAACAAAAATTAGCAGAGTGTTTCAAAAGTCTTAACAAAAAAAAATGAAAATGATTTTCCCTCATTTCACCCCTTATTGTTTAAAAAATCAATAAGACATTAGTCGTACAAATTACTTAATTAAATTCCTTATTTATTAAGCTATCCAAAAAGGTATAATTTGTAATGCAAAAATCTAAATAACATCTTACTTAGGGAATATTAAGGACCCTACGCCGATTTGTCCAAATGAAGAACCTGCTAACTACCTGAACTAGCAGGTAGTAAAATTCTAATTAGCAAATTGGAAAAGTCTAAATAAACATTTGCTACGTCAGGTTAAGTTAAATAAAAGTCTTTGAATAAAAATTAATATTTTATTTACATAATAAGTTGATAATTATTACGGTAAATCCTGTTCGAATTGTCGTCCTCGATTTCTGATGCACTTGCGTAATCTTAAGCGAAAATTAGATCGCGTTACTCTACTTGTTAAAGTTTCTCGGATTTCGTTTGCTGCATAAATTATTCTTCTCCTCAGTTCATGTACATCGCTAATAGGTGTTGCGTATACTAAAGACTTCATGTGGCCCCATAAATAATAATCGCAAGGAGTCAAATCTGGAGACCTTGCGGGCCAAGGTATTGGACCGCCGCGGCCAATCCAACGCTGCGGGAAATTTTGATCCAGCCATTGCCTAACTGTCACTCTGTAGTGTGCCGGGCATCCATCATGTTGGTATATCATACCTCTTCGGGTTTCAACTGGTATATCTTGCATGAGCTCGTGAAGATTATTTCTCAGGAAATTTTCATACGACTCCCCGTTTAAATTGTCCGGTAGAAAAAACGGCCCAATGCAATGATTATGCAAAATTCCCATCCAAACATTCAGGGAAAACCTCCTTTGATGAGCACCTTCTTTTGCCAAGTGGGGGTTTCCACCCTGGGGAGCCCAAAAGTGCATGTTGTGGTAGTTTGTTATGCCGTCACGCTCAAACTTCGACTCGTCGGTCCATAAAATCTTTCTTAAGAAGTTATAATCGTTTTCATCGGAGTGCAGCATAAAGCGGCAAAAATCGAGCCTCCTTGCAGGGTCTCCTTCTTCTAATGCTTGTACTGGTGTGTAGTGAAAAGGGTATAACCGAGCGCTATGTACGGTGAACCACACTTTCCACTGCGTTAAACCCAGTTGCTTCGCTACAATTCTTGTAGAGGTGGTCGGATCTCTTGCAAAACGTTCCAATATTCTCTCTTCGTCTTCTGCAACATAACGAGGAGGTCTTCCTGCATCACGTCGCCTTTGATGAACAGAGCCACTTTCCCGCACGCGTTGGTACGCCGCGGAAAAAACTCCAGCACTTGGTACATTAATTCGACGGGGAAAACGACGCCGGTACTCTTCCCGTGCAGCAGCTGCGTTGCCATCACAAAAACCGTAGCAGTACAGTATGTCAGCGTACTCTTCATTGCTAAAAGATGCCATTTTTGATAAACAAACTTGATCAAAAGGAATCGCAAATAAAACGTCAGCGCGCTCAGGACGAGAAGCGTTAACTAAACAAAAACTCTACATATTGCTCTTTAGACAGACCCGAACTGTTACGAACCGACGCGAACAGTTACGAAGAAACCGGATTTTTTTAAACCGACCAATAATAGATCGCTTCTTCCTCCGATAACAAAAGAATTTGACTACCTGGCAACCTAACCCTGAACAAATTGTAAGCCAAAAAAATTGTGCTGAGAGTTATTATCTTACCTTACCAGATGTTTGTGAATTTTTTGCACACAAATTATACCTTTTTGGATAGCTTAATAAATAAGGAATTTAATTAAGTAATTTGTACGACTAATGTCTTATTGATTTTTTAAACAATAAGGGGTGAAATGAGGGAAAATCATTTTCATTTTTTTTGTTAAGACCTTTGGAACACTCTGCTAATTTTTGTTTCCTGTTTAGATGGATAAATAACTTTTGTATTTGTAGTTTATCTACCTAAGAACTAAAATTATGTTAAAGATTAAGAAATTAATAGGTAGATTTTTTTTTATTTAAAGTTTTCCTTTGAAATCGGGTGTTTTTGAAAAAAATACAAAATCTTGAATATCTCGGTAACCGTTAGCTTTTGGACAGGGTATGATATAGCTTTTTAGGCTGCAAAAGTGATGTATTTTTACATGTTAAAAGGAAACAGACCTATTACCGGTCACCCTGTATACATAATAGGCGGTGAACAGTGTATAAATCTAGCAGAAAAACTAAATAAATCAAGACAAAATTCCCAATATGATAAGTACAGGGTTGTGTCATTCATTAAACCAGGTGCAACAACAAAAGAAATCCTAAAAACGTGTAAAACATTTGAATACTCTACAAAAGATCGGATTATTCTATCAGTGGGCGAACACGACAGAAACCCTACAGAAGTATCATCAGAACTTAGTGCGGCTTTAAAAACTCTACCTTGTCCAGTGTTTGTGTTGAGTGTAGGCCATAGTAAAATGCTAAACGAAAACAAACTGAACTGTACGTCTAGCACGAATCACTATCGAAAAAACATTCGTATCGTTAACGTAAGCCTTTTGTATGGAAACTTGAACAGCGCCTCTGGTGTGCGTAAATTAAACTAATTTCTAGAGCACGAACACTTAGACGTAAGTTTCGTATCGTTATCGTATCGAATACGTAACGCAACTTGAGCCGTAGTCCTAGCACGAACTATTGTAGATTTCGTATCGCAAACGTATCGAGTTGTCGATACGATAACGTTATACAATCTAAGTCGGAAGCACGAAGCACTTTCGAAATACTATCGAGACTTCGATACGATAACGTTAGATGACGTCACACCAACGTAAATATGAGTGAGAAAAATAGAATGAATGGTCGTAAAATTTAATGAACATTTCGTTCAAAAACTAGATACGTATTTAATTAATTAAAAACTTTGTGATTTGAGGGCACTTAAAACATAAATGTGTTCAAATTATGACGCAATATGAAGAAATTGTAGTAAAAGTTTATATTCATAAAGATAAATGGTATTTAATAATACAATTTATTACTAAAGCCAAGGACGTTGAAATAATAGCCGGACGGATCGCCATCAAGAAATAAGTGAAGCATAACAATGGCGCCGTTTTCACTATGTGTGAGAGAATTGAGTGTTGCCATATATGTAAAAAAATTCCCCGACTATATTTCGTCCCAGAATTAATTTGACGAAGTTGTTTCACGGGTCAAAATGTCTTCTGTCAAAAACTATAAGTAAATACTCGACATGTTACTAATACTTCCTCTAATTCTGTAACAAGTAACAACATAATAAAGTGCGACAACTGACAAGGCTTTAAATGGGTGGGGGCGCTGCTGGTAAAGGAGAACTGTCAAAAATGTCGTTTTTGTATAATGGCAGCGTTAGTTCCTTTTTTCGCCACGTTCATTTAAAGCCTTGTCGAGCTTTAAGGGCATAAACTGCGTTACGCGTGTGTACGCACGTGAGCACGTCGCGGGCCACGCTTTTGGTGCACGCACGTGAGCACGTTCGCGTGCTTATGCGCGGGCATCGGCGCGTGCATCCGCGTAACGCAGTTTTCTCAGTACAATTTTGACGTTGGAGGTGTACAGTCGAGTAATTATGGATAAATTAATGTTGTATTATTTATCAAGACGACGGCGACGACGAATTGCCAAAAAAAGACGCCAGCCAGTAAGCCCGTACGTTGAATCTAGGTTACTGTGCGGGGAATTCGTGGTGAAGTTTGGTATATTAAGAGAAAATGAAAGGTTTTTTTTCAAATATTTTAAAGTTTCATTACAAGTCTATGATGAATTATATTCAAAACTGGAGCCCTATTTGAAGACTAACAATCTACGATTGAAATCTACGTCAATCGTATCACCAATGGAACGATTTGCAATGACATTGCGGTAAGTAAAGACATTTCGATATTAATAATCATCTTTATTCATGTAAAAAAACAGTCATTATTTAACAAAAGTTTAGAACACTCATATTTGTTTGCCAATTTATGTAAGTCACATTACTGTTTAGCCACATCAAGCAAGAAAGAAGAAGAAGTTCTTATTGTTTCGGCAGTGACACCTGAATATGGCTTAAAATGTTTTTCTTGATGTGGTTCACTCTGTTCTTAGGACCGAAACACATAACCGCACACTTATTAATCATCATATTAATCACAGTTTCTTACATTTATTAATTATATTTTGTTATTTCTAAATTACACAGTTTTATCGTTTTCGTTTTTTTTTATTTATACCTACTTATTCACTAATTTTTTTATATACTTAATCACAACAGTCATCACAGTGTCTTGCATAAACGCTACGTTACAATTAGTTTTTGATTAATCATTTGAAATACACTAATAAAATCACAGGTTCAAGTTTAAAATAAAAAAACACAATAACAGTTAAAACAGTACAATAAGTCTATGTCTTAATTATATTAATATACCTACCTTACAAAGTATTAATTATAATGACGCATACTGATTGCAAGTTTTTACATATGAATATTTCCCTTATTAATTATTCCCTTCTATTACTAGATCGGGTACTAATATTATTTTAAATTCTTATTTATCATCACAATCATAATCACAGTTTACTACATAAAAGATTAAATTTAAGAAGAGGACATATGAAGGAGCAATGTTATGAGTAGGTTCAAAAAAAAGGTCCATTAAGTAAAAAAGGGGTCTATTGATACACTTTTTTATTTGACCCCAAAATAGGGTTTAAGATAAAAGTGTCCGAATCGACCCCGTTTCTTTCCTTATGAACATTACACCTCAAGGCTTGTAAACTTTTGGCGAATGCCCTTGCATATCATAATAATTGCACATGAGACCAGAAAAATATAAATATAAAATTGCGCTTTTTACTAACTTAAATAGTTCTTCATGTTCTTCTCTTTCTTTTGTTCTTAATAATTAAACAGTCTTAATCAAATCTTCAAAGTCTTTCTTGTTACCTATTTATTCATTGTTCGTATCTGATATTACATTTAAGGATTCTAAATCATTCGTTACCGTATTTTGCGTTAATGAAAGGTCATCAATGGTAATAATCATTTCTTTTTCTATATCAATCAAAGCTTCTAATAGTTTCGTACGAAATATTAATTTTTTAAAGCAACTCAATTTTTTTACAGTTGGTAATAATGACTTAAAAAAATTCAAGTCTTCGTCCATATTATCTGCAGTGTTATTCTTCACGCAATTTAACAACTCTAATTCGAAATCAGTTGGCGATTCGCACTTACGTTTCTTGGAAGATCGTGTTTCTTTGGTAACGCTGGAGCTGGTTCTAGGTACATTAATCAAATCTTCTTCAATAATCGTATTATTTTGTGAAGTTCTCGGTGACGCGTTTTGCTCTACTGACTGATTAAAATTGTCTGCCGATTCTTCTCCTTGAGTATTCGAGTTTGAATCTAAAAATGACAGCATGTCATAGTAAATGTATGTTTTATTTGCCCTGGAACCGGAGCCTGATTTAAGTTTTTTTTTAGTAGACCTCACTCTTATATAAGTGTCTCTTGCAGTTTTCCATCTTTGCTGCAGCTTTTTCACTGAAACAATAACACAGGTATTTTATTTTATTACAGATATTTAGTTAGTGGACATACCTTCGTCGATATTCATCTGGCGTATCATACAGGACTAACCACGGTCAGAAAAATAGTAACAGAAGTTTGTCAAATTATAATTGAAAGGTTAAAGGAATAATGTATACCAAAATTTTCCCGTGCGCTATGGGAAGAGACTGAAAAAGGTTTTTTAACGCAAGCCCAGTTTCCTAACTGCATAGGTGCAATAGACGGAAAACATATACGCATTATAAGACCTCCACATAGTGGTTCCCTCTATTACAACTATAAGCATTACTATTCTATTGTACTGCTTGCAATGTGTAACGCCAACTATGAGTTTACCTATATAAACGTGGGAGTGCAGGGTAAAGAATCTGACTCCGCAATTTTCACACAAAGCCGATTGTACGAACAAATCAACAATGACTTAATAGATATTCTTCCTGCCAAAGCATTGCCCGTAATACACAATGATAAACCAACCAACATTGCTGCAACCGCAGCTTTGCCCTATATTATTGTAGGAGATGAAGCATTTGGGTTATCTAGCCATGTCATGCGGCCATATGCTCGAGCTCTCGATTTAAACTACAAAAAAAAAATATTCAATTATAGGTTAACGAGAGCGCGACGTTATATTGAGTGTACATTTGGTATCATGGCTAATAAATTTCGCATACTCCATCGTCCATTGAACGTTGGAAAAGACAAAGCAATTTGTTTTCTTAAAACAATTTGTATTTTGCATAATTTTATAAGATCAAGAAGTCAAATTAATGACTTTCATGATATTGTCATTATACCAGACCATATACGTTCAGTTCGGGGGTTAATTGGAAATACCCACAGAGATTCGTATACATTACGCGATAACTTCGCAGATTATTTCGTTGCAGACGGACAGCTGTCATGGCAAGATCGCAGTATTTATTGAAGATAGTTGGCTTTTTTATAATTTATGTACATTCAATAATTGAATTTTCACGGTTTTTTACCACACATTTTTTATTAACATAGCAGGCATATTTTAATAATATACCTAATGATTTTATTTGTTAAATTCATCGGATGTAACCAAATAACTTAGATTGTTGTAAACTAAAGTTGAGAGATGTCAAAGAAAAACCTACAAAACTACAAAACGCACGCTTATTTTACAAAGTTACTGGCCCAATTCTAAAACCAATATAATAAATATTTTAGTTGATAATTGTTTTATTTATTTACCTACCGATCCACTGTTTCTGCCCTAAAATGATTTTGAACCCTAAATACACCGATAGTGTAAAGTAGTGTGAAGCTCGCAGTCGTGAACATACTGGTTGTCTCGTGACGCGCAAAATGGCGGCGACCGCGTGGCCGAAAGCAAGAACTTTGGAATCTATCGAGCAATATAAAACCATACCAATATTATGGGACATTGTTCACACGAATTTCACAATGTTCAGAAATACGCAGTATCTCTGCACTAGTTTTGAATATAAGCATGATTTTATATTTACGTAGGTAAATTATTGTAAATATTCCCAGTTTTAATTTTATAGTTGGATTAATTGTTGAAAACATTTAATTGACACAAATAAAATTGAAATAACTAATTATATATAACTAATTGCATAGATTATTAAAAATAAAAATTTGGCGCAAAGAATAGTTTACCTAACCTACGTTATTATAAAATAAATAAAGAGTGTAGGTACTTACCTTGTATGTTTTTTTCTGCTTCACTCCAGTCATCATAATTTTCAAACAGTACTTTACAAATGTCTAGCCATGCTTTTGATTTAGCGTCCCGGTCTTTAAATATTTCGCTTGATTGGTCCCATATGGCAGGACGACACTGAACTTCAACAATTACCCTTTCTGTATCAAAATTTGTCATTTTTTGTTATGGGCCGGGCACGCGCGTGCGGTCGGTTCGAGATAGCGCTGTCAACTGAACAAGCACGCGCGTGCACCCGCTAGCGGGCTTCGCGCGTGGACCCGTCCAACGTGATGCGTGATCACGTCGCGTGCATGCGTGCCCCATTGCACGGAAGTATCACGCGACGGGCTTACGAGCGTGTGCACGCGCATGGGCACGCGCGGGTCGTTTTTGTATGGACACGCGAGAGGCACGCTTAACGCAGTTTATGCCCTAATAAAAAAGGGTCAGCACTTGAGTTTTTTGTTAATACTGTGGTATATTAGTGATCGAAGGTTGTGACACTTTAAATTCTTGTGTCGATGACTGGATGGTGTTTAAGTACCTTTCTTGCTTTCTATTTTCAGCCATCATTATCCATCAATTATGATTTTTGGTAAAATACATACTATGTTATGACACGTCAATGGCATTACTGCTTTTCGTACGTAATCTCTAGAGTAGAAAGTATTTTGGTATTAAGCAAATATAGTATACTAAATAGTAGTACAATATGGTATGCACTTCCAAATTTTAAGTAAGCACTAATATACTTATTTATTGTTCTGATTGAAATAGGTTGTTGGTGAGGAGGAAGATAGCTTGTCAGGTACTCATCTGCAAGTTGCAGCCACCGAAACTGCAGATGAATTGACTGTCGACGATGTTCCTTATGAATATACTCCAATTCTTGAAGGTTGGTATTTTTTAAATTTATCTTTCATTTACTTTAGATCCTTACTATAATAATATAACACATTACTCTTTAATTTGAAATAACTACTAGTTTTATTAAGTACTTATAGTAAAATATTTTAAAAATATCTTATACAAAAACTAGTCAAGTAGGTATCCAGCAAAGCACATTCATCAAAAATAAGATCTTGAGAACTAGACCTTACAGAATAGTATCAACATTGTATCAAAATTTTTACAGATACATGGAATACCCCAGGAACAAGCAGTCAACCTACAGTCGCTCCGCCGCCTCTTCCTTCACAACCACCAGCACCTAAACAACCAGCAGCTCCAGGGGAAACCCAGTGGCAACCACCAAAAAAAAAGAAAAAGTCCGAAGACCCAGCTTTAATATTTAAGGAGCTTGAGGAGACTGCAAGGGAGTATGAAAGGGAGCGTGACCGAATTGTGTATGAATTAGAAAGAGGATTCGACAGCGTGATGTAGAGCTCCATTTACAAGCTCAGTGGTTAGAGTTTATGAAAGAGGCTTTGAAAGTATTAAGAACTTATTTGGAGAGAAGAAGTGAGTAGTGCTTGTTTTAATATCGCAGCATTGTACAAATCTCATTGGTTTTAAATGCTGTTTAAGTTAAGCTTTTATAATTGTATATGTTTTATTTGGTGAATAAATAAATAAATAAATAATAATTTATTTATTTAGCTTCATCAATACACATCACCTATCACTTCTTTTTCTAAAGAAAAGATGAATTTCATGTTTAAATTAAATTTATTGTGCTTAAATATGAATAAAAAAAAACTTTAATGATACCTTTATTTGGATTTTAAATGCTCACATAAAAACCGAAATTAATTACTTTAAATATTATGTAGTCTATCAATCACAAACTATATAGAATGCTAACGCATCAGACGGAACTCTTCCATAGTGAAAAAACGTGCCTTATAACCACTCATATTGATTTTGACATTTTGTTTTTTTTATAATGGGACTGGAGGTGTTTTTTTAAATTTCTTGGACTGGAGTTTAGAGTTTGGCAAAAGTATTTTGGCCCAAAAGGCTGCCATAATAAAAAGAAGAAGAAGGATGCAGCTTTGCAAATTATATAGATATATATTTTATAATATAATAAATAGGTACCAATAATAATCACTAGGTACTTGTTTTGAGGAAAGGTTTTGATAAATTAAATTCAAGTTATTTTAATTATTAAGTTTTTTATTTTCAATTTCTTTTTATACAGAGTGTAACAAAACTAAGTAATAATACTTTAGGGTGTGTACGTGTTTCTTGTAGAGAGTTCACTGTGAAAGTAGCAGCGCTGAAAGACAATTTTTTTTCAGTTTTGTATGGGGAAACTCGTGACCCTCGGGCCCTTGCCGATACAAAAGTGAAAAAAGATTAGTATTTCAGCGCTGCTACTTTCACAGTGAACTCTATACAAGGAACACGTAGACACCCTAAAGTATTATCACTTAGTTTTGTTACACCCTGTATTTAACAAATCAAAATCAAAATATATTTATTTCTAAATAGGTTAACCAAGTTAATACTTTAGAACGTCTACATGAGGCCTACCACCGGTTCGGGAACTAACCCGCTAGAAGAACCGGCGTAAGAAACTCGCACGGGGCCATCTTTTACTAAAAAGATGGAAAATTACAATAGTCACTTAAACTAATTTACAAAAAGTATGTAAGAATGTGTCATATTTATTATAGAAGCAGCTTACAAAACAAGTTTATAATCTAGCCGCTAGATTATAAACTTGTTCTTAGCGTTACTCCTAAAAACACAGTAGTGTCAACAAGATTAATTTTCTCATCATTTAATAACAAATTGGTTTGCACTTGCTTAACATTTGGCAAGGTAAATCTTAAACATTTTGTTTTATTGGAATTGAGAAGTAAGTTATGTACTATCAGAGAAGTTGATTCCTATGCAGATGGGGGACCTACGTAGTTTGGTTGCGTTACGTCAAACCCAGCCGACAGATCAAAAATATCATTAAATTGATAAGATTCGACCAATTGACGTTGGTCTGTCAACTGCCTAGGAATAAATTTCCTCGATGGTACATTAAACCAATTTACTATTTTTGAGAGAGCACTTTTTACCTCGTCATAATTTGACTGTTGCCGTCGTCTGTTTCACTTTAAAAATAAGTGAAGTTTGTGAAATTATAAAAAAGTTCACATTTAAATAATTTTCAAAGCAAACCTAATAGTACACTTAATGAAGACCAAAAACTGCCAAATAGGGGAAATAATTCGTGTAAAGCCAATTTTTGGCATAGTTGTTTGGAATGGTGTCTGAAGCAATATACTCAAAGTACTGATGGGTGGGGGTGAAGCTAACGGGTAGGGGGGGGGGGGGGGTGTAAAGGTCCCTTTTTCAGGTTTTTTTTCAATAACTCGAAAACGGTAGCTCACAACAAAAAATGATCTATTATTCAAATAATCTACATAAAATTCTCTCCAAAAAAGGTTATAAGCATTTTTTCGCTAGGATCAATAATTAACGAGTTTATTAAAGGAGAAATGTTAATTATGATCAATTCTCACGTTTCATTTAACGTCTTGGCTCAAATCAAACTGGTAGCACGCATGCCGCGCTCCTGTGGCGTCGTCGGGCGGCAAGGTCACCGCCAACCAATCACGACGCACCGGTGGAGTGGCGTGAGCGGCTCCTCGCACTGTGATTCGCGTATAGCGCCCAGAGTATGTTTACGCGGGAAAGGGCAGGTGGCTCAGTACAGCACGCGATCTAGTGGAAGCGATTGTGTGCGTGCGCCGAGCTTGTTGCCAAAATTGATCAGAACGTCGCGAGTTGTGTTTTTTTTTTTCGATCGACATTACAACATGTCGGAAAAGTGTTTAATTTGTGATGATGTAGTCGAAACGGACTTGTGTAGAGTCGGAAGTAAAGGGATAATTGGGATAATAAATGCGAGTGCGTTAAGGAAAGATGGGAAAGATACACGTTTAAAGAATAAGACGACTGGTGTTGTTCACAATGCTTGCAGAAGAGAATACGTTAGAAGTGACTCAATAAAGCGGTTCTTAAAAGAACTAGCTCTTTCAGAGCAACCATCAAAATCACGTGGTGTCTCTTGTTTGCGTTCAGGACAAAGTCAATTTGATTTTAAAACAAAGTGTTTTTTTTGCACAGAAGAATATGACGAGGAGGCGGAAAGAAAAAAACCTTATTCTAAACGCCGAACCATAATCAAAGTATGTACGACTACGTTTCACAATTCCGTGCTTTTTCGTGGGAAGGAAAGAAATGATGAGTGGGGTAACGACGTAGTAAGACGTATCTGCACTGTTGGTGATCTACACGCAGTAGACGCAATATATCACGCAGATTGTTACAAACAATTCACTATTGCCTCTCTACCTTCAAAAAGAAAGGCTGGACGCCCCATTGATGAAGGGATTTCAGAAGCAATGAACGAAATCTGCGATTACATTGAAAAAAACGATAACTGCCAATTTTCTATGGATGAGTTGCTAGGACAGATTACGGGAGAACCACCAACTCTCAAAACCATCAAAGCTAGAATAAAGGAAAAATATGGGGACCAAATTGTTTTCAGTACAACTCGCACCAAACAAACAGTCGTCTGCTTTCGTGCAACTGGCGAAAAAAATTTAAACGACGCGTGGTACACGTCAAGGAGTACTGATGAACAAACAGAAAATGAGAGAATTGTACAAAAAGCTGCAGAGATTATCTTGAAAGATATTGAATCTATGGCTTACGACAACAGTACCTATCCTCCTTTAACTAGTTTCTGCAAGGAGGCTGAAGAATTGATACCTCAATCTCTTGCAGTTTTCATGGACTGCCTTGTAAAGAAAAAACGGTCAAGAGAGGCTGCGAAAAAAAAAATGACAACTATAGCTCATACACTTATTGCTGCTGTTCGCCCTCGATGTTTCACATCCCCCATTTTGTCCAGCATCGCTTTGCTCATATACCGAAAATATGGATCCAAGAACTTAGTGGACCTTCTGTCGAAGTTGGGATTGAGTGCCTCTTATTACGAGGCTCAACAGCTAGAGCTCTCCACCATCCACCATACGGAAGAGCCTATTACAGTTGGATCGTTTCTTCAATTTGTCTTTGATAATGCCGACTTTAATGTATCCACTCTTGATGGCCGGAATACGTTCCACAGTATGGGAGGTATCAAATGTGTTACACCCGCCCACAATCTCCATGCATCCACAAATGTCAAAAAGTTGAATTCTGCTCCACCCCAGGAAGAAGTGGGCCAGCTGGGAGTTCTGGAGGTGCAAACATTTGAGGGAAGGGGAACCAACGCATTGGAGCAAATTATCATAGAAGACTTGAGCTTACTGAAGCCCATCCCCTGTGACATATTCACACCTACTATTCAAGATCTATTGTGGATGAGTGGTAAATGGCTCCAGGAGGTGGAACCTACTTTGGAAGTGGCTAACATTCCAGAATGGAAAGGTTTTATGCAATTGACAAGTAAATTAACAAACATGGAAAAAACTTCGGTAACTTTTCTCCCATTTATCAATTCGCCACCAAGTGAGTACAGCACTATACGAACAGCATTACAGTATGCCTCAAAGAAAAGTCAGGAGGTAGGAGCCACCATTGTTTTCGTAACATTCGACCAGCCTTTGTATTTAAAGGCCAGGGAAATCACTTTTGGGACCATTATGGTGAGACTTGGTGGGTTTCACCTTCTAATGTCCTTTTTGGGCTGCATTGGTCACACAATGGCTGGATCTGGACTGAAAGATGTACTATGTACAATTTTTGCTGCTAATTCAGTTGACAAGATGTTAACAGGACATGCTTACAGCCGAGCAGTTCGAGGGCATTTGCTCGTTCAGCTTGTTTTAGCTCATATTATTCTAGATAGAGCTAACGTCTCAGAAGAAGAGAAGAGGGACATCTCGACTTTGTTGAGCAACATGAAAGAATTTACTCCAGACAAAGTTGAAGAGAATGCTTCCTTGATGTCAACTTTGAAGAAATTTCAGAACCATCTGGAAATTCTTAAAGAGAATGGGCCAACCGCTGCATTGTGGGTGCAGTATTTCAATATGGTTACCCTCATGAAAAAGTACATTGATTCTGAGCGTTGTGGTGATTCGGACGGCCACTTGGCATGTGTACAACAGATGATTCCATTCTTCCATGCAAGTGGACACTTCCAATACGCGAAATGTGCCCATCTCTACGTGCAAGACATGATAAATATGAAAAACAGTCACCCTGAAACGTACAAGGAGTTTGCAGAAAAAGGCTTCTTCACCATCAATCGCACAGGCACACCTTGGGCAGGAGTTTGGTCGGATATGGTCATAGAGCAAACTCTCATGCGTTCCATGAAAAGTTCAGGCGGCCTGACGCGAGGAAGAGGAATTACTGATTCTGTATTGGCCAAATGGATTTGTGGATCACCAGGATGCACCGCCATCTGCACTTCATTGGAAGAGTTCGCCGAAGTGGTTTTTGCTAGTGGAGAACAGCACGTTGATTTCCGGCTATCACGGCAACAGAGAGATTCACAAGATAGAGCTAAGATTCGAGAATGGTTCAGTGAACATCCTCCATTTCCAAAATTGAATTCGCTAATGTCCCTGTCAACGGGCATCCTGGGCAATTCCAAAGTAAACTGCCACCAAGCCCTAGATATTGGCACTAAAACGATGCAAAGTTTCATTGGCTGCAAATTCAGTGACATGAAGCAATCTAAGAAGAATGTGGTTTTGTCACTAGCCAGTATGAGCAGTAGCATTAAAATCAATGATGAGACAGTTACTGTTAACCCTATGACAATTTTTCAAAGAACTGTCATAGCCAAAAAGAACGAAGAAGATGTTGCAGACCTTTTGTCTTATGAACTAACCCCATTCCCAATGGCTCTGTTCCACGAGGGTGTAATGCGAAAAGGGAAGAAGTCATCCCTCTACGATGTTTTGCCAGTAGAGAACAACGCAGCTCTCGATCTCAACCAAACCAACAATGTGGTAGATGGTGGTTTCCTACTACATCGTATGAAATGGAAAGCGTCCTCCAACGTTTCTTCGATTTGCGATCAGTACATTACCTACGTACAGAAACATTACGGTCCAAATTGTATGGTGGTTTTTGATGGTTACGGTGATGTCAACAGCACAAAACGAGCAGAGCAGAAGCGTCGAGGTCTGACTAAAACGTCGGTTGACATTAACTGTAACGAAAATACAATCATCACTGTTCAACAGGAGCATTTCCTCGCCAATGAAAAGAATAAAACGAAGCTGATTCAGTTCCTCACTGAAAAAATAATAGCAGCAGGGATTGAAACAACTGTTGCAACAGGAGATGCTGATGGTACTATTGTCAGGTGCGGGTTGGATAAGGCTGCCGTTCATCCAACTGTCGTAATAGTTGGAGAGGATGTCGATTTGATAGTCCTTCTCATGGGATTAGCTCCACCAAATATCAACGTATTCTTTATGAAACCAGGGCGTGGAAAGGTGGACACCAAATTGTTTTCAGTGCAACAACTTCAACAGCTTCCATTTGCCAAAACAATTCTCCTTCTCCACAGCTTTTCCGGATGCGACACAACCTCAGCAATCCATGGCAAGGGCAAAGTCGGAATTACTAAACTGTTCACGGCTAAACCAGACCTGACCCAAAAAATCTCAGACATTTTCAGTGAGCTGTCAACATTACCTCAGAGTATTGAACAGGCCGGCGAGAAACTGTTTCTGGCTATTTACCAAGCGCCTGCCGAGGAACAAAATCTCAATAAATACCGGTACTCAGCTTTTTTGAGAGCATCGATGAAGCCGAAATCAGATCTGGCCACTCTTCCTCCCACCAGAGGAGCTTCGAAGCAGCACTCGATGAGAGTCTATCTACAGGTAATATTAATTACATAAGTTGTTAAAGTTAAGTGTTAAGTAGTTTGTATGTATGGATGGATGTTTGTTACTCTCACGCTTCAACCGCTGAACTGATTTCAATGAAATTTAGCACACAGATAAATCATGTCCTGGATTAACATAATATCTATCACCGTGAAGTCTACGCGTACAAATTCAGAGGCGGCCGCTAGTACTGTAATATAAATATATATTTGAGCTAAATACTTACGTTGGTCTTATTACTAACTTTTACAGATGCAACAATGGCTCGGCAACCCCCTACCACCCATTCAATGGGGCTGGGCCAGAGGAGACGATGGCATCCTAAAACCAGTGACAACTAACGATCCTGTGGCACCTGACTCCATTCTCAACACCATATTTTGCCGATGCACGACTGGGTGTGGGGTGCGATGCGGCTGCCGGAAAGCGGGGATTGCCTGCTCCAGTGTCTGCGGTGTATGCTCCGGCTCGTGCACTAATGGAACTCCCATCGAAAACATCGTCGACGATGATGATATTTTAGATTTAAAAGATAATTAGATTTTTTTTAAAGAAATATACGTTCATTTTAGCATTGACCATTTTCTTTCCTTCATATCTCATCAAATATTGATCCCAGCAAAAAAATGCTTATAACCTTTTTTGGAGAGAATTTTATGTAAATTATTTGAATAATAGATCATTTTTTGTTGTGAGCTACCGTTTTCGAGTTATTGAAAAAAAACCTGAAAAAGGGACCTCTACACCCCCCCCTACCCGTTAGCTTCACCCCCACCCATCAGTACTTTGAGTATATTGCTTCAGACACCATTCCAAACAACTATGCCAAAAATTGGCTTTACACGAATTATTTCCCCTATTTTTCCTTCATTGAGTGGACTATAAGGCTCAACTCACACTGGCACAGAGTCGAAGCGAAGCGACGCGTCATGTTTTGCACGGCGACGCGCGTGTTCGCGCGGCGACGTGCGTCTGCGCGCGACGATGCTCGTATTAGCGCGTTCGGATCACAGTGCTGGACTAGTGACTTTCGAACATTCGTGAATGGTGCTCGCTCGGCAGTATACGATGGTTGATATCGATCTTATCATGATTGCGCTAATATCAGAAGTTGAAGAGGAAGAAAGTAAAATTATATCAGAAGCTGAGAATAGGAAAATAAAACGAAAATTTTGGGTTCACGAGTTATGGAAGAAAAGACATATTCTTGGCGAATTCAAAACACTTTGTAGTAACGATTTAAGCCAGGACCCAAGATATTTTTATGATTATTATAAAATGGGCTTAGATAAATTTGAAAATTTGGTAAATATTTTGAGGCCTCACATCCAAAAGCAAGAAACAAATTTAAGAATACCTATTTCCGTTGAAGAGCGGATATCAATATGCTTGAGGTATGTACGTAAATTTTTAAGAGCTATTATTGTTATTTTTGATCGACTATGACTCGGAAAACTGTGTTCGAATTCAGCGCAAGCATAGTAATACTGGACTTGATGAACGAGCGGTACCCCTTGTGTGAGTTTGATCGAGTACGAAACGTTACTATCGCGTCTGCGTCACAGCCGAATTAGTATGGGAAATCGAACAGCGCCCCTAGCGGACGTATGGGGAAGTTTTGATTCCGACAGACGCGATAGTAACGTTTCGTACTCGATCAAACTCACACTAGCCCCTCGGATGTGTGTGCATTTGTTATTTCAATTTGCTTTTAAATGATAGGCGGTGGTAGTGCCGTAACGTACCTAGTAGTTCTGTAATTTTGCGTGAGAAGACCTTTATAACATCAGTGGATTTTTCTCGAGCGTCGTCAGAACACCCTGCCTTAGTTTCGTTACAATATGATCGACAGTTTGAGAACACAAATAGGACAAAAATAAAAGCATTTGTTTTTATTTATATAGATTTATTTATCTTGAATCATAATTTTTACGCATTATTATACAAGGTGTAAGGAACAGTTCTCCAGAAACTGATAGCATGCATATATCACATCATTTTAAGCTAAAAACTACATGACATTATTTCCGGAAAGTATAGGTAGGTATGACAAAAAATAAGTATTTATAATTTTTTGGAGAACCGTCCCACCCTGTTTACTTAGTTTAATAATTAATAAATCAGGGCATTCATCAGCCATACATAACGTCATTCACTGTAGTCATTATCGCCTTCCCTCCGTTGCCGCGTCGTCATCCCAATCGGCAATGGTATGTACGGTGAAGGTGGCAGCTCGAGATTTTCTATACGATAGCTCGAAGAAGTGCTATTTCCGAACTGATTAATGGTTGTGCAGTTGGTACTGGTTGACGTATTTGTAGAAGGAGTATAAGTGGTTGGTAGCTGTATTGTATAATAGCCGGTATTTGGCTGCATTGTATATGTGTTAACATTATAGTTAGTGGAATTAGATTGCAGCTGAAGACTTTCTGATTCGGTTCGTAGTTCTGTTGTATAGCCACTGGATGAAGAAGTATTTGCTTGCCTTGGGTTGATATTAGTTGTTTCAGGTTGAAAGGAAGCATTGGAAGCAACTTTTATTTCCGCGTCAGTTACTAAAAGTAATATCTGTCGTTTCAGTTGCGCTTGCATTTGTATTGGCATCTGTTTAACGGTTTTAGACATAGAGAGAAAAAATGTGTCTGTTGGATCTTCTTCTTTTTTCTTATTTTCCAGATATTGCGCGAATAACATTTGTGATAGTGGTTGGGACTTCTTTCGTGTAGTATCGGAATGGTTGGATAATTGTGATTAGGGGCGAAATGGCAACGCAGCGGACAAGTTGGTGTCGGTATCAGTGTTTAGGTCAGTTTCTTCGGAGCTATCTAAGTTACACGTCTGTGGTTTGTTCTGCAAGTATGGTTTTAAAAACTCCAATTCTTTTTCAAATCTTATTGGCTTATCATTTGATCTAGCAGAACCACTCTTAAATTGCCTTAATCTAATGGCCTTTTTGTAGCAATCTCGAATTCTTTTCCACCGCTTTTGACACTCCGCCTCTGAAAAAGGAACACAAAATTGTAACTTTTATTTTAATCTAATAAAATGTATTATTTACGTGTATTTTTTAAATTGTTACAGATTTCTGACTACGGCGATAAGCTTTCAAGCCTTAGGTCAAAGTTATCGAGTAGGATACAGCACTGTTTTAACAATTGTACATGAAGTTTGCGCAGCAATATGGAAATATTTACAGCCACTTGTTATGCCGAAGCCTACACAAGAATTATGGACTAAAATAGAGGAGGAATTCAGAACCATATGGAATTTCCCTAATTGTATAGGGGCAATTGACGGTAAACACGTCAATATAAGGGCTCCCTGGAATAGTGGCAGTCTCTACTTTAATTACAAAAAATATTTCAGTACTGTCTTGTTAGCCGTTGTTGACGCAAAGTACAAATTCATTATTGTTGACATTGGAGCATATGGACGTAACAGTGATAGCGGCATATTAAACAGCTCTAAATTTGGACAAAGATTACAAAATAATACGATTGCTATACCGCCTAATAAAAGGTTGCCAGGTATGATAGAAGAAATGCCACATGTTTTTGTAGGAGACGAAGCATTTCCCTTGTCCGAACACATTATGAGACCATATCCTGGAAATCAGGTGTCTGACAATCATGAAAAGAAAATTTTTAATTATCGCTTAAGTCGAGCAAGGCGCCTAGTAGAAAGTGCTTTCGGAATCCTGTCACAAAAATTTGAGGTTTTTCAAAAAAAAATAAAAATGCAACCGATGCATCTTGATTCTATGGTTCTTGCATGCACATGTTTGCATAATTACATAAGAGAAAATGACGAACTCGAAAACTTGCAATTGCCAAGTAATAGTATATTACAAAATATGCGGTCAGTCGATAACCAAACTACGTCAAATGCCATGGTGATCAGAGATAAATTCAAATCTTATTTTATATCCGAGCATGGGGCAGTACCATGGCAAAACGAAATGATCACACGATGTTAAAAAAGTGGTCATAATGTTACATTATTAAACACAACTGAATACTTCATTGGATTTACATCGCGTGTACATAAAATAAAGGGTGTAAAAAAATTACCCCCAGAACCGAAAGTGGGGAAAACTACTCGTCAATACAAACATTTTTTCCCAAGAAACCATACCTGGGAAATCAAGGGTTTCCAGGATAATCGGTTTCAAAGTATATACTTGAATTGATGATATTTCATACAATTCGTGTTATTTACCCTGTTACCGATTTCGTTAGCGATTTTAAATGCTGGTAGCATGATACAAAACACGAATATGTTAATATAACAACCAAATGAGTACAAACTACGCACCTAATTATCCCTGAAAAACTTGATTTCCCAGGTATAGTTTCTTGAGGGAAAATGTTCGCATTGATAAGTAGTGTTCCCCACTTTCGGTTCTGGGTTTAATTTTTTTACACCCTTTATAACTATTGTGTATGTTATGTAAATGTAATAATAAACAGTTAGAACTTACCAGAAATTTGCATTTCACCGCTTACTTTTTGCCAGGCATTTTTCCTACAATTTTTATCACTGTAGGTTTTCGCCTTGACGTTAAACAGACATTCATATTTCTGTACTAAAAAAATTAATTTTTCATCTTCGTCCATTGTCGTATAGTTCAGCACTGTCGTCCGTCCGTAGTGGTCGGCGTCTGACGCGTCACTGCGGCCGAGTAACGCGCGGCGACTCGCGAATCCGCTCGACTCCAGCCGAGCGTCGAAGCGCGAATGCGCGCGTCAACGCGCGTCGACGTGCGCTTCCATATTTACATAGCACAAATTTGTACTTAAATAATGGAACAATAGAGATGAATATGCTATAGGCTGAAAAATATAACGCGTCGCGTCGCTTCGACTCTGTGCCAGTGTGAGTTGAGCCTAATGGTAATCTGTACTATTCCTTACTAATATTATAATCTATATTATTCTATACTAATCTTATATAGTTATCTATTAAGTTTTTTATTTTTTAATTTCGTTTTATATTTAACAAAAGCTTTATTTTGCATATTTGGCAAAGATTTATTCTCTAACCTAATAACATCCGTTCCCTTCAAGATCTTATTTATGACATTACACCAATTAAAAACTGTTAATCTTAAAGTTAACACCATAAAATGCTCAGCTAGGGCTTCCCTGGTGCTCATCACACCCCATGGAAGCAAACAAATTTCTGGATTGTAGGATGTTTTTAAAATTTTTAATAACACCTTTATCGTGAGCTCGCTCTTCCAGGTATTTGTTTGCCTCCAAATTAATTATGCCAAAGGCTCTCACGGCACTCTCAGCAGGATAGGTCAATTTATTACTGATTTCATTATATTCCTTATGTTTTATCAACATGTTTACCTCATTAATTGATGTATTAGATTCATTTTCTTTATTATATACAGTATGTTTGCAGTTTTTGCACCTTATTTTCGGCATTATTTTTTTGAGGTCCCATCCTGCTGTGTATGCACGTGAGTGCACAGCTAACCTTTCCTGTTTAGCTGACTTGGTTTGACTTTGGCTTGGGGTTGAGTGTATATTGCTACTTGGGAAGTTAGAGGATTCAAGTGACTTATATAAATTTACATCATCTTTTTGAGCTTCAAACAAGGTTTTCCATTTCAAAAGTTGGTCACCTGAATCCTCTTCAAAATTATAACTATCCGAATGGAATTTTATAAATCTTGTTATTAATAAGGAACGGAATGTATTTTTAAAAGTATGGGTACTTGGATTATTATTCCTAAAATTATACGCCCGCACTTGACCAAAAAAATTTTCTATAGGGTCTGAGTTGAAATAGCGCGGGCGCATAATTTTAATGCCTTTAGTTTTAAAAAAAATTTTAACTCTTTGAAAACTTTCCAAGGTTGTCACCCAATTTTTTACCGTAGGTACAGTCAATTCTTTGCCAAATTTGTCTACAAATCGTATTCCTTTGAGTTTTTTAATGGCCGTATTCCAAAACTCATGGTGTATTGATTTTTCTGTCACAGCGTGTCTCAAAGGTTTTCCTCTATTTTTCTTCCCTCCCAGGCTCGCTCCATTGACAGAATCGAATAAATCATCAAAAAATGAAACAATCTCCGCTGTATTTTGTAGAGTTTTGCTCACTCTTTCTCCATTAGTATAGTGTGCTGAAAAAAAGAAAAGGAAAGATGTTTATTTTTAATATACAACAAATATTTTAAAATAATGTAGGTACACACAACAAACGCCAATATCAAAATACTCCCATTATTTTGATAATTAATGAAATATAGTTCAGCTTCATGACACACCTACTACAGGTACATGTCCTACTCTAATGATGTACTTGTTGATAACCCACCCCTCAAATACATCGTTGATACCACAAGATGTGTTGATCTTGCTATAGGTTTCATATTATTTTGATTCAGAGGCAATTTTAAGTGAATATATTTATACAAGCTAAGATAAGTAGTGAGTTTTTAATATTTAAGCAATTATTTACAATTATCAACTTACAAAATTGTGCTGTGTAACATAATGTGGCTGCAACTGTTTTACTCAAAGCACGTACGCAGTTCTTGACCTGAAAAATTAAAATCTTTTTTAATAGTCCCATCCACAAAATATAATAAAATGACACTGTATTAATTGAAAATTGAAAAGTATATAATACCTTCATTTTCTTTATTTTGTCAGGTATAACATGTTCGTCATTTAATTTGTACAACAACCTCATCTCGGCATGGTTGCAGTCAGTTTTATAGACATCCATAATGTCCTCCCACTTGGCTATTTTACCCTCAAATTTAATATTTTTTGTTAAAAAATTATTTCTTATGCCCTTTATGAGGTGTGGAGGGTCATAAAAGACACTCAATGTGTGGTTATTTACCACAATGACGTCATCTGAAATTATAAAAAAGATCACATTTAAATAAAAAGGACAATTATTAAGTATGTATTTAGTACATAAAATATAACATCTACAATATATTATAGGAAAAGTTAAAAGTCGATGTGCTAAATGATTGAGTTTGTTATTGGTTATATCATATAAATGTATAGGTTAAACTAAGTATAAATATAATATTCTATTTTATGTCTCGTGTAGGTATAAAATACTGACCTAAAGGTTTTCCTCCTTTAATTTGATCCCTTCGTGTATCTTCTTTCAGACTTTTCACTGCCGATTGAAATGCAGAGCCCTGATCACAAACCAGAGCTATTGGTAGTAATCCTGACTGCCCAACAGCACAGATGACATTTTTGATGATGATTTTTAGAGTTTGACTGGACGTTGCTCCTTTGCAAAAGTAGAAAACTAAGGGTTGCTGCCATTTATAGACAGCACCCCTTAGCATAAAAACTAAAGCATGGTCAGCAAAATCATTTGTGCGTTCGTTGAGTTCCACAAACCCATCTATAACATCTTTATGCTTGTCATAATTCAATTCTGTTTCCAACGCCACTTCATCAAATAATACTGAGCAGTACTTTTTATTATCTTGCCACGAGTCAACCTGAAATATAGTGTTTATTATAAAGTATTTGTAAAAATAGAAATAATTAATATTTAAACTCATAAAAGAAATACTGAAATTAACACATTACCTCTTTTTTCACAGCTTCCATAATGTGGCTATTAACACCCGATTCAATATTTAATTTTGCTATCATTTTATTTAATGTGTGCTTCGATGGCAAAATAAATATTTTATGCAAAAATTTGTAGCATTTAGGGCTTTGTTTCATAATAGCCAATGATATTAATTTTTCCTCATCTGTAAAACGTCTTCCCTTAATTTTTTTTGGGCATTGCTTTATTTGCATCCACATCATTTTTTTTGCCAGCGGGTTCATTTTGGCTGTTAACTTTTCAAAAGACATTTCTTTCGAGAATTTCAAAGCTCGTCTTGCTCTCACACTGAATCGTAGTTGCTTACGAGACTTGGCAAATTCGTGGTATAGTCTGGCACAATTGGGTGTAAGGTTATGCTTTTGGGCAATAATACGTCGTCTTGATGTTGGTGTTGATGGACACAATATAGGAGCAATTTTTGATCCTGAAAACAACAATATGTATTAGAGAAATATTTAACATTTGTATAGTTAACTATAAATTTGTATGAATATATTATATTATATACATTTATATGGGACCACCAGTGAGATACACCCCCTTTCAAACAAAAAAATAATTATCCAAATCAATTCAGGCATCTGCGAGTAACAGCTGAACATATCTTTTTTAAGTCGGTTAAAAAGACTTTTACTTCTCACAGTATGGATAAGAATAAGAAGATATTGAAAAGGCTCACCACTGGTTGTTCGCTTTTTAGAATGGTGTGTGATCAAATCAAACGGTTTAAAAGTAATGGCAGAGCAGGCTCCCTTAATGTTTCCTATAAATAAACATTTAAACATTATACATAGTTAAAAAAGTTTGCATGATGTTCCACACCAAACTATTGTATAACTTATTTTGATCTTTTGTGAATCTTATTTTTTTAAATATTGGATTTGAGTTTAAGTAAAGTGCCAAACCTTACCGTCATTCAACTTTTCATTTTCAACTTGCAAAATATTAGAAGCACTTGCACAGGCTGCTTCCACATTATCTGAAAAATTAAAATGATTTACTTTTCCAGTGTGTAAAATCAAAAATGCGTGTTTGTGAAGAGAGATAAAGATAATAGTGAGGGAGCCCTAGAACAAATTTGTTTTTATTACTAACAAGCTAATTTTCTTGGAAATCTATTGTTATTCTATTGTTATCGTTGTCGCATGTGACCGCTTGGGGCTTGAGAAACCAAATGAATGATATCACCATGATTTTCCATATACATTTTTAAGAATTTACATACATACCTCATAAATCCCATGATATTATACCTCAATCGTGGTAATCGCAGACACAATTTTTTTCCTAAAGATTTTTCCTATCATTTAGATAATTATCTTTAGATTAAACACTAAACCAACTTGTTAGTAATAAATATTTTAGGATCACCAAATCGACATCTTTTGTCCTTTCTAACTCTGTTAGCTACCACTTTCGAGAATTTTGGCAGAGAAAATTGTTGGGTGTCTTATCAAAATAAAGCCACTCACGGAAAATTAGCTTGTTAGTAATAAAAAAAAAATGTTCTAGGGCTCCTTAACTATAACTATTAATTTGAAGTTTTTCATACGACAAAACCAAAAACTCATTGTTCCGCTCACAACATGACTTAACAAAATCTATATTTTGATAAGTTACTACCTGTCGATCGTGAAAAAAACAACTTATCTATTGTTATCGTGGCCACATGCGACCGCTTGGGACTTGATGAATTAAACCAGAAATTATGTGTTACAGTTTATTAACACAACTTACCTATTTCTAGTTTACTGCGCTTTTCTGCTATCACAACTTTACTGTAGGAATGGTCGACATGTGGTCTTTTTTTATTGTAATAATCGTGATCTTCATATCCTGAAAAAAATAATACAATTTTTGTAAAAACACGAAAACAAATGACATATTGTCCTTCGACCGTGGACTCTTGGAAATCTATTGTTATTCTATTGTGTCGCGTTCACCGGTGAGCTTATGGGGGTTGATGGGTTAATGATAATTATTAAGTACTTACTGGGCTTCGGTACATCGTGACCAACATTAGGCGAACCACTTGAGATTTCTTCTGGCTTAAATAATGTTGGATAAGCGCCGACACGTAACCGAGACCTAATTTTAGTAGCAGCCAAAAACCTTTCTTCAAAATGTTTTTGGCAAACAAACTGTTTAAGCAAGTCTTGCTTGCTCAGGCTTCGCAAATGTTCACTATTTATGCACTCAAGCCACTTTTGGAGTCCTGTCTCAAAACTTGGAAATCGATAGAAATTGACGTCCTTTCGTCTACTATCACAATTCACAACACAGCACTTATAGTACATCTTGAAAAGTTGTACAGTATCACTATTTTGAAAACTAGGAGGATAAGTTACGGAAATAAATCAACGCAAAACTTCACTCACAAGCTCGCAAAACAGCAATGGCCCATGGGGACAGTGTTGCCAGATACAAAATTTATTTTCCGGGAAGTATACCTATAAAAATCCGGGAGTCTTAAGGTAAGATTACAAAAAAAATCGGGAGATTTTTAATACATATTTTTATTATGTTTCTGTAAAATTTGGTCTTTAATTTCGAAACTGAAGCAATTAGAATTTTTCAAAATGTTTTTGGTATGCAGGACTCCCGATATTACCGAGGTAGAGAGTTGGTTCCGTAACTTTGTTTTCGTTAAATTTATTTGGGAAAACAGCCTTTCCACAGATGCACTTGAGTGTGGCAAGCATATAAAACTAAAAACTGTCGAAGTTAAATTTGGAAACATTTTGCTGCCATCACCCAAATGCATCTGGGCTATCTTTTTCCAGAAAGCTCCTACTTCTAAATTTTCATCTTCAGTGTTTAAATTCGTATTCCGAAGTAGCCGCCATTCGGTGTCAATCTGTTGGATAACATTTGAAGGAGCTATATTTGGGAACCTTCCCAATATGTCGGCGATGGATAGTATTTTGCCACTACAAACTTTTTTTGGATCCATAAACTCCATTTTTTTTTAAATTTCCATATCGTCTTCAAACGGAAATCGCTGTAATAGTTGTTTAATTGCCTCAATGTAATATATATCTATATCTGTATTATCTATGGTCAGTTTATCAGTATCTGTCACACGGAGTGCACGTGTACATGGCGGCCGACAACGAACGCGAAGTTTGGACGCGAATTATAGAAGTTTATCAAGACCGACCTCACATGTGGGATAAAAATCATAAACATTATTTTAACCGCGACATGAGGCAGCAAACATTCACACTGTTTGAAAATTTTGGGGAACTCAAAACCAACATGGAGCTGCCGGCTTTCAAAAAAAAATTTGAAAATATGCGGACATCCTTTTTTCGGGAGTTAAAAAAGGTACGTATTTTTAATTAAGTAATGATTATTCAAAATTGTGTTTTGAAATTTTTTTTTAGTAGGTACCTATTTGTATTTCATTTCAATGTGTTATCTTTTTTAGGTTAATTCTTCAAAACAAACAGGATCTGGCAGCGATGATGTGTACAAACCATCTCTTTGGTATTACAATCTCTTTACTTTTATTGAAGAGACTACTGAACCATCTCGCACGGGAGTAGATACAATGGACTCTGACGAGGTAATACATAGCTCATGACAGTTGGCGCGGTCGCATGCGACCGCTTGGGGATTAAGAGGTTAAAATAAAACAAGAATAAAATCACTTGGCACAATTATATATATTTATTAGAATTACTTCTAAATATTAGGTATAAGTACTTACTTAAGTATTTCATCAACATTAAAACTATTTTAATGCTCTTATATTACTCGTAACATGTCTTCTTGAAAATCAACACTGCCTTGTCCGTTAAAATACGACATAAATTGACTTCTAACGTAGTTTCCTTCATCGTTGCGCTGTTTTTCATTTCTTTGCGCAACTGATACTAATTCGAATGATTCTGCCCGCCAATCACCTGGTCGATAAGTTCGATCGTTTGTATTTTCAGAATCTGTACATGAATTTGTCAAATAGATTTTTGATTTTCTTCTTAAAAAATTGTGTAAAGCGCAACATGCTAGAACAATAGCATCGACGTTCTCAACATTTACACTTATTTTTCGGCGAAATATCCTAAAACGTGTTGCCAGTATCCCAAAAGCATTTTCTACTACCCGTCTTGCCCTAGATAACCTATAATTAAATATTCTTTGTTCATGGTTTATATTCTTGAATGGATAGGGCTTCATCACGTGTCTTTTGAGAGAAAATGCACTGTCTCCTACAAATACATAGGGCACTGTAATATTACTATTTGGTAACGTTGAAGCTGGTGGTAGGTTTAACTGGCTTTTCATTAGTTTTTCATGAAATTTTGTATGTTGTATTACACCACCATCAGAGACGCTTCCATTTATGCCAGTGTGTACATACATAAACTCATAATTTGCATTAACAATGGCAAAAAGTACTACACTAAAAAACTGTTTGTAATTAAAAAAACACGAGCCACTACCAGGGGGCTTTTCTATAGCTACGTGTTTTCCGTCTATTGCTCCAACACAGTGACTGAAATTCCATTTTTCTTCAAACATTTTTGCTGTGTTCTTCCATTCAGTTTCCGATGTGGGCATCTGAAACAAACAGTAATTGAGAAATTTAATATTTCAGGTTTCACAGAGTTTGGAATTGGATGAACCATCTGGTAGTCAATCACTCAACCTAAAACGTCCAAGTAAGCTAGACAAAACAGAAGAAGAACCTGCCCCAAGAAAACCGCGATTAAACTTACAAAAAAAAACAAGAGAAACTATTTGATACTGCTCAAAAACTTCTAACCACTACAGATGAATGGGAAGTCATAGGAATGGGCTATGGTATTCAATTGAAAAATTTAAGTAAACACCAGCAAGCTGTTGCAAAAAAATTAATATCTGAAGTCATTTTCTATGGGCAACTTGGAAAACTAACAGAAGAATCGTCAATCACTTTGAAAAACCAATATCATAATCCGTACATTCATTCAGTACCTATTAATACTCTTACACCATCCCCACAATATCAATCCTACGTGTCTGCTCCTACTCCATCCCCACAACATCAATCCTACGCATGTGCTCCTACTCCATCCCCACAACATCAATCCTACGCATCTGCTCCTACTCCATCCCCACAATATCAATCATACTCATCTGCTCCTACTCCATCCCCACAACATCAATCATACTCATCTGCTCCTACTCCATCCCCACAATATCAATCATACTCATCTGCTCCTACTCCATCCCCACAACATCAAGCCTATGCATCTGTTCCTACTCCTACACAATCCTCACAACTTTCTGAGGTTCAATATGATGATATTACCATTGATTTCCCTAACACTAATTTTAGTAATAATAATAATTTAGTGGAAGGTAGTTTCACTAAAGTTAAAGATTTTCTTATATTTAAACACAAAAAGTAATTAAAATGATAATGTCCTATCCTTTAAAATTCTCACAATTAACTAAATATTTGGAAACTGGGTACCTAAAACTTGTTACCGTATTAATAAAAAATATTTCACCGATTGTGATTGTTTTTTTTGTGGTTGAATCTTGGTTGAGTACTTACAAGAAAAAACAGTTTATCTAGAATTTCGGGAAATTAAATTTCTAACATGTAGGTTTACTTTTTATAATTATACTTTATATAACCTTACCTTTATATAATGTTTCAGACAATTGTAAATCGCCCAACAAGTCTCAGGAATCATTGTTGACATCAATTGTGGTGATATGATACAACTAAATTTCAAATCCTCGTAGGTTTGTCCACTGGCCAAAAACCGAAGCGTAGCAATTAATCGTTCTCTAGCGCTTACGGCATTCCGCATCAATGTATTTTTTTTTTTTTCTATAAATGGTGCCACCATTGCAAGAAGCTCTTCAAAAGAGTCAAAATCCATCCGTAAAAAGTTATTGAAGTCATCTACTTCCAGTCTTTTATAATATTCATGTGGCATAACTCACTTCTTTTCAGTAGCCATTTCTTCACCCAGTATCTCCTTTTCCTTTTTTTTTTTGAGGTAGCACCACAGAAAGCGCCAAGGCTACTCCAATCTTTTGATTGGTCGATAATACGGGTGCCATTCTCAATACGTGTGCTCAGCTCAGCTTACTCGGAAACACTGCACGGCAGGCAAGTGTGTAGAGATACTCCCGATATCGCCACAACCGCCATGCACCCTAGATTGCCCCTGCGGCAGGTGTGTGAGTAGCGCCTTTATGGAAATGCAGTAATAGTTCAATTTCACACGGCAATAATAATAGGCTACCTGTCTCTTTCTTATCAAAAGAGTTTTACGTAAGAAATAAGCACCTAGACTATTTTTATCAGCGCCCCCTTCATTGGCTTTGATTACTTCTGCTGTCACGGACGCCATTAAAGCACGGCCGTCAATCTTCATACATATTTTTTTGACCTTAATTATCTGTGGTACTCATATTGATAATGACAGTTACCCTGCCCTTCTCTTACTTTACCTTCCCCTTTCTCGTCCACCCACCGCGCCGCCCCCGCCATCTTGTCTCGCCATATCCCCATGGGCCAGCGTTGCCGATTCGGAATTTTTGTTCCGATTTCGGAACTTTGGAGGCTCTGGCGGAACTTTGGCGGAACCTCGGCCCAGTCGGAACTTTTCGGAAGTTTTTGATCAGACGAGGCATTATGGCTTGAAAACATTAGCTTGTAAAATAAAAAAAACGTTTGGACAACTGTCAAATCAATAAAAAAAAAAAGTAGTTAGGAGTTAGGAAAAATAAACTTTATGCTTTTGTAGTAACGTTGAAATTGATGTTGAGAGCTGTCTGGCCAAATGGATCTTATTTTGGAATGTGTTAAAACACTTACAACGAGTGAAAGAGACAGATCATTTCGTTTCGATTCGACAGAGCGTAATGCGTATCTTGCTTTTCTTTTCAACGTTTTACTTGGTCCTTTTATTTAGCTAGAGAAAAATAAAAACGGAAAACTTTTTCTCTGCTTCGCTTCGGTTCGTGTGTTCAGTGTTGTTTCAAAAATAATTTCTGCCATTTTTATGAGTGAAAACCATCTTGTTTAAAGGAAATCGTGAAACCAATGTAAGTATCTACTGCATTTACCACTTTTTATTAGATTGTTTCACAAGTTTGTCGTTTTGCGCATGATTCGAATGTGGCTTCACATTTTCACATTTTTACTAAACTAAGTACCACCCAGCAGAGAAGCAGAATCATCTTGTTATAGGTACCTAATACTTATAATTATACATTATTATAAATTATTGTGTATTACTTGTACTGTAAGATTGTTAACGTCGCTTCGCCGGTTTTTAGTTGCCGAGGTTGCCGTTTTGTAATCGAGAGCGGCGACATCCGAATGCTCATATTTTTTGTTTATTTTGATTAGATGTTTACATTTTATGGACTAGCACAAGTAGGTAGTAATACTGTGAAGTCATCCAAGCCGTCCACTCGGTTCAACCCAATTTTTACTGTAAAAACATTTCAGGCAGTCAGTCTAGTTAGGGCCAAATCACCAATTTCAATGTGTAGGTTTACCGTAATTACGGTATAGTTGGAGGCACTGCATAGGCTAAAGTAGCAGTCGTGTATTTTACTTTTTAATTCATAAAACTTGTTTGTGAGGCGGAAATGGAATTATCGAATGTAGTGCTAAAGGCCACTACACACTACGTGTGTAACGTACTAACGTGAAATGATACGTCATGTTGTCATCCTGTACGTCACGTTGCGTTTTGTTTGTAAGACATTTAAAGCTCAAGCCACATTGGTGCGTTTTTGCGGGATTGCGGCCGCCGCACGGACTTGCGTTTGCGGCCGCGTTCCGGGGCCTGCCACACTGGGCTCGGAACGCAAAACGCTGCGGCATGCAGCGCGGGTGCGGCCGGTGTGCCCATGCGGCGGCCGCATTTACTTTTCAGATTGTAATAAATTTTCAAAGTGTTCTTGTAATCAATATCCTTTGTATTGTACAAACATAGATAAGAATGCGCTAGGTCCATAAGTTTTTCAGTCGAACTCATGATTTTTTATAATAAAAACACAAATTACAAACTATTGTTGCAAACAATTACAACTCGCAATCCCGCACCGCACCGGACCGGAATCGAACTGCAACGCGTGCGGCCAGTGTGGCTACTTTCATAGACTGTCATAGAATACAGTTCTCGCCGCACCGCGGCCGCGTCGTATGGTTGCAATCCGTCCCCGCCGGAAACGCACCGCACTGCGCCGCAACGCGGCCGCATTCAGTGTGACAGGTTCCATAGTAACTCATGCATTACAAAATTTCCCGGATCGGAACAGAAACGCACCACAAAATTTTGCGGCCAGTGTGTCATGGGCTTTAATGTATACCCTTAAAATAAATAGTATGATGGAAAAGTAATAACAATCAGAGATTATAATATTTTTGCTTTCATAATATTTGTGTATTTTTTTTTGTAAATTTTAACGAAAGAAGAAAAAAAAAAGGTTAAAAATATAGACTCAATCAAATATAAACATTTCCATCTGTTGCATGAGTTCAAGCTTAATGAATTGTGTGATGATGATTGTTCTTTTTTATTTGGTGGCAGGCTAGCATGGACAAATTTGTCACAAGAAAACGCAAGGATGCATGCTCAAGTACTTCAGATGATAATCGCCAGAAAAAACGCTGCACTAATGTGCCTAAAACCAAATCTAACACTGACCATGGCAATGATACTGTAACTACCACTACTAAACCTTCCACTTCTAAAAGCCACTCTACTGAACCTCCTACCAATAAACCTCCCACTACTGAACCTCCTTGTGTTGAAATTGAAAGCCCCGCTAGGCCCGTTACTGAACCTCCCACCCCTCCAGCCACCGAAACCCTCGCTACTGAACCTCCTACCATTGACTCTACCGTTTCTGAACCTCCCACCCCTCCAGCCACCGAAACCCTCGCTACTGAACCTCCTACCATTGACTCTACCGTTTCTGAACCTCCGGCTACTGAACCTGCCGTTACTGTACCTCCTGCTACTGAAGACCCTCCCAATACTGAAGCACAAAGTGGAGCTAGCAAAAAGCAAGCACAAAAAGTAAAAATCGACTGTTTTAACGATGCCTGGCTCACAGAAAAGCAATTTAAAAATTGGTTAAAAAAATGCACTGATACAAAAGGCACTACCAGTGCCATGTGCAAATACTGTCTGTGCACTTTAATACCACATAAATCAGCACTAATTAAGCACCTACAAACAGCAAAACACAAAAAACTCGTTAGTAATGTGGAAACATCGAAATCAATTTCCGAGATGATTAAAAGACCATGCGAAGATGCAAAAAAGAGGGCTGAATTGAAGCTAGCTGCACTTATTGCCACAAAAAATTTGTCTTTCAATTTATTGGACACCCTAATGCCTCTTTTAAAAGACATTTTCCCAGATTCCGAAATAGCACAAAAAATTACACTTTGTAGAACAAAAGGTCAAGCTGTTGTCAAACAAATACTGGGTCCACAGTGCAAAGAAACTTTGGTTGAACGTTTGAAAACACCAGGAAAATTTTTCAGTTCTGTAATTGACGAAACTACTGATATTACAGTAAAAAAACAGTGCGCTTTATCTGTTATATCGTTTAACGATACGACAAATACTGTTGAAACGAACTTTTTTGATTTGTATGAGGTGGAGTCGGGCACAGGAGAAAATTTGTGCACTGAAATGTTAAACAAATTCAGAGAACAAAACATTCCCCTAGAAAATCTTGTTGGCTTTGCTGCAGACACAACAAATGCTATGGTTGGAGCCCACAACTCAGTGTTCACCCACCTAAAAGACGAAATACCCAACATAGCTTGTGTTAAGTGTTCTGCGCATAGCATACACCTGGTTGCTTCAAAAGCCTGCTTAAAGCTACCAAGATCCATTGAAGACATGTTGCGTAATATTGGAGCCCATTTCAGCCGTAGTTCCCAGCGTAAAAGCAGGTTAACAGAGATACAAAAATTTTTTGACGAAGAAATCCACACCATTTTGAGTCCTTGCACAACACGTTGGCTCTCACTCAAGCCTTGTGTCGACAGAGTTTTGGAACAAAAACTCGTCTTGATAGAGTATTTCACCCAAGAACTGAGCCACGACCCAAGTATTACAACCGATAATATATTGAAAGCATTACACAATTTATACTTCACTGTTTACCTTGAGTTCATGTCCCACACCTTAACTATTTTCAATGATTTCAACCGACTTTTTCAAAGCGAAAAACCTCTACTCCATTGTTTGAAATCCGAAGTCGAAAAATTACTGGTCAACCTGTGCTCAAACTATATACAGATTCAGTATCTCAAACGCATCGATATACACAGAATAGATTTTGAAAACCCTGGCCGATTTGTGCCTCTACAAAATGTGTATTTGGGAGTCGCAGCACAGCAATCTTTGGAAGAAATGAAGAAGTCCCCTAATCCTCCACCAATGACTGAAATAGAAGACATTTTGAAAAAATGCCTCGCTTTTTATATTGAAAGCGTCAAAGAAATCAAACAAAGATTCAAATTCGATGATCCAATATATCAATGCCTTGAAATTGTCAAACCAAACGTGGCCCAAAAATTTGAAAATAAGGATATGTTGGACGTCATAACCCGTTTTCCTGTTTTATCTAGTCATATTAACCACCAGGAACTCGTAAAAGAGTTAAGAGAGCACGCGTTTCTAGATTTTGAAAACCTGGGGTTGAGTACCGATATGCCTGCTGACGTTTATTGGAAAACTCTGTTTTTACTAAAAAATTCTGAAGGTAGAGAAAGATTTCCAAATTTGAAAAAGGCCATAAGCCTATTGATGGTATTACCGTTTTCTAACGCTTGTGTTGAGCGTGTGTTCAGCAAATTAAAACAAATTAAAACTGATCATCGCAACAAGCTGCACACATCTACCATAGCAGCATTGATGAACACCGCAGAAGGAACCAAAGAATCGGGCTTAATCAAATTTGAACCAAATCAAAAGATGCTCAGGGCTAAATTGAAAAAAAATACCTAACTATGCCTAATAAATATTATTAATATTACGTACAGGTGAGGGTCTTCAAACTAATCTTAATCTGCTTCTTAAACTATTACTTAATATGTGTATTTTCTGGTCCTGTCCTGTGCACTAAACTAACATACATAATAACAAATTTTAAAATTTCAGACTGGCCGAACGCGTGACGTACTTGTACATTTGCGCCACTTGTAGTAGAAAGAGCGAGCGTACTCACACGAGTAGCGTGCAAAGCAACGCAACGTGCACACGTCGCGCGTCCGGTGTGCTCTGAGCTTTATATTATGACTTGTGTTGCCCTTTAATTTGATTTATATTTTTCAGATTATTTTGTAAATACATAAAAAAATCGATTGATGATTGAGAAATACTGCATTATAACACCGTCATAACGTTAAAAGGTAAATAATTCAGTGCTCACACTTTAGTATGTTTTTATGTATGTATTTGCTCAATCGGAACTTTTCGGAACTTTTCAGGGATCAAAGTGGATCAAAAACGAACGGCTTGGCGGCAACACTGCCATGGGCCATTGCTGTTTTGCGAGCTTGCGAGTGAAGTTTTGCGTTGATTTATTTCCGTAACTTATCCTCCTAGTTTTCAAAATAGTGATACTGTACAACTTTTCAAGATGTACTATAAGTGCTGTGTTGTGAATTGTGATAGTAGACGAAAGGACGTCAATTTCTATCGATTTCCAAGTTTTGAGACAGGACTCCAAAAGTGGCTTGAGTGCATAAATAGTGAACATTTGCGAAGCCTGAGCAAGCAAGACTTGCTTAAACAGTTTGTTTGCCAAAAACATTTTGAAGAAAGGTTTTTGGCTGCTACTAAAATTAGGTCTCGGTTACGTGTCGGCGCTTATCCAACATTATTTAAGCCAGAAGAAATCTCAAGTGGTTCGCCTAATGTTGGTCACGATGTACCGAAGCCCAGTAAGTACTTAATAATTATCATTAACCCATCAACCCCCATAAGCTCACCGGTGAACGCGACACAATAGAATAACAATAGATTTCCAAGAGTCCACGGTCGAAGGACAATATGTCATTTGTTTTCGTGTTTTTACAAAAATTGTATTATTTTTTTCAGGATATGAAGATCACGATTATTACAATAAAAAAAGACCACATGTCGACCATTCCTACAGTCAAGTTGTGATAGCAGAAAAGCGCAGTAAACTAGAAATAGGTAAGTTGTGTTAATAAACTGTCACACATAATTTCTGGTTTAATTCATCAAGTCCCAAGCGGTCGCATGTGGCCACGATAACAATAGATAAGTTGTTTTTTTCACGATCGACAGGTAGTAACTTATCAAAATATAGATTTTGTTAAGTCATGTTGTGAGCGGAACAATGAGTTTTTGGTTTTGTCGTATGAAAAACTTCAAATTAATAGTTATAGTTAAGGAGCCCTAGAGCATTTTTTTTTATTACTAACAAGCTAATTTTCCGTGAGTGGCTTTATTTTGATAAGACACCCAACAATTTTCTCTGCCAAAATTCTCGAAAGTGGTAGCTAACAGAGTTAGAAAGGACAAAAGATGTCGATTTGGTGATCCTAAAATATTTATTACTAACAAGTTGGTTTAGTGTTTAATCTAAAGATAATTATCTAAATGATAGGAAAAATCTTTAGCAAAAAAAATTGTGTCTGCGATTACCACAATTGAGGTATAATATCATGGGATTTACGAGGTATGTATGTAAATTCTTAAAAATGTATATGGAAAATCATGGTGATATCATTCATTTGGTTTCTCAAGCCCCAAGCGGTCACATGCGACAACGATAACAATAGAATAACAATAGATTTCCAAGAAAATTAGCTTGTTAGTAATAAAAACAAATTTGTTCTAGGGCTCCCTCACTATTACCTTTATCTCTCTTCACAAACACGCATTTTTGATTTTACACACTGGAAATGCTACAAATTTTTGCATAAAATATTTATTTTGCCATCGAAGCACACGTTAAATAAAATGATAGCAAAATTAAATATTGAATCGGGTGTTAATAGCCACATTATGGAAGCTGTGAAAAAAGAGGTAATGTGTTAATTTCAGTATTTCTTTTATGAGTTTAAATATTAATTATTTCTATTTTTACAAATACTTTATAATAAACACTATATTTCAGGTTGACTCGTGGCAAGATAATAAAAAGTACTGCTCAGTATTATTTGATGAAGTGGCGTTGGAAACAGAATTGAATTATGACAAGCATAAAGATGTTATAGATGGGTTTGTGGAACTCAACGAACGCACAAATGATTTTGCTGACCATGCTTTAGTTTTTATGCTAAGGGGTGCTGTCTATAAATGGCAGCAACCCTTAGTTTTCTACTTTTGCAAAGGAGCAACGTCCAGTCAAACTCTAAAAATCATCATCAAAAATGTCATCTGTGCTGTTGGGCAGTCAGGATTACTACCAATAGCTCTGGTTTGTGATCAGGGCTCTGCATTTCAATCGGCAGTGAAAAGTCTGAAAGAAGATACACGAAGGGATCAAATTAAAGGAGGAAAACCTTTAGGTCAGTATTTTATACCTACACGAGACATAAAATAGAATATTATATTTATACTTAGTTTAACCTATACATTTATATGATATAACCAATAACAAACTCAATCATTTAGCACATCGACTTTTAACTTTTCCTATAATATATTGTAGATGTTATATTTTATGTACTAAATACATACTTAATAATTGTCCTTTTTATTTAAATGTGATCTTTTTTATAATTTCAGATGACGTCATTGTGGTAAATAACCACACATTGAGTGTCTTTTATGACCCTCCACACCTCATAAAGGGCATAAGAAATAATTTTTTAACAAAAAATATTAAATTTGAGGGTAAAATAGCCAAGTGGGAGGACATTATGGATGTCTATAAAACTGACTGCAACCATGCCGAGATGAGGTTGTTGTACAAATTAAATGACGAACATGTTATACCTGACAAAATAAAGAAAATGAAGGTATTATATACTTTTCAATTTTCAATTAATACAGTGTCATTTTATTATATTTTGTGGATGGGACTATTAAAAAAGATTTTAATTTTTCAGGTCAAGAACTGCGTACGTGCTTTGAGTAAAACAGTTGCAGCCACATTATGTTACACAGCACAATTTTGTAAGTTGATAATTGTAAATAATTGCTTAAATATTAAAAACTCACTACTTATCTTAGCTTGTATAAATATATTCACTTAAAATTGCCTCTGAATCAAAATAATATGAAACCTATAGCAAGATCAACACATCTTGTGGTATCAACGATGTATTTGAGGGGTGGGTTATCAACAAGTACATCATTAGAGTAGGACATGTACCTGTAGTAGGTGTGTCATGAAGCTGAACTATATTTCATTAATTATCAAAATAATGGGAGTATTTTGATATTGGCGTTTGTTGTGTGTACCTACATTATTTTAAAATATTTGTTGTATATTAAAAATAAACATCTTTCCTTTTCTTTTCTTCAGCACACTATACTAATGGAGAAAGAGTGAGCAAAACTCTACAAAATACAGCGGAGATTGTTTCATTTTTGATGATTTATTCGATTCTGTCAATAGAATATGTGTCGAAAGAAAAATAGAGGAAAACCTTTGAGACACGCTGTGACAGAAAAATCAATACACCATGAGTTTTGGAATACGGCCATTAAAAAACTCAAAGGAATACGATTTGTAGACAAATTTGGCAAAGAATTGACTGTACCTACGGTAAAAAATTGGGTGACAACCTTGGAAAGTTTTCAAAGAGTTAATATTTTTTTTAAAACTAAAGGCATTAAAATTATGCGCCCGCGCTATTTCAACTCAGACCCTATAGAAAATTTTTTTGGTCAAGTGCGGGCGTATAATTTTAGGAATAATAATCCAAGTACCCATACTTTTAAAAATACATTCCGTTCCTTATTAATAACAAGATTTATAAAATTCCATTCGGATAGTTATAATTTTGAAGAGGATTCAGGTGACCAACTTTTGAAATGGAAAACCTTGTTTGAAGCTCAAAAAGATGATGTAAATTTATATAAGTCACTTGAATCCTCTAACTTCCCAAGTAGCAATATACACTCAACCCCAAGCCAAAGTCAAACCAAGTCAGCTAAACAGGAAAGGTTAGCTGTGCACTCACGTGCATACACAGCAGGATGGGACCTCAAAAAAATAATGCCGAAAATAAGGTGCAAAAACTGCAAACATACTGTATATAATAAAGAAAATGAATCTAATACATCAATTAATGAGGTAAACATGTTGATAAAACATAAGGAATATAATGAAATCAGTAATAAATTGACCTATCCTGCTGAGAGTGCCGTGAGAGCCTTTGGCATAATTAATTTGGAGGCAAACAAATACCTGGAAGAGCGAGCTCACGATAAAGGTGTTATTAAAAATTTTAAAAACATCCTACAATCCAGAAATTTGTTTGCTTCCATGGGGTGTGATGAGCACCAGGGAAGCCCTAGCTGAGCATTTTATGGTGTTAACTTTAAGATTAACAGTTTTTAATTGGTGTAATGTCATAAATAAGATCTTGAAGGGAACGGATGTTATTAGGTTAGAGAATAAATCTTTGCCAAATATGCAAAATAAAGCTTTTGTTAAATATAAAACGAAATTAAAAAATAAAAAACTTAATAGATAACTATATAAGATTAGTATATTATTCCTTACTAATATTATATATAGATTATAATATTAGTAAGGAATAGTACAGATTACCATTAGGTTTGCTTTGAAAATTATTTAAATGTGAACTTTTTTATAATTTCACAAACTTCACTTATTTTTAAAGTGAAACAGACGACGGCAACAGTCAAATTATGACGAGGTAAAAAGTGCTCTCTCAAAAATAGTAAATTGGTTTAATGTACCATCGAGGAAATTTATTCCTAGGCAGTTGACAGACCAACGTCAATTGGTCGAATCTTATCAATTTAATGATATTTTTGATCTGTCGGCTGGGTTTGACGTAACGCAACCAAACTACGTAGGTCCCCCATCTGCATAGGAATCAACTTCTCTGATAGTACATAACTTACTTCTCAATTCCAATAAAACAAAATGTTTAAGATTTACCTTGCCAAATGTTAAGCAAGTGCAAACCAATTTGTTATTAAATGATGAGAAAATTAATCTTGTTGACACTACTGTGTTTTTAGGAGTAACGCTAAGAACAAGTTTATAATCTAGCGGCTAGATTATAAACTTGTTTTGTAAGCTGCTTCTATAATAAATATGACACATTCTTACATACTTTTTGTAAATTAGTTTAAGTGACTATTGTAATTTTCCATCTTTTTAGTAAAAGATGGCCCCGTGCGAGTTTCTTACGCCGGTTCTTCTAGCGGGTTAGTTCCCGAACCGGTGGTAGGCCTCATGTAGACGTTCTAAAGTATTAACTTGGTTAACCTATTTAGAAATAAATATATTTTGATTTTGATTTGTTAAATACAGGGTGTAACAAAACTAAGTGATAATACTTTAGGGTGTCTACGTGTTCCTTGTATAGAGTTCACTGTGAAAGTAGCAGCGCTGAAATACTAATCTTTTTTCACTTTTGTATCGGCAAGGGCCCGAGGGTCACGAGTTTCCCCATACAAAACTGAAAAAAAATTGTCTTTCAGCGCTGCTACTTTCACAGTGAACTCTCTACAAGAAACACGTACACACCCTAAAGTATTATTACTTAGTTTTGTTACACTCTGTATAAAAAGAAATTGAAAATAAAAAACTTAATAATTAAAATAACTTGAATTTAATTTATCAAAACCTTTCCTCAAAACAAGTACCTAGTGATTATTATTGGTACCTATTTATTATATTATAAAATATATATCTATATAATTTGCAAAGCTGCATCCTTCTTCTTCTTTTTATTATGGCAGCCTTTTGGGCCAAAATACTTTTGCCAAACTCTAAACTCCAGTCCAAGAAATTAAAAAAAACACCTCCAGTCCTATTATAAAAAAAACAAAATGTCAAAATCAATATGAGTGGTTATAAGGCACGTTTTTTCACTATGGAAGAGGTGGTTGTGAGATTTGGCGGGAGCGCGGTCACAACATTTTGTGGGGGCTTTTGAAAATTTTAATTATTTCAAGTAATTTTATTGTATTATTTGTAAATATTGGTTATTTTTTCTGTAAATAACTTAAATTTAGGTTGTACATAAGTGTTTTTGTGGAAAGATGGGGAAGAAACGTAAGAAAAAGGATGAGGGTGAGTCTCCGCCTTCCAGTACCAGTAGCGATTCTGATTGTGAGGACTCGCAAGTATTGCAGGATGCAGATCCCTTCGCTCCTTTTAGGGTCGCTGATTACTCTCGGCGATATCCTGAAGATGCGGAGGCCAAATGGGCTTTTTTCAAAAAGTTTGTCGTCGAGTAAATTGTACCGTCCGGGTGTTTTGTGTCATATAACAAAACAAGAGTTAATTTTTAACTAGTTGCCTGGGGATATTTTATAAGAAGTAATCTTAAATTATTTAGCGGTTGTAAAATAATTATGAATAACCCTGTATTTTTTTAAATAGACCCCACTAAAGCAGCGCCGGTGATGCAAATTGCCGGTGTCCACCATCATTTTGTCGACTTTAGAACTAAATTACTCACGTTTATTTTTTATGGAGATAATTAAAAGCTATGTTTTTAGAAAGATATAAATACATTAAATTTAGTTTAATACGCAAAGTATAGATAAAGGCATAAAAATAATAAATATTTTAATTTTAAGTTTGTCCGCAAAAATAACACGAACTGGAAATTCCTACATAGTCATCGCGATTTTAATATGAACCAAACCTAAAAATTATCAAAATTGAGATTATTTTTTATCGTAGCAACATTTTTATTCAATTGCCGTCGCCATTTTGCTCGTTGATTGAAGCGACCAATCGAATGCGGCGAAAATAGTTTGCATATGTGTCACGGTGTCGGTTGGTTGTGTTCCCAATAGTGTCTGCGTTTTATAAGGTAAAAACTATTCAATGTATTACTTTAATATATAAGATTTCATATTTAATTAATATATAATCAATCAGAAGTTATTGTGGTAAGTTATTTATTGTACAATAGCTACAAATAATATTTTGAAAAGTGTAGTAGAGGAATCGTCACATCCATTCGTCACGTGACATAGAAGCGGAACTTTTTCGTGACGAAAAGGAATTCTAAGGCAGGGTGTATACTTACTGTATATTATAATAAAATAACGGATGACTTTACGACCACAACTTCTGCTAGTAAAATAAAATACAGGGTGTAAATTGACCAGTCCCGATAACTTCGTGGGCTTATAATAGTGCCTGAGGCATACCCATTCCTTATAGTAATTTGCTTTTAATCCAAAGTTTTAAAAAAAATTAAATTTTCAACACGCATATTAAACAACGACTACAAGTACACGAGACGCGTGGCCTTGACCTTACCGGCTGCGCCGCGTGAGGTCAATGGCCCGCACGCATACTCACATTGAGTATTAAATCAAAATTAGCAAATTTTAATAATTTAATGAAAAATGTTGTTTTAAATAGTTTATCATTGCAAAATATACTAATAAATAGTTAAATATATATATATATATATATATATATATATATATATATATATATATATATATATATATATATATATATATATATATATATATATATATATATATATATATATATATATATATTTTTTTTTTTTTTTTTTTTTTGTAATTTTTTTTCAAAAAAAATTACATTTCTGGAACGAGAAAAGGTAGTATAATAAAATCCCAAAGTTATCGGGACTGGTCAATTTACACCCTGTATATTAAAACCATGTAATATAAGCTTGAACAGTAATCTGTAAGGTAATTTGTAATGCACAAAAACCAACTTATACTACGATTTTTAATTGTAGTCAGTAAAATGACAGGTGCAACTGTCACTGATACAAGAAAGCTTACGAAAGTTTCATATAACAGTGACAGTTGCACCTGTCATTTTACTGACTACAATTAAAAATCGTACTTTAGAAAAGTTTATTTTTGCAGATACAGTATCGGAATTTATGACCACTATCCCGACGACGAATGTCCGTATTGTTAATGAATTAGAATTTAATAACTATATACAGTATAAATTTTACTACCATGGCTCTAACGGCCGCAGAACGCGCAAAAAGATATAGAGAAAAGTTAAAAGAAAATCCAGAAAAATATGAAATACAAAGACAAAAGCAACTGAAAAGACTGAAAGGAAGGCAGAAAAAAGTAACAGAACTATCCGAAGAAGAAAAACTGAAACAGCGAAAAATATGGAGAGAGCAAAAACGTAAACAAAAAGAAAATAAGAAAAGTAAACCAAAGACTACACCCAAAAAAGTGCAAAAAAATGAACATACAAAAGAACGCTCATTAAAAATCAGATACACAAAGGTGTGTAAGAATTACAAGAAAGCTTTAAACAGTATTAAGACGTTGAAACTAAGACTGGATAGTTTAAGAAAAAGATTTCATCGAGCTCAGCAGAACCACGGTAAAGAAATTGAAATGTTAAAAAACGAATACGATAAAGTCAAAGTTCGCAACGAATGTATGGAAATTTCACTACGTAAAACATACGACAACTGCAACAAATACTCTGAAAAGAGATTACTGAAACAAGTTGTAATGAATCAACGCTCAGACGCTAATAAAAAAGTTTTAGGTCTAAAAGGTCCCATAAGAGTAGCTGTGAAGGAAAATCTAGAAAACAAGAAATCGAGAGAAGAAATAGAAAAGTTTTTTAATAGAGAAGATGTCACCAGATGCACCTCAGGAAAACGAGAATTCAGGACAAAAGAAAAAAAAAGATGCCAAATTAGATACACAGTAGACACCCTGTTTAATTTATACACAGTCTATAAAAATGAAGGAGGAAAATACAGTTTCACCACTTTTTTCAGGTATAAGCCATTTTATATTATATCGCCCTCAGCAAATAATAGGGATACATGCATGTGTATGAAGCATAGTAACATGAACTTTCTGTTTTTCGCTTTAAAATCCAAAAGTGTTATTTCACAAAAGAACTTAGATGAAGTTATAAGGTCAATTACTTGTGATATAAATTCAAATGAGTGTATGTTTAACAAATGTGATACGTGTAAATTTGCTGCTGTTGAATATGATCAAGATAAAATAGATTGCGAGATATCGTGGTTTAAATGGATCAGAGTTAACAGTGAGTATGAAAAATCTGGCACAAAATACATTACAAAGAAAACAACAAAACAAAAAAGTAGTGGAACTGTGCAGCAATTAATAATCGAATTTGACGACGCACTTAGGTTGTTTAAAACCCATGTTTTCGTATGGAAACATCAGCAACAACAATATCGTTCATGCATCAATACCATCAAACATGACGAAATCGTTATATTATGTGATTTTTCAGAAAATTACGGTTGTAAATTTGCACAGGAGGTCCAGGCTGTTCACTTTGGGGCTTCTAAAAATGCAATAACCCTACATACTGGAGTCATTTACTTTAAAGATAAAGCTCAATCATTTGTTACCATATGTGATAATAACTGTCATCAACCTCAAGCCATCTGGGCACATTTAATGCATGTCATACAATTTTGTAAAGAGCTAACAGATTTTCGTGTTATTCACTTCTTTTCCGATGGCCCTAGCAGTCAATACCGCCAGAAAAAGAATTTTTATTTGCTTAATCTGTTTACACAAAAATTAGATCTTTTTTACACAACTTGGTCATTTTCCGAAGCCGGGCACGGAAAAAGCGTTGCGGATGGCATAGGAGGCGCCGTAAAAAGGCAATTAGATAAAAAAGTTGCATTTGGGTTAGATGTTACTAACGGGTTAGATGCACATAATATTATTCAAAAAAGTATGAAGTCGGTGAAAAGTTTTTATGTAACTAATAATGATATAGAAAAAATGATCAAACTGATCCCGGATAAAGTTTTACCAGTTCCTGGAACACTACAAGTGCATCAAATTATATCTCAGCACCAAAACCAAATACGATATAGGGAAATAAGTTGTTTTTGCGGTGACTTTAAAGGTTTGTGCAGCTGTTATTCTATTAAAAATCACACGTTGTTCAATGATCAGAATAAAACAAAAGACGGGATAGATGAAGAAAGAGTAGACGAAGAAGCTACAAAAATATTATGCCACGACAGAGAAGTTAATATAGATAACGGAGAAAATGAAATGGAAATGGACGAATATGAAGAAGGTGGAGAAACAAACGTTAATAAAAGTTTTTGTGATGCACCAGATTCCTCTTTGATTGTATTTGAACAAGAACCAATAAGTAATTCAATTACAGAACAAATAATGGACTTAGACACTGATGATACTCCTTCTATGTTATTCCCTCTGGACGACTTTGTTTTACAGCCTTTCGAAAGTGACATAATTATTGAAAGTGATACTGTAAACTCTGATCTCCAATATATGTTACCGAGTACATCAAAAAATATTCGTTGTAATATTAGTAATTTAGGTCATGAAATACCATCAAAAACCATAATATTATCTCAATCTGAACAGAATAAAAACCGACTCGATAAACATACATTATTAGCAAAACCTTCTGCGATTGTAAAAAAAACAAAATATTCTACACGAAACAAAAATAAAGCTATCAGAACGGTTGTTAAACGACAAATAGATTGTAATATGTGCAAGAAGAAGTTTCCTGTACATGCTCCTATGGCCAAGTGCATGGCTTGTAAAGAGTTGAATTGTATGGCATGTAGTAATAATGAGGAACATTTTGATTATATTTGTTTAAAATGTTTCGGTGCCTAATTTAAATGTATTTCGACATTTTCTATTTTGATGACATTTAACATTGTGATACTTAGATTTAAATTCCTTACTTATTACGTTACTTATTACGAATGTTTAAAAATATTTTTGATATAATTATTTATCTAAGAATATATTTGATAAGTTATTACATTTGATAAAATGTGTCAGTGCCTAAATTTGATTTAATTTAACATTGTGATACTTAGATTTAAATTACTAAGGTACTTTTTACTTGCGTACGTAAAGTGTGCGATAAGGAAAAATGGGTTTGAGTAAGTTGTCTAGTTATTATAAAGTATATTGTTTTATATTTTGAACCAAATACAGCTTAACTTCATTTAAAATGTTTTGTGTTCGTGTATTGAAGGGTACATTTTTCATTTTGATAAAAAATAATTGTTCAGCTTTGAAATATTATACACTCAGCCTTATTGTTTCCTAATAGTCACGCTATGTTCCACCATCGTTACCGTCCAGTCATGTTTGTCTGATTAATTTAGATTTAATGAAAACATATTAATGTTAGAAGACTGATTTTAATTTTATAATACTTTATAGTTATATGTGATACTATCCTAAGAGTAAATGTTGTTAATTTCGTTTTATTTTGGATACAAAAACAATTGTTAATAATGTATGATGGTCAAATAGTGACGATAAGGATCATTCATGATGAATAACTTTTGAACTATAGTAAATATTTTTTGTTAAGTTTTGTCTTTCCATTGTTTATTTTCATAAATCTTCAAAAAAAACTTTTGTTTTGAATAATACCTTTTTTATTTGTTAATTTGCATTACGTATAAAAGTGACGAATTGGAGCAATCCAAGTTGCTAGCATTACTTAAAAACTTAAGTTTGTCAGGATTTTTGAATATATAGACATCAAATATATGTTTTTAACATAATAGTATATATTTCCTATGATATTAACTAAAATTGGGTAAAATAAAAAGTATACAATAAAATGGAACTCCTACTTCGTCACGGACAAACTTTTTGAAAAAAGCCCAAATATGAATTTATTGTATTTGTTGAAAGTACGAATGAAGTTCCACTAGGTAATAGGGATATCGTCGTCTTACTTTCTCAACCTCGTAACTCAATTTTTCGATAATTTTTTTTCTTACTCGTATCTAAGCTACGAGTGATGTCTCTTAACTGTAACAAACTTCTATTTCAATATAAGCACGAAGTTAGTCGCAAACAGCGTTGCAATTATCACACAAGTCATTCATACCATTTTCATAACTGCACAAAACTCGTATCTTAACTTACGAGGTCTCGCGATCTTATTACTATAGCCTTTGGGTATATTTTTCATTACCGTGTCAATCGAGAAGCGAGGTTGCCGCTCTTATGGTGTGAAGTTCGTCTATATTGCAAAGAAAGCTGTTGCAGTTGGATATAACTTTTAGATTCGTTTGTTGTTTTTCATTGAAAATAATTTAAAAAATTGTGGGAGTGCAAAATTTTGTGCGTTAAACGGTAAGTTATATCTACAAATGTTTATTGTTTGTTAGCAGGTAGTTCCTAGTTACTTAAAATAATTGTTTTACTTAGCTTTTAGGTTACTTTCACTTTGATTTAATGCAGCTAGGGTTAACTTGTGTTTCTGCCTACCTCTCGTGAATAGCATATACATGGCGTGTATTTATGAATCTTCTCAGTTATTTAGGTATGTACTTTATTCCGAAGCGAAGCGCGTCTTGGCGGGGCCCCGTATAAATTTTTTTGGAGGCCCTTAGGAAAGTTAAAACTTCTCACAAAAAAAAGTAAGACATAGGGTGACTGTTGCTCTCACGCTTTATGCGAGTAACCAAGGAATAGCTTTTAACTTTGTCATTTTAGAATTTAAAAAATTAGTATTAAGAAAGTTTTTATTAATTATTGCATACGCACGTTGGCGGCCCCCATGGCCCTGGGGCCCCGTGTAATTGATACGGCAGATACGGCGGTAGCTACGCCTCTGACTTTATTCATTAGTTTCGTATGGTTACGATAGTTTTAAATGTACTGAGCTGTAGGTATTCACAAAGTTTTATGGCGGATGAAGGAAGAGGCCATTAGTATAAAATAATTTACACCCTACAGTTATTTCATTTTATAAAGTCCTTGTTTTTTTTCAGATCCTTAAAATGCACGGCCGTGCTTTGAAGTTGCTAAATTTAGCAACTAAAGACAAGAAAGAAGACGATGGAAATCGTACGGGGTCTTCTAACAAGTCTGTAACGTCTATGGCTTCTGGTTCTGGTGGTGGAGTTGTTACGGGGTCTTCTCATGATTTAGTAACCTCTATTGCTTCTTTTTCTGGTACCGATACCGGAAATTTATTAACTAAAGAAAACATAGAAGATGGTGGAGTAAGAACGGGATCTTTAAATGATACAGTCACTTCCATTGGTTCTACTTCTAATACCAATACTGCAAACATCTTGATACTGAAAGAGAAGAAAGTTAATTTTGTTTTAGATGAGAGATCCGGATGTTTTATTCTTCAAGCCTCACGGGATTGTCCGACGTCGACAAACGAGCGCAATATTGATCCAACACACTGCATTTTGGATGATATCACTGGTCAGTTTATTCCAATACCTTCCTCGAGTAATGATATCTCTTCATGTGACCTATCCGCTCGCTTCACCGGACGTGAGGCGCATTGGACCAGTGGCTTCACTTTGGATACTGTAGTACCCAAGATCATTTGTCCGTCGCTTCACCTTGGACACTAGAGTGACCAAGAAGTAGAACGCCGAAAAATATATCTCTCCTGCTTAAACACGTAAAAAATACGTCTAGTACAAACATCCATCCTTTTCTCGCTAAATTTTATCATACTTTTCACCTAGATGTCGCTACGATTCATACAAATGTGAATGACTTATTTCATTTCAAAGTCGGGCGTTCGCCACGAGGCAATTTGTCCACCTATGTGCAATTGTTTTTGTAAAAGAAGTTGTGAAATATCCAAGTAATTGGTAAGTCGAATTATACCTGATAGTGCCTACATGTTCGCTGATAAATTTGTGAACAAAATTCCATTAATACCTGCAAAATCACCCAAGTTTTTTGAAATAAAACTGTACTGCCTTCCGCCTCAGGCAGATGGGTGAACATTTTTTTGTTTTTGCTTAGCTATTTATTATCATTTTGATTAAAGTACAGCATGAATTGGATACTGTAAGAAGCATGGAGACGCTATACATGCTTTTTGTCCTTAAAACTCACATTATAATGTAGGATTACACTTTTTAAATCCAACTGTTCAAAACCTTACTAGTTTGGACACCCCAGTACCCACGATGAATATAAAGTATTTAGCTAAAGCCAGTACGCACTGAGTTCAGAATAATTTGTAGGTACGTAGTTTGTGTCTATTTAGATTATTAGAGTTATTTTTAGGGTTCCGTACCCAAAGGGAAAAAACGGGACCCTATTACTGAGACATCGATGTCTGTCCTGTCCGTCTGTCTGTCAGTCTGTCTCCAGGCTGTAACTCAAGAACCGCTATAGCTAGACTTCTGAAATTTTCACAGATTGCGTATTTCTGTTGCCGCTACAACAACAAATACTAAAAATAAAATAAAATTAATATTTAAGGGGAGCTCCCATACAACAAACGTGATTTTTTGCTCGATATCAATTATGACAACTGGTAGGGACATGACATTTTCACAAAATCCTTAATTAACTTTTAATAATTAGTAATAATATTAAAATAAAATAAAAATTTAAGGGGGGCTCCCATACAAAAACACAATTTTTGGCCTAATTTTGCTCTATAACGGTACGGAACCCTTCGTGCGCGAGTCTGACTCGCACTTGGCCGATTATTTATGAATATATTCCCGTGTTTTTTTCTGTTTGTTGTAGGTAAACATTTTGAAAAGCTACCTACACTTACCGTTCTATCATCAACTATAACAATGGTAGTTCTGTTGGACGTGGATAATTATTTCAATCGAACAGATTTCTATATATTTTGGCAACAAAATCTAAAATGGCCATGGCTGTTGACACATTTTATTAAACGTGATTCATGTTTTGGTTGTGGTCACAGCACAAACTTACATTCAACACCACATTTCATTCTTACTTATCATGACCGAATGATAAAACAATTATTCTACAGCAACTTTTTTTGGTGTCAAATATGTAATTTTTCTATTTATGAACATTATCTTGCTGACGAATGTTCTTTTTGTAACTGATTGAAACATGATACCGAGGTACTCAAATAAATGATCAGCCTATTCTAATTTTTATCATAGCCTCTCATTCAATTACTTTTTTATACACTGTGTAACTGAAAAAGCACAAAACCTGAAAAACGGTTCAGAAAAGGTTCGTTTTATTTAAATTATAATCCTCAAAATGGTGAACGTTTACTAACATAAAAATAATATACAATTACTGCTTTTACTCCATCGCATGTTTATCTTCCAAACAGTTGCTTGCTTATTACTCATCATGCCTCGGTGTCGCGGTGGGCAAGGTGGTCCATATATTCGGGGTGGTGGTAGAAGAGGCTGTCGTACAAGAGGCGGCCGTGGATGTGATAGGTGTTTGTTTTTTTTTCCTGATTCTATTTTATAATCAAGGTTTATCAAACTTTCATTTTTCAAACAAGGTTTTTCATTTTAGAAGAACAATCAACCAAATCACAAATGAACTCTTGCCGACAACACAGCCTCAATCATTAAGTAACTCAACAGATCTATTGATTAACTCGACGGACCCGGAACCATTGAGTAGCTCAACCGAACCTCAATTAATGACAAGTTCAACAGAGCCGAAACCATCGACTAGCTTAACAGAACCTCAACCATCTACTAGCTCAATAGAGAATACAACCTTGTCTTCCCAACTGACAATTGTTCGAAAAAACCGAGCTCTATACAAAAAGCGGACTACAGCTCTTAAGCCTGAGGATAAAAAACGACTATTTGAAATGAAACGCCGTAAAGAGGTGAATTTTATGATAATGCCAGATGCTCCAGTGCCTAAAAAAAATAAAAGACGTTTATCACCTGATAGAGTGCCGTGTGCTTTGGTGCCTGGTACTCCAACTGTACCCCCTGAGAGAGTATCGCTGCCGTGGACCAGGGTTTCTGCGCTTAATACTCAACAGCAGTGTGTATTTTTCTTATTGTGGCTTTGGTTATATATATTTACAGTTGGGCATTCATTGATCTTCCTGTTTTTTTCTTTACAGAATGCACGTCACTCCACCTGTCTCACTCAGGGAGCCTTTGTCAACGTAAGCGTGCCAGCGTGTATTTTTTATGTAATATTACTTTAATATTTAGTAAACCGCCATTTTCATAATATATTTTTTTATAGAATACAAAACACCTCTATTGTACCTGCAATACCAAGTGAAAGTGTCTTAAATTGCGAAGAAGTGGTTGACGAAAATATGCAAGTGATGAATGTGGAATACGTGTATCTATCACAAGACATGGAAGAGGTTACCCTTCCACGTACAGGTATTTCATTTGTATATTTTTATTAAGGTACAGTATGTTCATTCCTCTTTTCGTCAATTATTACAACTAAGTGTAACTTATTTTCAGATTACGCAACAGAAAACGACGTCTTAGCTAATTTATTTGGAGAAGTTTCGATTGAAAACCCCGGTAGTGACATTGAGCTGGACACTGAAGATTCAGGTGATTTTTTTGCGGTTAACTCCCGACATAATGTCTTCCCAGCTGAATTCCCTGAAGATGCTGATCCAACTCATGTCAATCAGCTGATGAGGATTGATGCACAGAATGACGCATTAATTCAACAATTACTACCACCGGATGCTTTAGTGTTTGACTGGAAAAAAGAAAGTTCTGTTTTTAATGGGGTTCGGGAACAATTCACAGCGGTATCGGGTCCAACATTTCCAGTCTCCGAACTAGAAACCCCGTTACAGGCTTTACAAAAAATTTGGGACGAGACAATAATCGCTCAAATAGTAGAAGAAACCAACAAATATGCACGTAGTTTTCCAAATAGCGACAAATTCTGGAAAGATGTAACACTTCCAGAAATGTGGACTTTCTTGTCAATTTTAATAATTCAAGGACTTAATCCCAAGCCAGTGGAAAGGGAATATTGGTACTCTAATTTACCTTACACCAACATGCCGCTTTTTCGAAAAATAATGCCGTACAAGCGGTTTATCATGTTAAAGCGGTTTTTACACTTTTCTGACAATCGTAATATGGACCCAAGAGCTTCAACACATAAAATAAAGCTGCAAAAAATTCAGCCCGTCATAGACCATCTAAGTGACAAGTTCCGCAGTTTGTATTGCCCCGATCAACTAATTTCTGTAGACGAGTCTTTACTATTGTGGAAAGGTCGTTTAAACTTTTCGCAAAAAATTGCAAATAAAGCCGCTCAAGTGGGCATTAAATCGTATGAAATATGCGAATCCAAAAGCGGATATTTGTGGAATTTTATAATTTATACTGGCAAATCCACAAGTAACAGTAGCGCCACGGACCATACGTACGGAACTGATGAAAACTTTCCTGATGGGGCGACTGCGGGTATAGTTTATGATCTAACGCGACCCCTTTTTAATAAAGGTTACACTTTGATCATGGATAATTTCTACAATTCGCCGCTATTATCCCGGTCTCTCAAAGTGCTACATAAAACAGACACAATGGGCACATTACGTCTTAACCGCGAATTTGTACCAGACTCTCTTAAAAAAATCACTAAAACTGAAATGCGTGTCGGAGAAATTGCTTTCAGTCAAACTCATGACTTAACCGTTCTTGTCTGGCGAGACTCTAACCTTGTTTCTATGATATCAACATATCACAATGTCGAAGTAGGGGGCAAAGAAAAACATGGCCAGTATAAATATCGTCCTAAAGTAATCTTGGATTATAACAATGCCATGGGAGGAGTAGATAAAAAAGACCAGCTTTTGTCTGCTTTTCCCATGGAAAGAACCAGAAATTCAGTTTGGTATAAAAAGCTATTCCGGAGGCTGTTCAACGTTTCAATCATGAATGCCAATATAATTTTCAATTACGGACCTTCTCCCCTTAAACCACGCCAATTCCGCGAAGAGCTTGTTATAGCTATTTTATCCCAATACAGAGGACCGATGCCCCACCAAATAGCACAACGGATTGAGGTGGTACCAAGTAACGAAAATAATCTTAGCGCCTGCCGGCCACAATTAACTGGTGGTCATTATCCTGAGCGAGGTGCTTCTTCTAGAGCTCGATGCAAGTGGTGCGCTGAAAAAAAAATTGTATCAAGGACTACATGGCGCTGCGATGTCTGCAAAGTGGCTCTCTGTATTGAGTTTTGCTTCAAACAATATCACACTTAAGTTGCGTTGTATTTGTTACTTTTTATTATTATCAAAGTCAGTCAGTCAGTCAGTAGAATCTATGTATATGAGAATGTATAAATAATATATGCGCCTGTGTGTGGTAATACTAATATCTAGTTTAAGTAATAATAAGTATTTCTAAATAAAAGTGATTCTTAACAAATAATATTTTTTTACTTTACCTCTTATTTGGAAATTATTTAAAAAAACGTTTAAAAGATTACAAAGAACATGAATAAACTATATTAAAATATATTAAGTAGACATAATACTGTTAAATATAATCATACGATATAATATGCCGCTCGTGGGGACTAGGTGTGCCCTTGGCTTTATGTTTTCATGCACCAAATTATCTATGGACACTACAGTACCCAGTTACGAGAGGACACATTTTAATGATTTTACTCCTTTTTATAATGTTCGTAGGGTATATTTTAGCATTTCTTTGGCTAGAAGATATACTTTAGTTTCCAATAACTTACTTACTAAAGTTGCCATCATATAAAAGTCAACCGTACAGATGTCGTAAAGAAGAGCAATGGCGGAAGCATTCTTTCGAGCAAGCACTGTTACTTTCAGATGTCTTTTTTCTGTTATTATATTATTCTATCAACGATATTTTTACACAGAAATATCAAGAAATGTATCAAGTTTCAGAGATTTCCTATATTTTTTATCTATAAACAGTACCAATAATTCAAGAAGCGATCAAAACGTTACTTTCAAATTTGGTCTGCTACTGCGGGTGAGCGAAACATAGGTCGAAATCAAAACTCCATAATTTAATAAATATATAAAATACGACTTGTTTTTTTACATTATTTATAATAATACATTATTTATAAATATACACATGAGATATATAAAAGACTAAAAACGTGTAGTTCAATGCTACCACATTCGTATTAAATCAATTTAAATCAAGAATGGTGGAAATTTCTATGAATTGTTAACTTTGTACCCTAATAAAAATTATATCGGCAATAATTAAGGCTGAAAAAGTTAATTCATATGTAGCCTTATAAATTGTGAGCAAAATAAATATAAGATCAATCGTGTCTGCTCAAGATTTAGGTCAAAATTTGTTGATTTCGTTGCATTCGCAACGCGGGCACGGCGACTGCCCGTAGACGCGGTGCATTAACGGGCCACAGCGCCTCGCGCCCGGTGTAGCGACTTAAAAATGATCTTGGATACTACAGTATCCAAGGTGAAGCGAGCGGCTATCTGGATCAGACAGTGATTCAACTTTCATTCCTGATAATGATGATGATAGTTCAGGAACGGATATGGACACATCTTACGTGGCTCTAGATGAGACTAGTGGGTTAATAAAACGAAAAAGAGCAAAGAAAGGACAAGCAGATAAAACACGCTGGGGTAGAAATCAACTAAAACAAAGAAGACAAAAAGGTCAACAGTATTCTTCAATCAAACGTATAAAGAATTCTGGGATAGTGGGGGTGGAAGTACGAAATCAAAGAGTTATGCAAGCCAGATGTGTTTCAACAAAATGTTCCCAAAGCAAAATAAAAAAATGCAATGAAATTTCAGAGGCAGAGAGAACAGAAATTTTTAAATCTTTCTGGAACATGACATGGGATGATCGCAAAATGTACGTTAATGGAATGGTCTCACTTAAACCGGTACAAACACAAACGAAAGGTATTCCGACTAAAAGAACTCAAACATTAGAGTATTCTTTAAAAGTAGACGGTGAGATAAAGCCTGTATGTAAGACAATGTTTACAGGCACTCTGTGCCTGGGTGATTGGACTGTCACAAATTGGGCCAAGAAGGCAAAAAATAAGATCGGGATGATCAAGAAAAACCCTCCGGTGATGAGACAAAAAGCTATAAATGTAACGAAATTGGAACACATCAGAAATTTTTTGAATGGCGTACCTAAAATGCCCTCTCACTACTGTCGACAAAGCAGCAACAAAATGTATGTTGATGTAGATTATACTACATGGGCTGACTTATATAGAACTTTTGAGGAGTATGTTAAGGATAACAACATTCCAGATGAAGAAAAGGCTACTTACAAGTGTTTTTTAAGTGTTGTAAATGAGATGAACTTGGGTCTCTACAAACCGAAAAAAGACCAATGTGATTTGTGTTACGCCTATAAGAATAAAAATATTGAAGAAGAAGTATACCAAGCACATATAGAAGCAAAAGAGCGAGCAAGAGAAGAAAAAAAGAGGGACAAGATCAGTTGCATAGAAGGAGAACTCCAGATGTTTACCGTCGACTTGCAAGCTGTGCAAACTATTCCGTCAATTAAAGCAGGAGCACAATATTTCAAATTAAAACTTTGTGTGCATCAGTTCACTATCTACAACGAAAAAGATGCTAGTGTCATATGCTACGTATGGCATGAAGCTGAAGGACGATTAGACGCAAATATTTTTACGTCATGTCTCATGCATTTTCTCGAAGGCTTAGACGATAAAAATACACCAATTATTATTTACAGCGATGGTTGCAGTGCACAGAACCGCAATGTAACGCTTGCCAATGCTATGCTTGCGTTTGCCACAAAATATAAAACAGAAGTTACCCAAAAATATCTCGTGGTAGGACACACTCAAATGGAATGTGACTCTGTCCACGCTACCATCGAGACAAGGAAGAAGCAAAAAGAACTTTTTGTCCCTGCAGATTTTATTCAAATAATTAAAGAAGCAAGACCAAAACAACCCTATCAAGTGCGCTACATTGATCATGACTTCTTTCTTGATTATTCAAAAACGAATTGTTATAAATCTATAAGACCGGGCACGAAAGCTGGAGATGCTTGTGTAGTCGATATTAGAACTTTAAAATACACTGATTCTAAAATAGAATACAAATTGCATTTTGACCACGATTGGAAACTGTTGCCTCAACGTTCAACCCGACCCTCTACATCTGAAGCAGAAAAACTATACAGTCAGTCTTTACCCATAACTACACGTAAGTTCAACGACCTCCAAAGCATGAAAAATCTTATTCCTAAAGACTACCATAGTTTCTATGACACTTTGCTCCACGAGTGAGACCTGAATTGTAACTATTTGTTTGTTTTTATAATAAAAATACTGTAATAATATCATAGTTTTAATTTAATTACCACGTAAGTTAGCCACATGGTGAATGGAAAGTATTGAAAAGCTAAATTCAGCAACCTCGTATCTATAAAAATAAACTTATAAATTAAAATAAATATGATATTAAGGTAAAACCAGCTCCAAAAGTAGTATTCAACAAGTGTTTATCAAGTGTAATTTAACGATTTTGAATAAATTTAGTTAAAAAAAAATATATAGTTTTTTGTGTCTCCTGAACATTTGCGATTTTATAGATACGAGGTTGAGAAAGTAAGACGACGATATGATGTCGCTCAGTACTTGTTTTACTAGGTTTTGTTATGAGTATACTCTGGCAACACTGGGCCCTTCTCTATTCTGTGCGCACCGTCAAGATGGCGTCATGCTGATGATTGTATTGGAAGTAATTTTTAAAAACATGAATATATTAACATCACACAAGTACGTGTTATTATTATATTTTCTAGACATCTAACATTACATGGTGTCAGGTGTCGGTCGTAACCTATATGTCGTGCAGTCATTGTCCATTGGAAATCGTCATCGTCTGATTTCTGAAAAGTCGGCGTCATGTCGGAAGACAATCAAAAGTCAAAGAAGATTTCTGGAATGTCCGCTCCGCAGCCTATGGTGATGAATGGAAACTTAGGGCAACAATGGAAAAGATGGGTGCAATCATTTAAATTTTATTTGCGTGCCTCAGGCATGGATGAAGAAAGTGATAGTAGAAAGGTAGCTTTGTTTTTACATGTCATTGGCGAAAAAGGCGTAGATGTTTTCAATACATTTGGAAAAAACGAAGATACTGTTAAATATGACGAGCTTATTCAGTTGTTTCAAGATCATTTTGCTCCAAAAGCCAATATCACTTATGAATGTCATAATTTTTTCACATACAGACAAGGTGAAGATGAAACCTTAGATGATTTTGTTTGTACATTAAAATTAAGGTCACAGAACTGTGAATTAGGACAGCTGCAAGAACGCCTTGTGAAAGTAATGTTTATATGTAACATGCATCAAAAATATAACTATATCAGAGAAAAATTATTGCTTGAAGATAAGCTGGATCTTGATAAGGCCTTGGAGATGGCAAAAGCCATGCTAGCTTCCAGACATCAAACGGATGAGTTGGCAGCAGAACAAAGTTCCGTCTTGTACAACAAAAGTCAGTCACGCTCAGTCAGTCAGTATGGGCAAAAGTCTACAAACAAAGCCTGTACAAGATGTGGTCAGATGCATCGTTATAAGTGTCCAGCATCAAATGTCAACTGTAATAAATGTGGAAAAGTGGGTCATTTTGCGGTCTGTTGTCGGTCAATTAAGTCAAAGTCAGTAAAATATGTACAGTCGGACAGTGATGTACAACAGGTACAAGGAGAACAAGATGAATTGTTTATAGGTCATATTCAGTCATCCATGTCGTCGAATGACTGGAAAATTACTTTATATATAAAAAACTCACTAATAAATTGCATAATTGATACAGGAAGTGATGTCAATATTATGTCTAAAAGTGTATTTGATTCACTTAATATTAAAAATGAAATGACTAAGGCAAATGTAAAAATTAAGTCATACACTGGTAATACTCTTGAGGTACTAGGTCAACAAAACTTACAATGTAAATTCCAGTTTAATAATTCATATGTAACAAAACAAATTAATTTTATTATTGCAAATGTAAATTCTCCTACCATAATAGGTAAAATAACTTGCTCTGAAATTGGGCTAATTAAAAGAGTTTTTTGTGTAGAAACTTCTAATAGTCAATTATATGATAAAAATAATCATAGTAAGTCCAATGTAAGTCAATCACAGTCATTCCCATTACAATCAAGTCAGTCACAGAATGTCAATTTAAATAAACTTATTGAATGTAATAATTCTGTTTTCACCGGTCTTGGTTGTCTTCCTGGTGAGTGCCACATCAGTACAAATCCTGAGATCCAGCCAAAAGTCGACGCTCCAAGAAAAGTTCCATTTGCATTACATAATAGACTGCAACAAGAACTTGAGAAGATGGAAAAAATGGATGTCATAACGAAGGTCACTAAGCCTACTGCGTGGGTAAGTTCATTGATTTTAGTAGAAAAAAAAAATGGTCAATTAAGGGTGTGTCTAGACCCACGTAACTTAAATCAGGCAATTAAGAGAACTCATTATCCTATCCCATCAGTAGACACGGTCCGTGCTAAGGTGGCTGGTGCTAGATTTTACTCTACTTTGGATGCAAGTAGTGGATTTTGGATGTGTAGATTAAGTGAGAAAAGTTCTTACCTTACAACTTTTAATACACCTTTTGGTCGATACCGCTTTAAACGCCTTCCTTATGGAGTCAACTGTGCTCCTGAGTATTTTCATAGAATCATGACGGAAATATTTGGTGATATACCAGGGGTGGCAGTATACAGCGATGACATTTTGGTTAGCGGACAAACACTACAAGAGCATAATGAACGGCTTAATGCAGTATTTCAAAGAGCAAAGGAATATAACGTAAAATTTAATAGAGAAAAATGTACATTTGCCAAGAAGAGTATTAAATATCTTGGTCATATTTTTTCAGAATGCGGAATCACAGCAGATCCAGACAAAATCAGAGCAATCAAAGAGATGCCTTCACCTACTTGTCTAAAGGATTTACAAAGGTTTCTTGGTATGCTTAATTATTTAAGTCCTTTTATTAAAAATATGGCTAGTGAAACAGAAATAATACGCCAACTTTTAAAAAAAACTGTTGACTGGCAGTGGACTGCTAATCATGAAACAACATTCTGTCATTTAAAGCAATTAATATGTCAAGTTCCAGTATTATCACATTTTAATGTTCATGATCCTATTGTTCTACAAAGTAGTGAAACAGAAATAATACGCCAACTTTTAAAAAAAACTGTTGACTGGCAGTGGACTGCTAATCATGAAACAACATTCTGTCATTTAAAGCAATTAATATGTCAAGTTCCAGTATTATCACATTTTAATGTTCATGATCCTATTGTTCTACAAAGTGATGCTAGTAACAGAGCTGTTGGAGCAGTGTTGTTACAAAATCAACATCCTGTTTATTATGCTTCAAAAACTTTGACAGATACACAACAAAAAATGGCTCAGATCGAAAAAGAACTCTACTCAATAGTTTTTGCCTGTATAAAGTTCCATCAGTTTATATATGGACAATCTGTAACTGTAGAGACAGATCATGCTCCTTTGATAACATTGTTTAAAAAACCCCTTGTTGAGGTTCCAACACGTCTCCAAAGAATGATGTTAAGAATACAACCCTACAGTTTAAACGTAGTTTACAAAAAAGGTAGTCACATGTATATCGCTGATACCTTATCAAGAGCAGCACTTTCTGATACAAGTTCCGATGAATTGGATGATGATGTTGTTGTTCATGTAAATTTACTGATTAAGTCATTACCTGTATCTTCTGAACGTCTCCAGTGGTTAATAACTTGCACAAACCAAGATGAAAGTATGCAAATTTTGAAAAAATACTGTAAAGAAGGATGGCCAACAAGTAAATCACAAATTCACAAAGATTTGCATGAATATTGGCAGCATAGATTTGATTTACATACAGAACATGATTTAATTTTTAGAAGTAACAGTATAGTCATACCTAAAAAATTAAGGCCAGATATTTTGAAAATAATACACAGCGGTCATTTGGGTGTAGAAAGGTCAAAAGCATTTGCTAGAGGACATGTTTTTTGGCCATTTATGTCATCTGATATAAAAAACCTAGTTCAGTTGTGTCATATTTGTTTGTCTCATAGAAGTTCAAATGCTCCAGAACCACTTCTACCTCATGATGTTACATTACTTCCATGGGAAAAAGTTGGTATTGATTTTATGGATTATAAATCAAAAAAATATATTGTAGTTCAAGATTATTACTCCAATTATATTGAATTGAATGTCAGTGACAAGTACTAATGCTAAAACAGTAATTGTCTGTCTCAAGAGCATTTTTAGTAGACATGGTATACCAGTGGAGTTATTTTCTGACAATGGGCCACCATTTAATTCAGCTGAGTTTAAAAAATTTACCTTTGAATGGGGAATAAATCATACTACGTCAAGTCCTTATTTACCTCGTTCAAATGGGTTGGTAGAGTCTGCAGTAAAGATATGTAAACGTTTTCTCACCAAGTCAGAGGAGTCCGGAACTGATCCATATCTTGCTTTGCTTCAATTCAGGAATACACCTAGAGGAAATCTGCCATCTCCAGCACAACTGTTAATGTCACGCTCACTTAGAACACAATTGCCAACAGTCACAAGCAATTTAAAACCAAGAACAGTTAAATTTCACGACTATGTAAAGGCAAAGGAAGAAAATAAACATAAAATGAAAGACTACTATGATAAAAAGACTAAATCGTTAACAGAACTACAAGAAGGAGATAAAGTATATTTTAAGAAAATGCCAGACACTCCATGGGTTCCGGGTGCAGTAAAGGCCAAATGCGAGCAGCCGAGATCCTATACTATTGAGGGTTTAGATGGATTTATAGGACGAAGGAACAGACAGCATATACTAAAGCCTCAAACTCCACCTGTAATTCAACCTGAAACTGAATTTCAAGAGGTATTACAAGAAAGTCCAAATATCAAGATGCCTCCTAAATCACCTACTACAACAATATCTACTGAGGAGCATACAACTCCAGTTGAAAAGCGCACCAGATGCGGAAGAGTTATAAGGCCACCTAGACGGTTAGACTTATAGGATTTTTATATTATTATAATAGCATATTGGCTATGACTGTGAAGGACTGATTAATTTAGATAACTTAATTAGACTATATAACATCACTTAGGTACATTGTATAGTTTTATATTTTTAAAATGTTTGTTTAGTTTAGAGTTTACCTTGCAAGCTGTGAAGCTATAATTTACCTCTCTTTGATAAGGAGGATGTTATGAGTATACTCTGGCAACACTGGGCCCTTCTCTATTCTGTGCGCACCGTCAAGATGGCGTCATGCTGATGATTGTATTGGAAGTAATTTTTAAAAACATGAATATATTAACATCACACAAGTACGTGTTATTATTATATTTTCTAGACATCTAACATTACAGGTTTGTGAAAGGCGTACAATACTTAAAAAAGATTAATAAATATAAGGTTGGCGTTGTTTTTCAGCGTGCGAATTTTGCAAATGCCTTTCTAGATAATAACACATTTTTAAAGGAACAACGCATTAAAGCTACAATACCAGCAGGGGCCACTGAACTTGCGGGAGTTATCTCTTCGGTGCCCACCCATCTGTCTAATCAAAAAATATACAAAGCTATTACTAGTACAAAAAAAGTAATTTCTGTCCGACGCATAATGCGTAAAGTCAAACAAGAAAACAATACCTTTATCTTGCAGCCTACTCAGAGTGTAGTTATAACGTTTGCGTCAGTCACGTCACTGCCGGACTATGTTCATATTAAGATGTGGCGCCTGCCCGTCTCAACATACGTCCCTCCAATAAAACAGTGTTTCAAATGTTTACGTTATGATCATCTGGCTAAGTATTGTAAAAACTCACCACGGTGCTCCATATGCACAGAGGGGCATTCTTTTAAAGAGTGTAAAGTTCAAATTGAGAAAGCTAAGTGTATTAACTGCAATGGCAATCACATTGCCATCTCTGGACAGTGCCCCATTAGGCAAAAGAAAATTGCAGATAGTAAATCTAAATCATATGCTGGTACATTAAAAAATTCATTAAATTTTCCTTCATTAAATAAAAAATTGAATACTCAAGAAGTAATTCAAGCCATCTTATCAAACTCGGAAGCTATGACTCTACTAACAGAATCTATAGTAAAAGTAATAACTTTAAATAAAACTCAAAATGTCAGTATTAGTTCACAATTTATTAGCTCAGCAAATAAAGAAACTATTCAGGATAAAAATAGTAAACCGTCACATTCAATCATCAAGTCTTAAATATTGTACAGTGGAATGCTCAAAGTCTGTTGAGTAACAGACTTGAGTTCCAAAATTTTTTATACCAAAATAATATACATGTTGCACTTATTTCAGAAACTTGGCTTAAGCCAAGCATTCAATTTAATATTCGTGGTTATTCCACTATTAGGAATGACTGTGGTAATGATCATAATGGCGTAGCAATATTTATTAAAAATGGTATACATTTCTCTAAACTAGATACTTTTTATGATGATTCGTTACAAAATGTAGTGATTGTTATTAAACTGAAACATAAATCCATTTCTTTGGTTAGTTTTTACAGTCCTGGTAATAGTGTTTCTGTTTTTGAAAAGGCGAAGTTAGATCGTTTATTGCAAACTATTCCGAAACCGTTAATAATTGCAGGCGATTTTAACGCACATCATACCTTCTGGGGTTGTAGTCGTATAGATTCTCGGGGCAGAGCTATTATGGATTTTTTGGATGATAATGACTTAATGCTTTTAAATAATGGACAACCAACAACAGTAGGCTCTCATATTTGGGAACCAAACGGTTTAGATTTAACAATAGTGTCTTCTTCATTGTTTCTTTCTTGTGAATGGCAAGTTCATCAGGACTCTTTAGGCAGTTATCATCTTCCAACTATCACAAAATTTATTCTCGTAAGAGACGAGCATGAACCTTCTATTTCCTCGAACATACCTTTTCATAGCAACCTGAAATTAGTAAATTGGGATTGGTATGAAAAAGTTGTTAATGAAATGTTAATAAATTTTAAAGTTGACAAATGTGATCTGCTTGCTTCATACAGAAAGTTTTGCGCCATTATTCTTATGGCAATTGAAATTTCTGGACCTAGTTTAAATCATAATGCATCTGATTATATTGATAATCGTCCTAGAAAGCGGCGTCAAGTACCTTGGTGGAATGATATATGCTCATTGGTAGTAGATGATTGCAAGAATGCCTACATTCATTTCAAAGCTAATCCTAACAGTCAAAATTATATCAAGTTTAAACGGGCTCAAGCTATCAAAAAACGCACTTTAAGAGAAGAACGTCGTAAAAGTTGGATTGAATTTTGCACATCAATAAATCGCTTAACACCAATAAGTCGCATTTGGGCTAAAATGAGAAAATTCAAAAATCACTCTTCAAGTGCTAATCCATTTTCTGACCTTAATTGGGTTCAGACATTTTTATACAAATACACACCTGATACTGTTTCACAACAGACAAGTATAGATAATGCTCTTGGTGTAAATAGCGATAACTTGTACATGATTAGTTGTTTTACTTTGCAAGAGTTAAAATCTGCTTTGGCCTCTAGAAAAGATTCTGCATGTGGCCTGGATTGGCTTTCCTACAGAATGTTTAAACTTTTGAATTCTCAGACTCTTATCTATTTTCTTAAGTTTGTTAAATAGCCTATGGTCGTCTTCCATTATCCCAGAGGATTGGAAAACTGATTGTATAGTACCAATATTAAAGCCTGGCAAAGACTCGAATTCTGCTGATTCTTATCGTCCCATTACGCTTAGTTCATGTGTTGGTAAAATTTTTGAACAACTAATAAAACAGAGATTAATTTTTCACATAGAAAGTAATAACCTTTTACCGTATAATCAGTTCGGCTTTCGTTGTGGACGTTCTGCTTCTGAGAGTCTACGTCATTTTTGTATGGATATTCATGATTCTCGTTTCGAAAATAAAATGTTAGTTGCAGTTTTTCTTGATATTGTAGGGGCTTTTAATAATGTAGATCTGAAAAAATTATCTTCAATTCTTTTATCACTAAAGGTACCTGGAAAAGTTGTAAATTGGATTTTTAATTATTTTATCTATAGGAAGGTGTTTGTTAAGGTTAACAATCAGCTATTTGGTCCAAGGTATTCTTGTAGGGGTATATCACAGGGTGGTGTACTGAGCCCCCTGCTTTTTATTTTATTTATACATGAGCTAAATTCGATTCTGGGTTGTGAAGTTTCTAATCTGCAGTTTGCAGATGATTTAGTTGTTTATTTTTCTGATACTTGTTTATTACGTGCACAGTCAGTCCTCAATGCTTCTCCAGAAATTAAAGGACTATTTTGAAAGTCTTGGGCTGGAGGTGAGCATTGACAAAAGTAAAGTTGTTGTCTTCGCAAAAAATGCTATTAGAAATAGGAATGTAAATATTTTGTTCAATAATAATGTATTGTCTGTAGATAAGTTCTGTAAAATTTTTAGGCGTTATTTTTTCGAACAATTCTAGATGGAACAAGTATGCTGAAATTCTTGAAAGTCGTGCTTTGAATGCTTGCAATGTTTTGAAATCTTTGGCCGGTACATACTGGGGTGCTGATCCAAGGATTTTATTAACACTGTATAAGTCATTAGTAAGGAGTCATTTTGAGTATGCATTCTTTTGTTTTGCAGGAGTAGGAACTATTGTGGATAAATTGGACAAGATACAAAACAAATGTTTGCGTATTATAATGGGTGCGATGCGAACTACTCCTATAGTGTCAATGCAGGTGGAATGTAATATACCTCCATTGGCACTTAGGTTTAAATACTTACAATCAAAATTTTTTGTAAGGTTGCTCTCCATAAGTAATCATCCTCTTCTTGTTAAATTGCGGGGCAGGACTGTTAACAATCATTCATATTTATTGCAAGGTTTCTCTGAAACAGAACAATTTTTTAATGAACACAACATTTATTCTAGCAAATTATGGCCTTGTTATTCTGGGTCATATGAGTCTAAGTTTACTCAGATTAAAATTGTAGTTAAAAAACTTTCAAAGTATAAGGAAGATATTTATAGGGAACTTGATAGGTGGCAGGGATATCGACAGATATATACAGATGGGTCTAAGAACAACGAAGCAGTCTCTATGGCTGTCTATGATAGTCATGTCAAAAGTGGATTTGGTCATAGACTGAATCCACTCACAAGCATATACTCCGCTGAATCCATAGCTGTGTATGCAGCTATGGAGCACATTCAAACACAGTCTCATCAAAAGTGGATTATAATAACTGACAGTTTAAGTTTATTGATGGCACTACAAAGTCCACAATTAAATTTGAAAACCAGCTATATAATATATAAAATAAGGGAGTTGTATTACCTCCTGTCACAAACAAAACAAATAGTCCTCTTCTGGACACCAGCTCACATTGGTGTACATGGTAATGAGCAAGCAGACTATTTAGCTAAATTTATTACTAATTCAGTCCACAATCGATTGAGTCATAGCTTTTTAAATCTCTCAATTCCTTCATCAGACGCTCTATCTCTTTTCAAACTCACATTAGAGGAAGAATTTTACGACTTATGGCAGCAGGTCGTCCAGACAAAAGGAAAATGGCTAGCTGTAATAAAGAAAAAGATCTCTCCCCCTTGGTTTACTCGAGGTGGTGACTATCTCAATAGAAAGTATTACACTACAATCTGTCGTTTGCGTCTAGGTCATTGTAGATTTGGTGCTCACCTTTTTAGGATTGGTGTTTTTGATTCTGCAACTTGTAGATATTGCAATAGTGCTGATGAAACCCTCGATCATATATTTTTACACTGTCCGCAGTTTTGTTTTCAAAGGATGGTCCTTGTAGACCAACTTTTAAGTATTTTTAAGACTGCTGAGGATATCCCGCGCTCTCTTCAGCAGATACTTAGCAATCAAGAATGCTTTTCGCCAGTCTATGGGTTTATTGTTTCTACAGTTAAGGAAATCTAATTATTGCTGTTTGTAAATATGTAAATAATACTAATATGTTTCTTTTGGTTGAGTTGTTTCAGCTAATTTCAGGATTTGACCAATGATCGTTATTTTAATATTGATTTTGACAATGAAAGATACCAAAAATGACTTTACATCAAGGATTCGACATTGAAAAGAAAAAATACAAGATTAATTGACAAGAAATATACTTGAACAAAAGACATGGCTTTGGCCTTATAAATAAAATAAAAAATAATTATGAGGAAAATATTGGGAAAATAAAAGAAGACAAGGCTTCGGCCTGTTAAATAAAAAGGATTTAAGACAATAGTACTACAAAAGACATGGCTGTATGGGCTTTGTTCCCTTTGCCTGTCCTGAATGGGACGAATCAAACCAAAAAATCACTATGGAAGAGTTCCGTCTGATGCGTTAGCATTCTATATAGTTTGTGCATTAAAGTCTACCGCTTTGTTTACATGTCAAACGTCGTCGTTGTGAGATTTTTGTGGTTTTCGTGTGATTTTCGATTTAATTATTGTGCAAAACTGTAAAATAACTCTGAATTAACTATAATAGGTGCCATGAAGTGCTCCGTTGTAAGTTGTGGCCTATGTAAAAGCAAAAACAGGCCAAATCTAACCTTTCACCGGTAAGTGGCTACCATTTCCGTATATTGTTGTCTATTGTTTAGTTTATTTGATATAAAATGTTTAAAAATCTATAACTTTGAGTTATCTCAGTTGTGAGGTACGTAAATCCGCTACATTCTCAATATTTCCTTCGTTTCGTAAACATATAAACGGTTGATAGTGTTGTCCATATTCGAACATCGAACGTTATCGATAAATTAGGTGCAAAGTTCGTTAAAGTATTTTTTGTTGTTTTAGTTTACCAAAAAACGAATTCCAGCAAAAGAAATGGTTAGCAAATATTGGCTCGGAAAATATCCGGCCTGGAACTAAAGATATTCATGTGTGTTCATTGCACTTTGAAGAGAGTGCGTTCAACAAAACTCTCAACATAATTAGACTGAGAGATGATGCTGTCCCAACAATATTCGCAAAGGTAAGCAATTTATAAAGAACATTGGTGAAATTATAGTTGTTGAAAGAACAATGGCCAAATCGTACCAGATGATAAATGGCGTCCCGATATGCCATTGGTAGCAAAAATTCTCTATTTTAAGGCATCGAAAAATATTAGAAGTGTGTCTGTAAATAGCCACAAAAGAAAGATCAATATATTTTAGATTCTTTATGCTCTGACAGCCGGCGATTATTCGCATTCGTTCTATTTTTTGGGTAATACTCTAGGAAAAATTGAAATAATTAGAAACGAGATCGCCGAATATACACTTGTAGGCTACACCGCAGTCGGAAAAAAGGTAGTTAAGTCTAACCTCAAAATAATTGTTAACGTTATTAATTATTGTAAAAAACTGTGGCTATTTAGACATAATTCTCAAACGGAATTATGTTTAGAGCATAAGAACAACCAAATCTAACTATAGTTTATTTTGGGACATCAAAAATAAAAGTCGAGTCCAGCTCCTATACAAATTTGGCCATGACTCTTTATGTCTAGAAAAGTCTTCATGATGAACGGAAACTGAAAAATTTCATCAGTTTTTTCAGCTATTTGCAAGAACTGATTAAGTCTGTAAAATATAAAATAAAATATGTTAATAGAAATACATCATCTTTTTTAAACCAGAATATTAGAATATTATAGCCTTTTTTTTTGTTGAGGGGGGAAATACGTTACGTATCCCCCGCCGCGCACGGGGGTGGACGACGGGGGTATGTCGGACTCCCTCCGGCTCGGTGCGCCGGAGGTTTACCGACTAAGACCCCCCCATGCCCTCCTTCCAGCCGTGGGACACGGGACCTCTGTTAGCAAACACCGCGTCAGAATATTATAGCCTGGCAATAATGAAAGCGGCTAGTCGGACACAGTTAATTTGGCTAAAGCTTAGAATCATGCCCTCACGATTTTGGTAGTGAGATGGATTGAGTAGGGATGTGTTGGATGAGGAAAACTCACTCATCACCACATATCTATATAATATACCGTACCACATATCTATATATTTTATATGTGTTTATTGCCTGCAAAAAATGATGATGATTATTATTATTATATCCAATCTTATATATTTTTTTTTTCTTTCAGGCAAACAATCCATCCCAATTTGCATTAATTGACAGAGCGAACACTATGGATCAACCATCATGTTTGAATTATTCACATCCACAAGATGCAAAGGATCTTGCATTGGTAAGGGCTGTTATATTATATTATATACGACGACCTTCGTGGCGCAGTGGTGAGCGCGTTGGTAGCTCAAACCGGAGGTCGCGGGTTCGAATCCCGCCGACGGAACAAAAAGTTTATAAAGTTCCTGGGTCATGGATGTGTATTAAATATGTGTATCATATAATAAAAATAAATATGTGTATCATATAATAAAAATCTTAAATATGTGTATAGTATAAAAGTATCAAATATACCGTTGTCTGGTACCTGTAACACAAGTCCTTCAGGTAGTTACTTACCACGGGGCCAGACTGACGTGGTGTGAAGCGTCCATAGATATTATTATTATTATATAATATACCTACTTGAAAAAAAGAACCTACATAAAATGATTTTGTTTTGATAAACTACGCTAATACTATTAAGAAGAACAATTGCATTGTTGAACATTTTGTTTTGTAATGTGATATATCTGGAACAACTTGATAAAAAAGGAAACTTCATGAGTGTTTTTTGTTTAACTTCATTAGTCTTCTGTTTTTTCATGTCATTTGTGTAAAATTAATAGTTATTTTACCTATAAATTATGTTTCAGGTTTCAGCACTCCAAGAATTGAAAAAATTTGAAGAAAAAGTGGAGATGCAGAAAAAGAAAATTAAATGTTTAAATGAAATAGTCCGTCAACAAAGGTTGAAAATTGACACTTTTAAAAACATAATCATTGAATTGAAGGAGAAAAATTTAATAAATATGGAGACTTCCATATTATTACGACAATGTGCTGGGTCAAAAGATTTTTTACAGAGGCAGATTTTAAAATGTAAAGGGTTACCTTTGCCAAAACAGTACTCAGAAGAAATCCGAAAATTTGCACTCACTCTTCATTTTTATTCGCCAAAGGCTTATGATTTCGTTCGAAGAACGTATGATTCCTGCCTTCCACATCCACGTACCGTTAGTAAGTGGTACCAAAATGTTGATGCGGCACCCGGGCTTTGTCAAGAGGCTTTTTCTACCCTTGAAGCCAAGGTTAAGGCAAGTAAAGAGCCTGTTATCTGTGCTCTTATAATAGATGAAATGTCCATAAGAAAATCACTTGTTTGGGATTCACAATCAAAGCAATACCATGGTCGAGTAAATATCGGGTCTGGCGTCGATAATGACAGTGTTGAAGTAGCAAGCCAAAGTTTGGTATTTTTACTTAACTGTGTTAACGGAAAATGGAAACTGCCCGTAGGGTATTTTCTAATCACTAGTTTAAGTGGTGACCAAAAGGCTGGTCTGTTGATTTCATGTTTACACAAATGTTTTGAGGTAGGAGTTGAAGTTGTAAGCGTGACATGTGATGGACCTGCATCGAATTTTACCATGTTCCAAAACATGGGATGCAATCTTATGGAAATGAATAAAACTTTTTTTTATTTTGAGGGTCATAAAATATATGCGTTTATTGACCCTTGTCATGCGCTAAAACTAGTGCGAAACACATTTGGAGATAAAAAAAAATTTATGATTCATTTGGAAGAAAAATTGATTTCAATTTACTAGTAAAACTTATAGAATTACAAGAGAGTGAAGGCTTACATCTGGCCACCAAAGTTACGAAAGCTCATGTGTATTTTAATAAACCAAAGATGAAGGTGCGTTTAGCGACACAATTACTTAGCGAGTCAGTTGCTGATGCTCTTGAATATTGCAGCAAAGAACTTAAAATTGAAGGTTTTGAAGATTGCGATGGTACCATAATTTTTATAAGACTTATGAATAATGTTTTTGATGTGCTGAATTCGGTGAGACCTCCAGGGTGGAAAAAAGCTATTTGTTCTAACAATTATGGACTTATTGAAGCACTTTTTGAAATGGCCGAAAATTACATTAGTACGTTAAAATTTTCAGATGGAACATTAGTTATAGAGTCCCAGAGGAAGACTGGATTTCTTGGACTTATCGTCGATATGAAAAGTGCTTTTCAATTATTTATGAATTTGGTTCTTGAAAATTCCACCCTGGTATACCTACCGATTTATAAATTCAGCCAAGATCATATTGAGTTGTTTTTTTCATCAATCAGAGCCCGTGGAGGCTTCAACAACAATCCAAACGCTGTACAATTTAGAGCAGCGTTTAAGCGGCTCCTGATACGTGCTGAGATACGCGATAGTGGAGTTGGAAATTGCATTCAGTTAGAGCAGATACATATTCTAAACTGTCCCAGCACTACAGACCCAGTTCGCACTTTAAATGACCTCACAGAAAAAAAATCACTTGTAGAGGTTGAAGAGGATGATAGCGAGTTATTCGAAGAATATTTAGACTGTCTCAATAGCAACATTTCAAAATATTCTGAATCTGTTGTCACATACATTGCGGGGTTTGTTGCAAGGAAACTGTCACGAAATTTAAAATGTTCAGTATGTGAGTCGCTGTTGCGTGGAGACACACAAAATTATTTAAAATCGTTAATAACTTGCAAAACACACGGAGGCCTTATTTATCCTTCAAAAGACCTAGAAAATATTTGTCTTAAAACCGAGAAGATACTCAAAAGCAATTTTAGTAAAAGTAATAATGAAAAATACTATCTCTACATATACTCGTTCTTAATAGAGAATATTGAAGAACATTCTAAAATATTCTCATCGGACTCCAGCGAACATGACTCAAAGCATCAATTGTTATTAATTAAATCAGTAGTAAAAACTTACCTTGACATCAGATTCAGATATTTCGGTAAAAAGTGTACAGAAAAAATTTATTTTAGGAACTATTTTAATAAAATTATTTTATTTCGCAATGAATAACATATTTTGTAATCATTAAGAATTTTGTATCTGTAAAGAACATTTATCACCCTAATTATTATAATAATATGGGTTTTATCGCGTAATTGTATTAATAATTTAATAAATGTTTTTTTTTTTTATATTGGTTGTTTTTTTAACTTTAACTATAGTTGCCGTTACTACCTGTGCCTCATAGATAATACAATATAGGGACCGTGCAGAGCGATGACATTGCCACTAGTGGTGGAGTGGTGATTCTGGTAGACCTATACTTAGCCATCTTCCTATGTGGATAGCTTTACTGTAAAATTGACTTGTAATGTTGTTGTCAGTAGGTAATTATCTCTTGTACATGACAGTGGTGGATTTAAGCACCGAAGTCTCTATATTATATGTTGTTGATGATGCCCGCAACTCAGTTTCGCCATAAAGTTTATCGCGTGGAAACCGTGCATTTTCCAAGATAAAAGTATTCTATGACCTTTCCCGGGACTCAAGATATCTCCATGCCAAATTTCAGCGAAATCGGTTCAGTGGTTTGGACGTGAAGAGGTAACAGACAGACAGACACACTTTCGAATTTATAATATGTATTAAGTATGGATCAATGCATAATGCACCTAACCAACTAAAAATCGACAAGGCTTTAAATTAACGTGGCGAGATTATTATTTTTAACAAAAAATTAAAACCGACTTCCAAGGTAAAAACAATAAGTAATAATATGAACTAAAAAGTATTAAATAATTCTTACTCTTTAATAGTGCCTCTTTCAGAATTCGTCTAAATCTCAACTATTTCTGTACATACTATAGTCTTCATTACTTTGAAGTGGGTACCAGTCCCAAAAGTTTCATAAATCGAAAATCGAAGTGAACACGTGACGTGACGTGCTAAGTAGCCGGTCATCGGACTAGTTTCAACTTTCAATAGGCTGGCACTCGCTCCTTGTCGCACACGCAGGTACCTACCTGGCCCGCGCCGCTGCGCCGCTCGTTTGACAGCCCTGGCGAGTGTTTTTGAACTATGAATGCTAAACGCAATGCAAAAGGTTGAAATTAGGTTCTTTTCAGAATATCTCGGCGAAGTGAGACAGAATGTTACATTATCGAAGCAACTTTAACTTCTCAGAAGTAATGTCAAATGTGTGCCTTATGCTCTGGAGATAAGGTTGAATTTGGTGACCCTGACGTGGTAATGATGATGATGATGATGAATGTAATTTGCATAGTAGCATATGCTTTCAGTTCTTAAAACAGCGCCTAAACTCCCAAACTTGTATCTATAAGGAATCCGGAGTTCTCTTAGTATCTTCGGAACTATAGTATACCTCGGTGCAAAATCTTGCGTTTTGGTAGCATATGCTTAGGGTGCTTCTCATAAAACCAAAATCACCATATGTTTCCATATAAATTTCGAGGAGTTACCTCGATTACTCATGGATCCCATCATCAGGTCACCACTTTTGTGAACATGGTGCCAAATTGGAGTGAAACCTAATACAACAAAACAAAAATTTCGAAAATCGGTTCACAAACGGCGGAGTAATCGTTGAACATACAAAAAAAAATATATCCACAGCCGAACATATAATATAACCTCCTCGTTTTTTGGAAGTCGGTTAAAAAGGAACTAACGCTGCCATCATACAAAAATTTTGATAGTTCTCTTCACCAGCTGCAGCGCCCACGTTCATTTAAAGCCTTATCGCACTTTCCCTACCATTCACTCATCCTGCATCCATCGATATATCGATATTATCGATTAGCTAGAGAAAAGTGAGCATCCCTAATCCGCCATGTTTGTCAACGGGTTTGTTTAATTAGGTATGCAGGCAAAGTACATGCTTATGCCATTTCCATAGGCTTCTTTTTTCTGAGGTTTTAGTACAAATGACGTCATACCGAGAAAATCATGGCGGTCGACGTTTTAGGTCACGTGATATACAGATAATAAAACTTCGATTTTAAATTAGAAATATAAAATTAATCGTACATTTTTATGAAAAACTAACATTATTTTTGAATTCCTCATGACAAAAAGTATATAATTAAAGTTATTTCACATTTTTATGTCATAACATGAAAATTGCCTATTTGTCTATACTTTCGCATTTCTACTGGTGGCCGTGTTAGGGCTACTAAAATACACAATCCGTGAAAATTTCAGAAGTCTAGCTATGGCGGTTCTTGAGATACAGCCTGGAGACAGACAGACAGACGGACATCGAAGTCTCAGTAATAGGGTCCTGGCTCCCGTTTTTACCCTTTGGGCACGGAACCCTAAAAATGCTATAATACATCATTCATATCATTCAAAACTAATGGAGTAGGTACGGTACGGTTTTGAGGCCAAAAACCGGCGAAAAAAATCATAAGTACAGCGATCACATAAAGTCTGGTATTGAAAATATTTTTCAGAGCAATGGCTCAACCATCTACCTCGAGAGAGGAAGATTTAATGCAGATAGAAGATGCATTGGCCAGTATGCAGTCTCCAAGAAACAGCGTTATTGATGATGATGATTTTATGGCATGGACAGATCAAGATATTTACGGTATTTTAGCTCAAGATGAATGGTGTGATTTCGCTGAAGAGGAAATAGAAACATTGGACCACGAAGATCATGTGGAAGTGAATGCAAACAGTGAATTATTATCTTGGATACCTGGCAATCCCTTTCTAATGCCCGTACTTCCATTTACTGGAAACCCTGGCATCAAACAATTCATGGCAGAAACACAATAAATTGATTATTTTAATTTAATATTCAATGATGAATTTTATGATCTAACTAGCTGTTGCCCACGACTTCGTCCGCGTTAACATAGTATAATAACAAAGATGGATAGTTTTCCCCTCTTTGTGGTTCCTTATAAAAAGGGTAAAAACGGGACCCTATTTAAGCAAACGTCAAACGCAAACGTCAATAAACTTTCATGTTTCTTACTCAAGAAATGACGGACTTTCATTGAAACTTTCTACCCCAATTTCACCCCATTGGGGGTAGAATTACCAGAAACGCTTAAATACGTATCCATTCATTTTTAATCAGTAGCACAAAAATAAAGTTTCATGTTTCTAACTCAAGAAATGATGGACTTTCATTCAAACTTTCAACCCCAATTTCACCCCCTTGGGGGTAGAATTTCCAAAAACGCTTAAATACCTATCCATTCATATTTAATCAGCAGTCCAAAAATAAACTTTCATGTTTATAACTTAAGAAATGACGGACTTTCATTTAAATTTTCAACCCCTATTTCACTTCCTTGGGGGTAGATTTTCCAAAAACGCTTAAACACGTATCCAATCATTTTTAATGAGTAGCCCAAACATAAAATTTCATGTTTCTAACTCAAGAAGTAACGGACTTTCGTTCAAATTTTTCAACCCCAATTTCACCCCCTTGGGGGTAGAATTTCCAAAAACGCTTAAATACGTATCCATTCATTTTTAATCAGTAACCCAAAAATAAAGTTTCATGTTTATAACTCAAGAAATGGCGGACTTTCATTCAAACTTTCAACCCCTATTTCACCCCCTTCTGGGTAAAATTTTCAAAATTCCTTCCTTAGTGGGTGTCTACTTAATAAAACAACCCTACTCACCAAATTTCGTGGCTGTAACTTTAACAGTTTTTGCTCAGCGATGATGAATCAGTCAGTCAGTCAGTCAGTCAGGACATATAATTTTATAAGTATAGATAATTTCATGTACAAACACAAATGGTGCTAACAGTAAAAGAACTAGCAATGCGCCTCATGGTAGGTTTCGATATTGGAAACCAGTGACATTAGAAGAATTTAAAATATTTCTAGGATTATTATTATTAATGGGTATAATAAAATAAACCGATTGTCCGATTACTGGAAAAATCATTATCTATTTAGTTTGAGATTTTCAGATTACATGTCAAGAAATAGGTTTTTTATGATTTTAAGAGCACTAAATGTGCAAGATATTCCAGGTAATCAAAGCATTTATAAAGTAATAACATTAATCGAAATATTTAACAAAAATATGGAAAATATTTACTACCCAAGTAAAGAGGTGACAATTGATGATTCGTTGATATTATGGACTGGTAGACTACGATTTCGCCAGTATTTAAAAAGCAAAGCCCATAAGTATGGAATTAAACTTTATATTCTAGCAGACAAAAATGGAATTTGTATGTCCATTCATTTATATGCTGGCGCTCTAGACAGGATAGTGGGAGGTAGAGACCATGTTAAGAAAGTAGTGCGTTTATTAATCGAAAAATATAAAATAATTCTCTATATGTTGACAATTATTATTCGAGTGTAGATATGGCAGAAGAATTATTAAAAAAAAAACATATTTGACAGGTACGATAAAATTAAATAAAAAAGGAAATCCTAAGACACTTATAAATACCATGTACAGCTAGGTGAACTATGCATAATGCATAATGTTAATAATGTGACTGTAACTAAATGGAAAGACAAAAGGGATGTTTGCTTTATTAGCACGGAACATAAGAGCGAATATGCAGAAACTCATAATAAATATGGAAATGTTTTATTTAAACCAGCAGTCCAAATTAAGTTTAATAAATATATGAGAGCAGTAGACAAACACGACCAAATGTTGAAATATTATTGTGCTGAGCATAAGACACTTCGTTGGTATAAAAAAGTGATTATACACATTATACAAATTAACTTGCTCAATGCCTTTTTTTTATATAATTTAAATAGGAATACTAAGATATCTTTATATGATTATCGATTAAATATAATTGAACACTTTTTGCCCAAAAAACCAACCCGTGATAATATAAGATCTTCAGAAAGTGGTAAGACACATTTGCCAACACATTTACCAAAAACAAATGGTAGAACAATTAGAAAAAGATTTTGGCAATGCTACAATATCAATAAAAAGAGAGTGGATGTTTTATTTGGTTGCCCAGATTATCCAGGTTTTCCAGGCTTATGTCTAGATTGTTTTATATGATATCACAATTATTAAAATGAAAATGTTACACTTTGTTATTCTTTTATACATTTTAGATTTTGATATTAAATTCTCAAATTTGTTATATCTATCAAGATTTAAAAAAATACTGATTGTATCTTGATCTTGTCTTTTATTTTATATTTCATATAGTCTTATTGTGCTAATTAGTTTTTCATAGCATTCCAACCGCTTGTTCGCGGGAACATTTCTAAGTCGAAATGCTAGCATTATACCCAAGCCATGCTCGAACTGAGCGTAAATGGGAGGTAGTTCGTTCATTGTATTAATTTTTTGGCTGTGCAACATTCTTGACTTGTTTGGGTTTCACTTGAAGAAACCTTATTTTTTGCCATTGGCGTTTTTAAAGAACTTTTTTTCTTACTAACAATAATTTCATCTTCATCAGTGTCAGTATTTTTAGTACACTGATGAAGATGAAATTAACAGACAGTAGTCTGTTGAGTTAGTATTTATGTCATGGCAAGTACGAGAGCTTTCAAATTTCCTTTTCAATGTAAAGTTTTTGCAATATTGACTGACTACATTCTGGAAAATTTTCATTCTCATTATTGTCGTTTTCGGAGCAATTTTCACCTATGTTTGTAAATAGTGGCTGGCTACATCCAGAAAAGTCATGGTATTCCTGCTGATTATCTAAAACAAATGTATTTCATTTCTTAAAATAAATAATTTTATGAGAGCTTTTAATACAAATTTAGATTTTTATAGCTAAACAACTACGCTCAGTTATTAATTTTTCAACTAAAGTAGATGAAGTTGCTAGTAACTAGCACTAATTGAAATTGATACCAACATCTGAGCAAAATTTGTGCCAAATGTTGACGACTACTGATAAATTTTATTAACAGTACGAATTACTACCTTTATACGCCATTTCACCTTTGAATTACAACTAACACGAAAACTACACACAAAATTGATATTTTCTGTCTCTGATTTACGCCTATTAACAATAAAATGTGCATAAAACATAACCAGTGGCCAATGCCGCACGTGGCGCGTCATCGTTTAGCAGGGCCGATGACGCTTATGGTGCGTCGTCGAACAAAGTACTTGGCCTGTCGTAAGAATTTGTTGAAATGAAGGTGGCAACGAATCGGTTAACAAATAATATACAACTACATATTCGCTTAAAACATGAAGCGATAACAAAAATATTGATTATTCGTCAATAAGGCAAAAACTGACTAAAATTATATTGTTTCAGGGAAAGTAAATAAATAATATCTTAAGTCCCCCGGGACTCAAAGTACCTATCTCCATACCAAATTTCAGCAAGATCGGTTGAGCGGTTTGGGCGTGAAGAGGTTGTTACCTCTTCACGCCCAAACCGCTCAACCTGACTGTTGTCAGATAGACACACTTTCGCATTTATAATATAAGTATACACTGTTATTGATTTTTTTGTTATTTAACTTATTTTTCTTCTGTTTTGGACAAAACAGTTAGTTATTTTGTATCGAACAATTTCTATTACAACTGCATATCGTTTTTTTAAAGGAAGATGTATCTTACTGGAACAACAATACAGATTTTCTGAAAACTAAATGAAGAATAAGTTGTTTGAGAGTTGTCAATGATACAGCTGAAAGGGCTGAGCCGTTAAAAATACTTCAAAAAGAAGTTAAGAGTCGGTAATCCGTACGCTGCCGATGCAGTGGACGTACAAACATTATCCGTTTGATGCGAGACGTCCGTTGCGTACGATACCGACCTGTGGACGCTTACCTTTACGCGGTACGTCACAACTGCAAGCGTGATAAACTGTCGACGGCTGCAGACGACTGCCGCCGACACGTGCCTCAGACTGCCGTCGACTGCCGCCGACACGTGCCGTCGTCTGCCGTCGACTGCCGCCGACGCGTGCCGCCGACACGTGCCGTTCGTCTGTAAGCGCTCTTATATAAGTAGTTACTTGCCCTGCCGCCTTGTTCATTTCTTATGTATCAAACTATAAAAAGTTATTAAAACTTATTGGAAACTCTTTCCATGCTACAATACAAGCACAAAAACTCTATAATTTTTTAAAGCTTCCTTGGACTTTCGAACTGCATCTTCACATTTTTGGATCCACAAAGGGGGCGTTTTTTCAATGGTTTTGAAACTGGCTTTAAATTTTGTTTTGGTAGTATTACTGATCTTAGATTACTTAAAATACTGACGAAACTATTGTTTAACTGAAGTGGTTCTAAATTATTATCACCAACATTTAATTCTGAAAAATATGACTCCGATAACTTAAAATATTTATTCCAATCTGTTTTACTATAAATAAATGTATCTTCCACAGGACGAACTTCATATTGACGGTTATACATTAAGCCCGGCCGCACATTGTCCGAAATTTCTGATACGAAACATTTAAACTGCCAGAGTACTCTGGTGTTTCGTCCCAAGGTTTTTGGGCCCAGTGGGCCCAATGACCAGATATTATGAATTTTTAACATTTTTTCATCTGGCAATTGCTCCCAAGTAATTATTTTTTATGACTTTTGGGCTTATGTCTGTAGGGCTAGCAAAAAAGTTGTAGATTTGAATAAAAAACAAAATAATTATTTTGTATGAAAACATTTATTACACACACTGAATGAATAAATGATATTTAAAGAAAAATAATTCAATGAACATCTATATCTATATATATTTTATAAAACTCAAAGGTGACTGACTGACATGGTGATCCAATGAGTTTCTAAAATACGTTACGTTAGTAACATACAATATCATTGTGGTGATCTATCAACGCACAGCCCGACCGATCGGGCTGAAATTTGGCATGTTATGATGAAGGCATCCGCTAAGAAAGGATTTTGATCAATTCTACCTCCAAGGGGTTAAAATAGGGGATGAAAGGCGGGCAAAAGCTCGTGTATAATAAATTAAAATCTCTTATGACATAAATAATAACAAAAGTATTTATCTTCTAAATAATCTAATTATATTATTATTGCATAGTTGATTCAGTTTAAAATTTATTTATAATTATTATTTTTATACAAAGCTTATATATTTCTTTAATTGGCAAATTATATATAAAATTCTTTGTAAGATAACGACTAATTAATTAATTAATTTTATATAAATAAGTTTCATTCAATTGCGCTACATTATTATGGTAGAATGTTAGAACTATAAAGGTGGGTTTAAACCAAAAGAACATAGAGCAAGAACTGCACAAGAACATTATTTCGTATTCGTTTAGTGTAAACTATTATTCGTTACAACATACTTTAGATCGTTTACACCAATCGAACCAACAAGAACATCAAGAATAAGAATTTTTGCTCTATAGATGAGAATCATTTAGACCAAACGAGCTCATAGCTCATTCGTCAACGATAAGTAGTAGGGTTCACACTACACTATGTCTGACTGTGATAGCGATATTGTGATTTCAAGTGCTGCATTTATTGTTATAATTATAACGCAATTAATGTGAAATAAAAAATAAAGAAAGAGTGGCTGGTGGGGAACAAATTTAATACAAAGAAGAAGACTCGATAATTTAAAAAACCCGCCAAAAAGTCAAAATTTTCAAGAACACTAGAATCCCTTTGAAGTGACCGCCTCGAAGAGCGAGCACGTCCGAACACGAGAGAACGCTATCTAGGCTCGAGCGCTCTTGCGTCGGTTACACCAAACGAGCGAGCATTCTTGGAGCATTCTACCTATTTACCGCCGAACACGTGGCGAACACACTAGATTCTAGTGTGTTCAAGGTCTTATGAACTACTTAAGCTCCGTTTAGACCAAACGAGCGAATGCTCATTCTAGTAAAGCTCTTTTGATGTAAACAAACAACGAGCATTCTTTCGTTGTTCTAGTGACTAGAACAACGAAAGAATGCTCGTTGTTTGTTTAAAACGAGCGAATGCTCATTCTAGTAAAGCTCTTTTGATGTAAACAAACAACGAGCATTCTTTCGTTGTTCTAGTGACTAGAACAACGAAAGATTGCTCGTTGTTTGTTTACATCAAAAGAGCTTTACTAGAATGAGCATTCGGTCGTTTGGTCTAAACGGAGCTTAAGTAGTTAATAAGACCTTTATATCAACAACATTCTGGCAATAAAGACATTTGAATTTGAAAATGAAAAATATTTTGTATGACGTACTATGGCATCTTTATGCCGATAGGCGCGAGCAGCTATAACCCGGCCGAATTTTATTTATGATTTGAATAAAAGAAAAACTTCCCAAGTCTATCGTACTACTAAGATAGAATCATTTTACTGTGGGAGAACAACCATTATTAAAATTTCACGCAGTACCTATATAGCAGGTATTTTTTTAAAACTTGATTCGACGCAGTATGTTTAGGTATTAATAATAATAATATAAGTTTTAAGGTGATAGTGTTAGATATGTTTAAACCTATCAACCCCCATAAGGACACCGGCGACCGCGAAAACAATAGAATAACAATAGATTTCCAAGAATCCGCGATCGAAGGATTAAATGTACAAAACAATATTATGGTTATAACTTATAACTGATTATTTTTGTGCTAACCCTACTTCAAAATTTCTTGCCAGGAAACAATGGATCATAAAAGTGGGACCAATCGGCAGATTAAAAAAATGTTAAAAATCATATCTAGTCATTGGGCCCAATGGGCCTAAAAACCTTGGGACGAAACAACAGAGTATTCATCCGATCGACGTCATCTGACAAATACCTAATGTCAGACGCCCGCCGTTCCGCACTCTGCTCATATATTTTGTATCTGACGTCCGGCCCGGATGAGTTGTCAGATGCCGTCTATCGGATGGCAGAAATTTTTAATTGCTTTCCGGCGGGCGTCCGAAATTTTACGTCAGATGACGTCGATTGGTAGCAGTTCAAATGTTTCTGATCAGAAGACCGGATCGCGCTCTCTCTTACATTTTGTACTGAGCCGAGTGAGCTCGAACTCGCCGGAAGGAAATTTCGGATAGTGTGCGGTGTGGCGGTCCGGCCGACGTTCAAATGTTTCGTATCAGAAATTTCGGACAATGTGCGGCCAGGCTAAGAGTTACATGAGTTGAATAGTGGTAGTGCCCATTGGACTACTGTGGACAAGCCATTCGCAAATAGGAGATAAAAAAGGACTAACAAGAGCTAAATCAATTTCAGATGGATTTCTATTTGGTGCCTTTCAAAAAAATACAAGCACGTTTGTCTGAAAAAATGGCATGACACTGCAGAGGAGTCTATGGCTGAAGTAGCATCAAAAGAAAAAGAAGTAGCTCCGGTGGAAGGAAGGGTTGATGAAAAAGGAACCCCAATCATAGACGAAAAAGTTGTTGCAGATGGGTGTTAGGCTAAGCGTTCTTACAGTACCAACTATTCTGCATTGTCAGGAGCAGCTGCGATAATCAGAAAACGCTTTGGTCAAGTACTTTTCTTGGCAGTACGTAATAAATTATATTGGTCTTTTTCCTGATTTCATGTCCGCTATCTTCAAAGGGCTATGGTAGAAATCGCTAACTAGTGCAAAAGTGGCATTCTCGTTTAAATTGCGAGCCAGGTTTTACTCGAGAGTCATTCAACACAATTACAGAAATTGCTAAAAAGAAACCGATTTATGTTAACTTAACTTTTATCGAAATCAAAATAAGAGAAGAAACAGATTTTTTTGGCAAAAAACACTATGGGTATGTAAATGTAGGAAACGATTTGGGAGGCGACGAGATAGAGATTGCCAAGGAAGAACTGGTTTTTATGATAGTCGCTGTGAATGGCTACTGGAAATTGCCTGTCGGTTTTTTTCCAGCTAAAAGCTTTGAATCAAGACTATTAAAAATATATCTTGATTTATTAAAAGATACAAATTGTGTCGTGGTTGCAATAACATTTGACGACATCGCATAAAATCTTACTATGGCTCAAACACTTGGTGCGTCTATACTTAAACCACCTTATAAACCATACTTTATGTACCATCGAGGAAATTGATTCCTAGGCAGTTGACCGACCTACGCCATGTGGTCGGCATTATGTCAAGTCAATGTTAGCTGTCATCGGTCGGATGGGATTGACTTAACGGGACCAAATTACTTACATCCGCTATCTGCCTAGGAATCAACTTCTCTGGTAGTACAATAGTGGATAGTACAATATTTTGTTTGATCGATGTCTGAAAGCGCCGTTTATTATGACTATGAATTGTTTACTGTAATTTTTAAACGCCATCTGTTTTTGTCATGCACTATTATGGCATTGGACGAGGTCTTATCGATCCTATCCTATAATCCTGTCTTTTCACAATTCCCCGTTACGCGAGTTTTGGCGCTGCATTCGTCGATTGTGAAGTTCGCACTAGTGTTCGCACCACATCGTCGCAAATCTTCCACGCTACGCTAAAGAGTGAAGATCAGTTCGCTGTGAGAGAGAGAGAGAAATGGTATGTAAGCCTGATAAACCCCCCTTTTCTGAAATCTAGCAGTACAAGCGCGTGTTATTTTTATTTGATTAAGGTAAAAGGCAAATAAACATTCTAAAAACCTTATTTTTGTCTAATTGCAGATATTGTTAAAGCAGCTTGTTTTAGAAAGAATTCAGATCATTGAAAACAAAGATGTATACTAACACAAACATTTCGAAGAAGAAAGCATGGCTAGAACTGTTAGAAGTATTGCGTCGGTAAGCAGTTTTTTTTTTCGTTATTCGACATTATTTAATCGTAATCGTAATAATATATTATAAGCTTTTTTTTCAGCTTGAACATTCTAAACAGCAGGAATAGGGATTTAAAAGAATTAATTACCCAGTGGCGGAATACCAAGGGGAAAGTTAAAACTAGGGAGAGCGAGTACAAACGCGCCAAACGACAGGTGGAGGACCTCCACCCCAAGTCAACCAGCAAAAGATATAGTTATCATCCAAGCCATACCCAACGAATTTCTAGTGGATAGCAACCCTTTTGATAGCGAGTCTGCATACAAACATTGTCCATCAGGTATTATGCTTTATAGATAGACATTTCTATATTATTAGCTTTTTAAATTCTACAGAATAATGTTGGCGAGTTTGCCGTGTTCTCGTCATCGTAATCACGTAGGAGGTCCGTGCTTCTGCCACACAAGCGGGTTAGGTATTTACCTACACGATTTTACGTAAAATGTCCGAGCCGCGGGATTCGCCACCCACCGCATAAAGGTGAGTCCAGACCAGGAACCCATTGCTAACCCGCCGTATAGGATGTCCCAGAAACGGAAGGAGGCGTTGCAGGGAGAACTGGACAAGTTGCTACGTGACGACGTTATCGAGGAATGTGAGTCCCCTTGGGTCTCGAACGTTGTCCTCGTGGCCAAGAAGCTTGAGGATGTGTGTGGATTACCGGAAGCTCAACGCGGTTACCGAGCCGGACCGTTACCCACTCCCGCGCATCGAGGACATCCTGTACGCAGCCAAATCCAGCGAATATATGACAATCCTCGACCTCAGGTTAGGGTACCATCAGGTCAGTCTGTGTCCTGAGGATCAGGACAAGTCGGCGTTCACAACGCCGCTCGGAACCTTCAGATTCAAACGGATGCCGATGGGCCTACGGAATTCCGGGGCCACTTTTCAAAGGTTGATGGACCGGTTCCGTTCAATCCTGAAGGGAGTGGAACTGCTGTCCTACTTGGACGACTTGGTTCTCCTGTCACCAGGTCCCTTCGAGAGGCACCTGGAGGACCTGAAGGCCGTCTTCGACCGGTTGGCCTTATTTAAGCTACGGGTCAATAGAGACAAAAGTCATTTCGCGCGTGAGTCGGTCAAGTTCCTGGGCCATGTTATCGTACCAGGCGGAATCCAGGTGGATCCGGACAAAACCGCGGCTGTAGATAACATGCTGGTGCTCACAAATGTGAAACACGTTAAGTGTTTCTTGCAGACGTCGAGCTGGTTCCGACGTTTTATACCGAATTATGCACAGATTGCACGGCCACTCACTAACCTCCTGAAGAAGACGAGCATTTGGCGATGGGACGCCGAGCAGCAGGAGGCGTTCGAGCACATTAAATATCTCCTCGTATCCGCTCCCATATTGCGTCAAGCAGATGAGGCCAAGCCATTAATCCTCTGCACTGACAGTAGTGGATATTGCCTCGGGGCCGTTCTCATGCAGGTTGAGGGCTCCGATGAGAGGCCAATCGAGTACGCAAGCCGACTTCTCACCAGTGCCGAGAGGAATTACTCGACGACCGAGCGGGAGGCTCTCGCTGTCGTCGGCCTTGTGCAAGTTCCGCGGTTATGTGGAAACCGCGAAGGTTATTGTTAGAACGGATCATCAGCCCTTGTGTTGGCTGATGAGTCAGAGGTCACCTAGTGGGCGACTGGCCAGGTGGGCCCTAACCCTGCAAGAGTTCGACCTCAGTATTGAATACACACCCGGACGTTAAAATGTGGTCGCGGACACGCTGTCGCGACCCGTTTGTTCGCAGGACCCGGTGTGCGACATATGTTTCACCGTTGTTAATTTGCCGAAACAGAGCAGTTGTGACATCCGCGACAATCAGCTAATGGACCCAGAGGTTCGCAAGATTATTGAGGACTTGGAGTCCGACGAACCATCTAGGGGGAGACCATGGTCCGATCGCGGATATACACTTTCCGATGGAATCCTTTATAGGTACAGTTTGGAGTCCGACGACGGAGAAGACGCGCGTTTGGTTGTGCCCGAGCACGAACGCAGGCAGGTGGATAACTTCGTCCCAGGTATCACTCCCTACTTAAAGAAGATGGCCGCGACCCTGAACGACGCCAGAGATACTCCCAAGAGGGCTCAGGCCGTCCAGAAGGATAACGCTGATAAGAAGCGCAGGATGCCTCCAGACTATCAGGTAGGTGATCTTGTCCTTCTTAAGACTCAGGGCTGATTCAGTGCGACGCCGATGACCTACGCGGACGTCCGCGGCGGACGGTAAAATGTATGAAACCTAGCAACGCGTTCAGTGCGACGCGGACCCGTTTGCATCGCGGAGAGCTATCCGCGCGCGGATGAAATCGCTCCGCGCCGCTCCTCCGCGCCGCGGATGTCCGCGGGCGGACGGCGCTTCGTCCCAATGTAGTTGTTCAGTGCCCAACGGACAGTCGCGCGGAGCGGACGTAAAGTACAGTCTTTTTGTCATGGCTGCGTCAAATGTGCAAACCGAGAGGGTTATACAAGAAGTACGTCTTCAACCATGTCTTTGGAATCTCCGCGACAATTTATATAAAAATAGAGACGCAAAATTAAAGGTATGGATAGATGTTTGCCAAGCTGTTTGTCCGAATTTCGGAGATAGTTCAGGTGAAGAAAAAAAAACAAATCGGTAAGTAATTTTTATTGAAACATCTGTGTTATCTAATAAATGTATCTATTTTGCCAAGGTACAGATCCTTCATTCGAAACAAAGTAATTTGCGAAATTATCTCTTATTGTATTGCCCGAACTTGTACTAATGCGAGCATTGTAATCTGTAAATCCAACTACAATCATAGCGTCTTCTTCCGTATAACCATCGCGTACTCTAATGAAATTGTGTAAAATGCAGCACGCTTTGATTAAAATTTGTGCAAATGATGTTGATACATTAATAGATCTTTGGAATATTGCAAATTTGTTTGTCAATATACCAAAACTCGATTCTATGTATCGGCGTGCACGACTTAACCTGTAATTAATTTTTTTTTTCTGTGTCAAATTTGTACGCGCGTATGGGCGAAGTATAGTATTGGAAATGCCAAAAGCTGCGTCTGCTACAATGACATGTGGCTGTGGGTTGATAGATATACCTGGTAATAATTTTGGAGGTGGCAAATTTAGATCATCTCGTTCAAGTCTATGAAATAACGAACTTTTCTTGAACACATTAGCGTCAGCTTCGCTGCCACAAGCCCCGACATTTACATAGGTGAAAAAGTAATTGGCATCACACATTGCAAGTAAAATAATAGAATAAAATTGCTTATGGTTGAAAAATACGGATCCACTTCCTTTTGGGCACGTGATTCTGGTATGCTTTCCGTCAAGGGCATCTACGCAATTGGGAAAATTGGCATCCCTTTCAAAGCCAAGTGCTATTTTATCCCAAAAATTGGATCTGGTTCAGGCAGACATTCGTTTTTCAAAATTTCCCATATTAATGAACATACTTCGATCGATAACTTAAATGCAAATCAGACATTCTTGACCCAGTAGTCAGGTACCTGCAACAAAAAAAAGTGTGTATTAAATAAGTTAAGTTACTAGCATGTGTTGTTTTATTATTTATTTACGAGTATATTATTTTATTTACAGAAAAAGCTGTTCAGTTAAGATGGAAGACCGCCCGTGATGCATACATGAAGTGTAGAGCAATTCTTAAGACATCAAAGTCCGGTTCTGCAGGGGGTGTCAAAAAGAAGTATATTTTTTACGATATAATGACGTTTTTGGAAGACACAAAGGACTTTGAACCCACACATGAAAGTATGGCTTCAACATCGTCGCACAGCTCCCAAAATGTCGCTTCAACGTCATCGCAAAACTCGCAAAGTATTTTACCTATTGCCACGACCCCGGACTTGCCGTCAACAGAAGAAACATTTCAGACACCTGTGAGGACTTCTCCAAAACCGTGGCAGAGAAAAAAAAAGAGATGTATGACAGACTTTGAGTCACAATTATTGAAAATAATAGAAAAGAACAACACTTCCACCACAAACTCTGCGTCGTCCACGGCTCTTAAAGACGATGACTGCAGTTTTTTCAATTCCCTAGCACCCATTATAAACGATTTCGATAATTACAAAAAAATGTTATTCCGAACTAGAATACTGGAGCTAGCTATGGAAATCAGAGGTCCAGCTATGAACTCGCCCGCTTACTGCTATGAACGCGACGCTTTCTGCATAATTAAGTATGCATGAATTTTTCTTCGGAGTCCAGTTTGGACGGTTAATTATTTTAAGCCATGAATTTCTGGTATCCAGGTCAGCAGGAAATCTGAAAAATTGGCCAAGTGTGAGTCGGACTCGCGCATGAAGGGTGACCGGTTTCAACCGGGCATTTTCTAAAACCCGGCACGATACGACACGACATGTAATGACACGATTCGACACGACAGGTTACGTCACGTCACATCAGTACACGACACAACACGACTTCACTAGACCCTATTAATTTTCATTTAACTCTCAATGAGCCCTTTTATTTGATGCCCATCTTGCAGAAGTGCTTTCAACTATTCCCGTATCTTGGATGAGCAGCCATATTGGATGTAGAATGACATTACATCTGTGGAAATTTCAGAAGTCTATTACTATAGCGGTTCTTGTTATACAGCCTGGAGACAGACAGACGGACGGACGGACGGATGGACAGACGGACAGGCAACGAAGTCTTAGTAGTAGAGCTACTAGGACTTTTTACCCTTTGGATGCGGAACCTTGAAAACGATAAATTATGTATGATAGTATATTAATATACTTAAACTAATTATAAGCTACGGATGAGTATGTTATCATTTCAACATTCCAAGATAATTAGTATACTTAACTAAAAAATATTTTTATATCGATACAACTTATCGATAACTTGATGCAGCCCTAGTGTAAAATAGATGAAAATTGTTTACACAAAGAAGTGAAGTATCAAAATCAATACCAATAACTCGTAGGGAATTGGCAAAAATATACTAAAAACTAGGTCTTGTCGATGTAGAATAATTCACCTGTGAAATGAATATTTGTCCGGGTTTTTCGATGTGTGGATCCACAATCATTCCACAATCATTTAACAATGTTTCTAGAGCAGTATTACTAAAAATTATTCATTATTTAACTTAAAATCACAACTTTTCTGAGATCCCAAATTGACAACGATCAGCACAGGGTCAGACAGACTGTCAAACAGATGAAAAAAAAGCTATGCAACCTCAAATCACGCTTCTCTTTCTACCACGCAGTGTTACTGATAGTGACATCTCGCTTGCTCAGGCCTTTGTTTCTCTATTCCGATAGGTATATTAACTTTATGGCTACAAAGCGCTTTGTCTCTCTCACACGATTGTATAAACAAATGAATTGTCATGGGTGGAAGCAGATAGCAGCTATAAAGCGCTTTGTCCCTCTCACACGATTGTGTAAACAAATGAAGTGTCAGTCTAAACAAAATATGTAGAAAAAACTTACTAGTGACTGTAGAGAATTTGAAAGGTAGTAAACCTTGAATTATTTCAATAAATTAAATCTATTCAGCGCTAAATTGTTAACAATAAGAATTAATCAAATAGTGAAATTGTTGAAGAAGCAATGCCAATGAAACCCACTTACGTTAAATCCGTAACATTTTGCTCTTAAAGTTAGTTTGTTAATGACTTAATAGTTATTTAATATTACCTACTTATGAATTTTATTTTTTAATGTTTTACAATGTAAGGATAGATATTTTAAGGACAGTTATATTTTAAATTCAATTGTATAGATAATATTTTAGAGACAGTATTTTTGTGAATATTTTATATTGTCAATACTAACTTGAAGTTGGCAATACTGAGAGTGGTGTTGAGAAGGGAAAGGGAGGTCCACGCGGGGGAAATCGTGGCCCCGCACTTTTTCGGGAACGAGCTTCGGGACAACACGCTCAGCATTGGCGCCTTCAGGTTGGAGTCCGGTCTATGGTGAAACTTTGGAAGCGAATAAAGAAGATAGTCTGGTCTGTTTGGTTTTATTATATTTCTTATTTCATTTTAGGTGAAATCTAAATCGCCAGTGCCTTCCACGTCTACCACGTCAACACCTGGCAAAAAGAGAAAACCAAGTTCAAAAAAAAATTTGCCTTGGATAATTTTGACTTGGTCGCTCTAAGAAATACTGTGAACAGTTTTTATACAGTCAGAAAAGAAATGCCTACTCTGAAAAAGATATCGGACGCTGCAAAAAGGGATTTGAATTTTCCAGGTGTGTATCTTCATTTTATTACTATAATATTATCTTTATTTATAACATGGTATAATAAAGTCCTCCTATCATCTGCCCCAGCTCAACTGTCAATACCTGGCAAAAAGAGAAAACCAAGTTCAAAAAAAAATTGCCTTGGATAATTTTGACTCGGTCGCTCTAAGAAATACTGTGAACAGTTTTTATACAGTCAGAAAAGAAATCCCTACCCTGAAAAAGATATTGGATATTTCAAGGGAGCAATTAGGATATAAATTTAAAAAATTCAAGAACGCTCGATAAGTATTAATCCCAAAAACCGGATATTGCGGCCAGGAGAGCTTGCTTTGCAAGACGGTGTCGTAGAAATTAAGTGCCCCATCACTGCGTATAAAACGGGGCTCAATACTGCAGTTCAGCAAAATAAAATTCAAATTCTGAAATACAGTAAAAAAACACTCTCTTATTCCATAAACACCAAAAGTAATTGGTACTACCAGGTCCAAGGACAACTACGCGTTACTGGACGAAAATATTGTTTGTTTGGTATATGGGCAGGACCAAATGAGCCTGTACATGTAACGCGTATTGACAAAAATGAAGAATTTTGGAAAATAGAAATGATGCCTAAGCTTGTGCGTTTTTATATGGAATGTCTGTTACCAGAAATATTGGATCCACGCCATGCTCGTGGAATGCAAATCAGAAAAGTAAATTTAAAAGAAGACACTATACAAAATATTGAACCATGCCGATCAACCCATGAATCTTCAGATGGCCCAACTAGCTCAGAAACTGGCACAATTAATCAGGTGTGTATGGAGGAAGAAACTAACGCAGACGCGTATGATTTAATCGAAGAGCCCTTGGAAGCCATTTCCACACTTTTATTCGAACACTTTGAAGTATTGTATTGTATAGTTATATTTATTGGACTCGTAAAAAATGGTATAATACGGTAGGCATGGGTATAATAAATTATAAATATGGTTGTAAAAGTTATTGATTGTTGATCGTATTTAATTGTAAATACAATTGTAAAGATTATTGACTGTTTTTACTTAAAACTCAGAACTCAACTAAAACTCAAAAATTTTTTTTCAGAATAAATTTTTTCAAATATTCTTTGAACGTTCGGTCTACACTGGTGCCTACCACCGGTTTGGGAACTACCCCGTCGAGAAGAACCGGCGTAAGAAACTCGCACGGGGCCATCTTTTACTAAAAAGATGGAAAATTACAAAAAGTATATAAAATTAGTGTCATTATGACTAAATAAAATACAACGAGTGTACCATACTGTATATTATACAGAAACAGCTCTGCAGGGGGCGACCTTATTCCCATGGTGTGATAGTTCATGAAATCAGTAACTTTATAGTACGCTTTTGTACACAAACGTTCTTTAACAACTTTTTTGAATTTATTAATTGACAGATTTTGAACGTTTTCTGGGATCTTATTATAAAAGCGTATACATGACCTTTAAAAGAGTTTTTGACTTTAGTAAGTCTAGTCACCGGAATGTCAAGCTTATGTTTATTACGAGTATTTCTCCCATGGGTATCACATTTTTTCTTGAATTCATATATATTCTTTTTAACATATAATACATTTGATAGGACATATTGAGAAGCAACAGTTAGGATTCCAGTTTCCTTAAATTTTTCTCTAAGTGAAGTATTACGGGCCAGCTTGTAGATTGCCCGAACAGCTCGATTCTGCAGCACAAATATTGTATCTATATCTGCAGCATTGCCCCACAGCAAAATGCCGTAGGACATAATACTATGAAAGTAACTAAAATACACTAGGCGTGCTGTTGTTTCATCTGAAAATTGTCTAATCTTACTTACTGCATATGCTGCTGAACTGAGTCTGTCGGCCAACCCAGCAATGCACTGAAGCTTGGAGTCTAGTGTAATACCTAAAAATACAGCTGTATCCACTAGCTCCATAACATCACCATTTAAAAGCACATTGGTTTCCGTTTGCCTTACATTGGGCAATTTTAATTTAATACATTTTGTTTTTTTACTATTAAGTAAAAGATTATTAACGCTAAGCCAATGTACAATCTTTGAGAGAGCATTATTTACTTCGTCATAACCCGCATTAAGCCGTTTGATATTGAATGTAAGAGATGTATCATCAGCAAATAATACTATCATGCTTATCTTTAATTAAGAATGGCAGGTCATTTATATAAATAAGAAACAGGAAGGGTCCTAATATAGACCCCTGTGGGACCCCCATTTCAACTTTTGCACCAGCAGATTTTTTACCATTTATCTCAACCCTCTGAGTTCTATTTGACAAGTACGATTTTAGGAGGGCGAGTGCTTTGCCTTTTATGCCATAGTGACAAAGTTTCCTGACCAATGTTTTATGTTGCACGCAATCAAAAGCCTTTGAGAGATCGCAAAAAACACCTAGAGCATCCTGCGACGTCTCCCAGGCATTAAAAATACTACTGATCAATTCAACGCCTGCGTCTGTAGTAGACCGTCCCTTTGTGAATCCAAATTGTTTATTATGTAAAATATTATTTAAATTAAAGTGCGTTAGTAATTGATTCAGTATAATCTTTTCATAAATTTTACTCAATGTCGGTAAAATAGATATAGGTCGGAAATTAGACGGATCCGACCTTCTACCAGATTTAAAAAGCGGTAAAACTTTACTGTGTTTCATTAGATCAGGAAACACGCCATTTTTTATACAATCATTAAGAATATTCGCTAAGTAGGGCGCGATAACATCGATTATAGATTTAATAACCTTCATTGAAAGGCCCCACAAGTCGGTAGTGTTCTTAATATTTAGTAAATTGAATGTTTTTATAATGTCTTGAGGACCTACTTCTTTAAATTTTAAGTCGATATCACATTCATTTACATTTTCTTTAAGTAACAATATAGCATCATCAGGAGAGTCCTTTAAGTTTCTTGTAATTGAAACTGGAATGTCAGCAAAAAATTTCTCAAAAGCAGTCGCAACATCATTGTCGGAAGTTATATTTTTGTTATCTATATTTAATTTAAAATCTGAGTTGTGACTGGCGACTCTTCCAGTTTCACTTGCTATTATTTGCCACTTTATTTTTTGAATTCTTAATTTTATTTCTAATGTAAATAGATTTTGCAGCCCTACAAACTTGGTTAAATATTTTTGAATATAATCTAACATAGTTTTTAAAGGGTTCACTTTGATTTATAGTTCTTTCATTATAAAGGTCATACAATTTTAATCTGCTTTTCATAATACCTGGTGTAGCCCATTCACTAAATTTACTCTTATTATTTTTTCCAACAGTCTTAGAGGTGAAGGTAGTATCAAAATTGTATTTAATTAATTTGAAAAGATTACCAAATGTCATATCTGGGCTACTATGATATTCTAATTTTCCAATCTTAGATATAATTTCACCCCTAAACTTCTCAATACGTTTATCATTAATTGGGATACAAGTTCTTTTGTTTTTACATACTTTTTTGAAATTCTTGTTCATGGGGAAAATAGCTCGTTGTCCACAGTGATCAGAGCTTAGTATGTTTAAGACTTCTTTATTTAAGGGGTCTTTATTGGTAAAAATATAATCAATGCATGTAGCAGAGTTGCCACTGATCCTTGTGGGTTCATAAAACAAATTTGTCAAATTATATGATTTTAACAAAGAAGTGAATCTAACAGTGGTTGAACTGTTGTCTAATATATTTATATTAAAATCACCACAAAGTAAAATGTGTTTGTTAGATGCACTTATTTTAGTTAGTAAAATCTCCATGACCTTTTCAAATATATCATATAACCCTAGTGGAGGCCTGTATACGCATATAATAATAAAGTTTCCCACCTCTACGCAGGCTATTTCTATTGTTCGTTCTGTAGAGAGGCTCACTATGTCCTTACGTTCCTTATATTTTAAATTCTTGTTGATTAGTATGAGTGAACCTTATGGCTTTTTCTCTGCAGAAAGAACTTGCCAACTGGTGCATACTATAATTTAACATTATTTCATTTTTCTTGAACCAATGTTCAGTAATACATAATATATCTACATTAATGTTATTTAAATATAAATCAATTTCTAGTTCCTTATTTGACATACCTTGTATATTTTGATGCACCAGCGTAAGTGAACTGTGTTTACTATTTTGAATTAAATCTACAGTGCTAGAGACATCCTCTGTTGTCTTATAGTCTAATTTAAATTATTTTTATTTGCAACATATTCCAAGCTGTCTTTAGATATTATGTCATTATGACCAGACTGCTCAATAGAAGCAGCTATCGTCCTACTAGCCAAGTTCTTGGCTGAATTTAAAAATAAGAAATTGAATAGCGTTCTTGCTATAAGTCGTGTAAAATAAAATGATAGAAAATATCTATCTAATGTCAACTTACATAATTTATAATTAAGAATATTATTAATGTCAATAATGTTTATCTTATTATCAGTTTCATTCAATAATACACAATTACTATTAACAGCCTTGTACAATTGGCAATTAAGTTTATATCTTAATTTTTTTTCCCATGGCAACCGTTTTATATAGGGAAATGTAAATAAGATAACTTTACTTACATTTTGAAGTAAACTTAGTGATTCTATATACTTTTCCAATTGATCTTTATTAACATTTCCCCGTCTCCCTGACAATATTATTACTGTAGTATTCGGGCAGTGAGTAATGCTTAAAACTTTATTTGATATCTGTTCAATTGTAGCACCCGGCATACAGGTATTACATACTGACTGTCCTTCGTACAACTTACTCAGTTGCACCCCGACACCACGACCCAGCTCATCGCTGTAAATACTAATTGAGCCTGGTCCTGAGGCCAATGATGCATCTTAGTTTTCTATATTGGAGGGTTTGGAATGAGTCTCCACACCCATAGTAAAATTAATTATATCCGATGAACAGTTTACTGATGAGTTGCATGATGAGCTTAGTAATAGAGACTTAAGTCTTTCTTCATTATAATGGGACTCAAGTAAAGTGTTCAACGCTGATATATGGCTGGATATTTCCAGTTGTGCCAGTTCATATCTTTTAGTCACAGATTGGAGGGAGGCATGTAAATATGTACTTTCTGATTGGAGACTGCATACCTCTGCCTCATATGAACATATCATACTTTCCAATTCCTTGGTACTAGCTAAATATTTGTTCATTATTAAGATTTTGTCTTTGGCAACTTTTGTTAGTTTAAAAATATTTTTCTTATTTTTTATTAATAATTTTCTGTTTTTTTTTTAATGCATTTATTAAGTTTTATATATTTTTTTAGTTTATTTTTGCTTTGAAATGTGTAGGAAGGTATGCTGTCGTCGCCCGTTAAATCTATTATTGGTAATAAAGTATTCTTATTGTTTGTGACATCTTTCTCAATAATACTAGGATCCCTCCCAAACATTTCTTGGAACAAGTTTTGTGTTTGTTAGGATTTGTGTTCAAGAATTTCGGTTTCAAGCGACTTAATCTGTGTATGGGGTTCATCGAGTTTCCTCTTCCACATGGTAGTGTTGCTCAGGGCCTCCTCGTACTCATCCCTACACTGGTCGAAGCTGTCCACAATATCTTGTAATTGAATGTTTTTTGACACAATTCCTCATAATTTATGTTTAGCTTATTCAATTCAATTTTTAGGTCGCTATTTTTTTGAATAATATTTAACATTTCTTTTTCATGATCCTCGCGTTCAGAAAGCAATATTTCATTTTGATTTTTACACTCCTTAAGTTCCTGAAGTGTCAGACGGAGTTGCTCCTCAGTCTGACGAGCCAGGGTTCCTCTAGTCATCATAATAGCTATCAGTAAACTATAAGATAATCAGTTAATTAATTGATTTATCTGTCTATCAATGAACTAACTATCTATCAGCTTGCACACCTGACACTTTCCAATATCTTCAGATAGACCCAACCACTCGATACCTTTAGATGGTGAGATATATGCTCGGTGTAGAGGGGTCACGCAAGCTAGAGTGGGGTGTGTAAGATGTTAAAGAAGATACAGGTCTATGCCAAGCCTACAAGCCAACCTATCAAGAAATATAGCATGAAGCAAGTAACAAGGAAATGTGTTTAATTTTCTAAATAACTACAATGGCAGTGAAATAGATCTAACCAAGTCCTCCTTAGATGATCCTGTCACTCGATATCTTTAGATGTTGAGATATTTGCTCGGTGTAAAGCGGTCACGCAAGCTAGAGTGAGGTTTGAGGGTTGTTAAAAAGGAACAACAAGGTTCATCAGTTCCACTGACCGGCCTAAGTAACCTATAACGAAACAGCTGATATAATATTGCTTTCCTCTAGCGGTGAATTGTGATTATTATGGTGATTATTATGGCCTATCGTCAATTTAAATCAGCTTGTAGTAGTAAATAATAAAATTATAATCCTATTTAAAAGATTTCTGTTGAGTTTTAAGCGTTTAAAATACAAAATTTAAATTACCTTGACAGCTGATCGCCGTTGACGAGTCACTTTCAACAAATTTACACAAAACTTGTTCACAGCGCCGAGATTTATTATTTATCTTATTACTAATACCTATTATAATTAACTTATTAACTATTTTAATCAGTATTATAAACATTTCTAATTATTTTACAATTTTTAATCGGGAGATATTACAATGACAAGTTAGTAGTAGGGTTGCCAGCGGGGAAAAAATATTTGATGTTGTAATATAAATAAACAATAATGATTTGACCACTATTTATTGCTCTATGTATTTCAACTTTACATATTTTGCCCAAAAGTAATTACAAATAAATTAATTGAAATAAATTTAGTTGCAACCAAAAACATTTGTCTATAAATAAGTTAATGTAAAGGTTTGATGCACAGCCGCAATTGAATAAATAATACGATTATACTGATAATAAGTAGGCTGTGACATGTTAGCAGTCGCATGAAATGCGCGCGCGAGAGTTCAATTCTCAACAAAAAGTTTTTCGGTTTGTATGCGGGGTAGTGCGGGGCGCGTGCACTTCCCCCGCGTTTGTTCCCCTCCTTCACCCCCTCACATCGGGCCAAGCGTCGGACATCCTCGCCTTAAGGCATATGAAGGAGAACCGGGAACTTGGAACAGACAAAAAATCGGTCACGTATCTGGACGAAACTTGAATACATTCACATTATACGGTGCGGAAGTGCTGGCAAAATAGTAGCTGGATTCTCGTGCATGTGGGTGGCGAAAATGATTTTGACCCTGAGGCGTGGGCTGGGGATTGCCACAATGAAATGGACACAAAAAAAATATCATTAAATGGTTAAATGAAAAATTGTTGCCCAACTTGCCTCCAAACGGCAAAGTAGTAATTGACAATGCACCGTACCATTCAACACAAACAGAAAAAGTGCCTCGCCAATCTGCATTAAAACATGAAATGCAAAGTTGGTTAACAACTCATAACATAAACTATGAAATAAACATGACAAGACCGGAGTTGTACCAGCTGATTAGAGCAAATAAGCCACAAAAAAAGTATGTCGTAGATGAGCAAAAGTTTAATTAGGGAAAACATGGAAAAGATGGAAGGAATAAAGGAAAATATTAAGGAAAACGAGGAAAAAATGGAGAAGTTGAGCTGGTTACTGGAAAGAAAAATGACTGTCGCCAAACCGGCGAGTTATGCGAGCGTTGCTTCGGGAATCCAGGCAAAAAGAGAAAACCAAGTTCAAAAAAAATTTCCTTGGATAATTTTGACGAGGTCGCTCTAAGCAATACTGTGAACAGTTTTTATACAGTCAGAAAAGAAATCCCTACTCTGAACAAGATATTGGACGCTGCAAAAAGGGATTTGAATTTTCCAGGTGTGTATCTTCATTTTATTACTATATTATCTTTATTTATTACATGATATAATAAAGTCCTCCTATCATCTGTTACTAAGCCTCTTTTTTGCTTTTAGGTGAAAGAACCACATTGCGTCTTATTTGCAGGGAACAATTAGGATATCAATTTAAAAAATGCAAGAACGCTCGATAAGTATTAATCCAAAAACCAGATATTGCGGCCAGGAGAGCTCGCTACTTAAGGCGTATGAAGGAGAACCGGGAACTTGGAACAGACAAAAAACCGGTCACGTATCTGGACGAAACTTGGATACATTCACATTATACGGTACGGAAGTGCTGGCAAAATAGTAGCGATTCCAGCATAATGAAAAATACAAATCCGGGTCAACGCTGGATTCTCGTCCATGCGGGTGGTAAAAATGGTTTTGTCCCTGAGGCGGAGCTTTTACATAAATGTGAAAAGCAAGACTGGGGATTACCACAATGAAATGGACACAAAACAATTTCATTAAATGGTTAAATGAAAATTTGTTGCCCAACTTGCCTCCAAACGGCATAGTCGTAATTGACAATGCACCGTACCACTCACCACAAACAGAAAAAGTGCCTCACCAATCTGCATTAAAACATTAAATGCAAAGTTGGTTAACAACTCATAACATAAAATATGAAATAAATATGACAAGACCGGGGTTGTACCAGCTGATTAGAGCAAATAAGCCACAAAAAAAGTATGTCGTAGATGAGCTATTAAAAGAAAATGGTCACGAAGTCGTTCGTCTGCCACTACTACCACTGTGATTTAAATCCAATAGAATATATTTGGAATCTGGTCAAACAGAGGGTGGCAGACAAAAACATTGACCAGTCTTAAAGAAAAATATAAGGACTTACAAAAGATGCCATTGAAACAATTACAGAGGCAGTTTGGCGAAAAGAGGTTAACCGCATCGAAAGATTGGAAGCGGAATCCTGGGGGAAAGATAGACTTCAAGAGCCAAGAGAAGAATGTCCGACAAATAATTATATCGCTTGGAGGAGAAGATTCAAGATAGCTCGTCGGAAAGCGAAGCGGAGGAAGATGAAAGTGATGAAAGCGACTCTGAAGGAAGGATGTCGACGCATCACATCATCGACGTCACACGCACATACGCAGGGCTTACGTAGGCCTGCGCCCCAACGCACGTCGCGCGACGCGCCTCCTTTCACTCGATATTGGACCACGGCCGGTGTGCGCATGTCAAAGTGTCATACTTATGTAAATCATATTACTATCAATAAATCGTATTGAGTCTAAATCAGTTTTCATAATCCACACCATCATCAAGGCACCTTCCAGTATTCCTTCCAGAATTATTGATAGAAAATTGATAAATATTGTTTAATAAATCTTATATAATATGGCAATTTGTTTTTATTTTCTAAAAGTAATTAATTGATCAACCTATGTTTTAAAATTTTAAAGTATTAATGTCTTAATACTTTAGTCTAGACATACTATCCTAATTGTTTCATTTATTGTAGGTATTATTACTGTAATGCTAAGTACTCACATACGACATGATAGTTTTACTCCATATCGAGCAAAAACCACCGTGTGGACCGCAAAGCTCACAGCTCGAAGGCTCGCATCGAGCCGGTTCGATGGAATTAAATATATCTATTTCCTTCGATTTGGACTAAAACTATCGAGCAATGCTGAATGTGTGGACGAAAGCCCAAGCCGTGGCTTTTACTGTACGTGATTGCTCGATCGAGCAAAACTGATAAATAATAAGGTCGAAAGTTGTATTAAGGCATCATTAGTTTAAATAACGTTTATATTTCATATTTACCATAATATCATCACAATTCACATACATATTAAATATTCGGATTTACTTGCTTATTTAAACAAAATTATTTAATTTTAATCTCTTCTTGGGAATTAGGTATAGGTTCAAGATTAAATTCGCTATAAAAGTATGCAACATTTAACATGCTTTAAAAATGCACAGATGTATAAAGATTTTTGAGAACCTAGATTTTGAAAATTTGGATGCATGATCAGTCAAATCAAATCAAACCATTTATTTCAGAAAATTTACATTAATACATATTATGTTAGTAACTAAGAATTGTATATGTATGTATATATATATATATATATATATATATATATATATATATATATATATATACGAGGGGAGGTCCAAAAGTTCGCGGAATGGAGGGGATGGAGTGGGTAGGGTAGCTCGCTTAGTGTCATACTAATTGAGCACTCATAATTAGTATATATATAAAATCTCAACCCTACAGCGCCATTCGTTTACGAGTACTCGCCTGCTAAACAAGTCAATCCGAGAGCAAACTGCAACTATGGAGAAAATTGAACATCGCGCTGTGATAAAATTCCTTACCAAGCAAGGAAAAAACGTTCAAACCATTTTAAATGAAATGGAAGCCGTTTATGGAGATCAGTGCCCTGGTAAAACAATGGTTTATAAGTGGCATGGACTTTTCAAACATGGTCGAGATTCAATTGAAGACGACCCTCGCTCTGGGCGGCCAGTTGAGGCCACCACATCAGACATCGTCGAAAAAGACGAAAAACTTGTACTGGAAGACACACGTTTAAAGAAAAAACAATTATCTGCATTTGTTGGAGTATCAGATACAACCATTTTGCGGATCCTGCACGACCACTTGGGCATGACAAAAGTCAGTGCAAGATGGGTGCCGAGAATGCTCACGCCGCTTCAAAAACAGCAGCGCATCGACGCGTCTAAGCACTTTTTGGAGGTATGTGGAGACAACCCTGTGCAGATTTTGGAGCGGATTGTTACTGAAGATGAAACATGGGTTCATCACTTTGAACCTGAATCAAAACAGGAGTCCATGTAATGGCACAAAAAGGGTACACCACCTCCCAAGAAATTCAAAGTGTCAGAATCGGCTGGAAAGTTGATGGCCACTGTTTTTTGGGATTGTGAGGGAATATTACTGATTGATTATAAAGAAAAAGGTACCACTATAACCGGAGAACACTACGCATCAATATTGGAAAAGTTAAAGGAGGCAATTAAAGAAAAACGTCGTGGAAAATTGGCCAAGGGTGTGTTGCTTTTGCAAGACAACGCGCCGGTTCACAAGAGCCGAGTTGCCATGGCTGCTCTTCACACGCATGGATTCGAACCACTTGTTCACCCACCCTACAGTCCAGACCTGGTCCCTAGCGATTTTTATTTGTTTCCAAATTTAAAAAAAAAGCTAAGGGGAAGGAAATTTTCCGACGATAACGAAGTGAAGGAGGCAATTTCGGCGCATTTTGAGGCCAAAGACAAAAATATTTTTTCGATGGTTTAGAAAAATTAATCCATAGATCAAATAAATGTATTACACTTAAGGGTGATTATATTGAAAAGGAAAAATAAATTTATTGAAGTAATATTTTATTAACAACCCTTTCATTCCGCGAACTTTTGGACCTCCCCTCGTACATATATATATATATATATATATATATATATATATATATATATATATATATATATATATATATATATATATATATATATATATATATATATATATATATATATATATATATATATATATATATATATATATATATATATATATATATATATATATATATATATATATATATATATATATATATATATATATATATATATATATATATATATATATATATATATATATATATATATATATATATATATATATATATATATATATATATATATATAATGTTAGTATATTTCCTAAAAATGTAGAATAAACTATACTTACGCACATACATTATAGTCCGTGCGGAACTAGTTGGCCGCGCCTTAGGTATGTGAGCGGTGGGACGGAGAGGCGGGGGCGCTTGATTTTGACAGTTCTGGCTAGTTAAGACAAAAAGCACAAGAGATTGCAATAGCAAGACGAGTCCGCCGATAAAAAGATAATCTAAGGAAATAATATTTAAAGTGCATACGTTTTAAAAAACGGAAAGCCGATGTCAATAGTTTAGAATATAAAACTGATCAATTGTCTTTTATTTATTCTTTTCGATAATTAAATAATATTATTGTTCCGATATCTTGAGATAGGTCGTCACTGTCTAATCTCATGTGCGTTGCGAGCAGCAAGCAACCCGCCCCCTCACCCCCGTCCCTACCTAAGGCGCGGCCAACTAGTTCCGCACGGACTATACATTAATCAACTCGCGCTTGACAACTTTTACACATTTTTTGATGACAAAGACCCTTTTCCAACATAAAAGTCGATGCACGTTGGAACAAGTCACAATTTTTCAAGTGGTTTCGCACCAGTCTTCAATTTCAACGAGAAATAAAAGAATATAAAATGTTTGTGAGTATAGAATATATATATATATTTTTTTTGTTTTTTATTATTTATTAAAATTATATTTTAATTTGAGTATTTTAAATTATATTTTAATAATATTAAAAATATATTTTAATAATTATTAAAATTATTATTATTATTATTATTCATCAAGATGGGAAAATAATTTATATTTCTTCTTTAATAGGTCCGATTCAGAGTTTGAGGCCCCATCTGTGGTTACGGTAGCACCGAAAAAGAAGTCAAAGGCGTCAAGCAGCAAACGCAAGGCCGGCCCCGAAAAGCAACGCGACTCATCGCCTCCGCAGCCTCCGCTGGAGTTGACCCGCACCTCATCAGACAAAAGTGCTCAACGAAAGCGAAAATACTCCTCGCCACACGAATTTATCACTACACGGTATGTTCGATTATTATCTACTTTACGTTTGCTGAAATTCTATTTCTGTTTCTGCTGGTTTTTAATTACTTACTTACAAAGTGTCTTTGTAATAGTCAACTGTCAACACAGTCCCAACCACCATAATTCAGTTTGCATACAATGATTTCCTACTTTTTATTATTTATCAAAACTTAGTTACGTATCCTGTTGAAGTCTGATAAAACTAGGCACCTTTTTTTTTAGGACGGGAAATGCGCTTAAGCATGCCCGGCGGCACTGGGGAAGGACCACCGGGGTATGTGGGACTCGCTACGGCCAAGAAGATGGTGAGTTGGCCGCAGCTTTACCCACTAAAACCCGTCCGTGCCTTCTCCTCCGCTTTGTGCTGGGCCGCTGGACCCGTCTGAGACGAAAACTGCAGCGGCCCAGTCAGCGGCGTCTGCTTCCAGCGCAGCTCCTCCGCGCGACATTCTGCTGCCGCTTAAGCCCCGTATTCATGGTAAACATTTGTTTAGCAACAAAGTTGAATCAACGTGTTGCGGAGTTGCTGTCAACATGTTGCTGGCAACACTGTGTGTTGCAGAGTTGATAACAGCATGTTGACAAGCTCTCGCTCGATGAGCGTAAACATCAGTTTAGCATCAAATGTTGACGTGTGTGGACGTGTTTGCAACAGTTTATAAACATGGCAGTAGTGTGGAGCAATGATAAAATAATGCAATTAATAGAATTATTTCAATCAAAATCATTACTATGGGATTCTTCTTTAAAAGAATACAAAGATAAAAACAAAAAGAACGATGCATTCGATGAAATTTCTCAAGCCCTAAATATATCCAAAAAAGACGTGGAAACTAAAATACATGTACTGCGTACTCAATTTACTAGAGAGAAAAAAAAGTTGTCGGCTATGAAAACTACAGGCAGCGGCGCAATAGAAAAATGCAAATGGATTTATTACGAGCCATTGGAATTTTTGTTATGTGGTGCAACCACTTCAGGTGAAACGGATACTATGAATAAAACAGTAAGTTGTTTTTGTATATAATTTTTACTGTACTATTTATTGTTTGTAAAATTATTTCAATTTACGCTATATTATTTTGCCATGGAACACTTCCCTCTGGACTTATAAAGTAATCGGCAAACTGTTCTCTAATACAAAAAGCTGATTGTGATGCAGGTCTGCCCCATCTTTGCAAATCGGTCATAGGAAGCGAACCTAGTTCCCTTCGCCATGAACCTTCTAATAGGTTACCTTCAGAGTCTTCAAAATCAAAAGTTTGTGGAGGTGTATATATTGATCTGGAAACTGAGTTACGTCTTAAGAAGTTATGTAAATATACACAAGCTATTACCACGAGTTCACAATTGGCTGGTTTTAACGGAATAGGTTTAGTGAATACACGGAACACTACACATAAAATGCCAAAAAAATTTTCTATAATCCTCCTAGCTCTTGATAGTCTGTAATTAAATATACGTTTTTTGTTCCCATGTTCATGAATGCCAGGATATGGTTTCATGATGTTCTCCGTTAGCGCGAAAGCACTGTCACCTACAATGATAAATGGCATTTTTGGTCCGCCTTGGGTTATTGGTTCAGGACGTGGCAGTTTAAGTGAGTTTTCTAACAATGCATTATAAAACGGTGTTTTCTGAAATATTCCACTGTCGGATGATCGACCTTTAGCTCCACAATTTGCGTATATAAAGTTATAATTGCCATCTGCAATTGCCAGAAGTACTATGCTGAACTGATTTTTGTAATTGTAGTATTCACTTCCAGAATTATTTGGCGCCACAATCAAAACGTGTTTCCCATCAATGGCTCCAATGCAATGTGGAAAATTCCATCGTATTTCGAATTCGCGACTTATTTGTTTCCATTCCTGCTCCGAACTTGGAACCTACAAAATATAAAAAAAATAATAATAAGATGATAATTTACAGGTGGATAAAAACAATGCACATGAAAGTAATATGGAGTTAGAGCCATCTCAATCACCAAGGCCCACATCGAATGTTACAACATCTACATCTTTGAGGAAAAGAAATAAGACAGATGAATTAAGTGAAGTATTTGAGGTTTTGAAAAGTGCGAAAAAAAAGATGGATGAAAAGGAGAAGAAGGATTCATTTGATATTTATGGTGAATATATTGCTGCTGAATTAAGAAGTGTTAAAGATGACCGAGCCGTGACCCAGGCACAGTACCATATTAATAATATCCTGTATGAGTTAAAAATGGGACGATATATTTCTTATGGATATCAAACGGCATCTTCTCATCCATCATCAACACCAAATAATGTCCAGGAAATTGAGAGACAGGAAACCAGTAGACTAGATGCAACACAAGACGAAATAGAAGATTCGGCTATACTAAACTTAGTTAACTATCTCAGTGATGAATCAACACAATAGCATATACTGTCTTTTTGTATTTTTTTTATAATTAAAATACTTCATTACACAAATAGTGTTTTGGTACCTACCTTGACATATCCTGATAGTGAGTTAATTAGTTCTTGACATACATGTGGTATTATTTTACTGATCAATTGTTTTGATACTCTGAATGTATATGAAAGAGAACTGTATGAATCTCCAGTTGCAAGATATCGTAATGTAATAGCCAGCCTCGTTTGAGGTGAAACTGGCTGACGAATATTTGTTTCCCTTTTGACTATTGACGGACCAATGATTTCCAGAAGATGTTCGAAATCTCTTTTCGACATTCTCGTAAAGTTAATAAATGATCCATCTGTCATTCTGAGGTCACTCATCAAATTTTCTCTTTGCAGAAGATAGTTTCGAATCCACCATCTTTTTCTCTTTTTTTTATTAGAAATTCTATACATCAGATACAAAGAACACAACAACACTACTTCCTCGGGCAACATTTTAACGCAGACTGGCGTGTGGACAGCCAATATTGATTTAAACAATGTTTCCAGCAGCATCATCAACAATGTTGATCAACTGTTGCTAAACTTTTGTTTACCATGAATACGAGGCTTTACTCGCACCTAATTGTTTACAGTCAAAAGTGAATGTGCAATACACTTACGAGTATTCCTATTTTATTTGTTTTCTTACTAATATTTTTTCTCGATTATTGTATTTTAATGATATGTTAATTTTGTGTTTTTACAGAACAAGGAGACCGGACTTATTCAATATCTTGCGGGCTGAGGAAGCTAGTTGCAGTGAACCCAAATCTCGTGGCGGGGAAATAATATCAAGCTTCTCCAGCCGAGTTTCTACGGGAACGTCTCGTCGGACTGCGAAAACCGGTGGCGAATATTTTGTGGACCTCAAGATCTAACCTAAAGGGTCCCACACATTAACAGTCCGCCTGCAGGCTCTGGTCGGCAGGCCGCCAGACAGTCATTGACTGCCGATACAAAATCTACAAAATCGTCCGGGGAACTGTGCGTCTGTGGTCTTTTCCGATTAACGGCCAGGCGACGGCCTGCCGGCGAACTGTTAATGTGTGGGGCGCTTAACGCTGCTAATGTGCGATACAAGATGGCACTGGTAAGTGTGAAGCTCCAGTGCGACGAGTCATCATCGTCTTGGGAGGCACTGCAAGGCTTCTTAGGACAAGCTTTTACCGAGTTTGAGGAGTCGGAGCCCGTCCATTACAGTGACAAAAAATAAATTTTACTAAGTAGGTTTACAGTTAATCAATTTATAGTAGATATTAATTTTCTGTTTAATATACTAGAATAGATTTATAACCTTTTTAATTTTTTTACATTAGTATCGGTTACTTTATTATTATTTTGATAGCATTGCCTTTTTTAATAGAATAAAATGCCTTTCTGTTCGACGTGTAACATATCTGTACATAGTAAATCATGGGTAGGTCATTTGCGAAATAATTCACATAGAAAAAGTAGTCAGACAATAGAATACAGTGATGGTGTAGAAATCGTCAGCTCTGCATTTCGTAATCGTATTGTAACTTATAAGATATTACCTCTTGATCAACTTCAGTTAGCTTCAGTAGATTTTTTTTTCGAAATTCGTAACAAGTTAAAATCTCTTTTAGATGAAAACCTTATTAAACATACATGTGTTAAGGTTAATTTCGAACTATTTGGGACGTTTTTGAAGTTCAACGATAATTCACAAGAAATAAAATATTTTGGAACCAAAAATAAAATATTACATGGTAATTATGATTTTGAAAAAATATATTTTGAAACAGTTAGTTATTTAAAAACTAGTATAGAGGAATTTGAGGATCGTGACAGTGGGTGGACATTTTTAAATAATTTATACATTGAGATTAATATCAATAAATATCAACCACTTAACGGTTCGAGTTTTATCAGTTTACCCAAATCAATTCAGGCTACAAAGGCGTGTTTAAATATTATGAATAAAGATCAGCATTGCTTTCTATGGAGTGTGACAGCAGCCTTATATCCAGCTAAAAAATCACCCTGAAAGAATTTTATCATATCCAAATTTTCGTGAATTATTTAATATAAATGGAATGTTTTTTCCTGTAACTTTCCATGACATTAAAATTTTTGAAAAAAATAATCCTAACATTAAGTTCATAATTTATGGTTTAAAAAAAAGTAAAAATATTGTTGGGCCGTTGTATAAATCAGACATTAATAAAACATGCAACGAGAAAATTATACATTTGTTGTATCTAGAAAATAATAACACTTCTCATTATTGTTTGATCAAAGAACCTTCTAGACTGTTTAGAAGCCAAGTTACATCTCATCACAGCAAATTGTACTTATGTGATTTGTGCTTGATATTTTTCAGTACTTCTAAAGAAGTTGAAAACCATTTATGTGGAGGCGTTGTTACTGTCCTCCCAAATAAGGGTTCAGTAATTAAATTTTAAAACTATGCTCGAAAACAAAACATGCCTTTTTGTATTTACGCAGATTTTGAATCGATGCTACAAACTGAAGCTAACTGTTCTTCTAGCAAAAATACGACTACATTGCACCAACATTTACCTTTTGGTTATTATATTATTGTTTGTCGTGATATTACATATATAGTTACAACAATATAGTTACAATCGGTACGTATCATATCGAGGACCTGGTTGTGATAAACAGTTTGTAGATTCGATTCTTAAAGACGTACAAAAAATATTTGATATACTTAGTACACCAGTCCCTATGATATTTTCTACGGCGAATAAGTCTGATTTTGATAATGCCACACGTTGTCATATTTGTGAAAATTTTATTTTTTCGGACTAAGTCCGTGTTCATTGTCACGTTACTGGTCGTTACCGCTGCGCGCATCCGTTTTGTAATTTACAGTATAAACGCCCTTATTCGTCCCCATTTTTTTTCATAACTTAGCTGGTTATGATTGTCATCTTTTATAAAAGCGTTAGGTGAGGTTCCTGGTAATATTAAAATAATACTTAAAACAAAAGAAAACTACATCTCATTTACCAAATTTGTACCAGTTACGAATAATCAGTTGTTTCAACTTCGATTCGTTAATTCATTTAAGTTTTTAAGACATTAAAACCGAAAATGAAAAAATGAATATGAACTCGTGGAAGCGGTATGGCGAAAAAAGTCTACGCCCAAAAGAATGCTTTTATAGTTCCCTAACTGATCATGATATTTCTGATGAGGATTACCAGCACGCGTGCTTAATTTGGTCAACATTTCAATTCAAAGATTTAGGTAGTTATACGGATTTATATCTAAAAACTGATGTGCTTTTACTGGCAGATATCTTTGAAAATCTTAGACAGACTTGCAAGCAACACTATCAATTAGACCCAGCTTTTTACTTAACAGCACCCAGTTTATCTTTTGATGCGATGTTTAATAACATTAAAAACAGGAATACAATTGGAACTTATCGATGACTTGTCGATGGTGCGCATGTTACAGAGTGGTATCAGGGGAGGAGTATGTCTGTGCTCTCATAGACATGCAAAAGCAAATAATCCTTACTTAGAAAATTACAAACCATCAGAATCTCCTTCCTACGTCACTTATATTGATTGTAATAATTTATATGGATATAGTACATGTGTCAATATTTACCATTATCAGATTTCAGATTTGTCAATGAACAAGAAATCAACAAATTAAATATAACCGAAATACCGATTGATGCAGTGTGGTTACGAGTATATTCTAGAAGTGGATTTACAATATCCTAAACATTTACATAACTTACATAATGATTTTCCATTTTGTTCTGAAAAATGCATTCCACCCAGGGGGAAAACTTTCAAACTAGTTCCAAATTTATATGCTAAATTTAAGTATGTTATACATTACATTCACTTGCAAACATGTTTAGAACATGGTTTAATATTAAAGAAAATTCATCGAGTGATTAGTTTTCGACAAAGTCCGTATTTGAAACAGTACATTGATTTGAATACTGCTATGAGGCAAAAAATTTCCTCAACATTTGAACAAGACTTTTTTAAACTCTTGAATAACAGTGTGTTTGGAAAAACTTTAGAAAATAATGAGAAGAGGGCCAATGTGCATTTAGTTAATTATATGGGTTGATAATAATAATGTGACTAAGAAAAGGCAATGTGCACAAAAACTTATCGCTCGTCCAAATTTCCATAGCGCGACAATTTTTACTGAAAATCTAGTTGCGGTACAATTAAACTCTGATCAAATAATTTTGGATAAACCAATATACATTGGTTTTACCGTACTAGAATTGTCAAAAGTCATATGTATAACTTTCATTACTCTGTTATTAAACCTTTTTATAAAAATAATGTACAAATGTGTTACACGGACACTGATAGTTTTGTATATCATATACGGACCCATGATTTTTATGATGACATAAAAAGACATGTTTTGCCTTACTTTGATACTAGTAATTTTTGTAATACTAATCAATATGATTTACCCATTCAAAATAAAAAAGTTCCTGGTTTGTTCAAGGATGAAATGGCGGGTTAAATCATAAGTGAATTTGTAGGCCTTCATTCAAAGTTATATTGTATTAAAACCATAAATAGCACAATCAAAAAAGCGAAAGGAATTAAGAAAAATACTGTCAGCAATTTCAATGTTACTGATTACCAAAAAACTCTGTACGAAGGCAACATTGTTCATAAAACAAATGTTTTATTTAAGTCAATAAAACACGAGTTGTACACATGTGCTGTGAAGAAAGTTGCTCTGTCTGGTGATACAAGAGTCATATCTAAAGATAAAATTTCAACTAGAGCATGGGGACACACTAGTATATTTAACTTTTAACTAGATTTAATAAGCTGTACCTAATTAAGAAATTATTTGTATTATTTACTTTCGTAGCATAACCTGTGTATTTAGTATGTACATTATGTAGATTTAGAAATAAAATATCATTTATTAAATACATTTCTTTTATTTATTATTTCACAACTAAATAGATTTTTCAAGCAAACCTGCAGGCTGATATTAAATTCAAGTAACGTACAGTTTTATCAAGTTGAAACATGCTTTACTTGAGTAATCTGAATCCACACGTGCCGCGCGGCGCACGCGCATGCCAGGTAGTACAACCTACGTAATGAGCGCGCGGTACTGTTTGTAACATGAGTCCTCATTCATAATAATGCCACCTACATGTTGCAATCACTATAATAATGTGAAGACTTTGTTTTAGTATTCATTCTTGCGTCGATAAGCACTGTAATTAGTTACTCACGTCTACATAATTTACAAAACAAACCTTAACTTATAGTTACCCACGTGTACATAATTTACGTATTTTTTGGTAATAGAGTCTTGGACCTGACTACACAACGGTAAGTTGATTTATTATTGATTTAAGACATTAAAATACTTAAAAATAATCGTTAATTCCAAAGATTGCTGATTTAGTGTTAAATATTTTCTTTTTTTACAGATAACGGAACGCGTAGAAGATTAATTGACTGCTACATCCGAAGACAATATCTACCTACATGAATATGGGGATACTTTCCAGTATGCTCAAGATTCTTTGGAAGGATTTACTGAAGAGTTTTTAAAAATGAAAGCTCAGCAAAAGCCGGACGCTAAGATTCGGGAACGTCGTCCAGCAAAATTAAGAAAAAAATGTGTTTCAAAAAGTGCACTAAGTAAACTGCATATCCCAGTTCATTCGTTTGTGGTAAACAGCGTTCCCAAAAAAGGTTTCCGTCTGATAAAGATCTCAGTGTTTGATTAAGATGGATCCCAGCAACATTGGGACAGTATAGACGATAATAATTTTTTGTTATCCGCACAATATGTTGTGAATGAAAACATATGTAATCACAGTTATAGGAGTTAGTTTTAGTTTACTTTGGTATTAAGTATTTGTTTTAGCTGTAGGGTCGCAATAGACTTTAGAATGAATAAGTCGATAAAATTGTAAGATATATTTGTATGAAAATAATAATATTATCTTTATTTATTACATGGTATAATAAAGTCCTCCTATCATCTGTTAATAATCCTGTTTTTTGTTTTCAGGTGAAAGAACCGCATTGCGTCTTATTTCAAGAGAGCAATTAGGATATAAATTTAAAAAATGCAAGAACGCTCGTTAATTAGTATTAATCCAAAAACCAGATATTGCGGCCAGGAGAGCTCGCTACTTAAGGCGTATGAAGGAGAACCGGGAACTTGGAACAGACAAAAAACCGGTCACGTATCTGGACGAAACTTCGATACATTCACATTACACGGTACGGAAGTGCTGTCAAAATAGTAGCGATTCCAGCATAATGAAAAATACAAATCCGGGTCAGCGCTGGATTCTCGTCCATGCGGGTGGCGAAAATGGTTTTGTCCCTGAGGCGGAGCTTTTACATAAAAGCAAGACTGGGGATTACCACAATGAAATGGACACAAAAAATTGACAATGCACCGTACTATTCAACACAAACAGAAAAAGTGCCTCGCCAATCTGCATTAAAACATGAAATGCAAAGTTGGTTAACAAGTCATAACATAAACTATGAAATAAACATGATAAGACCGGAGTTGTACCAGCTAATTAGAGCATATAAGCCACAAAAACGTATGTCGTAGATGAGCTAAATTTAATTAGGGAAAACATGGAAAAGATGGAAGGAATAAAGGAAAGTATGAAGTATGAAGAATAATGAAAGCGAGGAAAAAATGGAGAAGTTGAGCTCGTTACTGGAGAGCAAAATGACTGTCGCCAAACCGGCGAGTAATGCGAGCGTTGCTTCGGGAATCCTGGCAAAAAAAGAAAACCAAGTTAAAAAAAAATTGCCTTGGATAATTTTGACTTGGTCGCTCTAAGCAATACTGTGAACAGTTTTTATACAGTCAGAAAAGAAATCCCTACTCTGAAAAAGATATTGGACGCTGCAAAAAGGGATTTGAATTTTCCAGATGTGTATCTTCATTTTATTACCATATTATCTTTATTTATTACATGGTATAATAAAGTTCTCCTATCATCTGTTACTAAGCCTGTCTTTTGTTTTCAGATGAAAGAACCACATTGCGTCTTATTTGAAGGGAGCAATTAGGATATAAATTTAAAAAATGCAAGAACGCTCGATAAGTATTAATCCAAAAACCAGATATTGCGGCCAGGAGAGCTCGCTACTTAAGGCGTATGAAGGAGAACCGGGAACTTGGAACAGACAAAAAACCGGTCACGTATCTGGACGAAACTTCGATACATTCCCATTATACGGTACGGAAGTGCTGGCAAAATAGTAGCGATTCCAGCATAATGAAAAATACAAATCCGGGTCAACGCTGGATTCTCGTCCATGCGGGTGGCGAAAAGGGTTTTGTCCCTGTGGCGGAGCTTTTATATAAATGTAAAAGCAAGACTGGAGACACAAAAAATTTCATTAAATGGTTAAACGAAAAATTGTTGCCCTACTTGCCTCCAAACGGCATAGTAGTAATTGACAATGCACCGTACCATTCAACACAAACAGAAAAAGTGCCTCGCCAATCTGCATTAAAACATGAAATGCAAAGTTGGTTAACAACTCATAACATAAACCATGAAATAAACATGACAAGACCGGAGTTGTACCAGCTGATTGGAGCAAAATATAAGCAGGGCCGGATTTAGGGGGGGGCAACCGGGGCTACAGCCCCGGGGCCTCCACGAAAGAGGGGCCCCCACAATGGAGACTTCAAAAAAAAAAAATTCAAATTCCAACTAGTAAACACTCGTAAATTTTTTTTTATTTACGAGATTATTTTATTTATTTTTTACGCTGTTTCCGCTTTTAGACATTTTTCTTTCGCTGTTTTACCTTGCAAGTGGCAAGTGTGAGTTTTCTTTCTTGTAATCTTCAAAAGCTCTTTGCCTGTTCCTGGCTATCCACAATAGAATAAAAGTTGCCAATTCGATAAGGAATTGATAGTATATTCTGCGGATTTTAGCAGCCTATTCCCCGTATTTGCGTGTCGATACAGCGTACAGCGGTACCCGTTTCCCCCGTTTTTTGTCTGTACGCTCCGTCGTAGCGCTAGCGTCGCCAAGTGTCCGCTGAGCCGGCTGAGCGGCGTGTTTGTAGCAGGGAATCCCGGAGTTTTATACATTCACGTGCCACGTGCGTCGTGCGTCCAAGAAGCTACGAACTTGCGAAAATTGTCCAACAAATGTAAATTCTTTCGAATTTGTACGGACAGACGTGAGTATTTTCATCTTTATCTTGTAATCTATAATACAAACTGAATGTGATAGTTGATTGTGCAATTACGAAAAGTTGTTTTTCTCAACATTTAAATATACGAAATATATGCAAAGAACAAGAACATAAAAAACGGTTACGGAGAGGTTATGATTTATTGTTTATCATGCGTTTATTTGGTTCTGCGTAAGTTAATTATTTAATCATTTAGGCGACTGGAATATCATGATCAAATGCCAATATTTAAAAGGTAAATTAACGCTTGCTCATTCAATTTTGAAATACTTTTCCTCAATTCACTCCTGTTTTTGTCTCTTATTTTTGAGAGCATGCACATAACTGGCCAGGTTTCGATACATAGCTCGCAACTTCTCTATCCTTTCCATTTTCCATGTTACGTAACTCTTTTTTGTGTTTCTGCTAATATTTTTGTTTGCTCGACTATCATCTCCAGAACTATTTTCCTATTGGTTAAGGGCTTTTTCAGGCGCATGTTTTCTTAACTTTTCATTCACATTTCTTTTATGGTGGAATCATGAGTGATCGTCACAAAACTCCTCGAGTTTTTGCCAGTGGCTCTCAGAAGAGGAAATTGCAAGCAGAACGGGTCAAGAAATCCGAAGAATCTTTAGCTAAAACCCCCAAATTGACCAGTTTTTTTACGTCGTTGAATAAAGAAGAAATCCCTCAAGATCCTGAAAAAACAACAGGAGATTCAACAATAAATAGAGATGTCGATAATATCCAAGATAATCCTGAGGGCCCGGAGGCTGAAGTTTCATCAGGCGACACCACACAATTTTCTATAACTGAATCTCAAACCCAAAAAGAAGTAGAGTTAAGCGAGGAATTAAGCGGTCTCAAAAATGACATAGGTCTTTGGCCTGTTAATATAACAAAGCAAATGATCGATTATTGGGCGAAAAAAGGTTCCACGGAACTTCAAAATTGCGATCAAGTAACTATCGCTGCAGAATTCCCTTCCTCAAGATCAACCTCGAGACACTTCCAACTTTGTTCGGAAATGTACAAAGAACATGTTTACACGCCGCAATAAAAATCAAGAGACCGTCAATCGATTCTGGCTTTGCTTTTCTCCAACTACGGGGAAAATATATTGTTACGCGTGTAAATTAATGTCCACTCAAAATACGAAACTCAGTGGAGAAGGCTTCAGTGACTGGAAGCATGCATCTGATCGTCTGTGTGAACATGAAATTTCGAAGACTCATTTGGAATCAGTAATGAGTTTACTGCAACGGGGAAGAGTCACAGGACGCATCGACCAAGAGCTAGCAATGCAAGAGGCACAACAAATCGAGTATTGGCGAAAAATTCTCAAAATTATCGTTAGTACGATCAAATTCATTGCTGAACGCGGATTGGCCTTTCGAGGTGACAATGAAATTGTTGGCTCGCCGAGAAATGGAAATTTCCTGGGAATTTTGGAATTGTTAGCCGAGTATGAACCAATCCTGGCTACCCATTTGAAAACGCATGCAAACAAAGGGAGTGGTCATGTCAATTACCTTTCGTCCACGATTTGCGAAGAACTGATCGCTTGCATGGGTGATAAAGTCCTAACTGAAATAGTATCCAGGATAAAAAAATCCAAATACTATTCTGTATCAGTGGACTCTACTCCCGATGAATCTCACATCGATCAGCTAACTACAGTTGTTCGATATATGGAAGGATCGACGCCAAAGGAAAGATTTCTCACTTTTTTACCAAACTGCGGTCATACTGGCGAAGCCACAGCAAACGCTCTACTCACATTTTTAGGTGACCATCAAATAGACATAATGGATTGCCGCGGCCAATCGTACGACAACGCTGCAAACATGAGTGGAAAATACAAAGGGATGCAGGCTCTTATTTTGGAGAAAAACCATTTATCGGCGTTTGTACCATGTTGTGGTCATTCCCTTAATTTAGTTGGAAAGGCAGCTGCCAACTCTTGTCCATCAGCTGTTCAATTCTTTGATTTCGTCCAGAATTTATATACGTTTTTCACAGCAAGTACAGAACGATACGGAATTCTGATCGAGAAATTATCGAAGAAAAAAAGCGGACAGTTTTACGTCTTGAAAAAGCTAAGTGACACTCGTTGGTCTTGTCGAGCTGAAGCTACGAAAGCCATAGTCGACGGCTATTCAGAAATCGAAGAAGCTCTAACCAGCATATCTTCCGATAAAGAGCAAAAAGACATCGCGAGGAATGAAGCAGCGCACCTTCTACAGAAGATGAGTAGTCTCGAAACCGCTTTATTCGCAATCTTTTGGAACGATATCTTGGAGCGATTCAACGCTACAAACAAGATGTTGCAAGACCCGCAAATAATTCTTGAATCGGCAATGCGTGCATTAGAATCATTGAAATCATTCGTGGAATCTAAAAGGAATGATTTCGATAAATACGAGGAAGCTGCCAAAAAAATATCTCAGACTGACGAATACGTACAATCACGCACCAGGACCAGAACGAGAAACGTGAGGTTGAATCCGCTTGATTACGGGAAAGCACAAGACGCAAATCTGTCACCGAAGGAGAAATACAAAGTTTCCGCCTTTATCCCAGTGGTCGACCAGCTATGCGTTTCGCTTACCGAAAGATTGCATGCTTATGAAACTGTACGTTCGAGATTTGGATTTCTCAATCACATCGACAAGATGGATGCTGAAAATCTGCACGCTGCAGCAGAGGCATTGGTGAAAGTTTATCAGGATGATTTAGAACCTAGTCTTGGTAATGAGTTGGTCCAATTTGTATCTTTGATCGACTCATACAAAAAGGACTATGGCAAAGACCAATCTCCGGAACTATTTTACTACCAAATTCTCGAAGATCAAAATTTCAGAGCTACATTCCCAAACTTTGAAATTGCATTGAGAATGTATTTGGTTTTGATGGTATCAAACTGCACGGGAGAACGCTCATTTTCAAAAATGAAAATTATAAAAAATAGGCTTCGAACCACGATGGGACAAAATCGTCTATCAAAGCTTTCTCTCCTGAGTATTGAAAGTGATCTACTCCGGGAACTGGATTTCAGCGAAATCATCAACGATTTTTCGACGAAAAAAGCTCGGAAGATTCCATTTGTTAACGCTAAAATTTAATTTCAGATATTTCTCGTTTCCGATTATATTTATATGTTTGTTGAATAATAAAATAATCTATACTTGGTTCCACAATAAATTATTTATTGAAAAACTCAACTGAAAAAAATTGTCCACTTTATTTGGAAAATAATTTGGGGCCAGGGGGCCTCCACTCCTCTGTTGCCCCGAAGCCTCTCGACCTCTAAATCCGGCCCTGAATATAAGCCACAAAGTCGTTCGTCTGCCACCCTACCACCGGAAAGAAAAATAGAAGGACTTACAAAAGATGCCATTGAATCAATTACAGTAGCAGATTGACGAAAAGAGGTTAACCACGTCTAAAAATTGGAAGCGGAAGCGCATCCAATCCCCCAATAGGGAGAAAGATAGACTTCAAGAGAATGTCCGACAAATAATTATATCGCTGGAGGAGAAGATAGCTCGTCGGAAAGCGAAGCGAAGGAAGATGAAAGTGATGAAAGCGACTCTGAAGGAAGGATGTCGACGCATCACATCATCGACGTCACACGCACACACGCAAGGCTTAGGGCTCGTACACAAAACTGCGATGCGACGTCGCACCGCAAAAACCTGCGAGCTCGCACGACGCATCGCAAGAACTTACGAATTGATTCGCATCGCGCATTTCTGCGATGTTACGTCACATTTGTTGACGCCATTTTTAGTTAACTTTGAGACAGCGCGTGGGCAAGACGTATACTTAATGTAAACAAAATGACAGAGTACGACGTTGGTTTTTTTATATCACTGATTGAGGAGTGCCCTGTTCTTTGGGACACTAGTAACGAAGATTATAAAAATAAATTCATTAAACAAGAAGCTTGGAAGAACGTATGTAGAAATTTATTTCCAAATTTCGAGGAAAAAGAAAACAATGAAAAAACTAAACTTGGTAAGTAGACAAATACATTTATTGCAACTTCTTTTTACTTAAGCTACCTACAAATCAAATATTCTATACATATACCACTATTGTGAATAAAAGTAATTTCTTCTTATTTCTTCGTTTTATTCGAATATTTCGTACGCGTCTTTACAAACGTCTTTTATTTCTTGTCGCCATCTTAAATTGTATCTCTTTCACACCTGTACCTAACCCTATTTACGTTTCTCATTCCTCTAACAATGTTTATCTCATTCTTTCATACATCACCTTGCATATGGTCTATCTCTCTCTCTCTCTCTGTTATAATGTTGCTATCCCACATATACATTTTGTCTTTGCGATGTGATCCTTTTGTACCTGTTCTATTTACTTATTACACTTATTACTTCGGTTAGAAAGCTAGCAACAATGCAAGCGACATTGTATTCTCAAATTTTTTGTAGTTGCCAGCTTAATGCCCCAACTTCACTAGCAAAGTAATCCAAATATTCGTTTCTTATTATATTTGCACTTACTACCTAACTACCTACATTCAACCGTTGCTGGAGTGGTAGTAATTCGGAATCATCTATGACCATTTCAACAGGGGTTTCTAATCCATCACGGTTAAGTACAAAGTTATGTAATACGCAACAAGCCTTGACAATGTCTATTGCAAAATCATATGACACGTTAATGGGCCGGTGAAATATTCGCCACTTATTGGCCAGTATGCCGAAAGTACACTCGACATATCTTCTTGCCCTACTCAAACGGTAGTTGAATACTCTTTGTTTAACAGACAAATGCTTGCCCGAATAAGGGCGCATGACATTATTCGAAATAGAAAAAGCTTCGTCTCCGACAAAAACAAATGGAACCGGTTCTTGAAAGCCCGGTAACGGCCTCGGCGTTGGTGTAGGCAAATCAACTCTCATCAGTAAGTCGTACAGTTTCGTGTTGTGGAAAATAGTGGAGTCGCTTTCCTTTCCATATGCTCCTATGTCCACATAGATGAATCGGTATTTCGAATCAACAATAGCCAACAAAACTATTGAATTGTAGCCCTTGTAATTAAAAAAAAGTGATCCACTGTTTGGGGGATTACAAATTCGAATATGTTTCCCATCAACGGCTCCAATACAGTTAGGGAAGTTGGCTTTCTTGTCAAAGTCTGCAGCAATTTCTTCAAGCAGCTGTTGCGTTATTTTCGGTATGTTTGCATTTAAACAATGTTTCCAAATTGCGCTACAAACTAATCGTATTATCTTAGCAACTGTACTTACTCCTCGATAATAATTTAAATGTATATTTCTGAGTTCATCTCCGGTTGCTAGGAATCTGTAACATAAATAGAAAATAAAGTAAGTTTAATTTAAATAACAACTTTGAAAAGTAAAGAATACTAACCTAAAACGACATAAACATACATATACACTTAGCGGCACGGAATCTTGGCCAAACTCATAATATGCAATAACACTTTTTTAAGCGGTTCTAACGTGGATCTTATCGTGTAGGTGGGTAGAAAAAATGGTCACGTTAATCTCAAGAGGGTAATTCACTAATTTGAAGTGCATATTGGTCTGTGTTTTAAAGTTTAGTTAAATCGTGTCATTTATCCGGCGAAGTCGCAGTTTTGAATTGTGCTCTGAACATTTTGAATTTTAATTTGACAAAGATTTTTGTTGTTATTGTGGTTAATAAACACCTAAGAACCCCTTAGGATTCATAAAAATGCCTTTATCACCAAGTCAGGTAGCGCAGGCAGTAGCTTTAGTGGAACAGGGGATGACTCATCGTGAAGTGGCTACTATCCTAAACGTGCCGCGTTCCTCGATGCAATATGCACTAAAACGATATCAAGAGACTGGCCGCTACACCCGAAGACCAGGTAGTGGTGGTGTACGATGCACATCAGCTCGTGATGACCGCTTTATTGTGTTAGAGATTTCAAGAAATCGCTTCCTGACCGCAGTCGAGATCCGTCAGCGCCTTCAAATCTCCAGAGGTGTGAATGTTAGCGAGCGTACGGTGAGAAGACGTATGGAGGAAGTTAATTTGAGGGCAAGAAGACCAGCCCGTGGTCCACAGCTTCACCCTCAGCACAGAGTAGCTCGACTTCACTTTGCCCGCGAACACGCTAACTGGACTTATGAGCAATGGGCAAAGGTTTTGTTTACTGACGAGTGCAGGATCGCTTTAAATGCACCTGATGGTCGACAACGTGTCTGGAGAAGGAAAGGCGAACGTTATTTGGCGATAACAACCACTCCGACGGTCAGTTTTGGCGGAGGCTCTATAATGGTATGGGGTGGCGTGAGTTCTGATGCTCGTACGGAATTGGTCATCGTTAATAACGCCTTAAATGCGACTCGGTACGTCGCGGAAATTCTCGAAGAACATGTTGTGCCCTTTGGAGGGTTCATTGGTTATGAACAATTCATTTTAATGCATGATAATGCCCGTCCACATGTCGCACGCATAGTAAATGAGTACCTTCAAGAGGCTGGTATTCAAAAATTGCAATGGCCAGCTCGCAGCCCGGACTTAAATCCGATAGAACACATATGGGATAAGCTGAAACGAGCAATAAAATCATCATCGAACCCACCACAAACCATTAACCAGCTTCGAGATGCTGCACTGAGAGCGTGGCGCGACTTATCACAAGTCGATATCAAGAACGTCATCCAAAGCATGCCAGACCGAATGCAGGCGGTTATAAGGGCTAGAGGAGGTAAGACGCGCTATTAAAAAGGACAGAAAGCGACAAAAAAATCGAACAATTTTAAATTCGTAGTGTTTTAAACTTAAGTGTTAAATTTTGTGTAAACGTGTTTTTTTGCATAAACTTCATTATCAATTTAAAAAACCTTTAACTGTGAGAAAAAGTGATCAGGAACGTTAACTGGATAGACTCAGATCTTAATTAATCAAAATTTGTAGAGCTAAGTGCAAAAAAAAGACAGTTATCACATCTTTTGTACTTGGCCAAGTTTCCGTGCCGGTGAGTTTATATTAATAATATATTAACAATAATATTCTTGGACTATTAACTTAGCTGCTAGCTTTACTATAAATATAATAAAATAATTTTATTTTCATTTTTTTGGAGGTCAATCAGTAATACAAAGATGGAGGGGGATTAAGGATACCTTTAATAAATATGAAAAAAAACTCAAAGATGCAAGTAGGTCAGGGTCTGGATCAAAAAATATTAAAGAATACCATCTATACAAACAATTGCAATTTCTGAAAAAAAATTTACAAAATGAGACGACTACCAGTATAAATGAAACAGAAAATGAGCAAGATAATCAAGAAGGTACATCTCAAAACCGTTACCAAAAACAGCCACCAAAAAGAAAGAAGGCGAGTAATAATTTTGAAGATGCGATTATAAAGACTTTGAAGGAACCGGAGAATAGACACATATCTTTTTTTAAAGGTATTCTACCATCACTTGAAAGATTAGATGACAATAAAACACTGATCTTTCAAAGCAGAGTTCTTCAAATTTTAACAGAATTGCATCAACCTCATGGCTACTACTATGCGAATAGCAACTACCAGGGTGGCTATCAAACTCCCAATTTTGCAACATCTCAACAAACGCCACCGATACGTCCACATTTATCTAACATACCACATCAAATTGATTCACCTAGTAATGATTTTTCTAACTCGAGCATATTAAGCACACTTTCAACGGAAGAAGACTTTGATTTTTCGTAAATTTTATCGATTGTATTATTTGGAAAACACTTTTCTTAATAAAAATTAATGTAAAGAATTATTGTTTTACTTACCGGATAGTGAGGCCAATCATTTCCAGAGGCATAACAGGAACTCTCCCCTTGTACGATTGTTTCAGAAGACATGGTGATAATAAACTTAAAAGCTCTTCGAATGAAGATATGCTCATTCTAAAATAATCAAAAAACTTTTTTTCGTCCATTTTCAAAGCTTCATATTTTTGATGAAAATAGTTCCCTTTGGGGTTCATAATAGTAATAAATGGATGAACCCAAAATCTTCTTTGTTTCTTTTGCCTGTATCTCCAAAGCAATAACAAAAGTGCACACTTCTTTTTACGATCCATGGCACGATCTAGTTATCAAAATACGTCCAGTAAGGTTGACGGTCGTCGAAAGAATGGTCACCCTGGAGGATGCCTTGCCGCACGAAATCGCATCGCAGCAATTCGTATCGCAACTTTCTGCGTTGCGAATTCGCATCGCGTCGCATCGCAGTTTTGTGTACAAGCCCTTACGTAGGCCTGCGCCCCAACGCACGTCGCGCGACACGATTCACTCGATATTGGACCACCGCTGGTGTGCGCACGTCAAAATGTCATACTTATGTAAATCATATTACTATCAATAAATCGTATTGAGTCTAAATCAGTTGTCATATTCCACACAATCATCAAGGCACCTTCCAGTATACCTTCCAGAATTATTGATTAGAAAATTGATAAATATTGTTTAATAAATCTTATATAATATGGCAATTTGTTTTTATTTTCTAAAAGTAATTAATTGATCAATCTATGTTTTTAAATTTTAAAGTATTAATATCTTAATACTTTAGTCTAGACATACTATCCTATATTGTTTCATTTATTGTAGGTATCATTACTGTAATGCTAAGTACTTACTCCATATCGATCAAGAACCACCGTGTGGACCGCAAAACTCACAGCTCGAAGGCTCGCATCGAGCCGGCTCGATGGAATTGTGGAATTAAATATATCTATTTCCTTCGATTTGGAGTAGTTAATAATACCTTGGATTAACACATAGGTTATTATTGCGGCTGTTTTTTAATTTTACATTTTTTTTTACAGGCGAAGCACAATTAGTAATTACATAATTTGGCATTAAATGTGATAAGCAATTTAAAATAGACATTACTGGTCAGACTCATGTGGTAGATTAGTGATTTTTAAAACGTTATTGCGTTGAGTGGTATGAATCCATAAAGCTCGTATTGCTGCTGGGGAACCCTTCATGGGCGAATCCAACTCGTAGTTGGCCGATTAAATTGCATAAAATACTGTGGTTAGTAGCTCCTTAATAAAAATAACTAGTTACGGAAACGTTATTTTTCTTGAAATCACTTGTAAAAAAAGACTTTTTTTGCACTCAGTACTTATGAGAAACGCCAATCGAACCAGGTGTCATGTTAACTCGCCGAGTTGTAGTTTGTGTTCATAAGTGTATGTGAAGACGAAATTTCATCTTTTTACATGAGTTGGAAAAGATAGCGTGCTGACGCTTGTATTTGGTGTCGGACAATCTTCCACAACAATAATTTCTGTCCGTCGGCCATTCAGCCACAGTCAGACTTGCCTCACTATGCAAATCACAAGTGAAAGAGCAGGAAGCGCCGCTCGAATTTCAGGAGGGGCCTCCCAAAAATTGAGAGGCGCCGCCCAAATTCGGGAGGCGCCGCCCGAAAAATTTGGAGGCACCGCCCAAAAAAATTGGGAGGCGCCGTCCATAAATCGAGAGGCGCTCTCCACATTTTCGGAAGGCGCCGCCCAAAAAATCGAGAGGCGCAGCATGTATATCGAAGACACACTGCGTGTGTCGTTGGAAACGTTACACATTGATTTAATCCAATTGAATCAAATTGTGATTTTTCTTTTTCACCTGCTTCAGATGGCACAGCGGAACGGCTTTATCACTTTCGTTGGCGCAGGAGAGCTTACCTGACGGCTGGACTCGATGGGAGGTTTGTCAATTAACAAAGGAAGTAGTCTTTGGGGACGAAATTGAACCAAATACTCTGAATAAGCTCACCTTTGCACTCCCTACGGTTGTACAGATAAACTCACCGGCACGGAAACTTGGCCAAGTACAAAAGATGTGATAACTGTCTTTTTTTTGCACTTAGCTCTACAAATTTTGATTAATTAAGATCTGAGTCTATCCAGTTAACGTTCCTGATCACTTTTTCTCACAGTTAAAGGTTTTTTAAATTGATAATGAAGTTTATGCAAAAAAACACGTTTACACAAAATTTAACACTTAAGTTTAAAACACTACGAATTTAAAATTGTTCGATTTTTTGTCGCTTTCTGTCCTTTTTAATAGCGCGTGTTACCTCCTCTAGCCCTTATAACCGCCTGCATTCGGTCTGGCATGCTTTGGATGACGTTCTTGATATCGACTTGTGATAAGTCGCGCCACGCTCTCAGTGCAGCATCTCGAAGCTGGTTAATGGTTTGTGGTGGGTTCGATGATGATTTTATTGCTCGTTTCAGCTTATCCCATATGTGTTCTATCGGATTTAAGTCCGGGCTGCGAGCTGGCCACTGCAATTTTTGAATACCAGCCTCTTGAAGGTACTCATTTACTATGCGTGCGACATGTGGACGGGCATTATCATGCATTAAAATGAATTGTTCATAACCAATGAACCCTCCAAAGGGCACAACATGTTCTTCGAGAATTTCCGCGACGTACCGAGTCGCATTTAAGGCGTTATTAACGATGACCAATTCCGTACGAGCATCAGAACTCACGCCACCCCATACCATTATAGAGCCTCCGCCAAAACTGACCGTCGGAGTGGTTGTTATCGCCAAATAACGTTCGCCTTTCCTTCTCCAGACACGTTGTCGACCATCAGGTGCATTTAAAGCGATCCTGCACTCGTCAGTAAACAAAACCTTTGCCCATTGCTCATAAGTCCAGTTAGCGTGTTCGCGGGCAAAGTGAAGTCGAGCTACTCTGTGCTGAGGGTGAAGCTGTGGACCACGGGCTGGTCTTCTTGCCCTCAAATTAACTTCCTCCATACGTCTTCTCACCGTACGCTCGCTAACATTCACACCTCTGGAGATTTGAAGGCGCTGACGGATCTCGACTGCGGTCAGGAAGCGATTTCTTGAAATCTCTAACACAATAAAGCGGTCATCACGAGCTGATGTGCATCGTACACCACCACTACCTGGTCTTCGGGTGTAGCGGCCAGTCTCTTGATATCGTTTTAGTGCATATTGCATCGAGGAACGCGGCACGTTTAGGATAGTAGCCACTTCACGATGAGTCATCCCCTGTTCCACTAAAGCTACTGCCTGCGCTACCTGACTTGGTGATAAAGGCATTTTTATGAATCCTAAGGGGTTCTTAGGTGTTTATTAACCACAATAACAACAAAAATCTTTGTCAAATTAAAATTCAAAATGTTCAGAGCACAATTCAAAACTGCGACTTCGCCGGATAAATGACACGATTTAACTAAACTTTAAAACACAGACCAATATGCACTTCAAATTAGTGAATTACCCTCTTGAGATTAACGTGACCATTTTTTCTACCCACCTACACGATAAGATCCACGTTAGAACCGCTTAAAAAAGTGTTATTGCATATTATGAGTTTGGCCAAGATTCCGTGCCGCTAAGTGTAGTTCAACTCAGTTGTGCGCGCGGCCCTATATGTGCGTGGGCTTGTAAATATACAACTTTCATTCGTGTGGCAGTGACGCGGCAGTCGTCGTCCGAGTAACACGTGTTCTTATCGCTTTTTCTTACGGGTACAGTCGTTTCGAAAATGTCTAGTTCTACACGGAGAAAATGTTTAAGGAGTCAGGTAAATATTTTTTTATTTTAAATTTGGATGTAATTAATGTTTATTATGATTCCATATACTAAAAAATATGTCCTTGTTAACTTTTACGTATTATTGTTTTAGACTCGAGGAACCATTGCTAAGGTATACGAATTTCTGAAAAAAGATGCGAGAGATATATTGGAATTAGTAAGTGATCCAGTTTGCAGTGCAAGTCCAATTTTAATATCGAAATTAAGTGAACATTTAAATAGCGTACGGAAAAGAACAGCAATGGCAGTGGGGGTATCAGAGAGAACAATTACTAATATATTGGCTGAAGGAAAAGAATCTGACTCTAAATTTAAATCTCCGCATAAAGACCGTAAAAAACGTTTAAAGAAGTTAGAATTAGACAACTTTAACGTCGATGTTATACGTTCCACTATTCAAAATTACCATTTAGAACATCGTGAGTTACCTACCTTGCTAAAGTTGAAAAGAATATTTCAAGATAAACTTAACTATGATGGAAGTATTTCGACTCTGCGTACAGCTTTGTTAAAGTTGGGATACAAATGGCGAAAAACTGTGGATAACAGACGTGTTATTATAGAGCGGCATGACATCCAAAAACTACGATTTTCCTACCTAAAAAATTTACTCAGATACCGTCAAGAAAATCGGTGTATCGTATATACAGATGAGAGCTACATCTTAACTAATCATGTGCAAAACAAAGGATGGGGTAACAAAGATGGACCACCTTTAAAGAGAAACCTGTCGAAAGGACAAAGAATTATCATTGTGCATGCTGGTTCAGAACAAGGTTTCGTACCTAAAGCACTATTGACATACAAAGCAAATAGTGTTTCTGGTGATTACCACTCTAACATGAACGCAGAAAACTATGAAAAGTGGCTAAAAGAACGTCTAGTACCGAATCTTCCACCTAACTCTGTGGTTGTGCTTGACAATGCCTCATACCATAACGTTCAAAATGACAGAGCCCCAAATTCTAATTCCAAAAAAATAGAAATGGTGAGATGGCTGACAGAAAAAAACATAGCTTTTAATCAAGATATGAAAAAAATCGAACTGTATGATTTGATTAAAAAAAATAAAGAAAAATATATCTGTTACAAGATTGACGACATACTTCAGCCATATGGCATAAAAGTTCTTCGACTGCCACCATATCATCCTGAACTAAACCCTATAGAAAATGTGTGGGGAATTTTAAAAAATTATATTGCTTCGCATAATGTCGATCAAAATGTGACGGAAATAATGAAACTCATAAATGAACGTTTAAGTCAAATTGATGATGGGATGTGGGGTAATACTTGTCGACATGTACAAAAGAAAGAAGAAGAATACTATAGAAATTTTGACATGGAGTCAGAATTCATAATTAACCTTGGTGAGAGCAGCGAATCCGAAAATTCATCATTTGATTTTTCAAGTAGCGATTCTGAATAATGTTCAATAAATAAACATTAAATTACGAAATAACTCTTTTTTTTAAAACCCGTATATAACCCGTAAATAACTCTATTTGTATTTGTACCCGACTGTACCTCTTGTCACGCACACAAAGTCACTGTATATGTACAAGGTTTACCCACACATAGGGCGGCGCGCACAACTGAGTTGAACTATCTATAACAGTTAGATCTTTCAACCCAGATGCGGATCATCTTTCAGAAAAGGGCTACCGAGACTCTAGGTAGCCTTCTGAATTTCTGAAATTACAAGAGATAGATAATTATGTGGAAAGTTACAATACGACAAGAGTGGACTTTTTGGTCAACTATATCAAAGAAGTTGTACCAGCGTGTGAACTTGAGGCGCAATTCAGCTTCTCTAGTACGTTAAATAAAGGTGACAAACATGATGGAACATCTCCCGCTATTAATCAAGGCTGTATGTACTGACTCGCAAATCGCAAGAGACATAACGTGTAGTAAGGACCAAAAACTACTGCAATACAGTAAAAACATGTAAAAACAATATTGTCGAGCATTGTAAAAATCACAAGTTTTCGCTAATTGTTGATGAAAGCACTGACAGAGGATGCATAAAACATATTTGTATGGCAGCAAGAATTTTCAAAGATAACAAAGTTACCGACGCGTTTTTGGGTCTTGTCCCGTTACAAGATGCGACAGCAAAAATACTCTACGATCACATAGTAAAGTTTTTTGATGACAATGGAATTCCTTACAAACAAAATATGATTGGATTTGCCGCAGATGGTGCCAACACCATGATGGGCAATAATAACACATTACTAACAAGATTTCAAGCAGATATTCCATATTTGTATGTTGTCAAATGCATATGTCACTCCTTCCATCTTTGTGCTTCATATGCATGTTTAAAACTACCAAGAGAACCAGAAGATTTGATTCGAAATATCTACAAATATTTTAACAGCAGTCCAAAAAGAAGCGCCCTTTTAAAGCAATTTCAAGACTTCATTAACTTAAAACCACACAAGATGCTACACCCGTGTCAAACGAGAGGCCCTCATCCTATTCTTCACTGATGCTGCTTTTACGGAGCGGCTGAGAGCAGCAGATAATATTTTGCATAATATGTTACAAAACCCATTTAACAAACTTTATTTGGAGTTTTAACTTGAAATGTTTTACAACTTAAACAAATTAATGCAGTCTGAACATCCCCAGATTCACAAACTTCATGAAAATGTATGTAAAGCATACAAAAGTCTTTTAGATTGTTTCATAGATATCAGTGGCGAAGCCTCCATAGAACACGATTCCTACCGGCTTACCTTGGCCAATTTTAATATATACATTTTTTATTATTAATAATTATAGCTTACCCCGCTTCCTACAATTTCATAAAAATAATTCGCCATGTATTTAAAATCACGCAAACGCACACATACCCGTTTTTACGATCGCACTCAGAACGCGTACGTACTGCCGGGGAACTCGCTAAAAACATCGGGAATCCAAACATTTGAAATGTATGAAATTCACGCACACATACACATTACTACTACATGCAAACGACTCGTCGATATTGTCGAACAACAAGCCGATCCCACATAGCCTACCTAGTCTTTATTTGTCATGTGTTAAGGTTTAGTTTCGCATGTTTCGCTTTAAAAGATTTCGTCCAATCACAACAGAGCTAATTGCAACGGCCGACCGGCGCGTGCTGTGACCAGTGTTGCCACTTTAGCCAATTTTTAGCTAGATCTAGCCACATTTACAGAATAGTTAGCTACATTTTAAAAATATAATAGCTAAATTTTTTAGCCACACTTTATAGCTACTTTCAACACTGTTACTTATTAAATAAGTTACCACTAGGTATTGGTTCAATCAATTTTAATTTGTTATGTAAAACGTACCTAGGCGCGAATGAACAACAGCTGTTTTGGTAAGTTTTTAAATTATGAGATGTGTAACCCTACATAATATTATGTCTATGGTCTAACCGTCTAAGTACCCACGGCGGACTGCCGTGAATGGGCCCTTTAATCCTGCCGTATTTTATTTCCTTTTCGCCGGGGAATACCCTGCATGTGAATCAAAATGTGAGTAGTGAGTTGGTAGTTAGTTGGTTCGGTGCATTACCACTTGCGTTGTGTGTATTTCGATTGTGTATTAAGTTGATACTTGTTGTGTATTACAACTTTTTTTGTTTAGCCACTTTTGGCAACTTTTAACATAGTAATTTATTTCGAAACTAGCCACTTTTTACCGTATGCTTAGCAACTTTTTCTTTGGGCAAGGTGGCAACACTGGTGCTGTCATTTCAATTCACAACAATTATATTACGCGTTCATTTGCACTCATTTTGTACTGTAATATGCAAAATTTTGTTTATTAAGTTAGTGGGCTAGCTTGATTGTAATATTATATAGTTTAAAAGAATTGAAAGTAGTGAAATTTTACTTGCCAAGTGTTGTGTTGTGTTTTTGTTTGTTACATCGTAAAGGTTGGTTTGTTTTACTTACTTTGTAATTTGTCGTGACACGGTTAGATGAGAAATGGCAGCATTAGTACAAATTGACTGTTGTCTTACGGATTACCTATTAAATGACTTAAATTCGTTCTCAAAACAATCGTTCGAAAATAAAAAACATATCATTAAACAAGGACGGGCGCGTCCCGATATGAAAATTGATTATAGGCGTAAGGATGGGTTTTTCAAACATTTTCACAGTTCAGTGTATGATAAATAAAATTGGATAGCGGGCAGTTGCAAATTAAATAAGTTATTTTGTTTTCCATGTTTGCTGTTTTCCGATACAAATAGTGCTTGGAATAAAACGGGTTTCTCAGACATCAATAATTTGACCAATTCGGCTAGGAAACATACTCAAACCGAAAAACATTTACGCAGTTGTATATTATTACACGATTTTGGAAATAGTAGAATAGAAACATTTCTCGGAAATAATTATGAATCCCATAATCGAAAAGTGGAACGTAATCGAAACTTAATGAAACGTTTAATAGACACTGTTGTTCTTCTTGGAAAACAGGAGTTATCTTTCCGCGGGCATAGTGAAAACGTTAATTCAGACAATCGTGGCAATTATATAGAAACATTATTTTATTTAAGTAAGTACGATAGCGTTATAGACTCCCATCTTGAACAATGCTCATCTACTTCACACTCCGTGTTTACCGGTCTATCGGGAGACATTCAAAATGATCTTATACAATGCACCGCGGCGGTAATTTTAGACGAGATTAGACGTGAGATTAGCCATGCCAAATTCGTTTCAGTTATGATTGACGAAACCACAGATGTCAGTCATAGAGAACAGTTGTCTGTTATATTTCGTTATTTGTCCGAAAATGGTCTGGAAGAAAGATTTGTAGGTTTTTACGACGTTAGCGAAAGCCGGACTGCGACTGTATTAGCGACTCAGTTGCTCGATATTCTTGAACAATATCGATGCAAAGACAAACTGATCGGTCAGACATATGACGGTGCCGCCGTTATGTCAGGTGAACGTGGAGGCGTTCAAGCACTAGTACGGGGTCAATGCCCTCTCGCGCGTTTCGTACCGTGTTATGCTCATATTCTAAATTTGGTTTTAAGTAAATCTTTAGAAAATATTTCAGAATTAAAATCATTTTTCGGCCATATCAATGGAATTGTCAGGTTTTTCAACAAATCGTCGAAACGGTCAAATCTTTTAAAACAGTTTTCCGATCGTCGTATGCCTGGAGTAGCCGAAACACGGTGGCATTATCATTCGCGCATTATTAATGTTATATTTAACTGCAGGTTAGATATGATTGAAACCTTTAATCATATAGTAGATAATCCCCAATCGTGGGATGTTGATTCTATATCCATGTCGGAGTCGTTTGTAACTAAATTAGAAGATATGCAGTTTTGTTTCCTTTTGCATATTTTTTCAGAGATTTTTGCCAGAACTGACATTTTGTTTGCTTTGCTTCAAAGCAAACAAGTCGACATCGAAATCTCAATCAGAGAAATTGGTGCATTTCAATCTTGGTTATCAGAAGAGTTTTTAAAACAATTTGATTTTATTTTCAATAGTATTCAGGAATATTGTGAACCACCACGACGGCGCCGGCGGATGGATACAGAAATTGACTTGAAAACACAATACAAGCGTTTATTCGTTGAAATAATAGATAACATCAAAAGCCAAATAAACTCCCGTTATTCATCGTTTCAAAACTTAACTTTTCTTGATTTAGTCAATAAGTCTAAATACGCGAGTTACCGTAGTAGTTTTCCCGAGGAAAGTGTGTCTGCATTAATATCCGAAATCCCGAATATATTTGATTTTCACGCATTAAAAAACGAATTAAAAGTTTTATACAGTACTTCAACATTTAATAATTTAGATATCTATGAACTTTATTTACATCTTTTTAAATCCGCGTTGAGTGAAGCTTTTCCTCAGCTTTTAATGTTATCTCAAATTGTTTTGACTCTTCCTGTATCGGTGGCTTCCGCTGAAAGGTCGTTTTCGGCATTGAAGCGAATTCATACCTATACACGAAACAGCCAAAGTGAGGCTAGATTGTCAAATCTCGGTGTAATTTCAATTGAAAAACATGTATTATTAAAATTGCATCAAAAAAGCGACTTTTATGATAATGTTTTGGCACATTTCGTAAAGAAAAACCGTAGAATTATGTTAGAATATAAATAATAATTCTTAGGTAATTTTTCAGGTTGTAGAATAGGAATATTAAATAACGACGACAGACGACAAATAACAAAATTAAACATTTAGGTACGTATTTCAGCTGATATTTCTTTGCTACTAGCTTTTGCCCGCGATTTCGTCTGCGTGGACTTCAGACAGGTAGCCTATGTTCCTTTCCATGTTTGACATGGGATGCATGCAAAATTTAATCTAAATCCAGTTTTTGCATGATTGAGTAACAAACATCTACACTGGCAAGTCAGGATTCACTTATTTTTGGTGTGTGAGTGTGAGTGACGTGTGCTTAAAACGGCTTTTTTTAAAGCCACTTTTATCATACTCGACATGCACTGTTCATATAATACCAGTGATGTCATGTATGGTGAAGGTGGTGAATACTAACAACACTAACACTGCATGCAACGCACACAATGCAAGCAAAGCACCCTAGTAGTTATGGAAAAGGTAAACTAACACACTTAATACAGGTATGTAATTTATTGCACGTTTTTTTTACAAGAATTGAAATTTTGCTTATTCACGAGTTAGCCGTTTTTTGGTCCGGCTTTACCTTTTTTTTTTCACCCCACGCCACTGATAGATATTCTTATTTATCTCGCACTTATCTACAGGATGTTGATTTCATGAATCCACGGAATTTTAAGCCCATTGGTGAAATCTACCTCGGGGCAAAAGTAGCAATTTCATTGGCCCCAAATGCGAGTATTACTCCCAATGATAATAATCAAGCGTTTAAATTATGTTGTCTGGAATTTTACATCGAAGGGGCAAAGCAAATAAAAAATCGCTACCAGTTTAATAACCAACTTGCCATGAAACTGGAATGTTTAGACCCGGATATCGTTCGATCGCGCAAAATACCATCTCTAGTCGAGACAGCTCTTTTGTTCCCAAACTTATTAACTTCTCAAGAAATACCATTCCTGGATGCAGAATAGAGAATCTCAAGAAATGACACCTTGTTGCATTTAACAAATTCAACTGCAATGGAAGATTATTGGGTAAAGATGTCACAAATAAATCCTGACGGAAACACTATGTACCCAACTTTAAGTAGATTTGTTTCAGACCTGATGTGCTTACCACATTCAAGTTGAGCGAATATTCTCCGCAATTAATTTAATGAAAACCAAATTACGAAACAAACTTTAAACTGAGACTATCGAAGGTCTCCTTCATACACAACAATTGTTAGGGAACACGCCCTGTTTTAATTTTGAAATTAGTGCAGAAATGATTAAAAAAATGAATAAAGACATATATAAATAACATTGTTTTTATTTTCACTTTATTTCATACAGATTTCTTTCAGAGTTTTTAACTTTTTTCTATGCGTACGGACCTTGTACGGTTTTTTTTTTTTTGTGAGATCTACAGATTTTTTGGTGTATGGCAACACTGGCACCGTGGCCGTCTATTACACCGATAGATTCATTTATAATAATTTTATTTCATATTTTCTTTAATATGTCATCACCGCAACCACAGCAATCATAACAACCACCGCAACCATTAGTTCAACAAAAAACAAGGTCTCAGACACAAATTCAAATTTCGAAAACAGATCTAGATATAGGCATTCTGTTTAAATTCATAAAACCCTTTGACGGGTCCAGAGAAAAACTAAATTCTTTTATAGCCAACTGTGACAATGCTATGAAACTAGTCACTATTCAAATTCATAATATTGTACAACGTGAAGGTAAGGCAGAATCTACATGCTCCATTAGGCCGTGTTCAGACGACACGCGCCCGCCCCGCCCACGCCACGCGCTTCTACACGCCCCCGCACAATACTATTTCAAACTTTATCTTGCACTGTGTTTCAGGTTTATAACTTTTTTTAATAATAAGAATGCAGATTAAAAGTTTGTGTTAATTATTATAAGTCCTAGAAAGTATAAATGTTTGACGATTGCTGAAAAGAAGAAGTTAAGTCTGTCAGTCTGAGCAGCAGCAATGTGTTTTGAAGCAAACCAGTATAACAGAGTTCTTACGAAACATTAATTAATTCACATTATGGTTTATGTATGTATACGAATGTACACTATAAACTTTTTTCATTGTTATAGAATAGCAGTTAATAAATAATTATTTTAAATATTAAATAAAATTGATCTATACTTAGTAATTCGAAGTTTTATTTATTTTCTCGAACAAACGAACCATTTGATATTTCAAACATTCGATAATTCAAAATATTTTAAGAGTCCCTCAAGTTTCGAATTAACGAGAGTCGACTGTAGTCCTGGCTCCTTTGTCTTATTTTTGTATGGCACACTGTGAAAATGCATAAAGGCATCTTTTATAATTGTTTGCTTTAAAATTTTTGTTTTTCTTTTTTCAGAGATATATGATGACACCTTTACTCAAGCTTATGTGGAGGTTCAGTTACTGCAGCGAAGTCGAATTATTGTTCTGTAGATTGGCCACTTGCCTATTCATATTTACAAAATATCACGAAACTGTGAAGGTAAGCTTTTTTATTTCGTTTAGTATAAAACGTTGTGTGCTATTATAAGAAGGCCGCGCACAGCAAGATGATTTCTTAAGGACGCTATCACATAAAAATTAGCAGGTCCGATGTATATCTAGTTATATCAACCCCTAAGCACCCTGTCATCATTATATAATGCAGCGATGACATATTAACTGCTTATTAATAATTGTTCCAGTTAAGGTTTTGTTTATGGAATATCTAATTCATAGAAGCATGACATTGTATCTGGCTTCACTACTGTTTTGAGACCAGATAGAAAGTCAGTCGATCGTAGCATGAGCTTCTGTTAGGTGGTCTCCGGACAGACTCTAGCGTTTGTAAAAGCTCTGCCCGTTAATTTTAATTAAGTCTTATTATATTTAAAGTGTAATAAATGTAACTTAATAATAAATTAATAGTTTTTAAAAACGTCTTTTCCGCTCCCGCAAACTTGTCTGGCGCAGCCGGTAGGATTTTCCCGAAAAATCACTTACGTCAATCGTCGCGTTTAAATCATCGATCTGATAAATCGTGAACGAGCCTGGCGCAGTGAAGGAGAGATCCGTAGCCTACAAACAAATTCGACAAGACTTAAGGAAAAATGAATACGGCGTGTTGGTCGTGCATCATAGCCACGGTTCTGATGAGCCACAGCCTGACCCTTCAACTTCAAAAGATTGATGGAAATCCAGGACTTCTTCCTGTAAAAAAAGGTTCTGCATATAAGCAAGAAAATAAGTGGATAATTATAAAAGTTTTAGATTTAGTTAAAATATATGACAATTTAGAATATAATATTAATGGATATAAAGATTTTATTAAGTTAATTATTGATAATAAGCCACATCATAGTGAATTTAACATTATTAGATCTCAAACAGAATTCATAAGAGACTACAATCTCTAAATATAGGCAGATTGTTCCCACGCAAAGATTCAAAAGAGGTTTAATAAATCCCTTAGGTACAGTGATTAAATCCATCACTGGAAACCTAGACAATGAGGATGCACTCAGATACGATAGCCTTATTCAGGATATAAATAAGAATCAAAAATTACAAAACAAAATTACCCTAATTACCAAAATATTGGATTATCAAAGTAACAATACTGAAATTATTTATAATAATTCTATTATTCAAAAATAAAGATTTAAACAATAAAGAAAATAAGTCAATTTTCCTCTACTTATATATTAAGTATGTTTACAACTTTTATAAATAGTTTCAGAACAATATACATTATTTTAAATGAAATTGAAAATGCTCTTGCCTTAAGCAAAGTTTCTGTTTTACACCAGTCAATTGTGAATTCAACAGAATTATTTGAAATTTTTATTAACGTACAAAAATCAAATAATCATTTGTTATATCCTGTAATAGAAAGTAATCTAGTTAAAATAGAACGTATGTTATTACTTATTACTAAAGGCTTATGTGAAAGGAAACCAGATAACGTTTATAATAGAGGTCCCATTAATAGATAATAATACTTACGACATTTATAATTCTTTACCAGTCTATAATGAGATTAAGAACAAGACCTTTATTATAATCCCTGAATATCCCTTCCTTATGGTGAAAGGTTCGTTGTGAAGAGATATCAAATGATGAATTCCTGTGCACAGATAAAGAAATTGTGTCATATAAATTACCCACCTGTGTAGAACAGTTGATGGAATATCATGAAGATACGTCACTGTGCATCCCTTATGCTGTCTATATTGAGGATGTAAAGGTCCAACGCCTTTCAAATCATACAGTAAGACAGTCAGCACTGGCAACTTACTCAGACATTTAAAAGACGATCACAACATTAGAGAAGATATTGCTGATAAAAAAAAAAGCCAATAACAGATTTCTTTACACCACGGCAACGGTTTCGAACATCTAGATTTGCTGCAAGGCCGCTCTATGCCAATAAAAATGTAAAAACAGCATATGCCGTCAGTGAAAAAGGGTGGATGGAGACCACGATTTTTGAAAAATATATGAAAGAAGTGATTGTTCCTACAACCAAAGACGAAAGGCCTTTACTTCTTATATTTGACGGCCACTCGACACATGTCGATTTAAGCGTGATTGAGTATGCTGCATCTGAAGGGATTACAAAAGTCAAGCCTCCAGCTCACTCATCTCATGTGTTGCAACCTCTTGACTGCAGCACTATGAAACCATTAAAAGATATTATGTGCTCATTAATAAAAACCTTATACGAGAAAAAGATGTCATAAAATGGCAGCGACTTAAAATTGGATCGAAATTACCGAAACCACAATTCACTCGCATATTGACAAGAGTTTGGAACGAAATTAATCATGTTATTATTTGCTAACCAGAAGAGAAAGTATGACAACATATCACAAAATCAGCCGTCCTGAAATACTTTCTTGAAAACGTTGCTACCTCCTATACTATGTATTTACCTCATACAACAATTTGTAACGTACCACCCCCTATTGACGATGACATTGTAAAAGATAAATAATATGAAAATTGAAGCAATTTATATGATGATAAACAAAACAATACCGGGCCAATATAATGCCGAATCCACTAACGATATAAATACGAGCATTACAACGACTGCTGTTGAAACCAATAAGAATATCAGTTCCAAAATTGAAAAAAAAAAACAATGCAATTAAACTATCTTTAATGTACCCTCATTGCAAAGAGTAGACCCAGTGAGGGTAAAAATTTTCTTTTCAGTGAGCCCTGTCGTTATCATAGAATACTTTTAAGTCGTTATTCTGTATTCATTCTTGGAGGAGATCGAAGAATATTAACCCATCAAGCCCCTTAAGGACACCGGTGACCGATTAGATTTCCAAGAATCCGCGATCGAAGGATATATTTTTCAAAAATGAAGATCTTATATAATGTGGCTCTCATTTTGATTGTGTTGGCTCCACTGGCTCGCGGTTACGTGACTACAGAAATTAAATTATTTTCTGTTTTATATAATCACGGAGACCGCATGCCAGCTGATTTCTACGCGGCGGATTCACACCAAAATAAATCACTTTGGCCGGAGCCATTAGGCCATTTAACAAATCGAGGCAAAGATCAACATTTTAAGCTGGGAAATTACCTGCGCCTGCAAATATTCGGTAAAATTTACAGCTTTTTCTAAAATTTGTTCTACAATGCATGTTTTCTCTATCTACCCTCATTGCAAAGAGTATAATATTTAAAACTACGTATTTGTTCTAGAACGCATGTTTTCTCTATGTACGCCCATTGCAAAGAGCATACCCAAGTAACAAAATCTGGTCTTGTAGTGGTTCCGGGGCCAGGACTATAACCTGGCTAGTAAACGTTTATAACCACGGAAAAGGGCCCATTTTATACGCGTAGTTTTGCTAATAAAACACTCATAGTAGACTTGCCTAGACTACTTAGGCCAATAATACACTTATTGTTGGACTACGCAGAACTATCTGCTCCCGCGAAGCTCACTATGAGCATTTAATAGAACGAAGAATATGATTTGCTACGCGATCTGACGATTAAAGATACCAGAAGTAATCGAAAACCCGTTTTTGAAGTCATGCAACAACAAAGTCGTTATCCAAGAAAAGGAAATTTTATTGTGGGCAAATTTAGGTCTTCCAAGGGAAAAAGAACATATATGTTTGCCTGATTAATGAGGTAGTTGACGAAAAGATCGTAGTATTAGGGTTGAAATCGAAAGGCAAAACAAAAAAACAAAATAACGTTTCGTGTTTGAGTTACAAATATTCGCCGTAGAAATAAAAGTGTGTGAAATTAGTTATCACAGCTGAGATATGTTATGGTGAGTTTGTTTTATATATTATTTTAACTGTTTTTGTTGTGTTTGCTTTATTATATAGATCCATGCTCAATAGTTCTCAGAAACCCTAGCTCGTCGCAGCTCTTATGCTCATTAGTGCGTCTGACGTCTGCCAGTTCAGTGTCAGCGCCGTGCTCTGGTCAATAGTTTTACCACACGAGGGTTTTTTCGATTCGCCAATTGCAGCCGACGCCTCCTTAAGTTGAGCCGCAAAGGCTCACGAGCCGCAGCCGTACGGCTCACGGGTCGCAGCCGGACGGCTTACAAGCGGCAGCCGTAAGGCTCATGAACATCGACCGTCGGCTCGATTTCATGAGCCGCTCGGCGTACAACATAGATAATACAGATATATATATGCGTACAAGGTTGAGCCAACGCTTAAATGATTCGAGCCATGTAGATCGCAAGCCACGCTTAGACTTAATGTTTCGTATAAGGTTTTTATTAATGAGCACATCCGTTGCTTCAGATGACAGGCGGCGGGAAATACGTCACCCTTGTAGAACTCCTGGCTGAAACCGGGAGTACGGAAGCAGAGGATGTAATCTTAGACCGATTAAAGGTGTGGCCCAGGAGCACATGCCAGATGGGTGGAATTCTTGCGAGTCTTGAAGCTCAGTAAACAAGACATTTTTGGGGAGCGAGTGGACCCACAAGTTTTAATTAAACTGAGATTTGCCCTGCCCACTGAAGGACCGTCTATCAGAAAGAGGCTTCTGATATAATATGAAAGTGAAGCTCCTGGATTGGGCATTTACTAGGGCCCTGATTACAAGTCCTCGAGCCATCTATAAGATACAGGGATCTGTGGCCGCCACAAAGATATTTATTCGGGCTGTCGGATATAAGCGCCCATTGTCCAGGATTGAAGCGGATCCAGGATATCCCTCCGTATACGGCTGAAGGCAAACCGCAGGTGGTTTTAGTGGGTAAACCCGGAGTCGGGAGTCCCACATACCCCCGGGGTGCTTCAGCTTAACTGAGGCACATCCCCAACCCGGGGCACCCATAAAGGGTTTCCCCTGCGCAACAAAAAAAAGGATTGAAGCGAATCGTTGTAATAAAAAGTTGTTTGTCTTATCAAAATTAAGCTACGAAGAAATGGGTATTTATTTATGTAAAATAAGAACTGGAGAGCCTATTGCCTAACGTACGGATTGGTACTATTTTCAACAAGTCTCGACAAGTCATCAACCGAAAAATAAGATTGACAAGAAATTCTTTCTAATGAGTATTTTTAATGATTTTGTTCCCCGGCATTTGGGACTGGATCATATCTCACGAAGTGAAGTTATAAACCGGAAAAGTATTTTGCATATCTATATCTTTGGGATAGAAGGATCGCCTAAGGCTATTTTAATTTTAGATGGTACCATTATTCATTCAAAAAAATACCAACTTTCTTTTTTAAAGAAAGAGCTGTAGCTTACACAAGTATTAAAACTTGGTTATACCGTTTACATTTACACGGATAGGTACGACGGGTACCAAAAGTACTACCACCATGTATCTTTCAGACGCGGGAAAATTTACGTCTACAGTAGACAAACCTTGTGCGACCACCTCGCTGCGACGCCTTATCTCTTTTCTCTTGGAAACGGATTCTATTTGAAAAATTTTATAGAAATTTCAGCAAACCAACCATTTACTAGAGTTTGGCTAGCGAGTCGTGGCACTAAGCATTTTTACAAATTCTTTATGTGGCAACATTTTCGAACTGTCATGTCAAACGTCACTAATCTGTTTTGTAACCTATCGTCTTGTGTATTTTTATCAAAATATTCCGAAATTATGTCGAAACCGATAAAAAGTGGCGTGAGAAGTATGTTGTATACTATGATAAATAATTACGAACAAGTAAAAAGTGAATTCAGTGAAGCTGCGATGCAAAAACAACGCCTTTTGGATGAAATCCTGTCCGCGTCAGGTACTATGACCAAATGTTATTGAAACTTGACGGTATATATTTTTATGTTTCTATTTTTTCTTTTACTTAGCTAGAAATCAGCATTTGTTCTTTTATTCTTTCAGCTCGTGTGGATGATGAAGTTAGAAATTCAATTCAAGGTCTAGTTCTGGAGTTACAAAAAAGTCAAGAAAATGAGATGTTGAATTCAAAGTCACGATATATAACACAAATCAGCACCATGACAGGTAGTAAACTGAAAAATATACCTTTGATAATATCCAATTTCTTGATACTATCTCTGTAAAAAAATCTGACTAATCAAAATACAGGCTTTCGCCTAGTTTGAGGTACGTTCTTAAAGTAATCTGTTGAACTGTGTAATTTCACAATGAATAAAGATTTGTTTTTAATGTACTTAGCATTAGTTAAAATATATTAGTTAATATAAAAATAACACTACTACTAGTTAGATCGTCCTTGAAATATTATGTACTAGTTTAAATACTTTGTACTAGTTGGATGGTCCTTGAAAAATTTTAATTAACACATTAATCCGTTTTATTTTACAGGAGTTAGTGTTAGAACATTACGACGAATACAAAAAGAAGGTTCTATGAACCAAGGTGAATGATTCCATTCACCTTGGTTTGTATTCACACCAGGTAAAAAACGACCACGGCAACCGACAGTGTCCAATTTGGATGATTTTGATATTTCTGTCATAAGAAACAAAATAAACGAGTTTTATGTTGTTAAAAAGTGTGTTCCAACCTTAAGAAGCTTACACATGGAGCTGCAGGATTCAATTCAATTTTCTGGAAGCCGGGAAACGCTGCGACAACTTTTACATAAAAATGGCTTTGAATTCAAAAAAAATAAAAATGAGCGATCTATTCTTATAGAAAAATTTGAATTAGCTGCATGGAGGCATACCTGAGGACCATTCATCAAAAACGCCAAGAAGGAAAACATATTGTTTATCTTGATGAAACTTATGTCCACCAAAACTACAAACCCAAAAAATCGTGGCAAGGACCATCTACAAGTGGATTAGTGGATAAAATATCTGCAGGAAAAAGACATATTATAGTCCACGCAGGATCAGAAAAGGGTTTTGTTCCTAATGCTTTATTAGTGTTTAGCACAAAATCGAAAATGGCAGACTATCATGATGATATGAATAAAAACATTTTTTTGAAATGGTTAGAAGAGAAGCTAATACCAAACCTGATGGAACCCTCTGTAATTATCATGGATAATGCGAGTTACCACGTAACTCAAATTAACAAGCCACCTACAATGCACAACTTGAAAGCTGAAATTCAAAAGTGGCTTTCTGATAATAATATTTCGTTTGACGAATGCTTTACAAAGGCTGAGCTCTTCTGTCTAGTGCAAGAAAATAAACCAACTCCTCTATATGAAGCAGAAGAGTTACTGAAACAGCATGGGCATGAAGTTTTAAAGTTGCCTCCGTATCACTGCGATCTCAATGCGATAGAACTTATATGGAGCTTGGTCAAATGAAAGATTGCAAGTAAAAATTTGGGCGTGCATGGCACTCAAACCGAAGAATTAATTCAAGAATGTTTCTCAACCATCACCGCAAGCGACTGGAAGAAAATCACTGACCACATAATTAATGTGGAAAATGAATATAAAACTAGCGACAGAATTACAGAGACTGAACTGGAACCATTTATTATAAATGTTCGTGAAGACGATAGTGACAGTGACAATTCCCTCTCTGGTATTGAGTTTCTCGAATCTGATTTTGATTATGATGAATAAAATGTTATTATTTTTAGTACTTTGTTTTTTTTTTTAACTTTATATTTCAATGGAAGTTGAATAGTGCTCCAATGTGTGTTCTCTTTCTATGGAAACCAATGGCGAGGTTGTGAGCAGGCAAGGCTATGAATAAATGTCATTATCATTTAATATTTTGTTAGCTTTTTGTCATGTCAGTGGTTTTAGCAGAAATTTAAACTCATTTCAATTTCTGTCCCGGCCGGGAATTGAACCCGGGACCTCTTGCATGTTGACTACTGAACCACTCAGGTCGTCTGACAGCACGCACCCACAAAAGAACAAAAGCAGTTCTTATAATTTTAGACAAGGTCCATAAATAACCAATTATCAAAACCGTTTTATCCTGGTATATTGAGTGTTGTCTGCTTAAGATTTTTCAAATTTGCCGCCGTTTTCTTGTGCCACGACTCGCTTGCCAAACTCTAGTCCAGAGGCTGGGGAAAAGAATTTTTGTCACATACCATTGATTTTTTATCAATTTTAAGTGAATAATATTAATGCAACAAGTAGAAATGATTACTCAATAACTTTACCATGTTTCCCAGAATTTAATAATGATGCAATATTAAATTATTCGTTTATACATTTCATAATCACTTTGAAGATTTGATAGTCCGAATAGACTTATTGACTAAAAAAGCTGAATTACACCTAAAAAATTGGATATATTACTAAAAATGCTATAAATCCAATTTAGATTAGGCGCCAAAGGAAGTTGAGTATGCAAAATGTGAGGACCGGCAACTATGCTCAAATTCTTTTACCTGAGATCCCAGACAACAAAAAAAAACATGTTGCCGGCAGCTGTGCTGGTCCCTTTCCCTTTGCCCCGCCCCCCTCTCTCCGCTATGCGCGTCGATGTGTCATAGCGCTCGTAATAGTCAGTAGCAAATAATTCTTGTGTTCAACGGTTTATATATTTCTGTTTTTAAGCAAAATTATTGAAGTTTTCTTGTAGTCAAGTGTTTTATTAGTGTTATAGTTAAACAAAAACGTGAATAATGTCACTGCAAGTGATAAATATAAAGAAGCGAAAACTAAACGAATTATCGTGTTTGTTTTGTGATAAAACGGATAATTTTGTTGGGAAACCAAAACCACAATCGTTCATAAGCATTCAAAGAGCAGCAGATCGGAGAAAAGATGACATTAGTGAGAAAATAAAAAATAATATAGACTTTACTGAACACAATTGTTCATGGCATCGAATTTGTATGGCAAGTTACATTAGTGAAGAGAAAATAAGGCGTCGAGAAGTGGCATTATATAAGCAAGAGAATGTCTCTATTTCCACCTCTTCTGCAGCAGAAACAAGTGTTTCTGGTACTGAATCTGTTCGTAAGTCATCAAGAGCTTCTTTAAAATTTGACAAAGAAAACAATTGTTTAATCTGTGGCAAACAAACAAAAAATAAAAACAAAACCCTTTGTGTTCTGAAATTTCGGCGGCGGAACAAATTTTAAATACTGCCCGAAAAAAACAAGATGATGTTTTCACAAAAATTAGCACTTGCGAACATCCAGTTGATTTATTTACAATGGAAGTGAAGTACCATAAACACTGTTATCGTGATTATCTACGACTACCAAGAAATTCAGAAACTCCAGCAGGAAGACCTCCAAATAAAATACCACATGACATACTTATACAGGCATTTAAGAAGCTGATGGATGAAATAAAACATCAATTAACATCTCACTCTTTTGAAGTGTCATTATTGGCTAAGCGACTAGCTGAACTCACTGAAATAGAAGATGCAGTTGTAGAAAACCGAGTTATAAAATCATTACTCATTGATAACTATGGTGAAAACGTTCTATATTCATATCCCAGTGATCGATCGAAATCATCATTGGTAATTATGACCAACATACCAATTACCACTGGATGAAGTTATTGAACATATTCGTACCTCAAAATCAACAAATTACATTGTTCAAGTAGCAAAACAACTTCGCAAAGAAATAATAAGTACAAAAGTAATACCAGATGGGTATTTATGTGATGAAATATTAATTGAACAATTTTTTAAAAAAGGTCAATTACCAACTACCTGGCAAATTTTTATGCAAGCATTGTTCAGTGCCAAGAATATAAAATTAAGTGAAAATTACAATCGACGAGCGTTATCAGTGTTTCATGATATATATTTCACGATCACTGAGAAACAGACTCCAAAGCATATAGCTTTAGCTCAATCTATCCATCATTTGACTCGATCGAAACATTTAATCACCATATTGAATAAAGTTGGGCATTGTATCAGTTACAAAGCATTAAAAAATCTAGATAAAGAAGTAACAACGTCAATTGTGTGTGCAGATATAGAAAAAAAACTGCTTATTCCTAAAAATATAGTTCGAGATTCATCGTTATTTTTACATGGGGCTATAGATAAAAATGATTTTAATGAAGAGACATTAAGCGGAAAACACTCGACCCATGTTACAGCAATGGTGATTTATCAAGAACGAAAACCTATCGAAAATGAAATTTTCATCAAACTGATGCCTACAGCAAAGCAAAACGAATTTGATTTAAAAATTTTAAACTGTCAAGAAATTCTTCATTTCAAAGAAAGAACGCAGCCTTCAATACCGAATTATAAGGACAGTAGCTATTTATTGAAAAGCAGCCAAAACAATTTTCTTATTGATAATTTGCTCTGGGTCTTGTGTAGACTGCAGTATAGTCTAATAAAAAATAATTTCTGCCGACCATCTACAAATTCAATACCAGGATGGACTCCATTTCAACAAATACTATCGTCTGAAACCTCACCCGTTTCTATCGTTGGATTTAGTCCGGTCATACCCTAGCCACCGACTTCCAAAGACGTTGTTTATACCGCTATGAAAAATTATGTCAACGTAAGTGTTGCACTCTGTGGTAAAAAAATGGCAGTACTTTCATGCGATATGGCCATATATCTTATTGCAAAAAATATTCAACAAACAAATGAAGAATTTGACAATTTGATATTGAGAATTGGATCGTTTCATTTACAAAAAAATTTTTTGCGATGCTTGGCCCAATATCTAGAAGGGAGTGGACTCGATAGTATTCTTATTGAAGCCGATATTTATGGTATGAATACTTTGTCGTCAATTCTCAATGGTACTCAGTATAATAGAGGTATTAGAGCACATAAACTCCTGTACGAAGCTTTAAGAAGCATACAAATTGCCGAATTTATAGAATGCATGAATTATTCTCAAGATTATTTACAACAGCTAAATACTTGTCTTCAAGAAATAAGAGAAAATATAGTAGATAAAGATCATTCAGGTCTATTTGAAAAATACCATCAGTACAAAAGAATAATTACAGATTTTTCGAATGATTTTTCAAATTTTTTACGCACCGTGAGCACTGAAAATGAAATATTTAAATATTTTAACAACTACTGTGAAATGGTAGAAATATTGTTAAATTCAGTTAGGGCTGATAGAAGCAATAACTATGAGTTACATTTGTTAACTACTAGACAAATGTTACCTTACTTTTTCTCTACGAATCATACGAATTACATTCGCGGAGTGACTCTTTATTTACAAGATATGATAAAACTACCTGTAGAAGTTGAAGATGATATGAAGCGAGGAATGCTGTCCGTCGAACGAACGGAAGGTAAATTTAATGGAGTGAGCCCTGACTTAGCACTAAAGCAGTCGCAGAACCGATCTTCAGCAGTGACTGGAGGTTTGATTGGCATCACTAAAAATGAAGAAGCGATGCAGAGATGGCTGCTTCTTTATCCGTTTAAAAACGCCATTCACGAGGCTCTTTCTTCATATCTTGGAATACAAGAAGACTCTACCAGTGACATTAATTATCATAATGAATGGACGCAATCCAGGATCGACAAAGACGAAAAAGATATTCAAAATATCATAAAATATTTCAATGCATGCAATCCTTACAATGACAACGAGAACTGCGCGCTTCGAAATATTTACTCCGGTGAACTTGCAGATGAATCTTCTTCGCAATGTTTACTAAATATAGTTGACAATGGAGAGGCTATGTTGAGAACATACGAAAATGAGCGATTTGTACTGAAAACTAAAAAGTTATCCGATCCCATTAAAAGAAGTAAATTTTATAACTTTGTAACTACTCCTGAAAATAAAAGTACAGCTACTTCTAATAAAAAGTTGCAAGATGCAACAGATATACGTCTCTTTCAAAAAATATTTATGGTGGCTAACAGTGGCGAAGAGTCCATATAACCCGATTCCCGTCGGCTTCCCTTAGAAAAATCGAATCTATGGGCCAACGACATTTTTATCCAATAAATATTTAACGTACTTAAAAAAAACTTTGAATTCACTTAAAACGTCTACAAATATTTATATTCAATAAATTTTCCACTCACTTGAAATAGTTTGAATTAATAACTAAACGCCTACAAAATTGTGCAAGCGCAGAACATCTCCGATCATACCAATAAATTAGCGGCTTACTTCTCCATAGAACAATATTTCATAGTAAGCATCTGTCCTTTTCATTCCTGTGAACTGATCGTCATGTTCTGTCTCGTTCTAGCACGCGCTAATATACTCGGAAATAAGCCGATTTCAATGGGCTTATTACGGAGAAAGGTTAATTAGCAACGCACAGGTGCAAGCGAGAAAGATGAGTCATGACGTAAAATTGTTATGATACGAATTAAGAATGAATGTAGCGACATAATACTTTTGCTGGCGCGTAATTACACTTTATTTGGTAGGATTTTTTGTAATATGACTTTATTAGGAATGTCTTCAGCGGTATTTATTAAATATGATAGGCGCGTAATACATTTTTATTTTGCTGGTTTTTTAGTTTGACATATAGCGGATAACTGCGAATCTTAAAGAAAAAGAACTTGTTGTTTGTTTTAATTTCAGTTTTGTTTTGTCGAATTTTATTTGTTTTAGTGTTAGAAGTGTGTCATGATTTCATGAATTAAATTAATTTATATTGTGATTTGTGTGTCATACGTAATCGTGTTGTTTGGACTTCGGAAATGGCATTAATTCAGACAGACTTTAACAAACGAAACGTTTCGTTTGTTAACTCTTTATTTTGACTTTTTAAAGGCATCATTATCAAACTTGAAACTCGAACATAATATTATGTAGGTACCTACATCAGTGCTAAGCATTTTGGTAAGTAGATTTTATACTCCGGCTTCCCTTCCGAAAATATTCACCCTTCGCCACTGGTGGCTAATCAACGTGGATTTGACATAAAAATTTAGCGTCTTATGAAATTTTGAATTATTGCAAGTATCTTTTTGACGCAGAAGGACTTTACAGGAAATCTCCAAAATCGGAACTCGTTCTTGAAATTGAAAATAATTTTAACTGTGGTACAAACACGCGGCAGGACGTTTTTAATTTACAAACTTCGAAAATTTATATTGTTGATGGTATGGCACTTGTTCATGGAATCCAATTAAAAATTTCAACACGTTTGGCGATTTTGCTGAGGAATTCTTCAAAAGAATTCATAATCTTTTCTTGCAGCAAAATGTTAAACGAATAGATATTGTATTTGACAGATATGATGATATTTCAATAAAATATTTGGAGTCAACGTAAAGGTCAAATGGTTAAAAATTTTGTAATTACAAATGATCATACAAAAATTCCAACTAATTGTAAAAATTTCTTTTCAAGCACTGAAAATAAGTTACAGCTCGTTCGATTTCTCTGTGCTGTTGCTCCTAGATATATACAAGTAAAAGAAGATTGCGAGTTATATATTTGTGGAGGATTTGATGATCCAACAAAATGTTTTAAATTACAAGGCTCTTCGTTTTTTGAAGTACCTGACTTAAATTCGAACCATTTAGAAGCCGATTCAAGGATGTTTTCTCACATATTTCACGCAGTTAAAATCCAATCTGCCCATATCATGATCCTCAGCGTTGATACAGATGTTTTCATCTTGGGAATTTATTTTTAGAATAATAATAATAATAATAATAATAATAAATTTTATTTTTCAGACTACATTTGGCCCAATTGTTAGTAACACTTTGATTCTTAAAAGCTAATGTTAGTATTTTAAAAATTATAAATAACGATTTAATTTAACAAAATAGTCGCTAACCACTAGAATAATATTATGAAGTTATCAACTATTTTGCTAGTCCATGTGACACAGCTCCACATCGATTAACATAAGGACAGTCCAATCGTTCTGCAAACATTCTCAGTATGCTGTTGGTACTGCCCCTCACCCGTCGCACCAAGGATGCGCATCTTTTTCGCATGGTTGCATAAAAACAGTCTACACGTGCCTCAGCGAACATCCCTGACGCGCTGCAGCGCCAAGGCAGCCCCAACAACACCCTGAACGCGTTATTGAATTGGACACGAAGAGTGCTATACGATTTTTGGGTGTAATTGGCCCACAGGCTACCCGTATAAAAGGAGGTGCAATAAGCCCTGAATAAGGCCACTTTGACATTATGTGAACTACGCGCAAACCGACGAGCGAGCATGTTTGCCCTCACCGATAGCGCTCTCCGTTCCCTCTCAATATCAGAGTCATCCTTAAGATCAGGTGTCAAGTAGTGTCCCAAGTATTTAAATTTATAAACCCTTTCTAGGAGACTTTTGTTAATATATACAGATGGGACACTGGGTGGACACCTGCCCCCTACTCCAAAAACCATGACCTGGCTCTTCTTTACATTATAGATCAGGCCATGGGTATTTGCATAGGACTCACAAATGGATATTAGCTTTCTTATGCCACATACAGATGCGCTAAGTAGCACCATGTCGTCTGCGTAGCTGATGTTATTTACGCAGACGCCGTCTATATGACAGCCGACCCTGGTGCCACTGAGCTCACGTATCAAATCATTGACGTAGATATTGAACAGGGTTGGTGACGTCAGCCCACCCTGTCTCATGCCACATTCGAGACCAAATGCGCGAGACAAAGCGCCCTGCCATCGCACACTATTGACTTGATTATTATACCAATATTTTAAGATGTTTATAAGTTCTATTGGTAGGCCAAGTTTATGGAGCTTCTGCCATAAGATATTATAACAAACGAGGTCAAATGCTCGGGAAAGGTCAAGGAAGCAGGCGATGACAGGTGTTCCTCTCTTTACATAATAAGAGACAGTGCTCTTAAGGCACAGCACAGCGCTTTCAGTCGATAGACCCGGTTTAAAACCAAATTGGTTATCATGTTGCTTCACATAAGCATTTAACTGCGCATTCAAAACACTATCAAATATTTTAGAGATTACAGTCGCTAGCGAAATGGGCCTGTAATTGTTTTTATCACTGATGTCACCAGTTTTACATTTAACTACAGGTACCACTGTCGTTCTCATCATGTCACTCGGCATATAGCTATGACTCAGACAAAAATTAAATAATAAATACAGAACTCGCGGTAAGTGTGGGCCAGCAAACTGCAAGTGCTCGATACTGAGACCGTCATGACCAGGTGATTTGCCTCTTGTCATAGACCTTACAATATTATATATATTACTTGTTTTTATTTTGATCATCCTGGTCATATCGGTTTCAGCATCCAGCACGCAGTCTGAGCTTCCTAGCGGAGATTTAACTGAAAAATTGTCTACAAACGCGTTCGCAATTTGTTCGTGACTAGTTAACCCTCCGATGCTCACTGGGACGCCCGGCTTTGGCTGCAACTTATTCGTTTGCTTCCAAAAGGAACGAAAGTCATTTCTTTTATGATGTGATGCCAGAATATCCATTTTTATTTGATCGGCGTGGTTTTGACACCATTTTAAGCGCGATTTAAAGATTCTTCTAGCATCACTCATTTCTTGATAGTAGCAGCCGGACGAAGGTTTCCCTTGGGCTACCCACTGAGAAAACTTCTGCCGAGCTTCTCTGTGAGCATCAGATACATATTTATTCCATCCAGGCACTGCTCGTTTTACAAATTTCTTATTTGCATAACTTATCACGGCAGATTCTTTTAAAATAATTACAATTTTATCATAGAACTTATCTATAATAATTCTATGTTTTGGATCACTACACATCTTGTCACAACACGCCAAAAGTTCATGCGGGATATCAACTTGTCTTAACTGACTATGACATTCCTGTCTATAGATTTTTATTTGCTCGGGGCTTCGTTCACCCCACACTACCTGGTTATGTTCTTTAGAGCTCTGTACAGCTGGTGTTATGGGTACAATATCTATTTTGCATTGAATTATTAATGGGTAGTGATCCGACCACATTACATCGTATTTAACATACGCATTTTTAACCGAGTGAGCGGCTGCCCCTGTTACCACGCAGTGGTCTAGCCACCGCTTGGAGCCGTTAGCGTCACTCACAAAAGTGTGTGTATCGGAGAAGGGATTCAACATTTCAATATCAGCACACATCCATTTCATGTCACTACAAAATGACATTAGCTCGTCATAAAACTGTTCGAATGGGTGAGCATTAAAATCTCCGAGTATATAGGCACAGTCTACACTATAATTGTCTATAATTGCACTTACCGAGCACATAATGTCCGTGAACTCCGTTAAATTAGCAGTTGTATCCGTGGGCATGTATACACTCACCACTAATATAGATTTTTCTTTTAATATTATCTTTACAGCACAAATGCGTGGATTATTACACTTAACAACACTAACATTGGGAAATAGTTTACGTCTCCATAGCAACGCAACGCCGCCGTAGGGCCGACCTCGTAGAATACCATTTGATATGTCCACAGCTGATTCTCCTGTACACCCAAAATCATCACTCACGGTATCCAGATATGATAACTCTTCGGGCAGCAGCCAGGTTTCCTGAAGCGCTATTATATCCGCCGTTTTTGTCAGGTCTCGAATAGCGTCAATTGATCGTTTAATATTCTTACAATTAAAGGTAACCATTTCAAACATGTTATCTATCATTTGATTTTATAGGAGAGTCGCGTTTTCGGTGTTTGAAATTAATAAAACGTCTAAATACTATGCCTTCTGGCCACAGTTTTTCGTCAAGATAGAAAGATAGCTTGGCTTCATTTACAAAAAATTTGTATGCCTTATATCCCCTGTCTTTTTTCATAATAATTGGTTCCAAGAGCACATAGTCTTGAGTTTTCGTATATATATATTTTTCAATACTCTCCTTCATTGTATCGCTATGTATATTCGTAATAAAAATAGGTATTTTTCTTTCGGCAGCTTTAAAATTAAATTCTTTAAAACTTTCATCCCGCGCTGTTCCCGACTTTCCTATATAACGGTATTTATGGGTTTTCCTACGTTTTTCAACCGTTTTCCATTCATTTTGTATATAATTCGTCTTATCTTCCGAGATTTCATTGACATAAATCGAATTCTGTAGTACGCGTTCATCATTATCGCTTTTTTCAGCTAACGTAAACAGCTGATCGACCGGTTCCGCGGCAGGGCTCGCCTGCGCTGACGTCACTCGCGAACCAGTTCCGATACCGACGACGGCGCGAGGCGATCGTTGCAATATTTCGTATTCTTTTGAATTCACCCTCGTAGATTTTTGGTTAGTTTCCAAAATTTTCGTATTTTGATGTTCTTCTTCCTCTGCATTATTATTTGCGATATTTAAAGGTGAGTTAGGTAACTGTGAAAGCCCCACCGGCCCACTGTCTAAGGCCCAGGTCTCACGATTTTTATTTACTTTTAACGCAGATGACGGGACACGAAACTCACTTTGTGATTTACAGAAATCCTCTTTTAGTTCCTTCAAATTATCAAGCGTAGCATAGGTACTTTTTATCTCATTTACGGCAGATTGTAGTTTTAATATGTCACGTAATAATTTCGTACAATCCAAATGATCAAATAAAATTGGGGGCAATTTTTCAAGTTGCTTGGCTACAAATACGGGAATTTCATCAGGATCCGTTGATTTAATTAGGTGAACAATATCCAAAATATCCCGTTCTTCCTTGCCTTTGTTCTTTCTGATTATCTTCCTTAGGTCCGTTGATATAGATTCAAACAGAAGGGATTTCGACTTCTTAATTTCGTCACTATTGAATGCTGATAGACATATTCGAACCAAGGTCTGTTCATCAATAACAGAGACTTTATTCTGTATATACGCAAGCATCTCATCGATAACGATGTTGCAATTACTGCATTTCAACACTTTCGACATTTTACGGAGCAATTATTCTCACTCGCGACACATAGAACACATCCTGCGCATGCGAATGCGTGCGCGCGACTGCACGTCTAGGCTGTTTAGGTCTATGGTTCGACGGTTCTTATAAGAAAAAATACATTTCAGGATGTCATTTGGCTGCTGAATCCCTTGGCGAAAACATTTGTCGTATTTTGCCAGCATTACACTCTCTAACTGGTTGCGATTCGACTAGCAGATTGGGCTAAAAAAAAAAGGTTTAAAAGCTGCATCGTTAGATTTTGCACAAAGTGCACTAATGCATTTAGGGAATCCATACCTAAGTGTCGAACAGTTAACAGAATTAGAAACCATTTGCACCTATCTTTTCTCACAACAAAAATTAACTGCTGATCAACTTCGGTATAAATTAATTTCTCAAAATATCGGCTTCGGATTAAATTTATTAAAAGTAATTTGTACATCAGATGCTCTACATTTACATTTGTTAAGAGCTTCAGCACAAACATATGTATGGATAAATGCTGACCAAACACAACTACAGCCTATTGATTACACCTTATTAGGCTATGAAAAAAAAGATAATAAATTGTACCCACGGCAACTGACGAAACCACCATTGCCCGAATTGTTGATTCAGCCCTGTAAATGTACATCAAAATGTCAAACAAAGGCTTGTTCTTGTAAAAAATTACAACTAAATTGTATTTTGTTATGCAAATGTATTAATAATGACTGTCAAAATAAAAAAGATTGATTAATTCACCTATTTTTTGTAATACTTATTAAAATTGCCTTTTTTCAAAAATTCTGGTTTCATTTTTAATTTTATTGCTTTTTATTTCTATTGAGTAGCTATAAGTATCTTGAATCATAAAAATCAATTGGATATTTTCAATAAAACAACAATTAAAATTGTTGTAAAGCATTTGTCCCGTCCAATTATTGCTCAATATCCAAGGGGGTGGGGTAGAAAAAAATCGGACCAATAAATCTCCTGGCAACATTCAGAATCCTAATCTGCAAGCTTTTCTGAGTTCAAAACTATTTAAAGAATGCGGTCCTCATATTTTGCACACTCAACTCTACTCAGCTCCCGGTCTAATTAGATTATTTAAAATTTCCGAAATTTATATTTATATGAAAATGTGATACCGTTTTTTTACGCAGAGAAATGCTGTGACGCATTCTACGCAGGGGATGGGGACTCGCGCTGCGGATATGTGGGGCTCGCCGCGGCGATGGTGGTAGGTGCCGCGGCCCTACCCACTAAAACTCTGCGATGTTACTTCTCTTGCTGCTGACGGATGAACGGGTCCCATGGAACATTACTCCGCAGTTCCGAGGACCTGTTCATGTTCCTGCGCAAAACCTCCTTGTCGGAGGTTTTGCGCAGGAACATGAGGCGCATTACGACCGTCTCGGGACTTGGTGAATAATAGAATAATTGAAAAATGTTTCATCCCGTGGATTGCTGACACGACGCAACCAACGCTACTCATATTTGACGGTCACAGTACTCATACACACACACACACAGAAAAAGCCAAGCAACATAACATCATCAAATCACTTGCTGCAACCGCTTGACTTGGAATTGCGTGTGCTATCTCGTTTTTTCTTTTTATTTTGGTTTTGGGTCTCACTCTCTCTTTGTTATTTGCTATTAGCGACACTTGTAAGTACGCTACACTAAGTCGACGTGCGCAACGCATCTCTGTGTTCACTTATTGTTTCGTACTAACGACTGCTTTGTACCTTGGACCCCGGACTCTGTTTTCTGTTCAATTGTTGATTGAGATAATTACGACGACCTGGCGTCCACCTAGACTTTTATGCTATGTAACATGGCTAACCAACGCGTTTTTTTCGAGTTACACACAGCGGGAGTATGCAGAAATTCAGGGAGAAGTTGGCCAAATTTCTACAGTCGCTGCCGCTCTGTACAGAGAAGGGTTTCCCGATAGAAGACATCCACACCACCAAATGTTTACCAGAGTGCATAACTCCTATATGGAAGGAAGACTTCCAGGTCAACGTGGCGGTGGACGGCCTTAAGCTGCTGACGAAGACACAGTGCTTCAAGAACGGGAACAAGACCCGACCACTTCAGTTAGGGCGATACAACGGCGCATAGGGATACCGAAGTCCACTATTCATTCAGTGCTCAAGAGGGATAGATACCATCCATTTCACGTATGACGTGTGCAAACCCTTTTAACAAGAAACTACGCACCGAGAGTTCAATTCTGTCACCGCATGCTTGAAATGCATCGGGAGGACTCAAACTTTTTTAATAAAGTACTTTTGAGTGACGATTAAGCCTGCAGTAAGAACGGCTACTTAAACTTGCATAATTATTTACATAGTTGGCAATTAGAAAATCCGTATCTGTCAAGAGAAGGCAAGTCTCAGCACCAAGTCAAAATTTCATGGTGTGGAATTTTTAACGGCCCAATTGTGGGTCCCGTTGAGCACCCGCCTATATTAAATAGCAATAATTACTTGCGAGTTCTTACGAGACATCTTACCCACGCTCCTTGAAAATGTTCCGAGTGAGCTAAGAGAAGTTATGTGGCTTCAAAATTATGGATGCCCTGCTCATTATGGCCGGCAAGTGAGAGCCTATTGGACGAAACTTACCCAGGCAGATGGATTGGGCGACTGGGTGTTTTTATTGTGGCCACCTAGGTCTCCAGACCTAAATCCCCTGGACTTTTTATTGGGGCTGCATGAAAAATAAAATTTACGAAAAACGATCCAAAATGACAGGGAACTGAGAGCAAGGGTTACACAGCAGCAAGAGAAACAGCCCAAATAAGCCTATAGGTTGAAAATTTAGGCCCTAAGGCTGTTGTAGTTTGCACCGACACTTTGGAAAGCAGCGTTACGATACCGAATGTTACAATCGTGTACGATTATGGATTGCAAAATACTGTTGTAAAGGATTTTGATGATGTTAATAAAACGTACAACATGTATTATAAGATGCAAACAATAACAGAAGATGCGTATAAACAACGAAGAGATAGAACCGGCAGAACTTGCGATGGATACTATATGAAGGCTTATACAGATGGGTTTCAGAAATCACAACTATATCTAAAGACAGTTTTAAGCGACATAGTATTTAAGCTTTGGTTTACGAAATACATGTGCGAGAGCGAATGGCTCTCTGTGAGTTAATCTCAGTTGTTGAAATTTTGTTACGATATATTAGACCACCTTAGAAAGCAACAGGATAAAAAGAAAGTTATCGACATGTTGGTAGATAAATGCGATAAATATATGTAATTGATTGTACTGTCGTGTGAAAATGTGATCTTGGTGGAAATTCATGTTGAACACTAATAAAACACAATTTTCTTGCACTTTTCCACTATATTATTATAACTTTTAACAAATTACACGACCGGTCTCGAAATTATTCAACCACCTACACCTACACCTGATGATGAATAATTTCGAAACCGGTCGTGTAATTTATTTCGCGGAATATTGCTAAAAATAATAACAAACTAAATTTTAAGCTATGGATTTCCGCAAAGTAACGCCTGATTCCATTAACTATGTAGAGGAAGAGGTCGAAGAGGGTGAAGATGTGAATTTGAGGATAGTTAAAAAAATTACATTTGACTACACTAATGGAATTGCAGCTGTCCAAAGTGTTGTTTTTTATTTTGGAAAAAATTAAAAGTAAACATTTCGCCGATAGAATGATTATGGAAGTTTTGAGCGCGGCGAGTAAAAAATTATCAAGGAAAAAATACCAAAAGACGAAAGAGTGTTTTATAATTTCTTGAGACAGGATGAATTGAAAAATTCAATATATAAAGATGCCGCTGAGGCGTTGTATAGGTAGTAGTATAAGTAGTTGTATATAATGTGGCGGATGGAATAGGAGGTAGCAGTAAACGCACTCTTGAGCCCACGCCGAAAATCGTAGCAAATCATTGCACTATAATGTTCACGCGTTAAATCCATGGCAAATGAAGACACGTAATTTTCAAAATGACGCCACAAAAAAAAACAATTGACAGTCACATGAAACAAAATGAATTTTTCAACCAAAGAGTTCTATTTTCAAATGTTAGTGGCCAGTTTCGGATACATAAATATAGCAGCCCTCGTAGAAAGGTATTCCTTGGTAACGACATCATTGATGCAAAAGATGTTTATGAAATACTAAATAAATGTTTAAAAGCAACCAAAGTATTTGTCATTAGTAGTTCAGAAATAGAAAACGTTTCAAAAATACTTGTTTTAAAAGGAACAATGCAAATACCATGGGCGTACGTACCATGAAGGCATAAAAGCACTGCTTACCTAATGATAAATACTTGCTATTCACATATTTTAATTTAACTTTCGCACGTTTTAGATGACGTTAGTTATTATATAAAGTAAAAAATGAATACTTATATTTGTTTACATAACATGTTTAGTATTTTTGGAACGCCATTTTCTTTTTTCAGGTGATGAGCACTGTTACGATAATTTTTGTTTGCGCAAGTTTATAGTTTTCTAAAACGACTTTTTTGTTTTAACATTTAAAAGTTTGTACGTTTTAACAGTTAAATAGTTATTACTGAGTTTCTATATTAAGTGCGTTTTTGATTTCTTAAAAATGTTATTTGACTGTGAGGTCTGTGTTGAGAATGTGTGTTTATTAAAAATTAAAAATAACAAGTTTTCACAATTGTCATTCAGTGATAGGATTCAAATTGTGTCGAAAGGTAGGTGTGTACCCGAGTTACAATTAAACCAGCAAAAAGGCCAATGTAACTCGGAAGTTTCATGTTAAAAGTTATGAATCATATAACTGGCTGTGTGGTTGTGTGCACACGATTAAATTATATTGTTTTCCTTGCATATTGTTTAATAATTGTAGTTCAGTGTGGACTGATTCAGGATATTCAGATTTAAATAATTTCTATAACGCGGCAAAGAAGCATGACCATACAGAAAAACATCTGGAGGCCTGCTTAAAATTAAATACTTTTGGTAAATCTCGTATTGAAATGAGTATCAACAGTCAGTTACGATTAGATATTGAGAGGCATAATGCTAAAGTCGATCGCAATAGAAACATTTTTCATAGGCTGATCGATGTTGTTTGCTTTCTGGGAAAACAAGAATTAGCTTTTCGCGGTCACGATGAGTCAGTATCGTCGTTAAATAGGGGTAATTATTTAGAAATAGTAAATTTATTAGCCAAGTATGATGGAGTTTTAGAAACCCATTTACAGAATGCGAGTACCTCATTCACGGGCATGTCGAACCGTACGCAGAATGATTTGATCTCGAGCCTTGCATCTGTGATGATCGATCGCGTTAAAGCCGAAATTAAACAGTCCAATTTTGTCGCCGTCATGATAGATGAGACTCCTGATGTTAGCGGCCGTGAACAATTAGTATTAATTTTGAGATATTTTCGTGATTCAGAAGTAGTTGATCGATTTATCAAATATGTTGATGTCAGCGCGGATCGGACCGCTGTAGCCTTGAGTTCTATAATTTTGGAAGTTTTAGAAGAGTTCGATTGTGTATCCAAATTAGTTGCACAAACTTACGACGGGGCAGCAGTTTTATCCTCACAAATTAATTGTGTGCAGGCTTTGGTGAGGCAAAAATGTCCACAAGCTATGTACGTTTGGTGTTCAGCACATGTATTAAATTTAGTTTTATCGAAATCTTTCGAACGAGTTGCTGAAACAAAACGCTTTTTTAGTATTATAAAATCAATCGCGGCTTTTTTTCACACTAGTACAAAGCGAATGGCCCATTACAACAACTTTGCCGATATGAAAAAGCTGCCTCTTGTCGCGGAAACAAGGTGGACGTATCACTCGCGCACGGTTAATGTAATTAATAATGAGTCCACCCACCTCCTAGAATTGTTTGAAAATATGAACGAAAATACACAAGACTGGGATGGTGAAACACTGACACAAGTCAGTTCATTTTTATTTTATATGAAAGAATTTGAATTTAATTTTCTATTAAAATCTTTCGCAGATATTTTTGCAGAAACGGATATTCTGTACGATATTTTGCAAAAAAAAACTAGTGACATCGCGTATTGTGTAAGAAAGATAAAAGAGTTAGAGTCAATTTTAGAACGTTTCAGAGAGAAGTTCGAGATCTATTATGATGCCGCCGTTCACATAACCGGACCACCTAAAAGAAAGCGCAATGTCGATGATGTAAAAATACATTATCGGCGAATTTTTGTTGAAATAATTGATAATGTAGTGAGGGAATTAAGAAATCGTTATAAAAACATTAAAGATTTAAAGTTTGTTGAGCTACTTTCTTGTGAGAATTTTAGAAAATATAGTGAATGTTTCCCTGAAAATGAAATCAGAGAATTCACTAGTAAATATCAGGCAAATTTTAATTTTGATAAATTGAAAAATGAATTGCGCTGTATTTATAGATCACCTCAATTTGCAAATAGTTGTGTATTTAGTATTATTCAAAATTTGTATAATGACAATTTGAATAAAGTTTTTTCTGAAGTGTTACGATTAGCGAAATTCATTGTGACTATCCCAGCAAGCAGCGCATCGGCAGAGCGTTCATTTTCGAGTTTAAAACGTATCCACACATATTTGAGAAACACACAAAATCAACAACGACTCACAGATCTTTCCATGATTTCTATAGAAAAGGCATTAATGATAGAATTAAAACGCAATCCAACTTTCTATGACGATATCCTAAAATTATATTTAAAAAAGGATAGGCGCATAGATTTAATCTATAAATGAATAGTTTGTTTTTTACGAACCCATAGTTTTATTATTAAGTTTATTTATATATTTTGCGAATCACATGAAAATCGGCCTTTTTAACGGCCACATCGGATATCTTGCGAGGGACGTGTTCTGTAACTATCACTCACTTGCATAAGATATTTGAGGTGGCCGAAATCTTGCATCTATAGTATTTACATCAGAATATAGTAAATCTCAAGTAACCGGAGTCCGGAACCATGAGTATGAAAATTGAAGCCGATTAGGTGAGTACTTAAAATAGTTCTCGATGTTCTCGATAGATGGCGCTGGCAATATTGCTGTCGCTGGCTACATTGCGCTATTAAGATTTTTTCCGACCATATAATATAGGCCATCCAACTACTCCGCTGGGCCCCGCATACCCTGTGTCATATTGCTCTGCACGCCACTGGCAAATACACCAAATTACTACCAGTTAATAAAACTGCTTTGAACGCTATGTGGGACGAGGCGAGGAATGGAAGAAGTGGCGACGATTTAGCCAGTGCATTAGTTAAAATTTTAAAAGAAATAGTAAGCTCGTTACCAGATTCCATAACAAAATTAATACTAGGGTCGGATTCGTGCGTCCCACAGAACAGAAACTCACTTAATAATATGAGTACGCTATTATCACATTTTTACAGTCCGATGATTCTAAATATCGTCGGTTCAAAGGTAGTCTCTAAGTATTACTTTGACTCATAATGAGATTTTTCTACTATTGCTTCTTTAAAGCCAAAATCAGTCCGCAGGATTGGTAGTTTAAGTTAGTGTCGAATAACCTCTTACGGTACGTTTGCGCTCACCGCGCAGAATCTATCGAAATGAGAAGGAAATTTAGAGGACGAAACGAAGTATTGGACACTACCCTACACAACATAGTGCCATCCCCTGCTCACCTCTTCGATGACAAAGAGTTATCTAGCTTCGTTAAGGATAATGGAGGCTCTAACGGAGTTTTGGGAGATATGTGGGGAAAAAGAATAAGGCTAGAAATTCGCCATACAATGCTTTTCGTAATCAGTCGGGACCTTTTAAACTAAGCAAGGCAAAAAACCCACAAGCTTGGCAGGTCGCATCACTCCAAAACTCGCACACCTACTTTTCGTGCCGTGCCGAACTTTCTTCAGCCCGGCGACTATCTGGGGAAGCTGGACATCAGTCAGGCTTACTTTCATATACCCATAAAAGCAAGTCACCGGAGATTCCTATCCTTCGCTTACGCAGGCCAACTGTATCAAATGACGGCCCTTCCCTTCGACCTGTCCAGTGCACCGCGTTTTCTCGAGTCAGCAATAAGTGGGTAGCGACTAGCGAGTCTAATGAGGAAGACGGGCCTTCGGGTGCTTGTCGAAAACCAGATAGATTATGCAGTAGATCCGATGCAGAGTCTCGGCTGGTGCCTGAACGTGGAAAAATCCACAGGTATTAACGAAAGCGCGCAGCGAGCGCCGCGCCTGCCATCGTCCCGCCCCCGCCGCTCCGCGTAGGGCTTCAAGTACCTATTTTGTGAGTGATTATTTCGACATTTTCTATTTAAATATTCTTTCTCGTAATAATGACAAATAGAAAGTAAGTGAATATCAAGTGTATGATGAAATGTGTGTGGTGATCTCATAAAATGTTCTGTTGAATAATATTTAAAAGACCAAAGCAAAAGTTAAAAATGCTGATGGAATTTCAAGTGGTTCAAGTGTTTATGATTTTGTTTGCAGCGTTGGGAATCGTCGGGTTTCTGGGCAACAGCTCGATATCCTATGGGAACACCTAAATTCTCAGAGATATCGCTGTTTCCTATAACCGATCCTTACAAGCGAAAATGGCAGGAGGTTGCAGAGATACGGAATGCTCAAGGCGCCGGCGCACACAAAGATTGGAAAAGCTGGTCCAAAGTAACTCAAAAATATTGTTTTATTTTATGTTTAAATTATTCAATCTGTAATATTACTAAGACCATAAACTCACTGCTGTGTTTTATTTACAGTATTGGATAGATTATAAGGCCAAATTAAAGAGGAGGGTAGCGGCCTTAAGATTGTCCCAACACAGGACTGAGGGAGGGCCATCAACTGAGCAAACTCTGTCCGATATAGAAAACAAGTTTCTCCAGATTCTGGGGGAGGACTACGGACAGGGGTTTAGTGGTGTGCGAGTGGAACCATTCCCGGTGAGAGATAAATTGTAATTATCTATTTTATAAGATATGTACATTAAAAATACATAATTTAACAAATAAAATACAGGAATTGACCGGCTTCGTGTATGGACTATGGTCTGATGGACCAACGACGCAATAACGCCAAAAAAAAAACTTCTCTGTTTTTTTCAAAAAATCTAAGGAGGCTGGATTCGTTCATGCAACGTGGTCGTTTCTTCGAAGCATCGCATGGTAAGGGCGCAGCCGATGGCGTTGGCGGGGCAATCAAAAGAACACTAGATGGAAGAGTTACATACAGAAATACTGCTAGCGACAGTTTACTCGTGTTTGTTTCGTTCTTCAATGCGCTTTGCGCATGCGCAAAGTTGAAAATTAGTGCCAGTGTCGAAAAAATTGACGATATAATTCGAAGGATGTTCAAATATATGCCGACAGAAGACAAAGTTTTTATGGATAATCTTCATGGGCGTAAAAAAAGGCGGTCGGAGTCTCATTAAACACAGCACTGTGTCTTCAGAGTCGGCCAGGTTGACTGCATATACCCGCAGGCTGATTATGTACCTTTAGCAGATGGTAAGCAGACAACAACCGGTCGCGCAGTTGTCGCGCGATCGGTTGCTAATCGCTGAAAAAAATCGTATTATTTAAGCCTGTTGCTCTGCTGTTGTCCGCTAGCTATTATATTATGCATTTTTAGCGACAAAAAAGCGCCACTAGCGATCTTGTAGCAACACGTGGAACTAATTTAAAGTCAAGTGTTTTGTTTACAAAACGTACAAGTGATTTATTAGTTATTTATTACAAAAAATGGGCTGGAGTGGTGAGAAAAAGTCGATTTATTGGCTTTGGAAAAGAACTCGAAGCAAACTTTCAAGAACTTATACATATGCAGGCAACAAGTGAGTAATCAGTATTATGAGATTTGTTTTCACCGAGGTTGGTTCTTTGAGGTATAATCGCGTACAATTTATTGTATTTGCCATTTTTTAGTATAAAATGGAACACAGAGTCTCCAACTCACAGATCGAAGAACTGTTGGACCACTTGGCTGGTCATTCATCATTAGCCAAAGGTGTTGGTCTTGGGGCAAGGTCGAAAGAGACCATTGACAGAGAGTGGAACGTCTTGCCCAAAAATTAAACGCTCACGGGTCGGGAGCTAATGAAAGTGGTCAACGGTGGAAACGTGTGAGTATTCTTTACAAAATATACTTAACTCTGTTTTTACTTACATACTAAAAATTACTTGCAATTGAATTTTTATTGAGTTCACCTCGGTTAAGTGCATATCATACTATTATTATATCAAATTTATTATGCAATACATAATTTATTCATGAATACCCATTTCTTTGATATAAATTTGTGATAATATTCATCTATCTATATAGAATCTATAATATTCTTTCCTTTAAATTCAGTATTGGGCTGATATTAAACACAAAGCCAAGTCAAGAGCTGCTGCTAGGCGGCGAGATGCTTCTGGCACAGGTGGTGGACCATCAAGAGAAAAAGATCTGCCTGAAACAGATCGAAAGATCTTGAGGATAATTGGGGATGCTGCCGTGTATGAAAACTCTCAACACAGAGTGCCCGTTTTTGTCAGTAATCAGTATTAAATTTGATTAATTATTGCTGAAAAAATATATTATCATCTTGCATCGTTTGCAGGAAATCCAAAATGAAAAGGTCAGCATGCACACATTCTTACGCTAGTCGGTCATTTGACAGCAAACATGAAGACAGTCGAGACGCCTACGCGGAGAAAACATTAATCAAAATAAAATGTCTTGTGGATAAATATTTCGCATGTGACCGTTGACCGTCTCATCATTTCCCATTAAAATTGCTCGATAAACTTCACGAGAATATAAGTATTTAGATACAATTAAATAAATAATGATATAAGGAAATGCACAGAATGTACAAAATAGCATAGGTATCTAAACACAGAAGTAAAATACTCTTCTTCTTATTAAATGGCATCCAAAGATCCCCGACCCCCCAAGTAAAATACTTATAAAAATGATTTTTAACACATGTTTCAATCTGTCATTTGAACGTCCACAAGTGGACACTTGCTGTGAAGTATTTGATGCTAAATTTAAAAGTTCTAGTCTTGATGAAATAGCCAGGAGAGTCATCAGTCACATTAGCTGAGCAAACTGTTCATAAAAGAGCGAAAGTTTTTTTGAGAAAATGCGTTCTATGAAAGAAATATGTGAATCAGATTCAGAAGTTTATGCCATCGCCATAGATTACTTACATGCAGAATATTCAGTTGCCAAACATCCCAGTCCAGAATATTATTATAGGCAACCCAGTCTTTCTCCGTTTAATGTTCACAGCCTAGGATGAAAGTCAAGATCCAAATTAAGTTGCTTCATTCATTTATGACTATATCAATGAAGCTGTCCCTCCACAAGTCAAACATTTTCATATTTTTGCTGATGTTTGTGGATGGCAAAACAGAAATAATACTTTCGTAAGACTGTACTTTGCAGTAGTAGTTACTAGCTACTAATCGATTCCAAACTGTGACACGTAAGAGGGCATTCCGGACAGAGATTTTGGTGTCATTAAACTTGGTCATATCAAAACTTGGAAAAGAGGCCATTCAGCAGGTTAGCGACCTGGTGATGTCACCACCCGCCCAGGACAAGTATAAGGCGCTTAAGGAGAGACTGCTGCAGGGTTATGAAGAGAGTGCCGAAAGACAAATGCAGATTTTGGTGTCGGAGCTAGAGTTGGGTTCGCAAAGACCCTCCCAGTTTTTAAGGCGCATGAAGGATCTGGGTCGCAGCGCACAAATTGCGGAGTGCGGACACCACACTAAAGAGCCTCTGGTTGTCGAAAATGCCGTCATCAGTTCGAGCAGTCATGGCGGTTTGTGAAGATTAGTCTCTGGACAAGCTGGCGATGGGCAGACGACTGACTCTCGCAGGAGTTATATCGCCACGCCACAAATATAGCTGACTTTACAATATGCAAATACCGCGAATTATAACACACACTACAGATCTTTGAAAAAAGTGGATAGAATCTATTTGCCAAAACAATGTGCTGAAATAATATTAAATTCAAGCAAAAAGAGAAATTTTGAATTGAAAATGGTAAAGAATGAAGATATATTGGCGTTCACAAAATGGTGGCCCCATCATTACAAAAAAAGAATATGTAGGTAGGTATATATGGGCGCCGTTTTTAATTCTTAAAAATAAAGAATAATTTAAGTTATTATTGTAAAGAATGTTCTCAATTGACAAAGATTTTGTTGTAAAGGGTCCTAAACCCCGCCAAAGTTAGTTTATTTATTGCTAAATTTCTATACACAGTTTATAGTTTTTGTCGAAATACGAGAATTCTCAAATGTCCCAAACACAAATGTTAATCTAACTTCCTTATGAGTTAATTGTACGAATGTAACACACTCCACACACAGTGGGAGTCTGTCTTTGTCTTTAACGTTGTCATCTATAATATATATAAATCTCCTGTCACGATGTTTGTCCGCGATGGATTCCTAAACTACTTAACCGATTTTAATGTTTTTCTTTTTTAAATGTGTGCTTTTTCCAACTTGAGAGATAGGATAGCTTAGATCTTTAATTATAGTCGCAATTTTATTTTATTGCAAATTATTTGTCTATAAAGAGCGACTATTGTTTATGCGACGCGGGTCACGGGATAGCAATGGACGTTGCCATGGTGACATACTTATTTAGTCCCTAATTCAATAAAGTAATACGTGCGATATACTTTATATAATATTATGGCAAAGAAACGTTTGCCGGGACAGCTAGTTGTTTTATATTTTTGGACATTGAGTTATAGTCTGTGCTAGGAAATATGGGATGCGGAGGCATGGACCGACTGGGGTGAAGCCAGTATAAAGTAACATCATATTGTATTGTACAGAATCAGACCTTACCCAACCTTGTTAGAGATAACGCTAGTTTTAGTATCTTCGAGATCAAGAGACTTACTGCTACGAGTCATCAGTAACAATCATCTGCAAACTAGAGACTGTGATCGACAACCTTAGTGTAGTGTTAAACAAATTTATTGCTGCACGACTGACAACGGGGCAAATATGTTAAAAATGACAAAACTTTTGAAAGCCAAATTAAACTCATCATCAACTGATGATGAGTTTAATTTGGCTTGCATTGCTACTATTGATGGGAACGACGAAAATTCTGATGATGAAGAAGATATAACTTCTATCGAAAACGAAAATCTGATTGACCTTGAGTTATTTCAAGTTAATTTCGAAACTGCTCTGTCTTCTTCAATTCAACACGAAAATTTTACCATACCGACAGTAAGATGTGCCGCTCACACATTGCAATTGGCAGTAAAAGACGCGCTCAGATGAAAGCACGCAAAATACCATCAACTTAGTACGAACCTACGATATGGTGGAACGATTTCTGGAAAGGAAGTTGTAAGTGCAGAACCAAGCAATGATCTTTTTTTCCGCCTGAAAATTGGCTTGTGTTAGATAACTTATTGAAATCGCTTAAACCATCAAGGATATTAACCAAGACATTACAAACTGAACAGTTGGAGCATGAGTGATTTTTATGGAAATTGGCTTAAGTGCGATCTTGAGATTGGAGACAAGAGAAATTTATACACATTTAAACAGAAAATTATCAGAACATATAATTGAAAGACAAGAAGTTATGTTTGCCAATGATGTTCTTTGGTACCATTTATTTAGATCTGCGCTACAATGCAATATTGTCAAGAGAACAACAAGCAACTGCACGTGATCACCTGCTTAAGACTTAACATAGGATGATTTTGTTAGAGGATGAAAATAATATTGCTCCAGAAACACCTGCAACTACAGTTCCCATTGAGTCTAACAATAGCAATCATTCTAACGATCCTGTACAACAATTAACAGTATCTGGCAGACTCCGCAAATTTGTCAATAAAATATTTGGAAAATCATGATTCAAATACATCACAATTCACAAATACTATGAGAACAAATGATAAAGAAATCGGAAAATGTCGGATCTACTGGCCGCCACACTGGGACCACACCGTTCAAAACACTAACATTCTATTATGTAATTTATACAATAAATAAATAAATAAATAAATATAAATATATATATATATATATATATATATATATATATATATATATATATATATATATAAATTATTTTTTTATATATTATAATTATGTATACATTATAATCTATTCTATTATTTTAAAAAAAAGTCCATGGCGTGATGGACTACAATTAATTAAAATTACTTAATAATATTATTTCAATTATCCTTGGTGCGAAAAATCTATAGAATAAAAAATAAAAAAAGGATATGGGCGAACAGCCCATAGACAGCCCCAATTTTGATAATAAAAAAAACTGATAAAGTGAAAGAATCATTGATAGAGTTACCATATTAAATATTAATACTTAACAAGATTATTTTAAGTACCCTTAAAATTGAACAATTTTCTCCTACATCGGCAAAACTGTTCGGCAATTTTGTATAAGAGGTCAAAATGTTGTTTGAGAATTTAACCAAGGTCCCTTGAAGAAAGATTTTTGTTACAACCTGTAAGTATATAAAATTTATTATTGGATTGTGTATCCTTGAAGAACATAATTATTTTGAACAATTTGAGATAGTTTTATCTATGATTACATTCAGCTTCACTGTCATATCCCGTATGGTCAAGTGGCTAGGATACCTGGCTTTCACCCAGGAGGCTCGGGTTCGATTCCCGGTACGGGAAGTACCTTTTTGCTTTGGTAAACGATCGTATTATATTTTATACCCGTGCGACGCCGGGGCGGGTCGCTAGTATAATATAAAATCAAGTTTGTGACTGCTCTTGCTGTTCTTGTTGTTGCTCTCGAGTATTATCCATGACAAGATAGACTATTCGATGCATGCATTCATGGCGCCTTTGTTCAGACAACTTGCTTAAAGGTTTAGCCAATGTCATTAAAAATTCGTAACACTCATGAATATTGTATAATTTGTTATCGGATTTTTCTTGTCTTTCATGTCTTTTAGTACAACATCGAAACATAAGTCTGTAGCAGACACATTAAGAGAATCTAAATCCGGAGTAGATGCGTCAGGGTTCAGCGTAAATGGTGACGCTAACATTTTATCATTTTGTGGTTCCTCAGAATGAACAGATTCTGTTTCCTCGCTGCTTTCGTCTCCATTACTTTCCGGTACAATTGCAGGACCTAAAAATAATGCATAATTTATAAACAAGTCTTGCAAAATAATCTCTTATATGCCGGACTCATTATGACACTGAAACTAAATTACTTCCGAAGAATACTAGTCGAAAAATTACAGAAAATATGACTTTATGAACTAATAAGATCACGAGAGGCATAGTACACTCAAAGTCCAGTACAACAACATATTCAGGATGCTGTTTGGTCTGTCGCGCTACTGTAGCGCCTCATGTATGTTTGCTGAGGCACATACAGACTGTTTTCAGACAATTATTAGAAAGATATGTGCCTCGCTTGGACTTGGACTGTTTTGCACACGCGACCCTCTGGTCGCGTGTGCAAAACAGTCATTTAATTATATTTGTGTCATTTAATACAGTCATTTAATTTCTTAATTATCTAATGTAATTCCAACTTATTTTTATTTTTACTAACACTGGAATAAGGACCTATTGAAACTAACAATATGGATGAAAATCTGAAATAAATTAATTTAATTTGTACGATATAAAGATATATTATATCTTCTTCATCTGAATATGAACAACTTTGACTGTGGAATCAGCTCTGTAACTCTCAAATAAAAATCTGCTGTTTCTCTCGAATAAAAATCGTCGGTACCAACTACCAACTCAACTGAAATGTATAAAACATCTGATTTTTACTTGAGAGCTACAGAGTTGGGGCTGCATTGTGAAAGTTGTTCATATTCATGGTTGGAATAATCCCCCAAAGTTCTCGGTTAATTTAAATTTGTGTAGGTATACAACTTGTTAATTGAATAACACAAAACCTCTTAGGTAGTGATAGTACTCACAATCACAAACAAGATTTTTATCTCAAAATAATATGAAATATTTCATACAAATATCGGTTCCCATCTACAAATAATTAAAACTAAGGAAACATAGCTCCCATACTATTACCGTTTTAAATTTGGTTCCTTTCAAATTGTCATGTAACGTCAGCCTTAATACTGCTCAAGGCCAAGGGCGTCGCCAAGGGGGGCGGGAGGGGCAGCTGCCCCCCCTAGAGGTAAAAGAGTTGCCAAATATAATGCAACCAAAGCCTTTGAGTTGATTTGCTTGAAGTTCAAGCCTTGAACAATCATTCCCGTAGTACGTTGAAACTCAAATGAATTCACTAATTCCACTCTAATTCATAGAGAATGAGAAAAGTATGAATTGTAGTAGGTAAAGTCAACTTGCCCCCCCCCCCTGCGCCATCGGCTGGCGACGCCCTTGCTCAAGGCCACCTAAATATTGCAAATGTATTGAAATGTGTACCTAAGGTACACTTTTTTGACAAGTATTGTGGTGCATGTTTTTTGATGGAGTTACTTTTCCCATTAATACCGGTTCCCATAAATACCGGTATTTCAAACCTTGATGGCAAGTGAGTAAAATACTGTGTAAACACTTACCACACACTTGGGATAGCTGACCTTGATAACAGCTTTTTGTCACCGTCAGTGAAGTCTATATCTTTAAAATGTCTGTCACATAACATCCTATGCTCAGAGTACAGTTTTTTTTGCATTTCAAATGTACAGTTTCTATTGGGAAATACATATCTTGCCCATTACTCGCATGTGAAAATTAAAGGAGGAACACATTAATTATATGTAATAAACAAAACATAATTGTCAAATCTTGTCAAATACCTTCCCATAGATAGGCTTTCGATCAGAAGGTTGTGTGTTCATATCACGTCGGGGTCACCAATTGTACAAGGGCTGGGGTCTTCAAATTACATACTGGATGCGCTAAATGACTTTATTGCACGAGAAGTTAGGTAGGCAATGGTAAGACGACTGACTCTCACAGGAGTTGTATCGCCAGGCCTCAAATATAGCTGACTTTACAATAATATGCAATTACCGAGAATTATAACACACACATTCGACCAAGCCAACTAGACGAATGTCAAAGCTTGCTCTCTTGCACTTACGCACGTCGCCAGCAATGCATAAGTGCGAGAGAGCATGGTTTGCATGGACTTAATATACCAGGACTGAGCAGTGCAAACTTATTTTTCTGTCAGTTTAATAAAAACAACCCTTATGTAACAGACTTAAAGTCGACTGTGCACGCATTACAAAAACCGGTCCGAGCGAGATAGCTATAAGATACCACTGTATCCTTTTCTGACAGAGGTCTTTGTGTTGCCATATCATTCTTTTATACTAAACTTTAGTTTTGGTAGATTTTAATTATGCACTAAAAATGTAAATTGTAAAATCAACAAATGAAATAATATACAATATTTATTAAATATGAAAAGGAAAATATTTTAAGAACAAAATTTTAAACTTAGATGATAAGTAACCAATATTAAATGTTTGATTTCGTAGATCTAGCAGTAATAAAAATAAAAAGGCTGCAACCCCATACGCCATTTTGATGAAAGTTGTGGTTGCATCGTGTTGAGTGGTGATTTTCTAAAATTTAGCAAGTCTAGTTATACAAAATGGTAAAAATATGTATCGTAGAAGCTTGTAAAAGTGAATACTATCCGGATTGTGGATTATCTTATCATAAGTAAGTTTTTATTGCAGTTTTTTTATATTCAGAATATTCTAGAAATTCGGGTGACAATACTTTTCTTTCAAGTCAAAATATTGGCAGATTTTAAAAATGTATAAGTAGTCATTATTTAAAATATCTAATAAATGTAAAAGAATAAATTATGATGTAAATTTTCGCTCTCCTATTTTGAACAAAAAATCTCCGAACTCACGACTTCCATCGTACTACCCTATATTCTACCATTAATTTACATATATTTATGTAATCTTTCAGCCAGCAAAATGGAAGCCTTGGTATGTGTAACAGAACAGTAATTGACGATAAGTGTCATAAAAGCCCAAATCCTCCTGCGCAGATGAAGTCGCGGGCACCAACTAGTCCTACTAATATTATAAAGGCGAAAGTTTGTTTGGATGTATGGATGTGTGGATGTATGGATGTTTGTTACTCTTTCACGCAAAAACTACTGAACGGATTTTAATGAAACTTTACAATAATATAGCTTATACATCAGAATATCACATAGTCTACAATTTTAACCGACTTTCAAAATTGGAGAGGTGTTATGTTCGTTTTCTTATATTCGACGATTACTCCGCCGTTTATTAACCGATTTTTTAATTTTTTTTTTGGTATATAGAGTATCATCCCAATTTAGTATTTTATTCACAAAAGTGGTGATCTGATGAAGGATCCATAATTAATCGAGGGAACTCCTCAAAATTTATAGGGAAACATGTGGTGACTTCGGATTCGTGAGAAGTATTCTAAGCATATGCTACCAACAAGTAAGATTTTGGACCGAGGTATACCTGGTATACCGTGGTTCGGAAGGTGCTGAGAGAACCCCTGATTCTTTATAGATACAAGTTTGGGAGTTTCGGCGTTGTTTTAAGAACGGAAAGCATATGTTACTATGCAAATTACATTCATCATCATCATCACCACCATATTATACCACTAGATGATGCCCGCAACTCTGTTGCGCCAAAATTCGATTTTCGCGCGGGAACCGTACATTTTTACGGGATAAAAACTATCCTATGTCCAAAGTATCTCCATGCCAAATTTCAGCAAAATCGGTTCAGCGGTTCGCGCGTGAAGAGGTAACAGACAGACAGACAGACAGACGGACAGACAGACAGACACACTTTCGCATTTATAATATAAGTATGGATTTCAGCAAAAAATTTCATAAAAGTTCAGCAGACATAACAGAACAATTTAGGTTAAATAGAAATTGTTCTGTTATGTCTGCTGAACTTTTAGCAATTAAAGAGGCGCTATCGTATGTGGAATTAAACAACTATAATAAAGTAGTCGTGTTGTCTGATTCGAAAAGCTCGCTTCAACATTTGGCTCGGTGTACCTCGACCGTTCGAGGAACACCGACAGCCTACGATATTTTGAAAATTATTATTAAGCTGGCGTCTCAAGGCAGATCTATTATTATACAGTGGGTACCGTCACACATAGGTCTAGATTATAATGAGGTAGTGGACGGCTTAGCTAGGGAGGCGATCTCCGATGGTATTCCGTGCTCGATGTTTCCGGTGTATAGCGACTTTATTAGCGTTATTAAAAAACAATGTAATGACATGTGGAGGGAGTATTTTGATGAAGTTTCTAAATCGAAAGGAATATGGTACAGGACGATCCAATCGCACCCGCCTAAGTCGCCTTGGTTTAACGATAGAAAGATTGTTTTAAGTAGGACTGAATTAATTGCTGCTTTGAGGCTTCGGTCCGGACACATTCCATCAAATAAATTCGCCTTTTTAATGGGTAAATCGTCTTCACCTGATTGCCCGAGATGTAATGTGGTCGATGATATATATCATGTTTTGATGGAATGTGTCTGTACTGGGGCCTCAGGAGCTCGCAGGTCGATAGATGTGGGTTTTTGTAACAGTGCTCTGGCCAATCCTTTTTCGGATATGGCCAGAGAACTGTACAAATTATTGCTAATCAAGCGGTGGTAAATTTGTTTGTTTTTTTTTTTTTGTTTGTCTTTGTGATAACTTCCTGTTAAGTTTATTTGCTGATTTTTATTGTATGTGTGTGAATTCGGGTGTCATAATCGCTTCGCGATTAAACCCTTAAATAAAGATTAAAAAAAAAAAAAAAGTATGGATTTCATAGTCTTTTAGATCAAGACTCGAGTTTGTCATGCGATAATTAAAAAAATCTATACCTACCTAATATTATTAACCTGAAGAGTATGTTTGCTTGAACGCGTCAATCTCAGGAACTACAGGTCCGATTTAAAAACTTATCTCAGTGTTAGATAGATCATTTATCGAGTAAGACTATAGGCTAAGACTAATACGACCGAAGAAACTCAGGAAAATGTGGGAAAAACGCGGGAAATATTAGAAATTACGAACTACTGGAGCAATTTTATGGCAATATTTGGCACTGATATAGAGTAGACCAAGTGTAGGGACTAGGAACATAAGCTATTTTTTATGAGAAAATGTACGGTTTCTGTAACATTCCTAATTTACGCGGGCTAAGCCGCGCGGGACATCTAGTTACACATAAACTAGTTGGTGCCTGCGACTTTTTCTGCGCAGGATTAGGGCTTTTTTGTAGGATTGACACTTATAGTCATATTTTGGACAATTCACACAATATTTTTATAAATTGTAGCCTATGTGTTATTCTGATGTATAAGCTATATTATTGTAAAGTTTCATTAAAATCAATTCAGTAGTTTTTACGTGAAAGAGTAACAAACATCCATCCATCCATACTTACAAACTTTCGAGTTTATAAAATTAGTAGGATGTGCGCTGACATTAAACATTATTTTTATTTACAGATTACCGAAAAATGATACTATGCGGGAAAGGTGGTTGAGTATTATACCTCATGGGGACAGGAAAGTGACTAAGAATTCTGTCATATGCAGCAAGCACTTTAAATCGGAAGATTACATTCCTAATTTAGCTCGACCAGTTTTAAAAGAAACTGCTATTCCAACATTGTTTCTATTGGTAAGCAAGAACTTTTTCAATTTGTAGTGAGTTTCACGAATAGTTTGTTAGTTGGAGTATGAAATGTTAAGAAAATTCCTTTTTAGGGTCTTAGGCCCGTATAAATAGTCAGTACTTAAGATGCAACCCGGTCTCAAGACGCGATTCGGCTCTGTGATTGGTCCAAATTTTGACAGCCAACCAATCACAGAGCCTGAACCGTGTCTTGAGACCGAGATGCATCTTGAGTACTGACTATTTATACGAGCCTTAGAATTTCGTTGTTTCTCCATAAAATACTTTCTTGCAAAAGCAATAAAGTGAAATTTATTAATGCTTCAAACCTTTTCGGGTTCTTGGCGTTGCTGGTTTCCTCGTGATGTTTTTATTCACCGTGGAAGCCGTGGAGTTCGATCCCCGACCGGGGATCGAACTCGCGACCTAGCGATCACGACTCCACATCCTAAGCCGCTAAGCCACCGACGCTATTAGTAAATAGTTCTTTTAGTAAATAATTCACTCATATATTATTTTATCTATTATCTTAATACACTTTTCCATAAAGTTTTTATTTTACATTGAATACTGACACTCGACCTTTAACCACATAGATAATTAAAGTGTACATACTACCATTTTTTACAGCCTGCTTCCAAAAAAATAGAAGTACTTAGCAATATTCAACTACTGCCTGGATGCAATAACATTGAAGATGAACTCGCATCCACAGAGCCACCTAGCAAAAAACTTCGTACTGAAGACTTCAAGGACGTTAGTGCTCAAACAAATGAACCTGTACGCAATGAAGAACTTCAGCGAAAAGTGAAACTTCTAACTCAAAGGTTACGAAGACGTGAAGAAAAAATACTAAATATGAAAACTCTCTTGAGTGTTATCAAGAAGAAATGTAATAATTTTGATGAGGTACAGATGATGATAAAAACAAATTTTATAGACATACATAATTATCTCAACAAAGATAAAAGCAGCAAAGGTGTAAGGTATAGTGATGAAATTAAAAAATTTGCTCTTTCTTTGTATTATTTCTCAGCAAGAGCATATTGTCATTTAAGGACTCGTGTAGTTTTACCTCATCCAGCTACATTACGAAAAATGCTGGCTACAAACAAATGTAACGTTGGCTTTATGCAAGAAGTTTTAGACTTTTTGAAACTATCAGTCCAAAATGATAGTTCTCTAAAAAATGTTACTTTAGTATTTGATTCTATGAGCATTCGCTCTGAGATTGTTTATGACAAAAGTACGGACAAGTACTGGGGATATGTAGATTATGGTGGCATTGTCTCTGCAGGGAATGCCGAGGATGTAGCAACGGAAGTCTTGGTTTTTCAGATAATTTCTTTAAAAAAGAAATTTAAATGTCCCATTGGATATTTTTTCATAAATAAAATAAGTGCCAATGTGCAAACTCAATTAATTTTAACGGCAATTCGATTATTGAATGACATTGATATAGTAGTAAGATCACTGACTTGCGATGGGGCAGCCACAAATGTAGCAACATACCTCAATCTGGGATGTAAATTTGACTTTCCTGAAATGAAAACCTTTTTTAAACACCCCTCTCACAATTCTAATATTTTTTGTATTTTCGATCCCCCTCATATGCTTAAGCTAGCCCGAAATGTCTTTGCTGAAACAAATTTAGGTTCACAAAAAGGGGAAATTAAATTTGAGTTTGTACAAAATTTGCATAAAATACAACAAGAAGAAGGATTACTTTTAGCAAACAAACTATGTGACGCACACATAAATTTTTTTAATAAAAAAATGAACGTCAGATTAGCTAGCCAATTACTAAGCAGTTCAGTTGCAGATGCCATAGATTTTATGAGGGAAACAGGCAATCCTAGTTTTGTTAATAGTCAAGCTGCTGTTGAATATATTAGAATACTTGACCGTATATTTGACTTAATGAACTGTAAGAACCCTTTTGGAACTGGATTCAAAAGCCCCCTTAAAAATGAGAATAAAGAGGTTTGGATGAATGTTTTAAAAGAAACAAAGGAATACTTGTCGTCTTTGAATATCGATGGTAAAAATATTTTGCAGCATAGGCGCAAAACACCGATACTCGGATTTATTGTGAACATTCATAGCTTTGAGGGTTTAGCTTTGGATTTATTACAGTTCGAAGATTTTAAATATTTTCTTACGTATAAATGTTCACAAGACCATCTAGAAATGCTTTTCTCTTGTGTCCGAGCTAGGGGAGGCAGCAATGATAATCCCAATGCGCTGCAATTTCGTTTTACATTACGAAAGTTGTTGTACAAAAATAGTGTACAACCTAGCATCAATGCAAACTGTACCAGCAACGATTATGAAATGACACCAGTACTAGAATTCAGACACAAGAAAAAGGCAATTTTTGATGTACCTGATAACGATAACGATCAGTCTGTTAATAAATTAATTGATCTTATAGAAAAGTCGAATGTTAGTGATTTTAAAATGAATATTATTTATTATATTGCAGGATGTATTGCTAATAAAATAGTGAGCAAAATTTCTTGTTCATATTGCTTATCCGTTTTGCTGACAAACAAGAACACTGATCATGAATACTGCATAGACATTTTTAAATTTTCAGCTTTTACCACATTTATAGATCGTGGAGGCCTTAAGTACGCATCTCGTTTTGTATTCGAAACTTTAAAGTATTGCGAAAAATTATTTACTGTAATGTCACGAGATTCATTACAAAATCTAAATAAAAAAAAAATGATTTCATATGTTGTACAAGAATTTCATAACAAATTGTGTAAATATCTGGAAGTTTCTCATCCTTGGCAGTGTTTTCAATCTGAAGAGCCTCACGATATTCAACTTGTTAAATTGATATCAGATTCTTATTTTAACTTAAGATCTTACCATGCAACAAAATTAAAATCCACAAGAATTTCAAAGGGCAGCATAGGTTTGAGACAAAAGCTGCATAAAACGATTTTATTTAGCAATTTATGAGGATTAAATGATAGACACCTTTATTTACATCGCGTTTTATAATTAAGAGGCTGAAGTGAGCTAATTGAGTTCACTGAGGACCATTTTGTGTGAAGCCTATAACAGATATCGTCATCAAAAAAATCAGAGTTATACTTGACTATATATCTGGCGTAATCGCCAATTCGAAAATATGATTTCGTAAACTTCGCTCGATAGAAAAAAATCGCGAACTTGCCTCTGAAAGATGAAAATTTAAGAAAGATTCCCATTTTTATTAGATATGCAGTCAAATATAGAAATGATATTGAGTACAATTACGTATGAAACATAAATGAAACACCTCACCGATTTAGATTTTTGATTCAACTTTGTAGTTTCGAGAAATAGACGAATATGTAAAATTGTCAAGAAATTAACGGATTCCGTCCTCACACGCATGGAATTTACCATAAGCATAAAAGTGATGTTCGACTCGAGGTCATTCATGGCTCTAGTCTGCGTCTTAAACCGTTAAATCATAAGAGTGTTTATTATTTAATGTGTGACAATCGTAACTGTATAAAAATTAATAAGGAACAATACGCAAGTAAAAATAATAAACTGTTTGTTTTAAGTATGCATATGCATTTTTATTTTTCCTTACTTAACATTCTCTATACTAGAATATTTCCTGGTTCGTACAATGTGCGTAGAAACAGTTATCACCATATTATGTGATTACATATATGTCGTCAATCGTAATTTATAATTTCATTATACATCTACCTACAATACAAAATGAATTTCAAACGTTCAAAAAAACAATAATTCTCTAAACAAACAAAATACAAACTTTCTCTAAATTTCAAAATTATATGGTCACCCTAGTAAGAAAAGGACGCAATGGTCAATGTGCTATTTCTCTTTCGGCTCGGTTTCACGGACAAGAGCTCATTCCAGTTGTACGGTAGTACTTATTAGTTCCATGATGGTTTGACAGTTGTCTAGTTGGCTTGGTCGAGTAGTACATTAGTAAATAGATGACGCCCGCAACTTAGTTGCAGTGGTCTGGGTTTGAAGAGATGGTAACAGACAGATGACAATTATTATTATTAATGAGAAGGACACATTCGCATACTTAATAATATTAATAATTGTGGAAGTTGGATAACCCAACTATTGAGCAGAGCACTTTTATTATAGAACTCTTTTTATTTAAATTAAGCCCGCTGCCCGGAATACACTTTCTTTACTACTTTTAAATTCAAACTACTTTTTATAAGTACTTATTTACAGCTATGAACATAAAAAAGAAAGTGAGTCTTCCAAAAGCGGGAGTTGTTTTTATATACATAAACCATTTAATATATTATATACTAAGTACATATAATGTATTTACGTACCGAAACAGGTTCCTACTTCCAGGATTAGGGAAACGAAACAATTTAACGCCGTCTTCGGCAGGTGAAGAGCCGCATTTTAGGCATTTCCTCCTGTTTTCTTTGTCAGACATATTTTTCACAATGAAACACGCAGTCATTAGAAAATAAAATCTCAGTTCTCACCCCAGATAAGAAGTACCGTATATCACACACACAGTTTTGTAAAATTGCAGGAATCATGGAAATCATGGAATAATCTCGATTCTTTCTTTCTTTCTTTTTCTTCTTTTTTGGCAACTTGACACAAAGGATGTGTATGTTGTGCCACAGACAAGGTAAAAAGGTAAGGAATATGGCGGGAAAACCATATTCCTCCTATTATAATTTTCATTATCGTTTTCATGTATCGTCAGGTCTAAAGTCTAGTCAAAGTCTAAGTAAAAGTCAATACAGTCAAGGAGTCAAGTCGGTCGATTCAGTAAAGTGGTAGACGCTTTACTGATACTTTTGATGGAGTTTTGGAGGGAACACAAAATAGCACGTTTCTGGATATTACATCACTTTCCTACACTTGTGCATGAACACGAATATCTAATGGTTAATATTCTACCAATATTACACACTAAAAACCCAGTTAACACAATTTTAGGAAAATAATATAAAAACACAACAGCACCCTTTTACATTCCCGGCAAAACTCCTTAGAGCGCTTGTTATTGTTTACTAACTAACGTTTTTTTTTCTGACTCGTGACAGCTATGGTTGACAACGTTTGAGACTCGTTTGAGGTCAATGTTAATAAAATATTAGCTAAATTATATTTAAAAATAGAAATCAATGTTCAAATGGAATATACGGCATTGCTTTGGCATATATTCATTATTTTGAAGTATTTATAATACCAAAATGTGCTTTGTGTGCGCACTAGCACCATAGACAAAACTCACTCAAGTTTCCGATTGTCACTTCACTTCGCCTGGCCTTGAAGTTTTCGGATTCGTATTTCTGAATACCAAACAAACTTCAGGTGAGGTGAGAAGTGAAGCGAGAGTGAAATTCGAACGGAATTTTTAGGATTTCAGAATAGCACTGCTGTAATGCAGTATATTGCTATACTGTGACAGTTCCGACCATGAAGGTACATACTATTGGAGGGCGCCTTATATTTTGACAGTTGATCATGTTACTCTTTCTAACTAAAGATGCAGTAAGTTGAGTGAAAGAGAAAGCTCATATCGGTGTATAAACGTCAAAAGTTTGTAATGTTATGTCCTACCTAATAGGACATAACAAAGGAGTCGGTCTGCAATATTTCATGTTTAAAAAGTGCTAATAAAAGTGTTTAGTGAACGTTAAATGCAATATATTGTTGGGTTTTGTGGTTCCGCTATATAATAAACCATAAAAACGGCCAAGGAATGCCTCAAACACGTGGATTTAACATAACATGCGTAAGTTTTCAACAACGTTTTTTGGGCTTATCAATCGCTATTTTTCTAAGCTAAAAAGAAAATTTATAAGTTTAATAATCCTTCAATCATGCTATATAAGGCATTAGTGATAAAAATGTCACATCAAGTAATAATTTGGCTACAAATATTGCATAACTTTTTACGTGTACTTTAGGGATGCACTTTACTTGAAGTATAGTTTATCGATAAAAATATTGTCATGGACTAAATGATTTTTTTTCAGGATTTGAAAATGCTTCAAAATCTCGCTAGAGTATATTGTTCTGTGTTCAAAATCTCGCTAGAGTATATTGTTCTGTGTTCAAAATAGACGACGAACAGAAATATTTAGACACAAGTTTCATGCAAGTTTATAATCCTCATGAAGGCATCACAATATTGGGATTATCATTTCAAACGTAAATTTGAAATAATGATTTTATTGAAATAAAAAAGTTCTAACGGAGAGTAAAATGATCAACAACTCTCACACCTCCCCCCTGTAAGTACTCAAATCGTTACTTGGATATATTTTTTGAAATTTTATCCTGGCATTACTCTTTTTTTAATAAAATGTAAAATTTTAATGAGGCTAAAGTCATAATCATTTAATAAAATAAATTTAATACCTCGATCGTCGGATACCAGACACAATAGATATTCAGTTGTTATGCGGCACTTGAGTTCCGCTTGGGGCTTGATGGGTTAAGCATGGAAAACTTACATAAAGCATATTGCCCCGTATACAATATTATATATTATGTATACAGGGTGTAAAAAGACCACTTCCGATAACTTTGGGGTATTATTATACTACATTTTCTGATTACAAAAATGTATTTTTTTTTAATTTTTTTTTTTTAATTTTTGTGTCAGACTCAGAACGCATTCCATTACGTCGCAGAATTCGTCAACCGCCATCTGTTACATCAAGTGAGTATAAATTTTTTCAGCAGCCACTTGACTCACCAGGGGCGACCCAACTAAACAAGATGTGTTTGGTCGGATCGACCCTCATTAACCTAACTACCTAAGACATAAGGTTCATATTTTAGGAAAGTTTTTTATTGCTTTGTGCCAGCTTATTATTTATGATACAAAAGGTTTGCCAACTTGATTGCAATGCATTTCAAGATCCAAAAAAATGGTTCTGCCCTTTTGCATTTTTGGTCACATGTGTCGAAAGGTTAGTAAGTACCAGCTTCTTAACACAATTTAAAAATTAAAATGTTTCCAGCCCCTAGACGCCGGGCACGCCCTCGATGCCGTAGAAGACTCGAGTCGCAAAATAGTGTTGCCGTCCTCACCTCCGGCACAAAGGAGGACGCAACTCGTTGGTGTCGCTAATAAGTTCCTAGAGTTGGAAACTCGACGCGTCAATTTGGAAGAGAAATTAGTGTCCGTCATGGAACATTTTATGCAGTACCAACGCGATATAATAGATGCTGTTGGAAAATTAGGCGCGGGCATGAGTTCTTTGGCAGATGCCATAAATAGAACCAACACTTCTTAGTTACTTTAAGTAGGTAGATTATAATAGGTAGGTCACAGTAATATGTAAAGGTATATGGACTGACTAGTGTACAACACGATTTTTGAGCCTAAGTTCTGTTCACCCTATTTCGATGTATTAGTTATTACACCTTAAATTAATTATAGAATCAGTGATTTTAACTCAAAAAGTTTGCCTTTATAGAAACTGAGACCTTTTGAACTTTCAAATTTTGAAGAAAAGCTGAATTTTCTTCTTTCAGTTATGTATGAAAATAATATAATATTATATCACTATTTTTTTTATTTATATTGTTGCTTATATTCTCAAAATAAAATTAAAATGTTGAAATTATATCGTTTAGATTTAAAAATGTTTTTTTTTTTGTATCTAGGTGAGCATACCCTAAATACAGCTTGCTGAGTGCTCCGGTCTAGATATTATGTGGCGCTCCTATTTATTTTCTAGTATTGAATAGTAACTTAAAATTTGTTCATATTATGCTTGACAAAGTTTTTAATTTGTTGATCAACTATCTCTTTAACTCTTATTTTAATAAATCTAAGAATTTTGCAAAAATCTTATATTTTTATTCGGCTTCGCCTAGACTATAAAGGCAAACTTTTATTTTTGAAATTTGTGTTTCTGGTTAGTTTTCAATGCAAACAATCGGATAATAGACATTGAGCTCAGAATACAGAACAAACTGTTTGTTCTGTATTCTGAGTCATTATTCATTAAGTAACAGGCACAAGAAAAAAATATTTTTTGTCGACTTAGGTATGTTATTTTTAATTACTTTTTACAAGACGTTTATTTTAGATAATATTTGTTTTAATTAGTCAATATTCTATAATAAATAAAATAAAATATATTTTTATTCGAACTTAAATTTTCGAACGAAGAAACTATGTTGCCTACACCGGTTCGGGAACTACCCCGCTGAGAAGAACTGGCGTAAGAAACTCGCACGGGGCCATCTTTTACTAAAAAAATGGAAAATTACAATGTTATGGCTTACAGCTATGTAACAAAAATAAAGACAATAATAAAAGAAAATGTAAGTATAAGACTAAAATTAGAAGATCATTATGTTAACACATAGATAAAGTTAATTAATTATTATTTACTATTTAATTTAGAATTAAAAATATGCATATTGTAAAATTATCACTATCAAGTAACTATTTAACTTAAAAAAATACTTTTAATCATTCACACCTACAAAATAAACTATCTCCGCCCTCGCCATAAAACATTGACTAGGTCTTTACGTGCTGCCCTACCCATGTTTAGGTCTTGAAGAAGGGAATCTGCCACCTGTTCCCTTTCTTGCATTGAAATCTCCCTTCTGGCCTCTTCTATACTGAGAACTGGTGCAGGCATACCAGCTCTATTACACATGTTGTGCAAAACACAACATGCTGTAATAATTCTCGCAGCCATATCAGGAGAGTAATGCAACACTCTATGTGCAAGAAGACATCTGAAACGACCTTTCAGAACACCAATAGCACGTTCGACACTGTTTCGAGCTGTTGCATGCAATTTGTTGTAGTGCTCTTCGGGACTGTTGTCTCTTGCATTGGCTATCGGGATCATTAAATAGGGCCGTTGAAGATAACCTGAATCACCTGAAACAAATAACTTCTATGAAACTAGAAGGCACCGAGTACTGGGTACTACATATTGATACTCAATAGGTACTAGAACCAACCTAGTAAGTATGCAGTCTCTCCAGAATGTATTAGTTGCTCGAGGTGAGATTTTATAGGCGAATTATTAAATATGTGGCTATCGTGTGAAGCTCCACCAAACGAAGAATCCACGTGCAATATATTTAAATCCGCATCTGTGATCTGAAATACACAAAAACATATTATGTAAGTAGGTAATTGGTAGGATACTTACTTTAATGAAATTCTTAAGTAGAACTTACCAATAAAACATTTCTTGCATGAAAGCCTTTACGGCAGTAAAACCTATCCTCATTTTGTCGTGGTCTTATTATTGCAACAAATGTCCCATCGATACAACCTATGACACCTGGTATGCCAAACTTTTCATAAAACCTGTAAGAGAAAAAAGATTTTAGCGAGATTTATTTAAGATCTTGGTGAACAAACTGCTGTGTGTGTCTAGATACCAAAATTTGTTGCTAAAGTATTTGCATTATGTAGAATTAATTAAAGTAGGTACTTAATATACCTGAAGACTTACTTTTCTTTGAGTCTTGTCCTTTCAGCTGAATTTTGGGGAAAGCGTATATACTTCCGAACTATACTCGGCTGACTTAGCAATCTTACTATCTCATCAATAGATCTTGATATCGATGGTTGGGACATAAAGGTACCTATATTCCTTCCTATAATCCTTTGGTAGCTCCCAGTGGCTAAGAAAGCAAGAGTGCACAGTAACTGAATAAGGTGTAATGTTATTATGTTATGTGTAGGCAGCTGCAGGTATATAATATAGGCAGTTATCACCTAGGTATGTATGAAGGTGAAACTAGTAGGAAATCTATATTATATGTTATTTACAAGTTTAAACTATAATGAGTTAGACAAGTAAGAAAGTAACTACCTATTTACTATGCACCTACAATAAATTAATAAGTTGGATGTCTTATCATTAAATACTTACTTTTAACCTAATGCTCAAACTTCCTCCAAAATAGTATTTTTCATGAACATATTTTTATCCAACAATTTACACTCTTTTTTTATCCAACAATTTACACTCTTTTAATCTCATCTTTTCGTTAATTAAAAAATTAAAAATATAATATATAATTATTAGTAAAATTTAAAATAATTACTAAACAATAAAATAACTATGTATTATTATGTGCCGAATTACAAAGTCTGAATCTACTTAATACCTTTTTTTTCAGATGTCACGCTCCTTTCTTCTTCTATATTTATTAAAAGAAGCCAATGATTTGGATTTATTAGCATCTCGACGCCAAGCTCGGCGTGTCAGAAATCTGCCCTTGCTGAATAGAGGAGATGACTATGTGCGCCAATACCGCCTTAGCTATTTTTGGGAGCCGGCGCCGGCAGCGGAGGCACTCCCTTTTAAAAATTATAATATTACAGTACAGTTTTATGTATTTTATTTATAAATATAATAGAATAGCTGTCTATGCTACTCTACTAACTACTTGATTGCCATAAACAGTAAACTCTATATAGGGAGGGGATTAAAGCTGCGCGTCCACCAGGTCGGAAACGGGACGTACGGTGCGGACGGCACGTCGTGTCGTCATATACTTGTCAGGCGCAGAATGACGTTCCAGTTCTTCTAGTGCAGTTCATAGTAGTCAGTATCATACATACAAAGCAACAAATCCGTCCACTGCGTACCTACGCTCCGATTCCGATCCAGTGGACCGCACCTTTATACATTCACACTTTGTTTTCTTACACTCTGTATACGACAGCTGAAATCTATCGCGCGGGCTCAGGCCAGCTGCATACCACCTCACTTGATCAGAGGATTTTTCCTTGGTGGCCGTACCACTCATAATCCCATACCTTCCTTCTAAAATATCCTTGCTTTGAATCTCTTTGCTGCTTTCGTTCCCAAGCGCTCGCATGCGACCGCGAGAACAAAAGATTTCCTAGAATCGCGAACAGCTATTGCTTGCAGACTAAAATGTTGCAAACTAGCTGTATAGGGACCTAAAAATCTGAAATTAATGAAACATTTTTCATTTACTTACTACATTTCCATACAGTTTACATAAATTATTAAGTATAGTTAATAACCTTATGTATTGTTACAATAAAACAATATGCAACCATTATGTAACACATGATACACATTTCATCATTATCCAAATTAACTGCATACTGATATACATTATAATATTTTCTATGAAATAATAATCTATCTTTTTCATATTAATATAGTTTATGTTATAAATTATTGTACAAATATGCAAATAATACTACGACATACTTTATATTAGAACATGGTATGATATCGTTATGTTTTGCTTCAATTTATCAATTTACGGTTACATTTACATTTTACAATGGCTTACCTTTCGTTTTTCAATAATTAATCCACTTAATTTACAATTTTTGTATTTTTGCAATAAATAATTTTCACAAACTGAAATTCGAACTTTGAGTTTTAAACTTCTTCTTCCTCTTTTTTCTCATATAGTTTATATTCTCTATGGTCTTTTTTATCAGCCAATCACAGTCGACCGTGCTTAAAAATAGTACAGATTATGCGATTATATTTAGTAGCTACGTTTAAATTTGGAACCCAATTTTTTTTTGTTCGGAACTTGCGTCCACCTGCCGAATAGGACATAACAAAGGAGTCGGTCTGCAATATTTCATGTTTCAAAAGTGCTAATAAAAGTGTTTAGTGAATGTTAAATGCAATATCTTGTAGGGTTTTGTGGTTCCGCTATATAATAAACCATAAAAACGGCCAAGGAATGCCTCAAACACGTGGATTTAACATAACATACGTAAGTTTTCAACAACGTTTTTTGGGCTTATCAATCAATTTTTATAAGCTAAAAAGAAAATTAATAAGTTTAATAATCCCATAATCATGCTATTTAAGGCATTAGTGATAAAAATGTCACATCAAGTAATAATTTGGCTTCAAATATTGCATAGCTTTTTACGTGTACTTAAGGGATGCACTTTACTTGAAGTATAGTTATAGTTTATCGATAAAAATATTGTCATAGACTAAATGATTTTGTTTTCAGGATTTAAAAATGCTTCAAAATAGACGACGAACAGAAATATTAAGACGCAAGTTTCATGCAAGTTTTTAATTTTTACTCCCTCATGAAGGCATCACAATAATATTGGGATTATCATTTCAAACGTAAGTTTGAAACAATGATTTTATTGAAATAAAAAAGTTCTAACGCAGAGCAAAATAATTGCATGATCAACAGCTCTCACACCTCCCCCTTGTAAGTACTCAGTTCGTTACTTAGATCTACTTTTTGAAATTTTATCCTGGCATTACTCTTTTTTAATAAGTAAAATGTAAAAATTTAATAAGGCTAAAGTGATAATCATTTAATAAAATAAATTTAATACCTCGAACATCGAATTCCAGACACAATAGATATTCATTGGTTATGCGGCACCTGGGTTCCGCTTGGGGGTTGATGGGTTAAGCATGGAAAAGTTACATAAAGCATATTGCCTCGTATATAATATAATCTGTACATACATATTTTATAGTATTAAGTACCTACATTTAATGACACTAAACCAACTATTTTTTTAGGTTATTGGAATGCTCCTAAAGAACAGTTCAATATGGTGGTGACTGAGAGACCTATAATGAAGATTTTTAAGTTTAGATTAGAGCCGAGTATTCTGGTGGTGAGATGGAGTGAGGAGGGATGGTTTAAGTGAGGAAAATTCCCCCTTATCACTACCACCTTCAGCCACCTCCAGGAAACCCCCCCGTTAAGGAGATGTTGTCAATTACTGTTTTCAGTGTTTGAATATTTTTTATTTAAGAGGCCGGGTGCCATCGACATTCTCATACATACGTAATACCATAATCATTTTCTCATACGAAAATATTAAACATGTTTGAGTGTTACTATATTTTGAGTGTTTCAATATTTTGTAGTTAATTTTTGTACAGGAACCTAGGTAATTACTATTTTTTAAGCTGAAAAATAACTCAAACATGTTAAATATTTTCGCATGAGAAAATGATTTTGGTATTGTATGTATGTATGAGAATTTCGACGGCACCCGGCCCCTTAATTTCTATTTTTTAATATATTGTGTGTAATATTATACAATGTGTCCTAACACCGGTGTCCAATCCTTACATGTTATGATGTATGGCATAGGTATTTTATTATTATTATTATGTGTCCCGTCACCAGTATCCAATGCTTTAACACGTCGTCACTTTAACACAACATCTTTATTTCTTCGATAATACATAAAAAATGTTATTTTACAAAATAGTTGTATAATAGTTAAGTATAATAAATTATATTTAATCGTCTGTTGTTTTTTATAAAAACTGTTGATTTTGTTGATATTACACTCCGGTCAAGCCTTCGTGGCTTATGGAGTATAAGTACAGTCGTTTAATAAAAATCTATAACATGAAATTATGGTCGACTATTGGTCGATAGCTGTAATCTAATTTTATATTTTTATCGATATACACAAGCAGATCGCCCATCCCTACATGCACACTACGGCAATTGCACACAAGCATAAAATGGCCACGCGCTGGCGAGCTAAGAAGCCATCTACCTATCCTTAATCTGTGAAAATGCCCCATTGTATAGACTGCCAAGAAAGTCATGACAGGCGGGAAAATTTTCTAAACGTAATCACGCTTTTATGGTGCTTTTATGAATGTTTCCTCATTGCTTTTATGGTGTATTTTTTTTTCTTTGTATTTTCACAGAGAACGCTTATTACATTGTAAATATTGTCATCTTGCACATTCGATAAAACACGAACAAAATGGCATTTTCTAAAAATGATTCCTAGCTAGATCGATTTACCGCCCCTGAAACCCTCTATGTATATATAGAGTATATATACTAAATTTCATGAAAATATAATATTATATAGATATATGAGTAGCTAGATTTCAAAATCGACCAAGTCCAGAAAAGTTGAATAGCCACAAATCGTTTTTTTTTTTTTGTTTTCATTGTCAGCTCAATAATGTTGCCACATGTTACTTGAATAGGGAGCTTTATTATTCATACTATATCCTCGTCTAAAATTTGACTTAATTATGTAAACGCAACGGTTTGTCTAAAATATTGATATTTTGACCGGATTTGTTTCCTTTGTAACAAAACAAGCCAAGTCCAATGGATTTGTGTGGATTTGGCTCATTTTGAAAAACACATGTATTGGATTTGGTTTAGTTTGATAAAATGATTGGCGTCCATCTTGAAACAAAGAAACGCTCTGATTGGCTCACGGCTCTGCTCACGGTGACTTGGCGCATTTTGATATGAAGTTAGCCGCGGATTTGGCTTGTTTTGAAATAAACACTGTTTTTCAAAGCTGTTTTGAATGAAATCTATTAGGATTTGGCCGTTTTTGATAACATTCAGTTGAGTACGTTTTGACTGTCTATCCAAGGACATAAAAAAGTCGTTTATATATACATATACAGGGAGTCAAAAGACCGCTTCCGATAACTTCGTGGGGTTATTATAGGGCATGAGATATATCCATTGGTGCAAGTAATTTTCTTTAAATCGCCAGTTTGTAAAATAGTCAAAATTTTCAACACGCAATGTATAAGGCTGATGTAATTGCGCGATAGTATCGCACGCCAGTGGAGCCCCGGGCCGAGTCAGGCCCCACGCGCCGCCCGGCCCGCGCCGAGTCCCGCGCGCGCGGCCCTGCGCTAGACAAAACAGCTGATCGTGGTGTGCCCTAGCCCGTAGGTAGTGAATAAACCACCAATATTGTAATAATTATTAATTAACATAATGTTAGAATTTATTAATTACCGTTTCTTAGGTTATTAGTTTATTACTCAAAAATACTCAGTTTTTACTTCCGGCCAAAAAGGAAAAGAAATCATAATTCACATCCGAATCAGGTTTTAAAAATACAATACGCAGTTACTTACACCTATCTATGGAAAAAATACTTGATAACATGTTCACTGACCTGTGATCAGCTGTCTGCTTTTATGAAATACAGTTCGAGCTGTGCTCCATCTAACTCAATGTAGATTGCAGAGTTTTTCAACACGAAACAAAAGTAAACAGGAGACATTCCAATTCTTTCAACACTTTTTACTGCACTGTTTAAACCGCACTATCGTCTATCGACAACGACGCGATGTTCACCCCCGTTCCATAAAGGTTTACGAATACGAGTATTAAAAGTTCATTCACATTTCATCGCACATTCATCGGACACGTATCATGTCACGGCCCGTTATTAATAAAATAATTACAAACATAGAAAAAATAGTTAACAATACACAAAACAAGCAATATGACCAGAACATCCGTAAAATTACAAAACTTAAACAAAAACGTCACAGTACACAGCGCGGCGCATGTTTACAGCTGACTGAACAAAATTGAATAAAAAACTTTTTTTTTTTTTCTTCTTTTTTGGCAACTTGACACAAAAGATGTGTATGTTGTGCCACAGACAAGGTAAAAAGGTAAGGAATATGGCGGGAAAACCATGTTCCTCCTATTATAATTTTCATCATCGTTTTCATGTATCGTCAGGTCTAAAGTCTAAAGTCAATACAGTCACAGGAGTCAAGTCGGTCGATTCAGTAAAGTGGTAGACGCTTTACTGGAACTTTCGATGGAGTTTTGGAGGGAACACAAAATAGCACGTTTCTGGATATTACATCACTTTCCTACACTTGTGAATGAACACGAATATCTAATTGTTAATATTCTACCAATATTACACATTAAAAACCCAGCTAACACAATTTTAGGAAAATAATACAAAAACACAACAGCACTCTTTCACATGCCCGCCAAAACTCCCATAAAAAACTTTGTAAAATAATAGGGATGTATCCCTGTGCATATTTTGAGTTATCGCTAATTTTTATCGATAAATCGTATTGTTTTACATACGAGTATGATTTAATTTGTAGTCTAACTAAAAATAAGCAAATACCTACTCAATGTTAAGAATAGCGACAATAATTAAAAGTTATTTAATTAATTAGGTACTTATTATTAAAGTATTTTCATTGCGTACGTAGACGCGCATAACGCGTGCCATGGCTTATCAATCACTTTATCACGGTAATGTCGGTATCGAAATTATCGAATACAACTTGACTATGTATCCCGATAAAAACTTTCTGAATTTATAACCTCTTAATAGAGTTAATTTTAAAAATGAGAATAGTAGATCTAGTAAATAATAGTTATAATTTTTATTATTTAATGGTAATTTAAATATTTTATTTTTTATTTTTATTTTAACAAATTCGGAAAACTTACGGCTACATACAATTATAAACAGAAGAACACACACATGAAGGCCAAATTCATGAAGCCCCAAGCGGCCACATCCGGCCGCGATAACAATGAAAAAGCTATTGTGTCTCGTTTTGCCACGACTGATGGGTTAAAAGTTTTCACATATAGACAACAATGTAACAAGAAATTAAAGTCGGTAGTTAATTATACACAAAGAGTAACAAACATAACAGAATATGCCTAAATTACGGACAAAAGGACTTTTTTGAAATACATTTTTTTAATGTAGAAACGCTGGTATTAAATAGGTCTATTTTTGGATACTCGTACGAAATTTCATTAAAGCTTCTGCTGGCTCGTATCAGGTAGCTGTTTTGCCTGTAAGTGCTATTTACAGACGGGATGTGTAGTAGCTTGGGCCTGCGCTTCAGAAATGAGCGTGTTACTAAACCTATTTCACTTAGCAGCTCAGGGCAGTTTACCTTACCGTTCGCTATTTTGAGAAGATAAGATAGGTCAGCAATACGACGTCGTTCATGCAATGGCAAGATATGGAATTTTTTGCAACGTGTTTCATAACCAGATACGTAATGTCGAGTTTTAAACTGTAGGAACTGTAGAAATCGCTTTTGGATGGATTCAATTCGATCAATGTAGCAGCTATAATTTGGATTCCACACCTGAGAAGCATATTCTAAGTGGCTACGGACAAAGGAGCAGTATAAGATCTTGAGGGTTTTAATGTTATTAAAATCTTTAGAGAGTCTTAAAATAAAACCGAGCGCTTTGTTGGCCTTGTTAATCCTTCGATCGGAGGTTCTAGGAATTCCCATTGTATTCTTTTGTTCTCGCGATCACCGGTGCTCGCGCGGGGCCTGAAAGATTAATAAAGGTATCTATATGTGCGTCAAAAAGCAATTTAGAATCAAAAACCACACCCAAGTCTCTAATTTTATTGGTTCTATTAATATCTATGTTGTGAAGTTTATATTTGAAGATAATAGGGTTAGGTTTTCGAGTGAACGAACAGACAAAACATTTCGAGACGTTAAGTTCAAGTTTATTTAGGGTACAATAAGCTTGGAGATTGTCAAGGTCTTGCTGTAACTGGATGCAATTGTTGTAATTAGAAATGGGATAGAATATTTTCATATCATCTGCATAGAGCGACAATTTAGCGTATGAGAAACATGTGTTTATGTCATTTATGAAGATGACGAACAGCAAGGGACCGAGTAGTGAGCCTTGGGGGACACCGGATGGAATGCCTGTCGGTGTAGATTTATATCCATTTAAAACAACTGTCTGACTACGATTTCTTATATATGACACGAACCATCTAAATAAATTTCCTCTGATTCCTGCTTTAAGGAGCTTACGTAGGAGGATGATATGATCTATTCTGTCAAATGCTTTCGTGTAATCGGTATATATTACATCGACTTGAGAGGGTTCTGACATAATGCGGCTCAGATATTCGGAGCAGGTTAAAAGATTTGACACAGTATATTTATTTTTTATGAAGCCGTGTTGAAAATCATTTAATGTGTGGGCGAGGCCATGATATACTTGGGAATATACTATTCTCTCTAAAATTTTAGCAAACAGACAAAGTTTTGAAACAGGCCTATAATTGTCTACCTGGTTTTTGGGGCCCTTTTTATAAATGGGAGTGATGAAGGCAGTTTTCCAAATGCGAGGAACAACTCCTTCCCTAAGAGACCTCTGAAACAGTAATGTAAGGGGGAGGGTTAAGCTTCTAGCGCATCGGACACACAGTATGGCGGGAATCTCGTCAGGGCCCTCCGATTTATTAAGGTCCTGGGATTTTAAGAGCTTAAATACCTCTGCACTGCAGATTTCAATAGAACTAATGTCGGCGGCTGACTCAAAATCATTCTCGGTACTAATAAGTTGTTCCAAGTTGTCTAAAGTGGGTGAGCTGGGGAGGAAATTACTGTAAAAGAAATCGCTAAACATAGAACAAATAGAATCGCCCTGGTTTGACGAATGCTGTTCAAACTTCATTATGGATGGATACGAGTTGGACATTTGTTTATTTTTAACGAAGGACCAAAATGCTTTAGGGGATTTATAAATATTACTTTCAATTAATTTAATGTAATCATCGAACATTTCTTTTTCTAATAATTTTGCACTGTCACGCAAAGCAATAAAACATTCATAGTCTGATTGATTGTGATATTTTTTAAATTTAGAATGATGTTAAAATTTTTGTTTTAATATTTTTATTAATGAAGTTTATACCAGGGAGGATATTTAGAAGTGGAATTAATGATTTTGGTCGGTACATAAGTGTCTCGTAATTTGTACAATCTGGAGTAAAGTAATGATAAGGCATCATCGACAGTGCCATTTGAGATGTCATTGTACCAATCTTGGCTATCAAGTTTATTAGAAATTGCATCAAAATCCGCCAAATTGCATTGCAAATTGCATCAAAATTCTCTGTAGATAAGGCATATTTGAAAGAAACAACATCTATAAAAGTAACTTGTAATTGCATCAGATGCTACAAAAAAAAATCAGCGTCATCCGCTGACAAAAAAAAATAAAGTGCCTGTAGCTCTAAAAGGCGCAAAAAT